>CM062809.1:649163212-649831960 GCA_031772625.1 Pinus tabuliformis
TTTTCTTCATCACTATCACTTTCTTCTTCAAATGACGTACTATCTTCCTTGGAGAGGAAGTTTTTCTTAAACCCTTTCTTCTTACCTTTCTTTTTTAAATTTCTTTGACTCTTCTTTCCTTTCGTAAATGCTTGATTCTTATGAGGGCACCTAGCAGCAAAATGACCAATCTCACCATATTCAAAACATACTAATGGAAGTTTTTCTTTGTACTTACCTGTTCCTCTTTTCATCTTCTTTGTAATGTACGCAAATTCTTCATCTGAAAGTTAATCTTCTTCTTCTTCTTCCTCTTTACAACAACTAGATCTAGGTTTGAATACCTATTTGCCCTTCTCAATCTTCTTGGATGCTGTAAATGTTGTTTCTATATTAATTTTCCTCCCCAATCGTCATTTCATACGCAGTAAGTATCCCATGTAGTTTGTCCATACTCAAGTTGCTTAAATTTGATTTATCTTGTAAGACAGAAACGTTAGGATTACATATTGCTTGAAGAGTTTTGAGGACTTTCCGAACAATGACCTTTATGTCAACTGGTTCTCTTAAACCTTTCAAGGCATTTGTTATTTCATCTACACGTTGAAAGTCAGATGCTATGTTCTCATCTTCCTTCATCCTTAGTTGTTCAAATTGAGCTCTGCAAATTTGAAGTTTTGCTTCCTTAACCTTCGAGTCTCTTGCATATATGTTTTGAAGCTTGTCCCATAGTTGTTTTACAACCCAACACTTTAACATAAACAGATTGAGTGAATCCACTTATAATAAGATCTCTTGCATTGGCATCATTTACAAGATTTTTCTTACCTTGTTCAGCTGTTGTTGCTTTATAGCCATGTTTGACTATTTCCCAAACCTCATATCCTTGTGCAAGCAAATGAACCTGCATCCTTCCACTCCATAGTGCATAGTTATCTCCATTAAATAGAGGAACTCTATTCTTGGTGTATTCCATGATCTCCTTCCAGTTGTTAAACTACTACTAAAGGAACCACGCTCTGATACCAACAGTTGGAAACACTGAGAAGGGGGGTGAATCAGTGTTTCTTAACAATTAGCACTTTATTAAACTTTTCCAAAGCAATAGTGAATATTCAGTTATTATTATTACCGTTCAGTAAGTGCAGTAAAAATAATGCAAAATAGAGACAATAGACACAATATTTTTAGGTGGAAAACCCCCTCCGGTCAAAAACCTACAAACATTTTTCTAATAAGTTCTTTAATCTTCAGCCCCAACTAAAAAGAAAGCTACAACTTCCTAGAACTCTAGAAAAGCATTCTTCTCCAGCGCCCACAACAAGAACGCCCCAACGCCCTGGTTTTATTAGCAATCAGCGGAATAGATGCCCCAACACACAAGTGAGTCACAACTCACCCTAGCACCACCCTACCACCCTATAAAGACAAAAACATGACACAGTGGAATCAATGGATCCACTTACAAGATGTGCAATGGCTCCTTGACTCTTGACTCTTTAGACCCTGTGGATTCAATGAATCCACTTACAATGATTTTAATGACCTTTGACTCTTCTTCAGCTCAATGACTCGACAAATTTACAATGATATACAATAACCTTGACTCAAATTGACTCTTTACACCCTATGGATTCAATAAATCCACTTACAATAGTTTCAATGACTTTTTGACTCTTCTTCAGTTCAATGACTTTGACATCTTTCAAAAGATGTACAATAGCATTCTTGACAAAATGACCTTTGACTTAATTAATCCACTATATATACCGACAACACAAGCATATGGAAAACCAAAAAATAACTCAGAATCAAAGAGTTCTCAGTATTCGGTCAAATTAACAAGAAAATGAAATCTTTCTTATATAAGTTACAATAGCCTTGAGCCAATCCACTTTATGAATGTGGGATGGATCAAAAGGGCGAAATAAGCCATAAAAGCATAAATCTAATTTAAAGTCAACATGACTTATTCATACCTAAGTCTACTTTCTAGTTGACTGTTATTAACTTAACATATAATTTAATACCCTCCCTTAATGGTCAGTTTGCTAACTACACCAAGCTTATCCCGGAATTTTACATATTTTTCAGGACCCAAAGACTTGGTAAGAATATTTGCAGTTTGAAGACTGGCTTTTTGGCAAGTTTCATCACCCCTTGATTGTCACAGAAGAGGGGTGTAGGCTCTGTTTGTTGCATATGCATATCTAAAAGCATCCTCCTGAGCCAAACTGCCTCGCATGCTCCTTTCAATGCTCCTCGATATTCTGCTTCTGTTGAGGAAAGGGCTACTGCATGCTGCTTCTTGCTGGTCCATGTGACTTCACCTGAGCCAACGCTGAAAACATATCCAGAAGTGGATTTTCTGTCATCAACAGAACCTGCCCAATCTGAATCTGTATACCCACACAACCTAGGTCCTTTGCTTCTGTAATACAGAATGCCAAAGTCCAGTGCTCTACTTTTGGTGTTGTCATGAATCTGGAAATGAAGCTCACTGCGAAACATAAGTCAGGTCTAGTGGTTGTAAGATATATCAAGCTCCCCACTAGTTGCCTGTATAGGGACTCATTAACTTCCTTAGAGTCTGTTTGGGCTGAAAGTTTCAGTCCTTTCTCCATAGGTGTAGACGAGATCTTGCAATTTGTCATTCTGAATTTATCCAGCAAACTCCTGGCATATTTGGATTGTGAGATAAAAATATTGCTACCTGTTTGCCAGACTTCTACACCTAGACAGTATTGTAGGAGGCCTAGATCAGTCATGTCAAAAGCTTTGCTTATGTTGTTTTTTACCTGTTCTATAGCCTTTTCCTCACTACCTGTGACAATGATATCATCTACATATATAACCAGAAGGATGATATCATTACCAACTCTTTTGACATACATATTGGAATCTGAAGGACTCTGTTGGAACCCCTGTTCATCCAAATATCTGTCAATCTTTATGTACCACGCTCGAGGTGCCTGCTTCAAGCCATATAGAGCCTTCTTCAGTCGGCAGACCAAATGCTCTTTTCCTGAAACCTGGAACCCCTGTGGTTGCTGCATGTAAACTTCTTCCTGCAAATCTCCATTGAGGAAGGCACTCTTTACGTCCATTTGATGGACCTTCCAGCCAAACTGTGTTGCCATGGCTAGAACAAGACGAATGGTGCTCATCTTTGTTGTAGGAGCAAAGGTCTCTTCATAATCTAGGCCTTCTCGCTGAGAGAATCCTTTTGCAACCAATCGTGCTTTATGTTTGTCAAGTGTACCATCTGCTTTATACTTGACCTTGTAGACCCATTTGCAGCCAATGGGTTTCTTCCCTGGTGGAAGAGATGTGAGATCCCAAGTCTGATTTTTCATCAAACTTTCATGTTCGGATGCCATGGCTTTCTCCCATTCAGGTCTTCCTTTTGCCTCCTCAAAGTGTTGTGGCTCATAGATTTCCTGTAAGTTAGCCATAAGAGCAAAGTTAACCATAGATGGTTGTTGTATGCTCTTTCCTCTCGATGATCGCCCCTCGACCATTTCTCCTATCCGAACATCACCAATGGTGTTATGCCACCATTTGGGTCTTTTCATGGGATCCACACCACCCAAATCAATATTGCCACCATGACTTGGGCTACCTGTATGAATGGCATCTGACTGTCGAATCGGACTGTCAGAAGAAGAAATTACCGAATGACTAAGAGTCTCATGCTCATCTTCCCCCTATTCAGTTGGAGCTTCCTAAACCCTGATACCTGAATCTGGTGGTACCTCTGGGTGTTCGATAATTTTGGACTCAGAAGAAGTTTGGAAGGGTCCAACATCCTCATCAACAACAACATCTCTGCTAAAGGTCACTTGATTAGTGGCAATATCAACCAACCTGTAAGCCTTATGAGTGTCACTGTACCCTGTAAGCATCAATTTCTTACTCTTTGGATCTAACTTGGTTCTTTTTTGAGCTGGAATCCAAGTGTAAGCAGTAGATCCAAAGACTTTAAGATGACTTACTTTGGGCTTTCTACCAGACCATGCTTCCTCTGATGTCTTTTGCTTTATTGCCATTGTTGGAGATCTGTTCAGCAGATAAGCTGTTGTGAATACTGCTTCAGCCCAAAACTTGTGTGGAACACACCTGTTCTGCATCATACATCTGGCCATCTCTGTGATGGTGCAGTTTCTTCTTTCAACCACTACATTCTGTTGTGGAGTGTAGGGTGCAGTGTATTGTCTCTTGATGCCATGTTTAGAACAAAAGTTATTGAATTCTTTGGAACAAAATTTACCGCCATTATCAGACCTAAGAGTAGTTATGTGACAACCTGACTCTTTTTCTACTAATGCTTTGAATTTTTGAAATTCATTAAACACTTCAGATTTCAATTTCAGAAAATACACCCACATCTTCCTACTGAAATCATCAACAAACAGAAGAAAATACCTGGCACCGGTGATTGATGTCGTGTTCATTGGTCCACAAATGTCTGCATGAACCAGTTGAAGGACTCTTTGTGCTCTTGAAGCCTGTCCTTCATCAAAGGGTGATCGATGTTGCTTCCCAAGTTGGCAAGCTTCACAAACTCCCTGGATCTTCAGTGGTATGTCCGGAAGTCCATCGACCAATTTCTCTCGAGCCAACAAAGAGAGAGAAGTCATATTGAGGTGACCATACCTCAAATGCCATAATGTACTGATATCTGATGCAGATTTGGCTGCCAATGCATGTTCTTTGACCTGGCCAATGTCCACTAACCTAAACAAACCATGATCCTCCACACCAAGAGCAACAGTCTTCTTGGTGTCCCTGTCAACTATATAGCATTTATGATTGCTAAAGTTGATATCTAGATTGGGGCAGTGCCTCATAATCTGACTAACTGATAGCAGATTAAGTTCCATACCTGGCACATAGTAGACATTGAGAAATAGTAACATATTCTCTCCAAAGGAAATCTGGACATTTCCTTTACCAACTACTGTATATTCCGCCCCACCACCAAAGATCATAGAATCTTTGGACGAACACGACTCAAACTCTGTGTACCAATCCTTCTTGTTGGTAAAATGTCGTGAAGCTCCTAAATCAATATACCAAGCAGACGATTTGGACTGATCTGCTTGTGTTGTGGCTATGAAGGCAAAGAAGGTTGATTCCTTCTCCTCTATGTGTTCTGCGACATGAGCCTTTTGCTGAGACCCTCCCTGGTTGGATTTTTGGTCAGCCAACCGTTTTCTGCAGTACTTCTTCATATGGCCGGTCTTGCCACAATAATGGCAAGTGATGGTCTTTTGTCCCTGGGAACCATCCTCCCCTTGGCCTTTCTTCTTGGCCCCTTTGCCTTTGCCTTTGAAATTTGCCGCAAAGGCTTGCTCAGAACCCTCTGTCTCAGTGCTGCTGCCAAATTGTTTCTTCCATTTGTCTTGCTGTAAGAGCTTGTTGCAAATCTCTTCGAACTTCAAGTCAACATTCGTAGTAGTGATGTTGAGGGTTTCAATGAAATGCTCATAGGCTCGTGGTAAGCTTTTTAGCGTGATAACCACCATGTCCTCTTCCTCCATCTTCTGACCAATGGCTAGCAACTGATCTCGGATGTCCTTGATCTTGAGCAAGTGCTCCTGCAACAAGGCACCCTCACTCATCGTGATCAAGAACAACATGTTCTTCAGAAAGAAAGCCCGCCCTTTGTCAGAAGTTTCATGAAGATCTTTTAAATGCGTCCAAACTTCTGTTGAAGTTTTTCCTGTTTGTACTTCAGGAAGCATTTCATCAGTAACAGACAATTTGATTAGCATCATGGCCTCTCTGTCTTGGCCATCAAACTTGTCCTGATCTTTACCCACAGCTGTCGGTCAGGTAGTTTTGCCGAGAACAACATCATCCAAGCAACGGTACTCAAAAATTGCCAACATCCATTGTTTCCAAGTGTTGTAGTTCTTCCCAGAGAACTTCTGGCTGTTTTCCAACATAATATTGGTCAAAGAAGCCATCCCTGCAAGCAAACTTGGTAGATCTGTTACCAAACCGATCAATTTCTCCTCGGAGTTGTTGATAATCAAGAAATCAACGACTAAAAACACCAGATCCGCAAATCTGAGCAACAAATTAGGTACAAATAGATCCAATCTGCTCCTAAACAATCTGATTTGGCTCTAATTTCGAAATTATAGGCTCAATTGCAGAATTTAGATGTACGGCAAAAAAATGGTGGCTGAAATAACCTATTGACCCAAAAAAATTTTGGCTCTCCATTGTGCTACGATTGTGATCCCTCGATCCTTCACTGCCGACAGCAGTCCCTTGGATCTTCACACCCTCACAGTTCCGTGGCTCGGAAACCTTGCTCTGATACCATATAACGAAAACACAAGCATATGGAAAACCAAGAAATAACTCAGAATGAAAGAGTTCTTTGTATTCGGTTAAATTAATAAGAAAGTGAAAGCTTTCTTATATAGGTTACAATAGCCTTGAGTCAATCCACTTTATGAATGTGGGATAGATCAAAAAGGCAAAATAAGACATAAAAGCATAAATCTAATTTAAAGTCAACATGACTTTATTAATACCCAAGTCTACTTTCTAATTTATCATTATTAACTTAATATATAATTTAATACTCTAGTGACTTACACGTTGACTCAAGACAAAGAACATCACAACTATGCAATGTTGCCTTGCTGAGGTAACCTTGATAATGATCTACCCTGGCAATGATGTGACATTTTGTTGATGATACCCTCGCTGCTATTCTTTAAATAATGGTATATCTTAGTAATGATATCTTGAAGCTTGGCTGTCAGTGTGTCTCTTCTTTCAAGCTGCTCTTTTCTTGAATCTTCACAATTGTTCTTTGATGATGTTCTTACTGTGTTGAACCTGCAATCATGACAACCCAATACCAAAAATAAACTAATTCAAGAACCCAAACTTACCTCTGCCCGCACAAAAGGGTTAGATCAGTGAAGATAGAAAAATAATACACAGTACTTACCTGACTTACTTTTTCCTGCACTATACATGTAAGTACATAAAAATAAATGTACACATTAAATGATTTAAAATGCGTACCTGAACTGAACTTGTGTCTTGCTTATTGTCCTTATGTTCTTGGCTTGTTCAATCATTACCATCAATCTAAGATTGGACAGACTGTTGACTAGGACAGACCTAATGAATACCTTCAATTCTATCTAGACCTAAAAAACACCCCATGAAAGCTATACAAGAATTTTAATGACTTTTGATTACAAATTTTATACAGACCCTAATCAAGCACAATACACAACTCTACAACACTAAATGCAAACCCTAACATAATTAGACACAATCCTAACTAATAACCATAACTTGTAATGCAATCCTTAACTTGACACAACAAACTATTAGTGCCCTCAACTTATTACAGTCCTAATTACTATACAGACCTTAGAGTGCACAACTCCACAAAAAATTTAACAATGATACTTACCGAAACGCTTAATATTATATAGTTCTGGAGCAACTAAGCCCAATACGGCCTTTTATAATGTCCTTTGCAGTCCTGTAGTAGAGGTCTGAGACCCCAATTCAAGAACCGTAACCATAAAATGTTTCTTCGCTACACTTGTTGTCTGTTTCTCTTCTTAACCAAACCAGAAACTTAATTTCCTTGTTGGACCAGTCATGATGCTTGAAACTATGTGATATAGGCCTGGACTGAGACCTCGCTACCTTGCCCAAATCTTCGCTAACCTTTGGTGATTAGACCTGCAACAAAATCGAGCCCTAACAAAAATGGATTTACATTAATTTACTTGAGGGCAGTCTGAAATTTCAGAGATATCCCTTCAGTTCAAAATCTCCACTATGCCAAGGTTTCACAACATATATATAGTATAAGGTTCTTAATTAGACGATGGAGAATTACTTATAATAAAATATATTAAGTCCTAAGCAAACGTTTATAATAGTGAGAATATTTTGGGGAAGACTTTATTAATTAAACAGTGGGGAGTATAATATTTAGAGCGTTAAATTTTTTTTAATATGTATCTTTTATTCCAAGGCTTTTTTTTTAATATGAAACCTTTATTCTATGGTAGGTGGGTTACTTTAATAATTCACTAATATTTGTATTAATACTTGTTCACTCAAATTATTTCTATTAGTGACATACCCTTAATAAATCTTAATTAAAGACTTAAATTTGATGTTAATAGAAAGCAAACCAATGATTGGCTTTAGTGCATTTGGTCCTACCAAGTTTGTGAAGTCAATGATTGAGTTACTACCTTTGGTTATTGAAGACATTCAACTTATATGTGATGAGATTACAGTGATAAGAAAAGTCATATATTGACAACTATAGGAGGAGGTGCCATATCACTACCCCCGGAGGTTTTAGCCCACAAAACTGGGTCTTCAACTTCAAACTCAATTTTCTCTCAAACTAGAAGGAACCACAGGGCATACCATACATCAATAGAAACATCTCGTCGAGGAGAATCTATCTAGAATTATCCTAACACAAGATTGCATGAATTGCCTAGTCAAATTTACCGACAAAAATTGGGCTAGATCCTGGTGCTGCTTGGGTTGACATCAATGGCAACCACCTATCAACAATCTCCCCCTTTGGCAACACAAGTACTCCCCCTGTGATCATAACTCCCCTGACATCATGCTTCTAACCTTCCTAACGCTTTCTCTCCCAATTTGACACCAATGGCAAAGGGTAACTCCCCATAACAACCTGCCTCTCCTTCGGACCTGTAATCTACATCAACTCCCCCTACCTACTTGACTAAATAAAAGAATAGTCTAATGGGAATTTGGGAGAATCCCAGGCTTTTGGTGAAGATACTAAAATGCCTCACACAGTAAAGGTTTGGTAAAAATGTCAGCAATTTGTTCTTTCGTCCCAATGTATTCAACCTTCATGTTTTCTCAGCAACCTGTTCTCAAACAAAATGGTACTTGATCGGAATGTGTTTCGTTTTTTAAAGCGTCACAGGATTCTTCAAGATATAATGGTGTTGGTGTTATCGCAAAAGATTGGAATGGGCTCATCAAACTTCACTTGAAGATCGTGCAAGGTTTGTTTCATCCAGAGGACTTGGGTACAACAAGTTGTTGCTGCTATGTATTATGCTTACGTTGTGGATAATGAGATTGAAGATTGCTTCTTGCTCAACCACAAAAGAAGACAACCACCTAAATAGAAGACTGCTCCACTAGTGCTCTTACGATCATCAACACTTCCTGCCCAATCTGCATCAGTATAAGCTTCGATGGTTAGCTCATTTCCTTTAGGATACCATAGTCCATATTCTGTTGTTCCCTTAAGATATCGAAAAATCCTTTTTACCGCAATGACATGGGATTCCTTTGGTGTTGCTTGGAATCTTGCAACTTGCCCAACTGCGTACATCACATCTGCCCTAGAAGTTGTTACATATAGAAGACTACCAATCATAGATCTATACGTCCTTTGATCCACATCTTTGGATGATTCATCTATGCTCAACTTGCAACCTGTCACCATTGGGGTGAGAACTGGCTTGTAATCTTCCATTTGAAATCTCTTCAACATTTCCTTGATATATTTGGTTTGACAAATAAATATTCCCTTGTCTTGATGAGATATCCGAAGTCCCAAAAGGTATGTCACCTCACCAATTAGTGACATCTCAAACTCACTTTGCATATTTGCAACAAACATTTTACTTAACCTGTCATCATCGCTCCCAAAGATTATATCATCCACATGCACTTCAATAATCGTCAGACTATCATGTTCAATCCTCACATAAAAGTTGTTATCCTCACTTCCCTTCTTCAATCGTTGTTGTTGTAAATACTCGTCAAGATGGGCATACCATGCTCTAAGTGCTTGTTTGAGACCATATGACACCTTCTTTAACCTACAAACATAATCTTTCTTGTCAGTGAGCAAAAATCCCTCAAGTTGTTCTATATATACTTCTAATTGTCCATTTAGAAATGTTGATTTCACGTCCATTTGATAAACTTTGATCTTTCTCAAACATGCATAAGCCAAGAACATCCCGATAGCTTCCATTCTAGCAACGGGAGCAAATGTTTCTTCAAAATCAATTCCTTCAACCTGTGCATATCCTTTGCAAACCAACCTTGCCTTGTTCCTGGTAACCTGTCCATCCTCATTTAACTTGTTCCTGAAAACCCATTTTGTCCCAATGACATTTTTATCTTTTGGTCATGGGACCAATTCCCAAGTGTCATTCTTGTCAGTTGGATCTGATTCTTCATTCATAGCAACTACCCAATGTTCATCTTGACTAGCTTCTTCAAAATTGTTTGGCTCAAATGTAGCTAAGAGAGCAAGATGGGCTTGTTGTGGTACACGAAGCTATCGATTTCTTCTAGTTCCTATTCCTTCATTGAGATCCCCAATGATCTGATTTGATGGATGATTCTTTTGATACCATTCTTTGGGGGTCTTCGAGGGCACTTGTTGTTCATCTCTTATCTCTTCCTGGTTGGTAGTTGTTTCCTTATTCAATTGTGCTTGCTCTCGAACTTCTTCTTTGACCCTTTTTGGTTATGACTTGTGTATCTCTGATTTGCTTGAAGAGGAGATTTCCTCATTAACCTTTGAGACATAGTTTTCATTGAATGTTATAATTGATTTCAACTATTCGTTTAAGTCTTTTATTGTAACATTTATAAGCTTTTCTTTTGCGTGAATAACCAACAAAGATACCTTCGTCTACTCGAGAATCAAACTTTCTTGTTTTCTAATCTTCTCTTTTGATGTAGCATTTGCTTCCAAATACCCTAAAATATTTGACATTTTTTGGCCTTCCTTTCCAAAGTTCATATGGAGTCATATCACAATTGTTTCTAAGCAAACTTTTTTTCAAAATAAATACAGATCTATCAACTGCTTGAGCCCAAAATTTATCATCTAATTGTGAATCATTTAGCATTGTTCTGGCCATTTATTGTACAATTCTATTCTTCCTTTCAACAACTCCATTTTTTTGCGGAGTTCTGGCTGTTGAGAACTACCTTTTTATTCCATTTTCTTCACAAAAATGTTGAAACGCTTTGGAGGTAAATTTGTTGCCATTATCAGATCTCAAACATTTAATCTTTAAACTAGTTTCATTTTCAACCATTTCCTTGTAGATCTTGAAACATTCGAATGCCTCAGAATTTTTCTTCAAGAAACTAACAATCGTCATCCTGGTATAATCATTTATAATTAGCATAAAATATAATTCACCATTCAATCCTTTAATCCTCTTTGGTCCACATAGATCAGTGTGTACTAATTCCACTGGTTGAGATATGAAGTGTTCTTTTGTCTTGAATTCGACTTTTGGCTGAATGCCATGCCTATAGTGTTAGCATTGGTTGGTTTTGAAATAATGGCATCTCTCTCGCAGCTTCTTTTTGCTAATTCTTACAAGGTTGTCAAAGTTTATATGTCCCATTCATCTATGACATAGCCAAATCTAATCTTCTTTTGCGAAGAAACATCCTTTAGCGACCTCATCCAAAGTGTATGTCATTTGGAGCTCTACTTGCAATGGCCACAAGTTGACCTACACTTAGCAGATTGTGATTCATATTTTCAACAAAAAGCACATATTTTGCTATAGCATCCTTGCTTCCAAGTTTGACAGTACCTGTTCCTATAACATTTGAAGATCCATCATTTCCAAAAGATACTATTCCATCTTTTCCTTCTTTCAAAGATATAAATTTATTCCTGTCTCCAGTCATATGTGTTGAACAACTGTTATCGACGTACCAAACATTTCTTTTACTTTGAGCTTTTAGGGCAAGAGCGCACCTTTCATCTTTCTTCTTCCAAACTTGTTCATTCTAATTTTGTTGTGATTCCTTTGAGGGAGCCACAAATCTACAATCTTTAGCCAAATGTCCAAAATTGTTGCATTTATGGCATTCTACTTCATTTCTTAGATAGTCAAATCTGTAATTTTGCCTGAAGTTTTCTTGCAAATTTCTGGAATAACCATTCCTAAAGGGTCTTCCAAGGTTGCTTCCGTTCCAACCATAAGTACGACAATTTATAGCTTTATGTCCAAACTTTCTACATGAATAACAAAAGCCATGAAAGACGAATTGATACCTAAGGGAGAACCTTCCTCGAGGAATCGTTTTCCAGGAGCCTTCTTACATATCTTGACTTTTTGGTCCAGTTCGGAAACTTCCTTGCTTGATAGATCCTTTAACAGTTTTTGTATAGGTTTTCTATCCATTTGCCTTTTTTGTCATAGAGGAGCTTGAACCATTTTCAAATGTTTCTTTGTAGCCTAGACCAGTCTTATCACTATATGACCTTTTGTTGCTAATGAGCTCATCCAAGTTCTTCGAGCTATTTGTAAAGTTGTGTAGAACATTTCCCCCTTTCGCTTCCTTTCGTAGAGAATATTTTTGGGCTTCTAGTTCTTCCCTTGCCTTGTTGCTTTCTTTTAACTCATTCTTGAGTGATTCTTCAATTCTTTTGGCTTCTTCTAACTTTACTCTGAGGTTGATGATTTATTCTTCATTCCTTTTGTTGAGATTCTTGGCATGTTCTTTTACCTCCTTCAATTTGGTTTCCAGATAATTAACATTTTTCTTTATGCTTTGAGTTTATTTATAACTCTGACAATTTTGTTTTGAAATTCGACAATCATTTCTTCTTCATCAAGTGCATCCTTCTTGTTATGCTTAGCCATAAATAATACTCTTTCCTTGTTTTCTTCATCAGTGTCACTTTCTTCTTTAGATGAGGAACTAACTTCCCTGGAGAGGAAATTTTTCTTAAACCTTTTCTTCTTACCTTTCTTGTTGAAATTTCTTTGACCCTTCTTTCCTTTCATAAATGCTTCATTCTTATGAGGGCACCTAGCCACAAAATGATCAATCTCACCATAGTCAAAACATACTAATGGAAGTTTGCCTTTGTACTTACCTGTTCCTCTTTTCATCTTCCTTGTAATGTACGCAAATTCTTCATCTGAAAGTTCTTCATCTTCTTCTTCCTCTTTGCAACAACTAGATCTAGGTTTGAATACATGTTTTTCCTTCTCGATCTTCTTGGATGTTGTAGATGTTGTTTCTATATTAAATGAACCATTTTCCTCCTCAATCCTCATTTCATACGCAATAGGTATCCCATGTAGTTTGTCCATATTCAAGTTGCGTAAATCTGATCTATCTTGTAAGACAGAAACCTTAGGATTACATTGCTCGAAGAGTTTTGAGGACTTTCCGAACAATGATCTTTTTGTCAATTCGTTCTCCTAAACCTTTCAAGGCATTTGTTATTTGATCTACACATTGAAAGTCAGTTACTATGTTCTCATCTTCCTTCATCCTTAGTTGTTCAAATTGAGCTCTGTAAATTTGAAGTTTTGCTTCCTTAACCTGCAAAACCTTCGAGTCTCCTACATATATGTTTTGAAGCTTGTCCCATAGTTCCTTAGTTGTTTTACAACCCAACACCTTAACATAGACAGATTGAGTGAATCCACTTATAATAAGATCCTTTGCATTGGCATAATTTACGAGATTTTTTTACCTTGTTCATTTTTTGTTGTTTTATAGCCTTGTTCGAATATTTCCCAAACCTTAGATCCTTGTCCAAGCAAATGAACCGTCATCCTTCCGCTCCATAGTGCATAGTTATCTCCATTAAATAGAGGAACTCTATTCTTGGTGTATTCCATTATCTCCTTCCAGTTGTTAAACTGCTACTAAAGGAACCAAGCTCTGATACCAATTGTTGGAAATACTAAGAGGGGAGGTGAATCAATGTTTCTCGGCGATTAACACTTTGTTAAACTTTTTTAGAGCATTAGTTAATATTCAGTTATTATTATTATTGTTCAGTAAGAGCAGTAAAAGTAATACAAAATAGAGACTAGACACAAGATTTTTAGGTGGAAAACCCCATTTGGGTCAAAACCACCGAACGCTTTTCTAATAAGTTCTTTAATATTCAGCCCAAACTAAAAAGAAAGCTACAACTTCCTAGAACTCTAGAAAAGCATTCTTCTCTAGTCCCACTGGAAGACCCAACACCCTGGTTTTATCAACAGTTAGCGGAATGGATGCCCCAACACCCAGGTGATCCACAACTCACCCTAGCACCACCCTACTAACCTAAAGTGTTTACAGACCCCAACCTGAAGTTGACTTCATTCACCAGCCTAACACCACCCTACCACCCTATAAAGACAAAAACATGACACAGTGGATTCAATGGATCCACTAACAAGATGTGCAATGACTCCTTGACTCTCGACTCTTCAGACCCTTGACCTTTGACTATTCTTCAGCTCAATGACTCGACAAATTTACAATGATATACAATAACCTTGACTCAAATTTACTCTTAACTCTTTACACCCTATGGATTCAATGAGTCCACTTACAATAATTTCAATGACTTTTTGACTCTTCTTCAGTTCAATGACTTTGACATATTTCAAACGGTGTAAAATATAATTCTTGACAAAATGACCTTTGACTTAATTAATCCAATATAGTGACTTACACGTTGACTCAAGACAAAGAACTTCACAATTGTACAATGCTTCCTTGGCGAGGTAACCTTGATAATGATGTAACATGGCAATGACGTGACCTTTTGTTGATGACGTTGCTTTGTTGATGATACCCTTGTTGCTATTCTTTAAATAACGATATATCTTAGTAATGATATCTTGAAGCTTGGCTATCAGTGTGTCTATTATTTCAGGTTGCTCTTTTCTTAAATCTTCACAATTGTTCTTTGATGATGTTGCTACTGTGTTGAACCTGCGATCGTGATAACCCAATACCAAAAATAAACTAATTCAGGAACCCAAACTTACCTCTGCCTGCACAAAAGGGTTAGATCAATCAAGAAAGAAAACAAATACACACTACTTACCTGACTTACTTTTGTTTGCAGTACACATGTAAGTACATGAAAATAAATGTACGCGTTATATGATTTACAATGCGCACCAGTACCTGAAGTGAGTTTGTGTCTTGCTTATTGTTCTTATGTTCTTGGCTTGTTCAATCACTACCATCAATGTAAGATTGAACAAATTGTTGACTAGGACAGACGTAATGAATACCTTCAATTCTATCTAGACCTAAATGACACCCCATGAAAGCTATACAAGAATTTTAATGACTTTTAATTACAAATTCTATACAAACGCTAATCAAGCACAGTACATAACTCTACAACACTAAATGCAAACCCTAACATAATTCAACACAATCCTAACTAATAACCATAACTTGTAATGCTCCCGGATGCGGATGACTATGTGGCGTGAAGGGCAGGTGTCAGGTGTGGCTCGTCACGTGGGCAGGTGTAAGCCCGGACGAGCCACGACATACCAGAACGCAGGTGACTTAAATGCGATGGGAGGCACAGTAATTTGGGTTTTATTGCTGGTTCAGACGGCATTCATTGTGCAGCCGCGATCGAGGCAAATGGCGCTCAATATTTTCGCTCCCCATGTCGCCTGTCTTCATTCCTGCAAGCGATCCGAGCAGAAGTTGGCAGAGACGGAACATTCTCTGGCTCAGTGCAAAATCACTCAGAGGAATTCTTGTCCGAAGGGTAACTCGAAAATGCAAAGAGAGAGGCCCAGGATGAGCAGTCGTCGGGGCGGTTCCAGGGGCCGCTCTGCTACTCAGCGACCAGTCAATTCGCCTTCCTCCTCGGTGGGAATCACTTCTGAGCAGAACAGAGGCTCGAACAGACTTATGCGTGGGTGGGGAGAAATTCCGGACTGTGGTCATTTGGAGCATCCGGCTGTTCGCTACCGGATCCCCTGCACTCTGGAAAACAACACTCTCATTGTCTCAGTCATGGTGGAACATTGCAGCAATCTCAGAGGGCCTCCGGACAACCTGAATGTGCCAGTGGTTGATATGCAAGTTCCCACGGTGGATATGCGGCGGCCAACCAAAGCAAACTCTCCCCAAGCCACTCAAGCTGCGGATGCTGGCCCCAGTGAGCCGGTTCAGAGGTCGCTGCGCTCGGACATGGAGGACTCACAGAAACTCAAAGGACCGGCGAAGGATGAGCCTCACACAACCGATGAGGACTAGCACTTCCGTCACTCTGTCTTCCGCTGCCAGGAAAGCCACTCTCTGTTTGTCTTTCATGCTCTTTGTCGATTTACTGCTCTCTCTGTCGGTTTGTCTATGTGTCATCCATGCCGGATTATATGTCCACCGTGTCAGTCTATGTGTCCATCGTGTCGGTTTATCTGTCCATCGTGTCGGTTCATATGTCCATTGTGGCGGTTTACATGTTTACTGTGTCGAGTCAAATGCTGGCTATGTCGATTCAGATGTTCCAATTTTGTAATGATGTTGCCCTGAAAGGTCTATCATGGGGAAAAATCTCTCTGGAGATGCAGGGCCACGGCCCTGGTGTAATTTTGCTGTAACTTTTCATTTTTTGTAATATAAATAGCCTAGTCTTACAGAGAAAAAAAAAAAACCATAACTTGTAATGCAATATTTACTTGACACAACAAACTATTAGTGCCCTCAACTTATTACAGTCCAAATTACTATACAAACCTTAGAGTACACACGTCCATAAAAATTTAACAATGATACATACCGAAAATCTTAATATTATATAGTTCTCGAGTAACCAAGCCCAATACGTCCTTTTATAATGTCCTTTGCAGTCCTGTGGAAGAGGTCCAAGACCCCAATGCAAGAACCGAAACCACAAAATGTCTCTTCGCTAGACTTGTTGTCCGTTTCTCTTCTTAACTAAACCAAAAACATAATTTCCTCGCTATACCTATAATGATGCTTGAAACTCTGTGATATAGGCCTGGACTGAGACCTCATTATCTTGCCGAAATCCTTGCTAACCTTTGGTGATTAGACCTGCAACAAAACCGAGCCCTAACAAAAATGGATCTGCATTAATTTACTTGAGGGCAGTGTGAAATTTCAGAGATATCCCTTCAATTCATAATCTCCACTATGCCAAGGTTTCACAACATATATATAGTATAAAGTTCTTAATTAGACGTTGGAGAATTACTTATAATAAAATATATTAAGTCCTAAGACAAAGTTTAAAATAGTGAGAGGATTTTGGGGAAGACTTTATTAATTAAACATTGGGGAGTATAATATTTAGAATGTTAAATATTTTTAATATGTATCTTTTATTCTAAGTTTTTTTTTTAATATGTATCTTTTATTCTATGGTAGGTGGGTTAGTTTAATAATTCACTAATATTTGTATCAATGTGGAAAAAGTCGAAGTCGGGATTAATTCAGCAAGGGTCCAAAAGTTGAAAAACTTGTTAAAATCCGGAGTTTTTTGAAAAAGTCGGAAAAAATAAAAATACACAAAATTATTCATTTTTTTTTTCACATCTAAAGTCGAAGTCATAGTTTAGAGGTGTTTTCAGTGTTTTACTACAATGTCATTCTTTACATGTGAATTCAATCACTAAAAGCATGTTACACTCTTGCAGTCTGCATTCTAAGTTCATTTTATCACCAATGTTTTTCAACATTATCCACAAAAAATATGATCATAACAGTGTTGATTCTTGGGAATGTTCTTTAGCTATTTACACTTCCTTGCTTGCTAGTCTGGATACTCCTTGTCCTCTTGCTCTTATGTCTCACAATCATGCTCGTCGAGGTAGGTATGCACTTCTTTTTCATAGTCTTCTCAGTTTCTTAACTTTCTTATAGCAGCCTTCTGACAGCTTAGCCTCTGGGTAATGTCTCTTCTCTGTATTTTTTTGCACATCTCATATAGATCCCTATTATTTTGCAGACATAACAGCTAGCAAGAGAAAACCAATAATAGCCATATATGTTTCAACATTCAACAGAACATAGCAACTAGGCAATTAATTTTCCAGTAACACCAACCAACTATAATGCTCGAAATTAAGATTCAACAACAAAACAAATTGCACAGCACAACGTTATCATCAAATTTCTAGGGCTATGTTTGAAAGATTCCACTCTCTGCCTTAAGATTAAACAGCAAAAAATTATATCAATTTCACCTTTGTGGCCTCTTTATCCGCAGCCTGGGAGGGAGGCCAACTTTTTGGGTCGACTCCCGATTAAATCAGGAATATAATGATTAAATCGCGATTTTTTCCTTTTTGAAAAAGCCGCCAAAAAGTCGAGGGATTAAATCATTTAGTTTAAAAAATCGCATTTTTAGGATTAAATCACGATTTTTTGCAGACTTTTTCCACACTGATTTGTATTAATACTTGTTGACTCAAATTATTTCTATTAGTGGCATACCCTTAATAAATCTTAATAAAAGACTTAAATTTGATGTTAATACTAAATAGCAAGCAAATCAATGATTGGCTTAGTGCATTTGGTCCTACCAAGATTATGAAGTAAATGATTGAGTTACTACCTTTGGCTCTTGAAGATATTCAACTTATACGTGGTGAGATTACGGTGATAAGCAATGTCATATATTGATAACCGTGGGAGGAGGTATCATATCACTACCACAGGGGTTTTAGCCCACAAAACTGGGTCTTCAACTTCAAACTCAATTTTGTCTCAAACCAGAAGGAACCACGGGGCGTACCATATATCAACAGAAACATCTCATGGAGGAGAATCTATCTAGAACTATCCTAGCACGAGATTGCATGAATTGCCATGTCAAATTTACTGACAAAAATAGGGGTAGCTCCTGGTGCTGCTTGGGTTGAGATCAATGACAACCACCTAACAACACTAATAGCCCTAAAAATACATTCAAATTGGTAAAAATCTCTTAATATCTCAAAATTTAAATTTTCCTAAAATTTGGCCACTTGGGCATCATAGATCTAGCCTAGATCTAGATTTCTGCTTGCTGGAATTTTTTGCATAACTGAATATATCAGATCTGTAAATTTCTTAATCACACATCTCAGGAGGACTCAAAAATTAATTTTTTAATATTCGGCAAATTTTTCCTATTTTTTGGCATATTAGGCATCACTTTTAGCGTCACTAGTTTGTTGATCCGTGGTTTGTTTATTGTTGTAATAAGTCATTTCAGATATGAAATATTACTGAATACATCATCATAAAGTAGGCTGAAATCAAAAATTTATATGTGCTAACCATTGGAAAAGAATTGTTTTACATGCTTGATAGCATTTCATGATTTAAGGTGATTTTCCTACTGTTGTCATAACACTAATAAATTCTGAAATTTCTGAAGTATTATTGCTTTTCTAAATTGTTGAAATCTGAAATTTGCTTATCTCATCTTGGTTTTAAAAAATTGTTTAAGTTTGCACTTGAAAACACTCAAAAATCCAAGTCTAATCTCATTGATGAAAAGAGTTAACTTGAGCATCTAAAATTCAATTGGCATTTGGTACTAGCATAAGAATATTTTTTATTTACATCTTGTGTTGATAGGTAAGTGCTTTAGTTTCTCTGAATTGGTTAAACATCTTGTGAATTGATCTATAGTTGAAGCTTGCACTTGTATCTTTAAGCACCCATCTTGTCTTAAGATTGTTATCTGATCAGTGTTAAGTACTCTAGCTACAAGATAATTCACATTAAGTGCTTAAATAGCATAAACAACCTTAATTCGAGAAGTCTTCAATCATCATCATTGTATAAGCATTCTAGGATCTAGCTTGCATTAAGAAATTTAACTCATAGCATAAGCTAGGTTGATAGAGGTCTAGGGAAAACCTTCTCACCTAGCTTGAAGGATTGGCAACTCTTCGATGGTTAACACAGTGACCTTGCAGTCGTCAAAGGCACAATCTCTGCAGCACCGAGCGATAGAAGCACAATAGAAGGTACTGTTAATCAAGCCCTAGCCTGCTTCCTGTTGACCTCCTGCCCACAACCTACCCTGGACCCCAGCTTCAAAATAGTTAAAGGAAGGTTACACTTAGACTAGGCATATAACTAAAAATAACCAAGATCACTGCATCACACATAGATCCTAGGACTTGCACATCATATAGGTTAGTCAATCATTTAAGCAGCGGGTGTCCATCCAGTTACTTGGCAATAATTTGTAAAAAGTAAGAATTGTGACTCCATAAGGCACTAGTCTCATATTTAAAAATTGATCTAATCATAAATCTTGCTAAATTTAACCAAGTAGCTAGGCCACTCATCAATGTCCCTCAAACAGGTTGGTTCCCAACTTGTTTCCTTCACCTCATTCCACAAGGGCTACCCCCCATAGCCTACTGTTGGAAGACAGCTAGAACAGAGTGGGCAGGGATCAGAGTGACAGCCCCCGCCCTAAGCAGTTGTCGTGGTACAATCTAGGCAAATACATTTTTTGGCGTCATTGTCAGGGAGGAGTTTATCTCGTTCTCGGCGCTTCAACGACATTCTCTCATTTTTTCCTTTCATTTTGTGATCTTTCCATCTTTCATTCGTGGTCCCATCAATGCCACAACATTTTTTAGCGTCGTTGTCGGAGACGAGTTTGCTCGTTGGCGGGGTTTACGACAATCTTCATAATATCCATAATTTCCTAATCCTTCTTCATTAGCCCGTCAAACAGCATGAAATTCTTTGGCACCTTCTTTCATCTTCTTCATATTTTCATCACCTTATCCTTTTTCCTCTCACTAATCCTTCCATCTTGTTCATTCACACTTTTAGCACTTGGACATTTAGGTTGGTTTCTAGTTTGGGTGGCGACTCCACTTATTCATCCATTTACAAAAGCTTACATTCTAGTAGATATTCATTTTCTCAAGTAGGAAGCCCTCCCTGATATCCATTTGCTTCTCCCTAACTTTTCGGTTTTTTCTTTTTGGATTGTAGAGCTAGATTCATATGTTCAAGTGGCGACTCCACTTCTTTCATTTTTTGCAAGCATTTCTGCTAGAAGCTCGCTTCTTGTGGATCTCTTGATTTTCTTGAACAAAGATTTTCCCTCTAACATCCATTAGCTCCTTGTTCCCTTGAGCAAGTCATCATGGATGACTTGTTCGCCCATCTGCATTTTACTAACATTCCTCATGATATTCCGGAAACGGTTATTAATAAATTACCTTCTTTCACGGGTAATGATGCAATTACTGCTATAAAGCACATCCAAAGGCTCAGAGTTTGTCTGGAATGTGACTGCATACAATCATGAAGATGTCAAGATGCAACTCTTTACCCTTTCCTTGGAAGGTGATGTTAGGTATTGGTTTTGTGATTTTCCTAACGATCCTTTTGACTCCTTACAATCCATCATCGATACTTTTAAAAATAGATATGGAAATCAAGGGGGCTCACCTTGTGCCTCTTATACTATGAAGAAGGATGAAAGCGATCTTGCAAAAGACCCAAATATCATAGAAAGATGTCAAGAGAATGTACTACATCAACCTTTTCCATATTGCAGACCTTGTGACCATTCTCATGATGAATCCACTTGTGTTGTTGCAAGAAGAATCCTTGATAGTGGAAAGGTAGGTACGAAGGATCAAATTAATATTGATGATGAAAAAGAAAATGATAAGCATCTTATCAATAAGTTAACTCAAATGATGGAAACCATGAGACTTAATCAAGAGAAATTGATAGCTGATCACTCTAGCGAAATGAGATCCATGCACATAAGGTGGATGGCTATTGAAGAAAAGCATGTTGAAGAGCTAAGCTCCATAAAGGAAAATCATAAGAAAGAAATGAGCTCTATTCAAGACAAGGAAGTTAGTCTTCATAACAGGTTATTAGCCATAGAAGAACAGCATGTTGAGGAACTAAAAACCATGGAAATTAATCATTCTAATCAGATGGCCACCATACAAAATTGTTTGATCACCATGGAAGCAAATCATAAGGAAGAAATAAGTTTTATTCAAGTAAATCATGATAAGGTAATTAAGGATATGGAAGTTGATCATATATGCTTTCAGAATAAGTTGTTAGCCTTGGAGGAAAACCATGCCAAAGAGATTAGCACTATGAAGAATGAACAGTCTAAGCAGATGGATGTCGTGAGAATTGAAAAGATCACTCGTCAAAATAAGTTGCAAGTAATGGAAAAGATACAGGTAAAGGAATTTCAACATAGATTAGAGGATGAAAGAAACAAGGAACCTTTGATAGATTACAAGCCTCCTAGTCTGCCAGAGCAATTCTCATCTCATTGCGAGAAGGTCACTTGCCCCATTCAAGACAAGTCAGCTGGAAGTGCCATGGTTGAAAAGGAAAATTGGAAAAATCACGCCTGTGTCTTCATGGACAGAATATATCCAGGATAAAATTGGGCATATCTCAGATTTTTCATCCGAGCAATTTTGTGATCAAGAAAGAAAATATAAGTTAGTCTCATGATTGACATCACAGTCCACTGAAAAGAAAAGCAAAAGGCAGAAAAGAAGGAAGAGGTTTGATGTGTTTGATAGTCGAGAAAAGCTCGACATTCGAATGAGTCAATGTCCTAGCATTTCCAAAATTCAACATGATACATCCGAGAAACAGCCCACAGACTTGTCGCAGAGTCAACAAATGCTCAATATGCACTATGTTGAGGACATTTGATGTCAGGGGGCATCGTTTGTATAGTATCTCTAACCTTATTCCCTTTTATTTCATGTCATTAGATAGTTTTACTTTTCGTATTTATATTACGTCTTTTATAGCTTAGTCTCTTAGAATAGATTTTTCTATTCCATCGTTATTTACTATGTATGCATGATGATTTCTATTTTGAATGGATATCTATTTGATGGACTTGTTTTCTTGGATACAAGATTATGGGGTTCTCATGTTACTTCATGGAAGTAATGTGTCCCCATATGGAGCCCGATGTTGCACAATGTTTGTCAAAGTTCTACGAAGGCATCGAAGTACCAATTTTTTCAACAGAATTGGACCATCTATCAGCAGTTTTATGTGTCATTGTAAACCCGTTCTGCGAGTTAATGTAAATGATGCTAGTAAAACCTTGAATATATGTAAAAACCTAGGTAAGCCTATTATTTTGACGGAAATTTTCATCCTAGGAGGTTTTTCGTCTCACTGACTCATTTGTGTTTCTAAACACAGATGGTTAGGAGAATTTTTTCATCCAACCTCACCCCAAAGCTAGGGTGGAATTCTTTGTCAAAGTCTTAGGTGAATCCTAATGTTCTAGTCGACTCTTATGTAAAAGTGGTTTAGGACTAATTTAAGCTAGTTGGATAAATTATTTTATCACAAATCACTTGGTCTACTAGATCATGTTGTGTCGCAGATTTGGTATGTAATTTGAGGGGGTGTAGGCTGAATGAGTATTCCCCCTTTCAAGGTTGTAAATGTAAAAATCTTATGTATTGGAGGGTGGAAAAAATATTAAATCCCCTCATGTGTAAATTAATTAATTTTTCTAGCAAAATATAATTGTGGAAAAAATATTAAATCCCCTCGTGTAAATTAATTAATTTTTCTTGCAAAATATAATTAAATCCTAAGCCAAAAATTAATTAATTAGAGTCAAAATTAAAATGTCTTAGGAAAATTAGTTCCCCAAGTGGGAAAATTTGTGGGTCTTAAAAAAATCAATTTTTGAAAGTCCTCTGCCAAGGGAATATTGTATATTTCAAGAAAATTTGGACCCTTGGACCTTGGTGGTTAAGTCAAACTAAAATTTTTGAGGAAATTAGCTCAAAATAATTAATTTTGAGCTAATAAATATGGAATTAAATGGTAAGTTCGAAATTTCCTTGAAAATAAAAAGTCAACAGCCAAGATTAAAAAATGATCAAATATTTTTCAACAGCCAAGATTATTTTGGCAACGATCAAAGAAACTAGTCGTTACTTTTCCACTTGGAGGATTGATCTATAAATTAGAGTCATTTTAGTCTCTAGCACAATGATCTCTGGCTAGAAAATTGTTGCTGAAGCATCTTTGTAACGCTATTGTCCCGTTGGGAACTATTTTTTCTATCATAATAAAGACTTTGGGGTGCAATTCAAGGTGTTCATGCTTATTGATTTGTGTATGTACTTACTACGGGCATTCCTATGTTGTGTTGAATATTGGTAAGATTTGTTTTCTATTAGATGGTGATGAAATCATACTATTGATAGTTTTGGGCTAATCTTAGGTGGTTTGAGTCCCCATGTGATTAACAAATTCTCTTGAGATAAATACATAGTATTCGCAGGTACTTTAATCCTTGGCCTCCAAATTCACAAACTTGGGCAGGAACCATTGTTGTTTGAATCCCAAATATTCGTATGGTGGATTAAATCTTTGTTAAGGCTATAGTATACATCAGGGTTTCTAAAGTATTTTTAGCCATTCATCAAAGAAAAAGCCATAAAAATATATTTTTTCTCAAAATTTAAATTTTTCAAAACACTTGCATATTTGAAAATTTTGTAAATAATTTTGTACATCTAATTTGTAAATTATAATTGCTAACTTGGGTGTTGGGGTTTTAAGAAATTTTGTATATATTTGGGGTTTGGGTATTTTATTTTCATTTTTGCGGGTTCAATCAAGAGATCAAGTTGAAGTAGAACTAGATCTAGGTCCTTGAGGGTCAGATCTAGTCTCTAAAAAATTTTGCAAGGCTACCGACTGAAGACTTTGTAGCAAAATTCATATTCAGAAGAGAAAAAAAATTCTAAAGCAAGAGTTTCAATTTTAGGGCCTCCTAGGCCTGGATCCGGCCTCCTCGAGCCCTCTGTCAGCCTCCTCGGCCCCTGCATCAACCATTTCGGCCCATGCCTCTTTCTTTTTGAACCCTTTAGGGCAGGTCATAAGCCCTAAAGGCCTCTTCTTCCCCTTCTAACCCCTACGCGGAGGGTTTAAGGCCTTAAGTGGCCTAGTCGTGGGCTTAAGGAGCCTTGACCTCCCTCTGGGACCCTAGACGACTACCTTTTGGCAAGTTGTGGGATTTTTAGCCACTAAACCCTATCCGTCTACCCTTAAAACCCCAGTGTCTTGCCTTTAGAGCCTCTCTCCCTCCTCCTACGTTATTCATTTCTCTAGCATCCAATGTGTTCTAGCCATGAAACTTTGTGGAGAGGCTAGAATACAAGAGACCTCCAGAACTCAAAAATCGTTTCAGGAAATTCCACCAAGAATTGTCCCAATTAGATTATTAAATGTTTTTTAAATATTTCCTAAGTCTAAACTTAGGGAATATAGTTAATTAATCTGTATTAATTGAGATCATGCGAGAATAGTCTAAAAACTCATACAGATCGATCTAGAGATGATCCTAGCCATCGATTATGTTTTAATCTTGGTCGTTGGTGCTCCAACAAGGATTATAAGAGGAGGTCAATGTGGTGATGGAAAGCACACTTGAGCAGTTTGATTTCTTAGCAGATCGATTTCAAGAGTAGCAACAGTCAGTTGTCGGAGAGAGCCAGAAGTCAAAGCAGTGAGAGAGAGGTGTTGAATTTTCTAAGGCTATCCATTGGAAAATTAAACTGTATTCTGTTGGTTTATTTCTTCTACTTGTCTAAATTCGAACAAGTTATTTAATACATTTAAATACTTAAATAAACACAATACAATCACAACATCTACAAATCAACAACTGAAAGAAAACAAGCACACAAGTGACACTCTTATTTTTATACAAATGTCCTCGGAAAAACCCAATGCGAGAAAACCAGTGCAGCTATTCTGAGGGTTATATTATTACACAGTCTTTCTGAGTACAATTGGGTGCCTAACCGGCTCACTAGACAGAGAAAAATATACGGCAGCAATACCTCTATATTCGGAAATAGGTATTGAGAAAACTTGTCCCATGAAACCCTCTCCGACACAACTGAAGCTCAGCGCTGGCCCTTTTGGCCTCTACGTCAGCCTCTTGCTGACCTGCGTCAGCCCCAGGACCCTTTGCGCAACCTCTAGGACCCTCTACATCACTCCAACAACCTCTGCGTGGATGACACAGTCCCTTTGGCCTCTGCGCTGACTCTGCTAGGCTCTGCGTAGCTTGGACTGGCTGCTGCTCTCGCTCTCTCTGCTTCTGCGCTGGTCTCCCAGTATTGTCTCTGCCTCTCTGCCTCGTACTCACTGCCCCTTGTTGTTGATCACTTATTCAACTTTGCTTAGCAACCCCGCTCTAGCAAAATGAATGATTGATCACTCTGGTGTCTTTTCCAACTGATCCTCAAGCCTCTTCTTATACTTTTCTCGTTGGTCCATCAACAGCCGAGATTAAATCTGTAATCAACAGCTAAGATTAGATTTGGCTTGATCCATGACTTTTGGAACCTTCTAACCCAATTTTATATTAATACCCATTAATATTTTATTTTTCCTAAGTTTAGACATAGGAACTCCATTAAAAATATTAATTATTTAATATCCCCCAAACCGGGTGCAATCTGTCCAAACCATTTTTGGGTCTTGGAGATCTCATGTGCTTTAGCCTCTCCACCCATTTTCATGGCTAGATCACATCCGATGCTACCCCAAATCAACACTCCCTCTTAGCAAAGACTGTGCTCTAGTAATACTCCTCACTGAGTATCATTGATTATCCGGTACCTGTGCTGATGCTAGGGCTCCCTGCCCAACATCCTCTGCACTGCTGCATCCTGTACTGCTGCCCATGGCCCTACCACTACCACTGCTGCTTCCGTACGGTAGCTCCCTCTGCATCCCTGTTGCTATTGGTCCATCCTCCCAGCACTGCATCTGCATTGCAACCCCCTCTCATCATGTTGCATCGTGCTACTGCACTGCAACTAGAAACACTCTCGATGTTGAAGCTCTCTTTGCCGCTAACAAGTGCTCCCTCTACTGACCTTTGCACTGTTGCAACAACTCCCTACATCTCGCACCGTTGCACACCTCTCTGTGTCATCCTGCACTGGTGCAACACTCTCGTGCCTCTCACACTGTTGCAGCTTGCTAGCCTCGTGTTGCCTGGGGACTCCTGCACTGTAGCACTCTCTGCTGCTTCATCTGCATCCGTCAGTCCTGCTACTCCTCTTCAGGGTACCCGTAGCAAGGTATAATCCAAGAGGTTGGGTACCTCAAAGATCCTACCCCTGGTCGCCTATATTCCTCCTGACTACAACGTGATGTCCCCACTTCTTCTCAAGTGGCACATGAGCACTCATGGCACAATTGTCATCCTCCTCGACCTCCTTCACCTTCGATGGCGTTGCCTTAGAGTCCGAAGCCTCTCCCTTACTCTTCTTGCTTGAACACTAGTTCGTATAGTGACCCAGTTCCCCACAATGGAAGCACTTGACCTTGGAGAGGTCCTTCTTCTTCCTCTTACTCTTCCTTCTTGATCCTGACTCTTTTCCCGCTACTCCCTGTCTTGCTCAACTGCCTAATTTCCTCTTGGCGAAGAGCTGCCCACAATTCTTCCCAATTTGGAAGATCCACCCTGCACAGTATACTCTGGACAAATGTCTCCCACTCCTTGGAGACTGCATTAAGTGCAGTCCTCACCAACATCTCCTCATCAAGTGTAGCCCCTATGGAAGTTAGTTGGTCTAGGATCTCCTTCAACCGACCAAGGAAATGATCTATCTGCTCCCCCTTCTGCATCTGGTATGACCTCAGTTGATTCTCAAGTAACATCTTCCTCTGCACAGAAGTAAGCTGGTACAATTTCTTCAGGGCTTCCCACATCTCACTTGTTGTTTTCTTCTCGACAATATGTTGGACCAAATGATCCTTGACCCCATCAAGGATGATGCACTTCGCCCTGGCCATTGCCTCCTCGTACTTCCCATTTTCAGTCAGGTCAACTGAGATCGCCACTACTTTCAAGGCAAAGGCCTTGATGCGATATCTGTCTAGAATGGATAGGATCTTGGCCTTCCAGACCACAAAGTTGGACGCTCCGTCCAGCCTATCCCGATCCCTCATCCCATTCACAGCCATCTTCGCTCCTCTGTCAACTCTTTCGAATCTCTGTACTTCCCTCTTGGAAGTCCTCTGTTCGACTCCTGCTGAGTCTCTCTACTTCCTGTCTGGAAGTTCTCGGTACGACTCCTGCTAAGTCTCTCTACTTCCTGTCTGGAAGTTCTCGATTCAACTCCTGCTGAGTCTCTCTACTTCACGTCTGGAAGTTCTCTTCTAGACTCCCTCTGAGTCCCAATTTCCTTCCTGGAAACCCTTCTGCCAATGTCAAGTTGCCCCACTCCGATTGTCTGTGCAACTGCAACACTAATCTGGATTCCTTGGCTAGAAATCTGCCTCGACATCAACTCCCTCTACCTTGGTCTTGCCCCGTTAGGTATTGTTCTGACCACAGTACCCCACCAGCTTCGCTCCGCAAACTACCCACAGCCTCCTATACCCTAGCAACTGAAGGATTAAGCCTCCTGGCTCTACGCAATCCCGGTATGGCCCAAACTGATGACGCAATCCCTCTACGTCACTCCTTCCTCTGTCGCTTTTTGCAAGGATCAGCTCTGTCACTCGAGACAGCTGAATCTGCTGCAAATGCTCTGCTTAGTTGATGCCTTCAGTTTTACTGTGATCTACAACCACGCTCTTATACCATGTTGACTTTTCTAATTCTATCCGCTAGAAAATTAATCTGTATTCTACTGGTTTATTTCTTCTACTTGTCTAAATTTGAACAAGTTATTTAATACATTTAAATACCGAAATAAACACAATATAGTCACAACATCTACAGATCAACAACTAAAAGAAAACAAACACACAAGTGACATTGTTATTTTTGGACAAATGTCCCTAGAAAAACCCAATGTGGGAAAACCGGTGCATCTATTATGAGGGTTATATTATTAATCAGTGTTTCTGAGTACAACTAGGTGTCTAACCGGCTCACTCGACAGAGAAAAATATACAACGGCAATACCTCTATATTCGGAAATAGATATTCAAAAAACCTATCCCACAAAACCCTCTCTGACACCACTAAAGCTCAGCGCTAGCCCTTCTGGCGTCTGCGTCAACCTCCTGCTGACCTGCGTCAACCCTAGGACCCTCAACCCTCTGAGGCACTACGCAACCTTTGGGACCTTCTTCGTCACTCCAGCAGCCTTTGCGTGGATGACGCAGTCCCTCTGGCCTCTGCGCTGACTCTATTAGGCTCTACGTACCCTGGACTGGTTGCTGCTCTCGCTCTCTCTGCTTCTGCGTTGGTCTCTCAATATTGTCTTTGCCTCTCTGCCTCGTACTGACTGCGCCTCGTTGTTGATCACTGATTCAACTTTGTTTAGCAACCCCGCTCTAGCAAAATGAATGATTGATCACTCTGGTGCCTTCTCCAACTGATCCTCAAGCCTCCTATTATACTTTTCTCGTTGATCCATCAACAACCGAGATTAAATCTCTAATCAATGGCTAAGATTAGATTTGGCTTGATCCATGACTTTTGGAACCTTCTAACCCAGTTTTATATTAATACCCATTAATATTTTATTTTTCCTAAGTTTAGACTTAGGAATTCCATTAAAAATATTAATTATTTTAATATCTCCCAAACCGGGTACAATCTGTCCAAACCATTTCTGGGTCTTGAAGATCTCATGTGTTTTAGCCTCTCCACCAATTTTCATGGCTAGAGCACATCCGATGCTACCCCAAATCAACAAAGGGCAGAGACAATGAGGCTGGAGGAAGATTTCCAGATCCAGCGAGTGCATGTGCCGAGAGGCAGAAAATCCATAGAGAAGTTAACGCAAGGACTGCGCAGTAGCTTCTAGAGACAAGTTCGATTTGCTAAGAGGGAAAGACATCTTTAGTTCCAGAGGCCGGGAAGGAGTCCCAGAGTGTCGAAGAAGCATTTTCCCAGCAAATAGAAGGCAAAATGAATTCATCAAAGACCAGTCACAGGCTTGATGTCTAGCAGACGGTGCAGTGTAGTGCAGAGGGTTAGAGGGCCGAGCCTTCTGAAGGCAAGTTGTGCCTGGAGTTTTCCCATAGAGTGAGGAAAGTTCCTCACTATATTTTTTTGCCAGTATTTTTCTTTGTAGGATCGCCAGATTTCGGCATCCAGTTGTACTCAGAATTTTTCACTGCTGCATAATAATAAAACCCTCAGTTGTTGCACCAGTGTTCCCACATTTTGTTTTTCCGAGGACTTTTGTCCAAAAATAATAGTGTTAATTTTATGTGTGTGCTAGTATTTCTCTGCTTCCAGCATTTTATTTTTTCGCATAATTTTATTTATGGAGGTTGCAATGTGTTTATTTCGGTATTTGTCGTAGCAGATAAACTGTTAAATTAATTAACAATTAGGAGAAATAATACTAGTTGTTACAATAGGATTTCAACAGTAAGTTGAAATTTTCACATGGTATCAGAGTGCAGTTGATCAGCGAGGGAGCTCAGAAGTGAAAAGAAGGAATTTCGCTTCTCAGTTTGATCAGTAGGCCGAAATTCCCAAGGGTAGAGCAGTCATTTTCCCAGAGGGTTGAGTTACTTGAGGAGGTTCGATTTTTCTGAGTAAGGGGGAGAAAAATTCAATCTTTCCAGATTAAGTGATTCCAAAGGCAGAGGGAGCAACTTAAAGTTTTCGTTAGGCAGATCTCTAGCTGAATGCAAAGGGTTTTTGCAACAGATTGCTAATGCAGAGCCAGCGTCAAGGTGGAAGAGAGAAGAACACACACAAAGGAAAAATTTCTCTCCAGGAACTTCTAGTCTCAAGAAGTTCAATATTTCCTTGCAGATTGGCAGTAGTTGTGAGCAGATCTTCTCACTCTGGAAGGGGTTGCAAGTAGCATAGCAGCAGTCGAGCAGAAGGAAAGAGGGAGTTTTCGACATTTCGTTGAGATGGCCACTGCAGGGCTTCGTGAGCAAGATAGGTTGGATAGAGCTTCCAACTAAGTCATCTAGAAGGCTAGGATATCCTTCCTTCTAGATGAATATGACCTGAAGCCATATATTGACAATGTAGTGGCAGTTCCTACGGATGCAGATGAGTTGAAGGCATACAAGGAGACTGCGCAGGCAAAGCGGTTGATTCTGGATGGAATCTGGGACCATACAGTCTTGCATATAGCTAGAAAAGGTACTTGCAAGTAGATGTGGGATGCTCTCGCCATGTTGTATCAAGGTACTTCCGAGCAACAAAAGATGTTCCTAGAGGAGATGTTGAGGCTCATCCAGATGCAGAAACGGGAAGACTTATTAGACCCCTATCTCACCAAGGTTCAGGAGGTCCGAGACCAATTGTCAGCTATTGGGGCAACGCCTCAACCCACAAAGCTAGTGAGATTGGCACTCAACAGTGTCTTAGAGGACTAGCAGGTCTTTGTCCAAAGCATATTAGGCAGAGACAAGCTAACAGAGTGGGACAAGATGTGGGTTGACTTGCAGCAGCAGGAATTGAGGCGAGCTCTGTTAAAGAGCTCCATTAGTGGCAGCAGTAGCAGTCGATTGAAGATGGTGAAGGAGGAGGAGAATGTGGCCCTCGCATCAAAGAGTCCCAGTCAAGGACACGTGAAGTAGAAGAAGAAGAAGAAGGACATGTCAAAGGTCAAGTGCTTCGGGTGTGGTGAGTTTGGCCACTACAGTACCCAGTTTTCTCTCAGGAAGAAGGAAAAAGAGGAGAAACAGGACCAGGCAGCAACCCATGCCGAGATAAATAGGTTGGAGGAAGACTTTGCTATGATTGCCCATATACCTCCAGGGATGAGGTGGGGTGATTTGGATTTGTAGCCCTAGAGAGCTACAAATGGGTAGGGTCCTTGAGGAGTCCACCTCTTAGATCAGTAACTAGCTACAGGGGCCCACAGCGTTCAGTCACAGGATGGATCAGTGGTTGTGGATGCAATCAAATGCCAGATGACAGTTGCAGACTAGTAGCAGTCAAATGTTAGGGCACAGTGCAGAGTTGGCAGCAATGCAGTGGGCACAGTGCAGATTCAGCGGCAGCATAGAGTCTTTGGTAGACAAAGCAGTAGCTAGTAGTAGTCAGGACTCGAGTGATAAATGCATCATATTCATCACAGTTGGTTCAGTATTTTGGACGTTTTTCAGTTGTGGATGTTGCAATTGCAACAGCAGCAAAGTCACAGTGCAGATGTAGTCTTGGCAGCAATACAATAGGGTCAGCAGTAACACAAATGCAGCATATAAGAGTTGCGCAATGGTTGGTGGGAAGCAGAAGCCAGACATCACTAGCGTGACAGGAGATGTTGCAGAAACAAGGTGTTGTGGCAGGGTGCTCAGCACTAGAACACATTCCTCGCTAAGAGGGAGTGTGAGTTTTTGTAGCATCGGATGTGTTCTAGCCACGAAACTTTGTGAAGACGCTAAAATACAAGAGACCTCCAGAACCTAGATATCGTTTCAGGAAATTCCTCCTAGAAGTGTCTTAATTAGATTATTAACCATTTTTAAAATATTTCCTAAGTATAAACTTAGGGAATATGGTTAATTAATCAGTGTTAATTTAGATAAGGCGAGAATAGTCTAGAAACTCAAAAGGATCAATCCAAAGATGACCCTAAACATCAATTTTGTTTTAATCTCAATCGTTGGTGCTCCAAAAAAGGATTATAAGAGGAGGTCGATGCAGTGATGGAGAACACACACTTGAGCAGTTCGATTTCTTGGCAGATCGATTTCTAGAATAGCAGAAGTCAGTTATCGGAGATAGCCAGAAGTCTAAGCAGTGAGAGAGGGGCGAGCACTGTGAGGTTGGAGGAAGATTTCCAAATCCAACGAGTGCATTTACAGAGAGGCAGAAGAGCCACAAAGAAGCTGACACAGGAACTGCATAGTAGCTTCTAGAGGCAAGTTCAATTTGCTGAGAGGGAAAGACGTCTTCAGTTCCAGAGGTCGGGAAGGAGTGCCAGAGTGTCAGAGAAGCATTTTCCCAGCCAACAGAATGCAAAACGGCTTCATCAGAGACCAGTCAGAGGCTTGACATCAAGCAGACTGCACAGAGGTAGACGCAGAGGATCAGAGGGTCGAATTTTTGAAGGCAAATTGTGCCAGGAGTTTCCCTGTGGAGTGAGGAAAATTCCTCACTAGATTTTTGTGCCAGTATTTTTCTCTGTAGGATCATCAGATTTCGGCATCCAGTTGTACTCAGAATTTATCACTGTTGTGTAATAATAAAACTCTCATCTATTGCACTAGTTTTCCAACATTGGGTTTTTCCGGGGACTTTTATCCAAAAATAATTGTGTTAATTTTATGTGTGTGTGCTAGCATTTCTCTGCTTCCAGCATTTATTTTTCTGCAGAATTTTATTTGTGGCAGTTGCAGTGTGTTTATTTCGATATTTGTCGTAGCAAATAATTGTTAAATTAATTAACAATTATGAAAAATAATATCAGTTGCTACAATAGGATTTCAACAGTAAGTTGAAATTTTCACATGTGTTGCCTCTTTTGGGCCTCCTCTTGCCTCTTTGTCTCCCGATCTGCCCTCCTAGCCTCCTATTCCCTCAACGTTGGCCTTCCTTGGCCTTGCGTTGACTTTCTTTGGTCTATTTTGCCTTAATTTTCCCTAGATTCATCTCTAAAATTTTCAAAACTGATTCCTTGTTCATTTTGCAGGTTTTTGGGCCCCAAAAGTTTGATTTTCAAGTGGCTTCTTCATCCCAAATTTTTGGGCAACCGGGGCAAGTGTCTCTACAAGGCCTTGGGCCTTGGGTTTGACCTCTAAACCCTCACTTTGCCTTTATTTTATTACAGCAGTGATAGCAGTGTTCTAATAGCCCTAAAAATACATTCAAATTGGTCAAAATCTAAATTTGGGCATCTTAAATCTAGCCTAAATCTAGATTTCTGTTTGTTGGAATTTTTTGCATAACTGAATATATCATATCTGTAAATTTCTGAATCGCACATCTCAAGGGGGATCAAAAAAAAAAATCATTTTCGGCAAATTTTTCCTATTTTTAGGCATGTTGGGCCTTTTTTTGCATCACTAGCTTGTTGATCTGTGGTTTGTTTACTGTTCTAATAAGTCATTTCAGATCTGAAATATTACTGAATACATTATCATAAAGTGGATTGAAATCAAAAATTTATGTGCTAAACTGCTAACCATTGGAAAAATTTTGTTTTACATGCTTCATAGAATTTCATGATTTAAAGTGATTTTCCTACTATTGTCATAACACTAATAAATTCTGAAATTTCTAAAGTATTATTGCTGATCTGAATTGTCGGAAATCTGAAATTTGCTTATCTCATCTTGGTTTCAAAAATTGTCTAAGTTTGCACTTGGAAACACTCAAAAATTTGAGTCTAATCTTCTTGATGAAAAGAGTTAACTTGAGCATCTAAATTCAATTGGCATTGTGGTACTAACATAAGAATATTTTTGATTTACATCTTGTGTTGGTGATTAAGTGCTCTAGTTTCTCTGAATTGGTTAAACATCTTGTGAATTGATCTATAGTTAAAGCTTGCACTTATATCTTTAAGCACCCATCTTGTCTTAAGATTGTTATCTAATCAATGTTTAGTACTTTGGCTACAAAATAATTCACATTAAGTGCTTAAATAGCATAAACAATCTTAATTCAAGAAGTCTTCACTCATCATCATTGCATAAGCATTCTAGGATCTAGCTTGCATGAAAAAATTTACCTCCTAGCATAAGCTAGGTTGATAGAAATCTAGGGCAACCCTTCTCACCTAGCTTGAGGGGCTTGGCAACTCTTCGGTGGTCAACACAGTGACCTTGCAGTCGTCAGAGCCACAGTCTCTCCAACACCGGAGGCATCAGGTGATAGGAGCACAACGGAAGGTATAGTTAATCAAGGCCTAGCTTGCTTTCTGTTGGCCTCATTCCCACAACCTACCTTGGAGCCCAGCTTCAAAATGGTTAAAGGAAGGTCACACTTAGATTAGGCATATAACTAAAAAAAACCAAGATCACTGTATCACACATAGATCCTAGGACTCGCACATCATATAGGTTAGTCAATCATTTAAGCAGCGAGTGTCCATCCAGTTACTTGGCAATAATTTGTGTAAAGCAAGAATTGTGACTCCATAAGGCATTCATCTCATATTTAAAATTTGATCTAATCATAAATCTTGCTAAATTTAACAAAGTAGCTAGGCCACTTATCCGTGTCTCCCAAACAAGTTGGTTCCCAACTTGTTTCCTTCACCTCATTCCATAGGGACTACCCCCCATGGCCTGTTGTTGGAAGACAGCTAGAACGGAGTGGACGGGAATTAGAGTGACAGCCCCCGCCCTGAGCGGTTGTCACGATGCCTGTACAATCATGGGCGACAACAAGACTTATCTCTTGAAAAGAAGATTTTAAAGACAATAGCTCTCTTGGTTGCCTTAATTACCATGATTGCTTGTTAAGGAGTGCAACTAGGGACTAATTCTTCTTCCTAAAAGTCTATTATGAATAAAATATATATATATATATATATATATATATATATATATATATATATAATAACAATCATAAAGAATGAATAATTAACTAATATTAGTGTTAAAGAGCCATGTCTCCAAGGACATGACCATTGATGAATGGGTGCCTACCTAAGTATATAATTGAAACCCTCAGTTGTAATTAAATACCTCATCTCTTCTTGTATGTATAATCGATGTTCTATCTACAGTCACTGCCAATGATAATAAGACATTGAAGTAATCGTTGCAAGTAAAGAACATACTATAAAAAATTAACATGGTATTAAAGCTTTGGTGGAGAAAGGCCTCAACGGAGTGTTAAAATTTTGGGGTTATTATAATCTTTACGTACAACATATTTAATTTTTACTCCTACCTAAAGAATGCAAAGAATTCCATAAATTATGGTGGGCAGTTAATTATTGGTAAATATGTCTAATCACTGAAATATAAAGAATGCAAGGAATTCCATAAATTATGGTGGGCAGTAATTCCTGGTAATTATGCCTAATTACCGAAATATAAAGAATGCAAAGAATTCCATAAACTACGGTAGCCAATAATTCCTAGCAAATATGTCTAATTACTGAAATATAAAGAATGCAAAGAATTCCATAAATTATGGTGGGCAATGACTACTGGTAAATATGTCTAATTACCAAAATATGAAGTATATATCTGCTAATAGTAATTCTTGTTTGAACGCTCCTGAAGACTATATTTGTCTATATGGAATAAGGCATAATTGAAAGTCTATGATTTAAGCATATGTCTTTTGAAGTTATTTTGCTCAAATAAGATTGGTTAAGACCCTCTTTCATAAACCTTAAGTGGTATTAGCAATAAAGAAGTGACAATATTAAAGAGTTTTCAACTTGACATATTACTTGGTTCCTAGCTTGATAAAGGCTTCGATGCATAACATACTATAATGTGAGAACTAAGTTTAAAGATCGATGACTTCTTGAATCATTGGAATGAGAGTTATGCATCATCACTACAATCTTGTTTGAAGTATTCTTAGATAATCAATTATCATCATAAGAGAAGCTTTGTCATAAGTCTGAAGGCTTGCATCATAATATTTTGATATACCAAAGGTTTGTGTCAAATACTTGAAAAATGAAAATGCATTAGAGGATTGTGTTCAATGATCTACAAATTGTATGCAGTTATAAAGAACACTTCAAAGACAGTTGTTGATGCGTAGCATATTAACCATCATGGTATATGGTATGGGCAACCTGTGTGAGTGTAAAGAGAAATGATTGTGTAACTGGTGTTGTTATCTGAACCTCTGTATGACTGGATTATCTAATACAGAAAAGAACAACGTAAATGTTGCAAGTACTGAGGATGGTTGGATTACTACAGTATGCAGAATTTGTATACCTCCATATACTAAAAACCTATAGTCATTAATGTGCTCAAAAGTTACAATATGGCTTGGATAGTTGACTGGATCACTATGTTACCATTAGTTGATGAACTGAAATAGTGTATACAATATGATCCTGGATTGACTGGAATAGCAAGTACACAAGAGAGATGAACTGGTTCAAATTTTAATTGAGAAGGATGTATTTGAAGTCTCCCTGATTGATGAAGAGGCTCCAAAGGGAAGATAAGATCCTTGCATGAATTGCTAATGTTTATAATGAAGAAGCACATACTGTGAAGCTACCTTCGAGACTCGAAGAAGATGAGTGGGACATGTTGACCACACTTTGTCAACAGTCCAAGGAAGAAAAATGCAAAGACATGAAGAAATTTTTTCAAAGTTCAAAGTCATAAGCCAGCACATTTGTATAATTGTAAACCCAATTTCTACAAGTTGTATTGTAAATGATGCTAGTATGACCGTTTAATTATGTAACGACACCTAGGCAAGCCTTCGATTTTGGCAAAGGATTTCATCCTAGGAAGTTTTCTAACCTCACCAAATTATGTGTGATTCTAAACATGGATAATCAGCAGAGTTTTTCTTCCAGCTTAAACCCCAAAGCTAGGGTGGAATTCATTAACAAGGTCTTAGGTGAGTCCTAGTGTTATATTGAGTCTTTGTAAAAGTATGTTTGAGAATAATTTAAGCACATTTGGTTAAATTATTTTATTACAAACACACTTGGTCTATAATATATATCATATTGTGTCACAGAATTGGGTGAATTATTGAGGGTATGAGTCTAAATGTGTTTTCCCCTTTCAAGGGTTGATATTGTAATAATTTGATGTAAAAAATATTTTGGTGCATGTAGACACCATGGCTAAAATATTTGAGGGAGGAAAAATTATTAATCCCCTCTAGTGTCGATTAATTAAATTTTCTGGCTAAATTAAATAAAAATCCCAAGTCGTCCATGGGGTCTTGGATAGATGGTGATCGAGTGCATTGTTAAGGCACTCCTTGATGTGAAGTCACCGGTTCAATTCCCTGCCCTGATCAGAGTGACATATTGGACATGATGAATATGTAGTCCTGCCAAGCTTACAAAAAAAAAAAATATCCTAAACTAAAAAATTAATTAATTTTTAGTCAAAATATAATTATAGAGAAATTAATTTATCTCCAAGTGGAAAATAATAAAAAATTTGTGGGTCAAAAGAAAGTCAATTTTAGGAGGTCCCCCACCAAAGGAAAAATAAATATTTTAAGAAAATTTGAGCTCTTGGACCTTGGTGGTTTAGTCAAAGCCAATTTTTTTGAGAAAATTAATCTAAAATATTAATTTTTGGATTAATTAAAAATGGGTTTTAAGAAAAAATCGAATTTTTCCTCAAAATTAAAAATTCGACAGTGGAGATTAAAATATGATCAAATTATTTTTGACGATCGAGATTATTTTAGCAAGGCTCAAGTCAACTAGCCGTTATTTTCCACTTGGAGAGGTTTCTCTACATAAAAAAGCCATTTTGCTTCTATTTTCTATCTTCGAATGATGTAATTCTTGAACGCTGGTATTGAGATGTTGCTCTGCTGGGAACATTTTGTATCATAATAGAAAGACTTTGGGGTTCAATTCATGGTGTTTTTCTTCCATTGATCTATGGTATGTGTTAGCTATGTGTGATCCTATGCTGTGTTGAATATTGCTAAATAATTGTTATTTCATTTGTCAGTGATAAGAACATTCTATTGGTACGTGCTATCTTAGGTGATCTGATTCACCATATGACCTAACAATTTTTTTGAGAATATTATAGAGATTTACAGGGCTCCAAGTTCACATACTGTGAATAGGATTTGACTATATTTGGGCTCTAAGATTTCATTGTGGTATTTAATTTTGCAAGAGGGTTTGGCCAATATCTATTTTTCAAAATGAATTCATCCATTGTTATTCATTCAAAAATATTTTTCCAAAATTATTATTTCGTACATATCGTACATTTGTAAATAATTTGTAAATTATACTTTTCTAACTCTAGTATTCTAATTATTTCTAAATTTTGTATAATATTTAGGGTTTGGTATTTTTTGTGATTTTTGTATATATTGGGGTTTTGGTATATTTTGTTTTCATTTTGTGTAGGAAAATTCTCAAGCTATTGAAGGAGATCGAAATTTTATGGAGGAAACTAGCCCTAGGGCTAGGGTTTTCTCCTCCAAGGAAAGACGTCTAACCTTTTAGACAAGTTCTTCACCAAGAGAGGAGTTGAATCAAGCCCTAGAGGTCTTGATCTAGCCTCCTAATGCCCTAGAGCCTCAATGCATAGCCAAAGAAGAGGGCCGCAGGCCCTACAAGGTAATATTTTGGGATTTCAAGTTCATTTTTTGTGTTTTCTAACCTACCTTTAGTGATTGCAGGGGTTTCATAAATTGTATTTTTTCATGAGTAATTGTCTTGATCTTGATAACATTTTGGTGCCTTCTATCTTTTTCCGTTTGATGCATTTTCTTCTTCTAGTAAAGATTGTCACTTCTACATTGATTTAAGTACTTCGTTATATCATTGCAATTAATCTCTAAGTGGTTCAAATATCTAACAATCTTACTAGGGGTTATCCCTTATCTTGCATTCACATTTTAGGATTAGAATTGCATTTAACCAACTTACCTTCAAGCATAAGCTTGGTCAATAGAGAGATAGGCCCACCTTTATCATTTTGCTTGAGAAGCCTAGCACCTCTTTAGTGGTTAACATGGTGACCTTGCAGTCGTCAGAACCACAATCTCTGCAACACCGGAGGCATCGGGTGGTTAAAACCTAAGGGGAGATATCGTTAATCAAGCCTTAGCTTGCTTCCCCTTGGCTTCTCTCTCACAACCTACTCTAGAGACTAGCTTCAAAACAGTTAAGGGGAAGGATACACTTAGATAGGGATATAACCTAAAATTAACCAAGTTTATACATCTCACCTAGGTTGTAGCATTTGCACCTCATTTAGGATAGTGAAGCATCCTTTAAGCAACAACTATTCATCTGGCAACTTCGTAAAAATCTACCTTAAGCAAGTAATTGACTCCATTTAAAGCACTGGTCTTCCACATAATCTAATCAAATCATTTAACTTGCTAATTCAACAAAGTTGTTAGGCCATTCGATTGTGTCTCCCGGACTTGTTGGTTGCCAACAAGTCTCCTATATTCACATTTCATATGGACTACCACCCCAGTTTGTTGTAGGGAGACAGCTAAAACGAAGAGGGCGGGGATCAGAGTGACAACCCTCATCCTGGGCGTTGTGGCATCTTGCCTGTATAGCTTGGGCGACAACAGGACTCATGGTTACAAATTTAGGAATGTCTTATCTCATCAGTATCAAAGGGAGTTGTCTGTTGAACCCTCCCGGTAATTATAGCAAAGAACTTCCCTATGGAAGTGAACTTTCAGAAGCATGGCATGCTGGTTGGTAATTCTTTAGGTTGATGGATACCATGATGAGCAAGTTGCCAGGTGGATCCTTTGTATTACAACATGCAACTTAGACCAAAGAGAGTCTGGTCATATGAAAGAAAATTGTGCAGAACAGGCACTAGGGCACCTTCATGAATTAGACAAGCTTAGGCTTGTGGTCTCCCTAAGTGAGAGGGAGTAAGGTTAGTTAAATATTTTCTTTAACATGATTTTGATTTGGTATCTTGGATGTACAGGAAACAAAGGATTGCTAAAATCACTGCTACTAGAATGGTTAGCTATAAGACAATGTATTTTGAAGAAGCACTTTAGTGAGTTGTGTGCCATCATACATCTATATGATGTTGGGAGGAGCACTGAGGCTCCCATGGACGAATGGTCAAGTTGTTGATATCCTCACAAAGCCCCAAGGAAGACAAAGTTCATAGCTTTCGGAGAGCAGCATTCCCTATATGGAGGAATCTTGATTGAGTTGAACATTGAGCTTTGGGAGCTCCTGGGGGCCTGGGTTACTTCTTGGAGCTATATGAGCACAAGGTGAGTGGTTCACCTTCCCCTGTGGAGTACATACCCCAGCATGTGAACACAGGGTGAGTGGTTCACCTTCCCCCGTGAAGTACATACCCCAGTATGTGAACATAGGGTGAGTGGTTCACCTTCCCCTATGGAGTACGCTATATGAGAACAGGGTGAGTGGTTCACCCTCCCCTGTGGATACCCCAACATACATCCTACCATTACAGTTTGGGACTCTTGGGAAGTACCTCTCATCTGGCCAATGAGTTGGGAGCATAGTTTTAAAACTCCGACTCGAATTCGAAACCGGCTGACGGTCGACTCCGACTCCGACTAGGCCTAGTTGATTTCAATGACTCTGTCTTTGTAAAATATACATTAAATTTATTTTTTATGAAAAAGCATAATTTTAAATATTTTCATTCATGTTTCCAAACTCAAAGCATTAAAATATAGAGAGAAGACAACATATGATCAAAGTATGCTCATGAATATATCTATTATATCAAAATGGCACCCAATGCATTGTCCAATACATCTAATATATAGAGATCAAAACAAAAACACATAACCAAGGTGGCTCTAAATGGCCTCTGCAACAAAACATCACCAGTCACTACTGCTAGAGAAGAAATGTGAGGGGGTTGGGTAACTTTTATAGGCATAGGAGAGGGTAGATGCATTGAGAAAAACCCTAAACCAAAAAGAAATTGCCTTTCAAGTTCGTCTTTCTCGCCCTTTTCCGTCGCAGACTAGCTTGGCCTGGTTATGATGGGCTCAGTCGAGCCGGTCAGTCCATTACCGAACCGGCCAAGTCGGTGTCCGGCTCAGCCAGTTCCGTAACAAACTAGCCTTTGAACCGATTTTTCTACAGAGCCGGCACGGGCAAGTCCTGGCTCGATCAACCAAGCCAAGTCTGATTCAGACCGACCTAGTTTTAAATCATTGGTTAGGAGAACAGGGTGATTGGCTCACCTTCCCTTGTGGATACCCCAGCATACATCCTACCCTTGTATTCTGGGACTCTTGGGAAGCACCTCTTATCTAGCCAATGAGTTGGGAAAAGTGGTGCAGGTTAATTAGTACTAGTGACAGAAGCGTTAGGTACTATTGTATTCCCTATGACTAGGATGCATGATGTTCAACAGCTTGATCACTAAGGATCAAGCCTGGTAGGGATTCTATCCCTAGACATGAGGACTTGCCTCTGTCATTTTGTTGAGGATGTTAGGGCCTTATGACCCACCCTCTTTCAATCCTTTCTTAGTGAACTTTGATATCAAAATCTTCAGCGAAGACGAGACAAGTTGCAGAGATAGCAAATGATGGACACGATGGCATAGCAGTGGATGAATGTTGATAGGTTAAATTCCTCCCTAGTTGAGAGAGAGTGTTAAAAGAGTGCAACTAGGGACTAATTGCCCTTCCTAAAAGCTTGTTATGAATAAAATATTTATAAAAATACTAAATAAATTTAAATAATTATAATCATAAATAATGAATAATTAACTAATAATTAGCATTGAAAAGTCATGTCTCCAAGGACATGAACATTCCTGAATGGGAACCTACCTTTGGAACCCTCAGTTGTAATCAAATACCTCATCTCTTCTTGTACATATTGTTGATGTTCTATCTACAATTATTGTCAATGATAATAAGACATTGAATTAATTGTTGCATGTTAAAATTTGGGTACCAGAGAACAAGTGGTTCCCTAAGGCTTTGATCTTTGGCCTAGGGAAAAGTGTCCAAATTTATTTTTTTACTTTTCTCCTAAAGTGACTTTATAAGTGGTAAAATCAATTTAATTTAAAAGTGACTTTACAAGTGGTAAAGTTACATTCTAATTTAAAGGTGACTTTATTAAAGTCAATGAAGAATTAGAAAGTGAAAAAGTAATTGTGGAAATAAAAGGCTAAGTAGGTCTTTATTTAAGTGGGTGAGTTAAAAAATAGAAATTGAGAATTAAATGCACATTTATTCTCATCTCTAGATCTAAATGAATCTCAGCCATTAGATCTTAGGGTAACCCAAAAGGTCATTTAGAGAATAAAAGGAGAAGACAAGAGGAAAAGATCAATTCATTTTTTCATGAGCATCTAAGAGAGAGAAAAGAGAGCAAGGAGAAAATTTCTAAGCAGTGAAAAAGTGAAGGAGAGCAGCAAAAAGACATTTCAGCAAATCTGGGCAGCAGCATTTATTGGCACGCATCCCAAGGAAAAACTATACAGTAGGAGAAAGGCACAGAAATCGAGGAAGAGGGACAACAAGTTCTAAGCACATTTTTCGAGGTTGGCCATATAGCTTTTAATGTTATTTTATTTCTGTAAAAATTTATGTTTTGGCTGTTTGCTGATTGGCACGATTTTCGAAGTGGAGTTCAAGCATGGAAATCAAGATAAGTTGTAATTTGTGGTTGCTGGAATTTTTACTGTGTATTTCAGTTTCTCTATAAAAGCATTTTCAGAAATAAAGAAAAGCTCTCAAACTGGTTTTCCCCAAGAGTTGTAGGGGGTTTTTAACTTTTTCCGAGCTCACATTGACCAAAAATCATTGTTATTTTCTGTGTGTGACTGTCATAATTTTGTTGTGATTTATATCTGCAATTTCAGCAGTTGTGAAATCTATAAATTTGTGTTTTCAGAAAAAAAAATTCATTTCCAGGTTTTAGAATTTTTATCATGCTTGGATTTAAAATTGAATGCATGGAGTGATAAGGAAAACTGATAACCGGAGGTGGAGTTGAAATTTCTTCATTGCAAGCATAGCACATTCCATAAAAAATTAACACCACCCCCTATCCTATTAAAGTTCCCCACAACACGGTTTTGCTCATGATCATGACACTTAGCCTCTCTTTCCAATCTCTTGATCTTCACTGTCTTCACTATTACACCTATCTCCCATCCCCTTCTATCAATCGCCACAATCAATGTATGTAGGCCGTGATTCATTTGTCCCATAGTGTCCTCTTATCCCATCCATGGAATGCCACTTACATCAATAATGCGATTTCTGGTTTACATTATCTTCTGCAGGAGTAGCTGAGAATAAAACCATTGTTGGTGTCTGCTCACAAGGCCAAGACTGTAGCTTTGATACCACTATTATGAACCTTGATTGAAAATCTGATTTGTAAAACTAAATGAAACTGTTGAAAATCAGAGACTAGTATGAAATCTGAAACTATAGGGCAATGACAGTAGTAAACAGCAAGGAAATTTTGATTGTAAAAGCAGTAATATCAACACTAACCAGCAGTAAGTTTTGAAGAAAAAAAAGCAATAATCTGGTAATAATCAGCAGTAAATCTGATACCAGATTCTAGATGATTAACAATAGGAAAAACGTCCAACTGTAGTAACAAAACTTGAACATCTAAAACCTATAGCACAGAAGACTGAAAACTTACTTGAAAAGGTATGTACTATGGACACCAACTCAAGCCCAAATTCAAGGGCAATATGGATGTTGCACCTGGCCAGAACCAATCTCTTCCAAACTCCCTGAATGATGCATTCCCCTAAAGACCCCCACTTTAACACATAAAGCCCTTTTATAGCTAATGTTCCCACATTAGCTTCTTTGTCTTTGGTATGTGTGATAGCTAGACTTTACAAAAGCACCATTAGCTAACAGAAATGGGTAACTGACCGGCTTGTTGCTAAACCAGGATAAGGTTGGCCAGGGCTCTGTGCATGAACTCTTTTGTGTCAGCTCTAGCTAACTAGCTAGGTAAACCACTTAACTTTGCCACCTTTGAGTGGGCACAGTTACTTAGTATTCATTCAAAAATGCAACTCTGTGACTAGTAGGATCAGATAAATTGAATAAACCAATTCAATAAGAAAATTGCTTTCTTTGCCGGTTATGCTGGCTTTGATACTGATGAGTTATGAAACTGCTTTCCAATGGGCACAACCCCTGCTCCCCTGCCTTTACCTCTACCTCTGTTTATCTCACCCATAAACCTCGCAGGCCTATACCATTGGATTTGCTACTCATTTGTTATTAGGAATTGGCTGGGTATGTTGTGGATAGGATATATAGCATAAAGAAGGGGAAGCATTATTATATCAAAAGAGGCGATATATGGGTCTAGGACTCCAGCTGTCAAACTTTATCTTAACATAAAATCCATTAACTAAAGAATTAATAAATGACTCAAAAATCCTTACTACCCATGCAAAGTATCAAATTATCAATAACTAGCATTGAAGCATGTTACCCTTAGACATCATAACAAAGCCAAATAAACAAATAACAGTTGTAGCATTGATGCAATAATGCCCAGTGTGTAACCGAGACCATAAAGAATACTTTGCCACAAATACAAATTGTATCAATGAAAATCTACCTCATTGATTAAATGTCCATAAATAACATGAAATACTTAAATGAAATAGTGCTAACCTACGTGAAGATATTGACATTTTGCTACAAGGTCATAAATATAGCTTCTATTCTATGAAAGCAAAATATATTGGTTAGATATCCATGAGTGTAGAATTGTTAAACCATTAAAGCAAATATAATGATGAAACATTGCAATTGTCTTGACAATTTGCTAAGAAGTCACTTAACAACCTGAGGTGGACAAAAAGTTGGCTCGAAATAGGCATGGCGTCATTCGCTGACCATGAAAGAAGCATGGCAATATCTGAGATCTGCAATTCGAAAGTACTCCAACAATGATGTATATAAAAGAATGGAAATGCTAGTATAATTCACTATAATCATCTATAACACAGGAACATGAGAAAGTACTCTAATTAATAATCAACGGCGAAAAACAAATAAGTTATGCCACTACATTCACACACACACCATACATTACAGCTGACCAGAAACACTGGAGCAAAGCCACTTTTTCCAGAGAACCTCAAGTTTAAATATATGCTTGGAAGTTCTACTGTAATTTGTGTATCACATTTCCTTTTCAGCCATTTGTACAAGTGTAGTTTGCAGGGAGTTTCAAGGCAACTATGAAAGAGCCTGAGCCCATTTTCTCTCTAAAAGTGGCTTGTAGTCAAAGCTAGTCTAAAAATTCCCAAGGACAAGTTCTAGGAAATATTGAGGATATGTCAAGAAAGCTTTCCTTTTGCACTATGACACAAAGATGAGGAAGAAGATCATTAAGACCAAGGATGAAGAAATGAACTAGAAGAAAGCCAAGTTCTAACAACTACATCAACAAGCACTTGTAATAAAATTCAAAAAAATTACTTTTAAAAGTCCCCATTCTATGATAGATATGTATAGCATTCCGAAGTATCACCAAATTCTGTTATTTTTCAAAAAATGTAACTTATAAATTCAAATATGCTCCAGAGTTGCAATAGATAGATGTAAGAGTTAGCTTCAAGTCTTGGCTCAATTGGTCTTCATGCCAGACATGCATATTCTGAGATCGTCCCCCAAAGTTGGAGAGGTCTGCTCACCCCACTGTCTAGTATTTATGCCCACCTCAACAGATCTTCGCTTTCCACCACCACCTCCACCACAAAGCCACCATTACAGCCACCATTCATCAATCCTTCAACCACTAGTGTTCTTCTACATTGGGATTTATGCCCTCACTTAGCTCCTTATGCAAGCACTCTTACTACCTAAAGATTTGTGCCCTTCTCTAAGAATAGATCACACATGTGTCTTAAATTGAACTGTAGCTAGAACTTAACTGAGTTTAACTGAAAATGGCAAGACTAGAAATAAACTATGATTGGCAAATGCACGCTCCCCCCATTTCCCTACATAATTGTGCCTCCCTCACACTGTTATGCATAATAACTTAGGAAAAACTACTACCATAGTTGTTGTTATGCATACTAATTGTGTCCACCCTGGTGCAATGGAGAAGATTATCTGAGATGAACAAGGTCAAATCTAACACTCCATCCTAGCAGGAAAAGTGTTCACCTGTAGACTTCTCCCTTGCCAGGGACTTACTCAAGTTATCAACAACCCATTGATCTGTTTAAACATACTCTAGAACTACTGTCCCTTTCTGAACCCTATTCCAGAGAATGTGGTACATGAAGTCAATTGGCTTGGAGCAGTTATGGTATACAAGATTCTTGAAGAGTCTAATACAACTTGTATTGTCATAGCAGACCATAGCAAGCTCCAACATTTCAACTATCAGCTCTGTTATCTGCTGCCCCCTCATATGGTATGAGATGACTATGATCAATTGATACTTGCACATGTAGAAGGTACACTGCGACTTCGTACACATGATTATGACAACTCGTGTCATTGTTTCAGTGGCTTTACTGTGGTTTTATGTAAGTGTTTCTTGATTAGATGTGGTGACATTGTTTCTTATAGGGGCCATGACAGTGATAAATGTTAGGCGTAATCTAATAACATATCATAACACTCCAAATTCTTGTTTTTTTCTTTGTCATTCCATCACAGGTCATTATTTTTTAAGTTGTACTACTAGCAACCTAGGTAGGCGTAGCATATTCATATCCCTGAACCATCTTTTACACATTTTCATGTTGCCATTCACTTCCATACACGTTCATCCTATTTCCTACTCATGGTTAACTTATCATGTCATAAAATAAGGTCCAAATAAGATGATCCCATGTATGACAAGCCTATGCCCTAAAGTCAAAAGAGATTAAAAATGCTCAAAGTTTATGTAGCCAAGAAAAAAGTCAAAAATATAACGCTTGAGTTGTGTCACCTTTCATAAAAGACCATCTCCCCTTAGTCCCATGCTTAAAAATACATATCTAAGAAAACAAATGAAGCAAATAAAGAAAAACACGAAGAAAAAAAGGGTTGGAAACAAAAGAGATGCAAGGAATGGTAACTCAAACCTAAGGGCTCCCTCCATAAAGGCACTCATGTGGAATGAAGACTACTAACTCTTAAAAGTTAGTTGGAGAAGACCTATACATCATCTCATATGGCTATGAGGGTCAATTCATGAAGTTCCCCTTCCCCTAAACATCACATTTCATCACATCCCATTCTCCTGACTTAGTGTCCTAGGAAATCCCTCTTGGTCTTAGGAGTTGTCACATGTAACGGAGGTTAGTGTTCTCCCCGCCATGGTTAAACTTAGCAAATCATAAAAATAAATGAGTGATTGAGAAGTCAAGAGATATCATTTGATGTTTACCACCTAACGACACGTATATCCAACCATGACACATCATCATGTGCAAGCATCCCTACATTGGGATTTGTGTACTTGCATCAAAAGTTGCATCAATACCTCAAGATTTTTGTACCTACCTTGAGATTTAGGTATATGCATTGGGACCTATGACACTATGTTGAGATCCATGACACTACATTGGTATTTGTATATCCGCATTGTTACTTGTGTGCATTAGGATACGAGTACCTACTTTGTGACTTGTGACAATGTGCCTAAAACATTGTGACTATATTGGGTATTGTGATATCTGCATTGGGAGATTTTAGAAAGGTTCCACTTCATCCTAAGCCACACATGTGAGCCTCCCACCTTCCTCATGAGATTGACTTGCTTCTAGATCATGCAGGCATCTTCTTGAGCGAAACATGTCACCATTTTACATCATTATTGAGTACATTGTGGCATTTATGGGGAGCAACCTCTCTTCTTAGCACTACCCTGTCACACTTGCGAGTTACTTGAGGTCATTAGAACTATTTTGGAGCACATTTGGGCACACGTTTGAATTGGTTTAGGGGGTCGCCCTACTTATACGACCCATATTCACATGTGGATGGTTGTTATTCCTGTTACCCACCACTTGTGGGTGGCACCTATTACCCACCACCTGTGGGTAGTGTATATAGGAGAAAAAAAAATCTCCTAGATGGTCCTCAGTCAGCAACCAGCAGCCCCTTGTAGCCACCAGATAGCTCGATGTGCCATTTTCTCTGCCACCTGAGCCAGCCATGTGGTCCCTCAACCACTTGTCATTAATGTATGTTTGAAGGTGGGCCTCTCGACCCCAAAGGTATGGCTTTTCATTAGTATAGTTGAGTAATTTTCCTTACTTTCCATGCGCACTTTTGGGCATAGATTGGTGGGGGCATTCAACAGAAAGAGTGGGTTAGGCTTGTATTCTTGTCTCCATTGTCCAATTTCACAATTACCCTTGTATCCTAGTCCTATGGAATCTCATTTAGTGGGCTTTAGGGTTGGCACTACATCGGAAACCCCTATTTTGCTTGCATGGTCCCACTTCCCGATACCACCCACATTACTCCCCTTCCACTAATTTTAGCCCCATTCATCTCTTTTCCCATTTGGATCCACATAGGGTTAGCATCTCCCTCCCCTTGTCCACACCTTGGGTCAGGCCTGGAACAATGCCCCGAAGGTTGGTGCAGCTAAAAAGGAAAGAAAAAGCATAATTTGGCCACTCTCAAAAGGAAATGTACCAAAAAATGCAAAATATGGCCACAACATACAAATTTAGCACGTAGGCATAAAGCCAAACATGAGCTCTACCCCTTACCCATGGCCATCACCTTGGTTCCTATGGGCCCTAGATGAGCCGCACATATCATTAAGGAACCCATGATTGACCCAACCCCTAGTGGGCAATGAACCACCCCACCTTAAAGGGGTATTCACTGCTACATATTACACATCATGCTCTCATCCCCTAGAGCCCCAAGCAGTTATAAAGAAAAAACAATAAAAGGCAAAAGGCATATGTAGAAGGGTGGAAAAAAAAAGTTCAGGATAACTCATGTACCACGATTTGCTCCCTCCTGCACTCATATACCAAGGTGTGGGCTTCCCTTATTTTATCTGCCCTAGCTCCTTGACAAGTGGTCTAGATGTTTTCCCTATTTCCTACTATGTTCCATCATTATATTATTTTCCACCTACCATTTGAGGGATGTAGCACGGACATGTCACCCCCTCTAAAAGTTGAAACCACCGAATAGCGTCCTTGGCTAACCCCCTTATTGAGATTGGAGACACTTGTACATACCAAAGCCCACTATCGAAGGGCATGCCACCATGAAGTGCCCCATTGGTTCCATGACTTGTAAGATTTTTACTTGATTATTCTAATGATTTGTTGTATTGAAGGGCAAGAGAACACATTGGACCTTATGCAGGATTGCAGGTGGATTCCCATTTGGGGCTTAGTCTCCCTATACAAGGTCCTAGCCCTCCAGAGGGCCACATTGGCACTTGTAGGGTGAGCGTTGAGAGCCATGGGCCTCCAACAAAGCTGAGATTACTTCATGGATCCCCAACAACATTTGTTGATTGCTCATATTCCACCTTTGGGATAAGGATGATGCACCTGGTTCACCATGCCTAGCAGGCTCCACAGATGCACCATACACTTGGCAAATGTTCTAGGATCCAAAGGATTGTTCCCCACTACAGAGGCAGGGCTTATGCCCCCACACCCACTTGGGAGCACTACAGGTTCTTACTTGGAGAAGTAGGGGCCAACCCCTTGTACACTATGATAGGAGTCCATTTCCACATCATGGCACCATTTGGACTTCATTAGGCCTCCTCAAAGGCCTAATGAAGTCCTTAATATATATATTTTATATATATTAATGAATTATTATTATTATTTTATTTTTATTTTTTTAATTATTATTATTATTAAATACCTCTGTGTATTTTTACATTCAAGTCTCCAAGTTATCAGTTTTCTTGCTTCAGCCATAGTTTTTATGCTTCACATACCCTGATGGAGCCCCTTGAGTTAGAACTCTACATATCTCAAGACATAAAGGTGAGCGTGCAACATTAAAGGATATGAAGTTTTTGTTGGGCACCAAATCAGGCTATTTTTCTGTTGCATTTCCATCCCTCTTTTTGTCCTTTTTGCACTTATTCGCTTATGTTTACCATGCTAAATCCGCAAGGTAATTACCCCTTTCCTGTCTATTGGAATATTTTATTAATGAAGTAAAGTCGCGGGGTTTTGCCTATTCACAGCACTAAAACGCATGTTTGACCGCAGCTTCCGGAGAACAGGTACCGATCTTTCAGCGTCCCGCAGCAGATCCGCAATTCACAGCAACGACTAGCCATAAGGAAGCCATGTAGCTGGAGTCGCAGATCCCTGAACCATTCTTGGACCATTCGCTGATCTTGTTTATCTAGTGTTGGTGCTGTTCTAAACTAATGTATATTTCTGGGTATACAATTACCAGGTTTTGGGGAAAGATGTTGTTCTCCTTCGTTGTGTATAAAAGACAGGTTATTCCTGTAAATGGGGGACTCCCCATTGATATTGTAATAGCTCTTTCCAGATTAATAATATATCATCTCTTTTGTTGCTCCATTCTTCGTTGTGATTAACGCAGCCTTGATCAGAGAGCTGGGCCCGCTCTTCTGATCAGGTGCTGCATATTTCCTGTTGTGTGTCATTTATTATTTCATGGTTGCTGTTACAGATTGTTAATTCTTGTAATTGCTTTTCTTAAGTACTGTAGTTAGTTTAATTTTACAGCAATGTTTTGAATATTAATCATGAACCCTTGGTCAGTAACGGATGGTAACCATGCCCCTGCATATACTTTGTGTGTTGCCTTGAAAGGATACACACCCAAATTGATAAATTAAAGTAGGAAAAAGGGTGAATAGATTGTCCATACCTGGACCCCAACATTTTGGCGCCATTGCTGGGGAGGCTAACAAGGTGCAAGACACGATCCGGACCAACCAGAGGGTCAATCTCTCGTCCTGGGGAGAGAACGAGTTTTCTCACTCTGCTCCAAGTCCTGAGCGTAGGTGTTTTTTCTGCTTGTCTTTATTTGCTTCCCTGTTTTGATAGGGCCAACCTCTTGTCTTGGGGAGGGAGGAGTCTTTTGAAGCCCTGCTCCAGGCTCGGAGTTAGATTTATTTCTTTCAAACCCTTGTGTGTTTTAATTTCGGGAAACCCTAGCTTTTACCCTAGGGAGGGAAGAGTCTTTTGATGCCTACTTCAGATCTGGAAGTATTAGGTCTTCTCCGATGTGTGTTTTTGGTTCTGTTTCTTGTCTTGGGGAGGGAGGAGTCCTTTGACGCCTTGCTTCGGGCCCTGAAACCTAGATTCATGTTTTTTTGTTAGTTGTCTCTCTTTTCGTAAGCTCTTTCGTCTTGGGGAAGGAATGGTCTTTTGACACCTTACTTCAAGACTAGAGCGTTGTAGGTTGACACCAAGACCTTCTGTCATATCATCATTTGTATGAACATAGAACCAAATAAGAGGGGCAGAGGAAGAGCCCCAAAGAGGGGAGGACCAGACTTGGGAAGAAAGACTTACATCCAGCAAATTATAGCAAAAGCTAAATCAGAAGCATCCTCTCGTGCAGCCGTGAGACCAGGTGCACGGAGAGTAAAATCCGAGGGACAATCAGTAGATCAACCAGTGCTGTCTACAGCATTCTTTGGCGATCCGACATAGCACGCCCCTCCAGCAGTTGAAGAGACATCCAGCAGTATACCTGACCAGGGTAACCCTACGCTGGTAATATAAGGGGAAGAGGTTGCAAGCAGAACATCAATAGGGTCAGGCCACTCCAGCAAAGGAAAGGAGGTCATCGCCGAGGGATCAAGTCATTAGGATGCAGGAGAAGGAAACGTAGGGGCACTCGCATCACCAAGGGACCAGGGAAGTGCCTGATCTGGATTTAAACAGGAACGCAACAAATTACATAGATAACCATAAACACAGAGATGCAGCGGAAATAATACTTCATTTCATTAATGTAAAATACTGAAATATGCTTACAACAGAATTGGAAATAAACCAGCTAGGGCGATGGTAGCTTATCTCTGAGAAGAGATGTGGCGGCTACATGCCTCTGAACCATGTTACAATGAAGCTCGAAGGCCTATTTATTGTTGAGAAACAATGGAAAACCCTTAACATCCCAAAACCTAACCCTAAAAGATGAAACGCCAAATTGTGGGCCCCGTTTGGTAAATTGGTACATCAATTTCCCAGGGTCGTAACTTTGGCATACGACCTCCATTTGACGCGTACAATAGCCCGTTAGAAAGATCTATCCGAGCACTACACTTTGGGAAGGGCAACATTGGCCCAAATGTTGCCCCCAGATTTCCCAAAAAATGTCGTTTAGGACCTCAAAACGGCTCCAGCAGTTTAGGACCCGAAAAAAACTGCTAAAAATAGTAAATTGTGCTATAATTAACGAAACTGAAAAAGCTGAAAGAGACAGTTGTGGGGGTCTAGATGGGATCGGTGGGTGGCCACCAACATCCACCTGGATCAGTGTCGTCAAAGCAACTCGAACTCGAGTGGTAAGGAACCCTCGGCCATCTTCCACAGAGCCTGTTGAAATACCCAACGGTTATTGGAGGATATTTATGGCTCCTACAACCTCCACTATCGAGTTTCCGATTGGGGATCTGGGAGCTAGTGTGCCCACGAAGCCTATCCCATTAGCAGCCTTACCAAGCTTTCATGGGCTTGTTTTAGAAGACCCCGACACGTTTTTATTCGAATTTGACATAGTGTGCCGAGGATACGACTACATGACGGACGCCCAGAAGTTAAAAATTTTCCCTGCTACGCTAAAAGGGATAGCTCTGCGATGGTTCATGGGCCTTGGAGGAAGTTCTATTTCCACATGGGATGATATGCGGACAGCTTTTCTGGAAAAATACCAGGATTACTGCAAATCTCGGAACATCAAAGAGGAACTTTTTAAGTTCACACAAAAAGAAGACGAGAGCTTGGAAGACTGTGTGGAATGATTTAAGTACACATTACAGAGGTCAGGTCACTCCGACCTGGATAAGGATATTTTAAAAATTATCCTCCTCCGGGCTTTTCGTGAGGACTCTTTGGAATTGTTGAACATCGTAGGAAAGGGAGATATCTCTAAGGAAAGCTTCGAGGTTATCTGTGAACTATGCATTCAGTGCTCAAGGGGGCTCGCAAGAAACAGACAAGGGATTCGCTCAACAAAGGTATCTGGCGGGGGTGTTACGAAGGCAGAAATTGGAAACCTGCTAGACAACTTGAGAATGGATATCCTGAGTACTCTGTCGGCACAGATGGATACACTACAAGTAAAACAGAAGCAGCTGGAATTAGACAAGACCATGGCTATATTCTGCCTAAAGTGTAGAAAGAAGCATCCAGAGAGGGAATGTCCATTAAACTCCATAGAGGAATGTGCAATCTGTGAATTAAATCATGCAACAAGCTCATGCCCCTCCTTGCCAGGCTTAAAAGCAATGTTTCAAGGGACAGGAGAAGACATGGAGCAACTATACCTCATGGGGTCTAAAAAGCCATGGCAGCCTCAACCATCAATGGAAAACCAAGGTATGTACTGGGACCCATCTCAATATTTCAGTAATTTCAATATGAATCCTCAATCCATGCCCTATCCACCCATGTGGCTGCAATACTAGTTTCTACCTTGGCAACAGTGGAACCCTCAAGCCAATTCGAGCTCCCCATGGGCTCCAACTTGGCGAGGATCTTCTCCTGGGCAGTTTCCTCAGCCGATGCCACAGCAGCAACTTCAACTGCCCTCTAATGTGCCTCTTAGTAGTCAACCTGTCCGTCCCGAACTTCCAATCCAACCTAACCCAAATCTTAATAATAAGGGAGTTCATCAAACCGACACTCTTAACCTACCCTCGTGTAGCATTTCCACCGCAGAGTTGTATGAAATGAATTTGCGATCAGGGCGGACAGTGGATGCTCAACCTCCACGAGTTATCACTGAACAACTTGATAGTGAAGGTAAAGAATCAGAATCAATTAACAGGGAACCAAAACAAATTGGTCGAAACCAAGCGCCTCCTATAAAACAACATCAATCTGAACCACCCTATCCAGAGAGACTGACTTTGAGTAAATCAAGCCCTCAAGTTGAATTCGACTTATTAGGTGAATTGCAAAACTTATTTGTCAAAATTCCCATGTTACAAGCTATGAAGGATGTACTGATATATGCAAAGACTCTTAGGGAATACTGTTCAAAGAAGCCTGCAAAGAAATCCAAAGACCCCCTTACTATTCATGTCATGGGAAAATTATTAGATTTTATGATGGGAAAGTCAATGCCTGTAAAGTATGGAGATCCAGGGAACCCAATTCTGACAGTACAAATTAATGGGGTAGAAATTTCGAATGTGTTGGTAGATCTGGGTGCTACCATCAACGTTATCACCACTGAAACTATGCATACATTAGGTCTTTGTAACTTGAAACATACACCTATAGTGTTAGAACTAGCAGATCGATCTACAGTAAAACCAGTAGGGAAGTTAGAAGATGTAACAATTTCGGTGGATTCATGGCACTATCCCATAGATTTCTTTGTCTTACATACGTAATCTTCAGTTGGCGACCATCCACTGATTTTAGGTAGGAAATGGCTAGCTACTGCAGATGCTTATATTGGGTGCAGTTCAGGGCACATGGCCATTTCAAATGGGCACAACACTAAGAATTTAGTGTTATACCCACTTACAGAACCAAACCCATCCACAAAACCAGCAGGTAGCAAGAAAATCTTATCCAGGAAGGAGCCTGAAACAGAAAATGAGGAATTAAGACCAGTCCTTACTATTGGGCAGGCCCTCCAGTTAAAAATGGAATCGGAGGATGATGTAATCACCTCCTTTATGGATGATCCTTGCTCCGTTTCAGAGCCAAATCAACAAATCCTAGAATCCATCCTAAGCTGTGAAACTCAAGAAACTATTGAAACAGCAGAAGGATTGGAGGAGCTACCCGTAGATGCACCCCATGGAAGTATCCCAGTGGAATTAGAACCAGGAAAGACCCTGAACATTAACCCTGACCTGTCAGAATCCCAGAAGAAGCAACTTGTAGATGTCCTTCAGAAACATAAAGAAGCCTTCGCCTAGGATTACTCAGACATGAAGGGGATTCCTGCTAATTTATGTACCCACCATATATATATTAAGGAAGATTGTCGTCCTGTGAGGCAACCTCAGAGAAGGATGAACCCTGCATTGAAAAATGTTGTGAAAGAAGAACTTCAGAAATTATTGGACGTAGGTTTTATTTACCCATTTCTAATAGCCAATGGGTTTCTCCATTAGTAATGGTCCCCAAGAAAAATGGTAAATGGCGGATATGCGTGGATTATAGAGAACTAAATAAGGCAACATAGAAAGATCACTTTCCTTTACCATTTATTAACCAAGTTCTAGACACATTGGCTGGCAAAAAGTTCTTCTACTTCCTAGACGGATTTAGTGGGTATAACCAGATCCAAATAGCTCTTGAAGATCGGGACAAAACCACTTTCACATGCCCCTGGGGAACATTTGCATACCAGGTCCTTCCATTTGGCCTGTGTAATGCACCTGCAACGTTCCCGAGGGCAATTTTGGGGATCTTCTCTGATTTGGTGGACAGTAGTGCTGAAATTTACATGGATGAACTCCATACGGGGATTCATTTGTAGAAGGGTTGAAAAATTTAGAGAAAGTTCTTGAAAGGTGCATATAGGCGCATGTCTCCTTAAATACGGTAAAATGCCATATGATGATGGAGGAAGGAATTGTTATGGGACATTTGCTTTCAGCGGAAGGAATCTAGATGGACCCAGCTAAAATAAAGGTAATTCTGCACTTTCTGATACCCAAAACGCCCACACAGGTACGCAGCTTCATCGGTTGTGCTGGTTATTACAGGTGCTTTATAGAAAATTTTGCTAAAGTAGCACATCCACTTTTTCAATTGCTAACAAAAGATGCAGATTTTGTGTGGACAGATGACTGTGATGTAGCCTTCACGAAAATCAAGGAATTGGTTTATAGCGCTCCGATCCTTAGAGGGCCAGACTGGGCATTACCATTCCATATTCACACGGATGCTTCCTAGACAACAGTTGGTGCAGTATTAGGATAGCAAGAGGATAGGGTACCATATGCAGTTTACTATGTTAGTAAGAATTTGGCCCCTGCTGAATTAAATTACACAGTGACTGAAAAAGAGTTCCTTGTTGTCATCTACGCCATCAACAAATTCCGGCATTACATTACCAAGTATCCTACCTTTGTACATACTGATCATGCAGCTATCAGGTATTTAATGAATAAACCTGTTACCCCTGGTCGCATTACAAGATGGCTTTTGCTACTACAAGAATTTGACATTACTATAGTAGATAAACCAAGGAAGGACAATGTGGTTGCAGATTTCCTGTCTAGGATAGAAAATGATGGTAAGAATACACCAATTGAAGATAATTTTCTAGATGAACATCTTTTTGCAGTTTCTGCTAACACTCCGTGGTATGCAGATATTGCTAACTATCTTGCTATAGGGAAGGTGCCTCATCATTTGTCATATAAGGATCAGAGGAAGATTATTCATCATAGTACTCGATATTCATGGATGGCAAGGTATCTCTTTCATACAGGGGTTGACCAACAGATTCGGCGTTGTGTGGCAGAAGATGACATCTATGAGATATTAAAGGCTACCCATGACGGCCCCTATGGAGGACATTTTGCAGATAAGAGAACAGGCCATAAAGTGCTGCAGATGGGATACTACTGGCCTTCCATCTTTTGTGATGCTCGGGATTATGTCCGTAGATGTGATAGTTGCCAACGGATGGGACAACCTGGGAAAGCAGATGAAATGCCTCTACAGCCCCATAGTCCTCGAACCTTTCGAGAAATGGGCCATCAATTTTGTTGGACCTTTCAATCCACCTTCTCATCAGAAAGCTCACATCTTGGTCTGCACCGATTATGTGACTAAATGGGTAGAAGCCAGAGCGGTCGCAAGAGCAACAGAGCAAGTAGTGGCAGACTTTCTTTTTGAAGAAATCTTTGCTCGATATGGTACTCCAAGGGAAATTGTGTCAGATGGAGGGGCACAGTTCACATCTCACATGATAGGGAAGCTGATGCAGAAATACGGGGTTAAACACAGAGTGACAACCCCTTATCATCCCCAGGCGAATGGACAGGTAGAAAGCACAAACAAGATATTGGAAAATATCTTGACAAAAACAGTAGCAAGTCATTGCCGAGACTGGGCACAGAAACTTCCAAAAGCTTTATGGGCGTATAGAACAACATGGCATACACAACCGGGTTTTCTCCATTTGAGTTAGTCTATGGGAAATCCCCCTTGTTTCTGAACAGCTTTAGAAGTAGGCCTAGACCTATCAGAAGCACAGAAACACCGACTAGAACAACTAAATGAGTTGGACGAGATTCGAGCAGTAGTTGTCCAAAAAACTACTGTTGTTCAACAACAGAGAATGAAATGGCATGATAAATTTATCAAGAGCAAGGTGTTTCATGAAGGGGACTGGGCATTACTTTACGACTCCCGGTTTAAAGATTTCAAAGGCAAGCTTCACACTCGTTGGATGGGACCGTATGAAGTGGACGCAGTATTTGACAATGGAACAATTAGACTAATTACAATAGATGGGAATCATACCTCGTTCTTAGTAAATGGACACCATCTAAAGCTATACCACCATCCAGCCTCTAGAGATGCCTTTGTCAAACACCTTTCTGATTCATCTAGTTTAATGGTTGTTGGTATAAAGGACACTCTCACTCTGCTCTAAAAAATATATATATTAAAAAAAAAAACTGTTATTACTTACTTGTTTGTATTTTGCAGGAATAACAAAGGAATATGGCTAGGAGAAATGTAACACTCGACGTTGTTACTCCACCGGTGCTGCTACTCAACTGTTGTTGTTACTCCGCTAACGTTGTTACTCCGCTAACGTTGTTACTCCGCTCCACCGTTGTTGTTACTCCTTTAGTGTTGTTACTCCGCTGTTGTTGTTACTCCGCCAGTGTTGTTACTCCGTCGTTGCCGTTACTCCTCCATTGTTGTTACTCCGCCAGTGCTGATACTCCGCCAGTGTTGTTACTCCGTCGTTGTTGTTACTCTGTCGTTGTCGTTACTCCACCATTGTTGTTACTCCGCCAGTGCTGTTACTCCATCGTTGTTGTTACTCCGTCGGTGCTATTACTCTGTCGTTGTTGTTACTCCACAGTTTCTATTACTCCGCTGTTGCTGTTACTTCGTCGGTGTTGTTACTCCGTCGTCGCTATTACTCTGTCACTGTTGTTACTCAGTGTGTTGTTATTCCACCACAAGGTAGGTCCCCAAGTACGTCTCCGCTGACTTTTACAGATTTAATTAAAATATTCCAAAAAGACACCAATACATGCCGTGGACGGTTGTAATTAAGTTGGGGGGTCCTGTCATAATAAACGATGGCGTACCAACAAAAATGCATTCATGTCACACGATTCACACCAAACTAAATCTAATGATTACAGCATTTCGTAATCACGACCTCGATGCATTGGAATGCGTATTCGTACGCAAAAAGTCACAACCGGTCACCTCCCCAACACGCTGCATTAAACCACTGAAAATATCCAACCGTACTACCATAACTCGCCATCATTCTCTGAGATTTCTTCAAACGTACCAGTACTGTTACCATCCTTTTTCCCGAGGCGACCATGACGTTATTACTGCTGCCAACGGTTTGGGTCCCTGTCATTTCCCCTACCAATTAACTGTATTCGTCATGCTGATCCCGCCTCTACAGCGATGGGTGGACGGTCTGTGCGGCATGAGCCAGAAGATACAACAAGAGTTCGAAACAGTCGGGAGGTATGGCAGGTCTTCGAAAACGCAAGTTGGGATGTCTACCTTGACAGGTTGAGGGGGTTCAACGAGGAAATTGCGGTAGAATTCACACTCAACCTGGAAGAAGAAAGTTCTCGGGTCCGCGGGATAGAAGTCCCTGTTACAGAGGAAGCCATTGCAGAAGTTAGTGGGCTCCCTCAAAATGGACAGAGATGGTTTTCAAGGAGGACTTCCCTCCTGGAATTTCCCGAAGCCTTTTTGCAGGCAGGAGAAAGCATCGCCCAGAAGGGTCGAGGATACGACCGAAACTCATTACCGCATCCATGGGGAGAGGTAGCAGAGTTTGTCATAAAATATATAACTTGTGAGGGGAGATACTCCACTGTGTTTAAATATCATCTCTGAATATTAGCTCACCTCCGATTCCCCCAAGCAGAGGCCTTTTCATTAAATGTGCCTTATTTCTTACTAAGGAGTCTTCAGCTGATGGCACATTCTGCTCAACGGTCGCAACAGGTGATGGCAGTCATTACCCACCACGGGCTGGTCCAGCTGTTGGTGATGAATGCAATTAGACGGATTCTAATTCTGTGGGAGCTATTTCGGGATTCCACGGAGGAAGAGATAGCAGCCGCTATGGCCGCCAAGGAAGATGAACCAGAAGCAATGGAGGAAGAATATGCAGAAGGAGATGACTATGTTGATCAGGAGGAGCCAGAGGAGATGGAAATGGAAGCTGAAGAATTTGAAGAAGAGGTTGCTCCTCAAGAGCAAGCCACAACTGTGGAACCGATGGAAGACGCAGGAGTCGACACAGAAAGGCCCACTAGTACCACGGCCGAGGTTGTTCCACAAGAACCAACCTCGACTGTGGAGCTAGCAGAGCAAATCGATAGCATGACAACAACAGAGGAAGTACCACAACAAGTAAGGATGAGAGAATTGGTCGATATTGCGGCCAAAGGTACCCCACAAGGACCTCCTGCCACCGTGGAGCCGATGGAGGAAGACAACCCAAATGAAGAAGAGGTCGTGACCACCCCAACCATAGGACCAATGGAAGAGGATGAACCAAGACAAGAAAAGCTCGGAGCTGGGAGAACCATGGAACCTATGGAGGAAGTTCTGGGAGAACTAGGGCATGAGGTTGGCGCTGCTCCACAAGAACCAGCGTCAACCTCGGGACCAAACACTGAAGATCCCTGCCAGTTTTCCTTTTTCTCTTCTATCCCAAGAGGAGCAAGGGTATCTCGTTCCCCTCGGCGCACAGAAGAAGATATCATCGTTCCTCCTACTTTGAATTTATCACGAAGACCACAACCGGGTGGGATAGATGCTGCCCAGGTGACAAGCACTTTGGAGCCTGAAAGGGGAGAAGAGGCAGATATCCCTGAGGCAGGGGAACCAGGAGGGGTTCCAACAGACACATTAACAGGTGATCATCTCACAAGGGCACCACCGGTCGTGGTGATCACACAACAAAGGGAAGCAGTTGTTGGCGAAGAGGAGGGACCAAGCGAAGTGGTCCCGACGAATGAGCCAGTGATAAGGCCAAGAGAGAAGGCCGTGAAACAAGAAATAATTGAGGAACGGGCAGTGGAAGGAAACCTGATAGTCGGCGTAGCAAAAGTTGTCCCGGGGGATTTACCTCCAGCTGTCGAAACTGAGGAAGTTTTGGTTAAGCAAGAATGGGTGGAGTTGTGTGAACAACGAAGACTACCTATCAAACAAAAATACCAGCTGCAATTTAGAGAAACAATGCGGCTTAAGATGGAGGTTAGGAAATTAAGGAAGAAGGTACACAAATTGCAAAAGTGGGTGAAGAATTACAAGCGGCAGGCCAAAAAATCCAAAGCCACAGTAGTAGAAGCAGGGACTTAGGTGGACCAGATAGCCACAACTTCTGCTACCACATAAACAGACCCAGTCGAGCGACTGTTTGAGGACCGTGAATATGCCCTAATAGCTTAAGTGCAAACCTTGAAATCCACTGTAGCTCAGTATCAAAGCAAGGTCAAAAGAACTCAAGAACGAGCCTCCACAACCATTTTTGAATATGTGGAGCGTATAGATGTCATGAGATTGAGGCATGCGAAGCAGCAGCTCAAGATGGAGCAGTTGGAAAGGCAAGTGGCAGAGTTGAAAGCTAATAAGGAGCAAATGTTTAACTTGGCACAAGAGGTGATGGCATGTCGTTCCCCTGCTTCTTGTTATTCTTTATTCTTGCATGAACGTTTTCTTTTATTCTACATGGAGAGCATCAAGAACGAGATCAGTTATGAAATAGAGGATGGTGTACAATTCCTCTGCATATTGAGGAGCCATGACGTGCCAACTCAGCATTTGATGTGTGAGTTTTACATGCATGGGTATCTACTGCGCATGGACAGAGGATTTAACCCGGTCCCATATGTGGGAGACATTCATTTAAGGGCTCTCACCTCTTACACTTTTAATCAGATCAGTTGGCAGAAGGCTTTTAATACATTTGAGTCCAATCAGGTTACAAAGCCATTTATAGTAAGAGGAGAACATGAAAGGTCAATCACCATGTTCACTAAACACAACACCTTTTTGGGAATTGAGGGAAACAAGGAAAGAATGCTAAGGACACAAAAATGGTGCCTTGATCTTTGTGTCAAACAATTAGTCACATTTCAAGATGAAGCCCTTGATTGTTGTCAGAAAAGGTGGATGATGTCACCTACAGCTGTCCGGAATAGGGAACCGTTTGGAGCACCGAATTTTGCACGAGCGCTCACCAGAGTGCCCAGGTATGTGGCGTGTGTCCAAACATGCGGGGTCTGGTGGATGGGGATCCAGTTCCAGTTCCCCACCATCTGGTTGCCAGTGGAAAATTACACCCCAACATATAATGTTCCGGGTGATTGGTGGAAGGAAGTCCTCCTCTCAGAAGGTTTTAAAGTTCCAGGGACAAAGATGGCCGAAGAGTATGATCTTGCTCAGCTCCAGGAAGCCAACAATCTGCAAAACCCAGACCTGCGGAGGCGGCAAACTGCATGAGGACATGCAAAAGGCTAGTTGGGGGGAGATGTTGGGCACCAAATCAGGCTATCTTTCTGTTGCATTTCCATCCCTCTTTTTGTCCTTTTTGCACTTATTCGCCTATGTTTACCATGCTAAATCCACAAGGTAATTACCCTTTTCCTGTCTATTGGAACATTTTATTAATGAATTAAAGTCGTAGGGTTTTGCCTATTCACAGCACTAAAACGAATGTTTGACCGCAGCTTCCGAAGAACAGGTACCGATCTTTCAGCATCCTGCAGCAGATCCGCAATTCACAGCAACAACCAGCCATAAGGAAGTCGTGTCACTGGAGTCGCAAATCCCTAAGCCATTCTTGGACCATTGGCTGATCTTGTTTATCTGGTGTTGGTGTCGTTCTAAACTAATGTACATTTCTGGGTATACAGTTACCAAGTTTTGGGGAAAGATGTTGTTCTCCTTTACTGTGTATAAAAGACAGGTTATTCCTGTAAATGGGGGACTCCCCATCGATATTGTAATAGCTCTTTCTAGATTAATAATATATCATCTCTTTTGCTACTCCATTCTTCGTTGTGATTAACGCAGCCCTGATCAGAGAGCTGGGCCCGCTCTTCTGATCAGGTGTTACGTATTTCCTGTTGTGTGTCATTTATTATTTCATGGTTGTTGTTACAGATTGTTAATTCCTGTAATTGCTTTTCTTGAGTACTGTAGTTAGTTCAGTTTTACAACAATGTTTTGAATATTAATCACGAACCCTTGGTTGGTAACGGATGGTAACCTTGCCCCTGCATATACTTTGCGTGTTGCCTTGAAAGGATACGCACCCGAATTGATAAATTAACATAGGAAAAAGGGTGAATAGGTGTTCATCCCTGGACCCCAACGGTTTTGATAAAAAAAGAATGCAATGGTGAGATCAAGCTCTTGTCGTCTCTCTTCCTAAAAAATCTTGTCTATTGGACCAAGTGCCAATGCCTTTCTTTTTGTTGCTTGACCCATACCCCCACCAAAACTCTCAAATGGAAATTTGTTATTGCTTTTCCTCTTGAATGGAAGAGGATTATCATTCTTGTTTTTTTTAGATGATGCAGGCACCCTTGCCACACCAACATTGGCCTCTTTTTCCATTTTTTTCCTCCTAGCTAAAGACACTTGTGTACATGCTGCAATTCCACAACCTGATAAGTCCCACAAATGAGCTTTCACACGATAATAAGTGCTCTTGAAATGATTGTTGCAATAGTTGCATTTCCAAGCAACATTGCCTCCTCCCTTCGACTTGTTGCTTGTGAAAATTCCACAACAGGAATCTTGTTGCAGCAACTGGAAATTATTCTCCTAATTGTTAATTTTAATTTAACAATTTATTTAATGTTTGCTACAGCAAATACTAAATAACTCACTGCAACATACACAAATAAAATTGTGGAAGAATAAACGTTGGAAGAAATGCTAGCACACACACATAAAATAACACAGTGATTTTTGGACAAACGTCCACGAAAAAAACCCAACTTGGGAAAAGCGATGCACCAGCTAGAAATTTTAATATTAAACAGCAGTGAAATACTCCGAGTACAACTGGATGCCGAAACTGGCAATCCTACGAAGAAATACTGGTAAGAAAAATCTAGTGAGTAAATTTCCTCACTCCACAGGCAAATCCACGCTCTAACCTCAGCTCCAGGTGAGCCGTCATAACTGGCTTTGCGCAGAGACTACATCACCCTAGCAGTCTCTTTTGTACTTAGTTCAAACTAGCTTCTCCTCAAGCCATCTGGTCTGCTACTCTCTGCGAAAATGTCTCTCCTGGCCTCTGAAACCTCTGTCCAACTTCTGGCACTGAAACTCATCTTTACCCAACAGAATCGAAACTGCCTCTAGAGGCTACTGCGCTACTCCCGCGTCAGCCTCTCTATGGCTCTTCTACCTCTCTACAAATGTACTCATCGGATCTAGAAACCTTCCTTCGACTTCACTGTCACTAGCCCTCTCTCACTGCTTCGATCTCACCGGCTCTCTCTCCGGCAACCGTTGTTGCTCTCTAGAAATCGATTTGCTCGGAAATTGAACTGCTCCAGGGAGTTCTCTATGTAACAATCGACTTCTTATAATCCTCTGTTGGCACTCCAACGGCCAAGATTAAATCTTAACCAATCGCCAGGATTAACTTGAATTCAGTCCATGTGAATTTCTAGATGATTCACGAGGCACACCTAGACTTAATTAATTCTGATTAATTAACCATGTTCCCTAAGTTTGGACTTAGGAAATATTTAAAAACTGGTTAATAATTTAATTAAGTCATTTCTAGGCAGAATTTCCAAAAACGATTTATGTGTTTTGGAGATCTCATGTATTCTAGCCTCTCCACAATATTTCAAGGCTAGAACACATTCGATACTACAAAAACTAACATTGTCTAACCCTCACTCTCTTCTGACATACTTCCACAAGGGATATTTGTTTTCTTGAGCATGTTGTCTTTCTAAATTCATTTTGCCCTCAACATTTGAAGTTGTTGTTGCAGACCCTAGGTTGAGGTATAAGGAATTGGGACTCAAACTAGTTGATCCCCTACAAGACTACCCTCGCAGAACACAATGTCCTCCTATGGCGGAAGAAGAGAAAGACAAGGGAGTGGGAGATCTTATCAAATTGTTGCTTGAAGAAGCCCTTGAATGACAGAGGAATGAAATGATGGGCAACTTTGCCCAAATCCTTCAACAAATGCCAACAGGCGATGCAACTTCATCCAGCAGTCACTTCGGAGGCACTACCCCCTTCAAGATACAAGTTAACTTTGATATTTCTATATTCAAAGGTCAGATAAATACAGATATTGTAGATAAATGGTTAAGTCTGTTGGAGGGTTATTTTTTAGTCCATAGTCTCTCCGATAAGGAAAAGATTAATTTTGCACTGCTTAAAGTGGCCCCCCATGTCAAGGACTAGTGGGAAACTTACCCTATTATGAATGAAATGGATATCCGCCAACATTAACTAGTAGATTAGGATTTGCTTTCTTTGCATGCTTTCTAGGCTAATGTCTTGAGTTTCTTGTTTCCACTCTGCCAAGGTTTTCAACCCTAACCTTGGGGGATAATTTCTTGTAAAAAATTTGAATCATGTTGATATCATGTAAAATTTTGAATTTAGTACTATTTTATTGTTTATTGTTTAGTATTTACATTTGCGCAATGATGAATTTTCATGGGATGAATTGTTATTGTTGGGATTTTATTTATCATTATTATTTTTATATTTTATAATTTTAAGGGCAGGGACCCCGATGTCCCCCTTCCCCCCTTTTCAATTTCTTAAAATTTGGGGGTGCTTCTACACGTTCCCCATGTTCTTCTCCCTGCTCCCACATCCCCCCCTCCCAGAAACTTATTGGAGTATTGTGCTCAACACATCTGCTCCCACATCCCCCCTCCCAAAAACTTATTGGAGCATTGTGCTCAACACATCGAGACATTCCCCCCTTAATGCCTAAAAACCTTTAGACTAGTCTAACAAGGCCACAATTTTGCCCAGAAAATAGTGGAAATTCCAGCATGATTTTGGCCAAAATCCGGCAGAAACTTTGGGAAATTTGGGTTACAGCTGTCAAGCTTCAGGATTTTGAGTGCCCCACGGGTTTTTGATGGTGCTAAATCCATTTCCACCATCCAAAAAACTATTCAAACACTCCTATAGTCAAATTTTTTGAAAAAAAATGGTCGGATTCTGGTGAAAAATAACTTTCCGGGCAAAATTGTGGCATCAGTAGACTTTTACTGCATAAATTTTCTCATGTGAGATAATTATAATTCTTTCATTAACTAATGGAAACTAGAACTATCTGACATAAAAGTCTGTTAACTAACAGAAAATACACTAACTGACATAGAACTGACTTAACTAATAAAAAACTATCAAAAGTTCCAAGGACCGACACAAATTGGTCCTCGAAATGGAATTTCTGTGAAAAAGATGGGGCTTCAACTTTCCCTTCCTATCTTTTATCACAACTCCGTAATTTGTTCTTTAGGTGGGCTCTCATAAAGTATTTAAGCAGTCTCTGAATTTACAGCAAAAAAATAGTGTTTAACTATGAAGTTATTTAATGTCCCCTCAACTCATATTGTTTTGGGCAGGGGTTCTTTGGTCAAGTGTAGAAACACCCTTATGTTATACCTTAGTGAAATGGGATTATAAAAGACTATCAAAAATTCCAAAGGCCTACAAAAATTGGTCCCAATGGAGCACAAAGTACCAAGAACTAATGCTGAAGTTGATTATCCACAAACATTGTAACAACAATTGTCATTAAACTCATCATTCTCTATAACTTTGCATAAAAACAAAACTAATTTGCTATGGACATTTAAGGGTCTGTTTCTCAAGCATATTCTCTCTACATTTTTACCAAATGTTCAACAGTTTGACCTTTTTGCCACCTTCTTAAAATATTTTCCTTCTTAGAACAGTTGCAATAGAATTGTAATTGCATATGCAAGAAAAACACAATCCTTAGCGAAGTACGTTTTTTTCGGGTTTTTCATATTTATTTTTCAATTGGTTATTGAGAATCTTTTCCTTAGGTGGAGCGAAGGTAACAAACGATTTTGTGTGAATGAGCTCTGCAACCTGAACTAGGTTTTGAGTTAGGGTTTGGAGCTGGTAACCATGGCAGGCCATGGAGGAACAGAAGCAAGGGAACTGGTCTGCATCGCTTCAAGAAACCACCGGAGGTGATAACTGAGGATATGAACACAGGAAACATCAAACCTCACGAACAAAAAGAAAGTCATGAGGAAGATAGCAGGGAGGAGGAAAGAGGGTAGCAGTCAGAAAGTTGCACCCACGAGCGCGACAGGGGTCTGTAAACCCAAGTCAACCATAATTCCTCGGGTCGTTTTAAGCAACCCAACGCTACAGGTGCATAGAGAACACATGGCGGAACACGCGGTTATCTGCAAATTTATGGGGATTTGGCCAACGGAGAAGGCCTTACACGCATGGATAAGGAACCACTGGAAACCAAAGGGGGAAATAAACCTTCACCTTGGATCCAAGGGCTTCTTTACGATGGTGTTCACGAGTCTAGAAGATAAAGACAGAGTGTTCGAGGGAGGACCCTATTTTTACGTTATTGTAGGCCTTTACATGCGGCGACCATAGGTGATGAATTTTGTCCCAGAACGAGAAACGTTCACTTCAATACTGGTATGGATAAAACTATACTCTCTTCCTTTAGATTATTGGTTGTCGGAGTCTCTAAAGGCTATCGGCAATAAATTAGGGCATTTTATAACAATATCAAATGCGACTCTAAGAGGCAAATACACTTCATTTGTCCGAATCTGTGGAAATGGACTTATCTGGAGCACTTCCGGACGAGTTCATTTTGGAAGTGTATGATGAAGAATGGGTGCAGGCGGTGGACTATGAACATGTCCCATTCAAGTGCCGTAAGTGCCATGAACACGGGCACCTTTACAGAGACTGCCCATCAAACAAACTGGAGAACAACACAAAAACCACCACAAGCAAAGATCCCGAGGGTTTCACTAAGGTGGGGGGAAAAGGGAAAGGAGGAAAAAGGTACCAAAAGAACATCTACGAGGACGGGCAACCGAGCCACAATAGTTTCAAAATCTTAGTAGAAGAAGTTGGAAACAACGAGGCAAACCAGGAATCGAAGACTAATACCAATGAGAAGGATAGGGATGCTAGCATGGAGGACATACCAGAGAACAGCCAGCAAAAGGATGATCTACCGAACATTGTGGAGCTCAGTAGGGACCATGAGATGACCCCAAGTAAGGCAGGAACGGAGAACAATGAACTACAGGAGATTCTTGAGAGGGAGAACTTAGATCTACAAAAAAATTTGGAGCAGGGTATTGCCAAAGGGTTGACTCCCTGCCAAAGGAGGAGTTTGACAGGGTTCAACAGCTCTTCCTCTGGAGATCCCAATTGAAGGGCTCTGGAGTCAAAAGAAACCATGACAGCCAGGAGAATAGAGGGATGAAAACAATGGAGGAAACATCGAGACACTCTTCCAAGAATCTGTGTAGGAAAAGAGGAAGAAAAAGACAGAATGAGTTGTTGACCAAATGTGGAAAACTCATGATTAACTCAGGTAAGATGAGAGATCTCACCAGCTACTCCTTTACAAACCTTTCTTAATGAATCTTACAACCTGGAACATTAGGGGCCTAGGAAGTAAAAGGAAACAAAGAAATCTGAGCAGTAGAATAAAAGAAGCAAAACCAAATATGGTTTTTATTCAAGAAACTAAGTGTTCGATGGACAAGATCAGAGAAATACATAGCAAATGGTTAAGCAAGTATGAGTATCTGGAGAAACTCCTTTATATTCTTTATCCCCTTCACAAAGCCTAAAAGTGAAGAAGTATTTTTCTTGTGGTAATTACATATCGAAATCGCTAAAAGAAATTATAGAAACACATTTGAATGAATAAGGATACATGTCATTGCGACCAGGAGGGTTTTGGCACCATGAAGATCGTTTACGCTGTGCATTGTTCTGGGCATAGACACGAAATCTCTCGGCTAGTTCGGCTGCGTCGCCACATAAGCTGTCAATGGAGAATCGAGAATCTAAAGCCTTCTCGGCCGCAACCAAGAAACGTGAAGACTCTGTCGTACCTGCCAGAAATACAAATGAATCCAGATGAATTCTTTATGTTCAAAATGGATTTTTCAGAGAGCGATTCCCAAATGATGAACCTGGAGTATGGATCCCTGCGTTCTAAAGCCTCCCTGGACGGCGCAGCACGGGCAAGACACAACTCTACTGCATTCGGAATCCCTGGCTCCGGTCATGATATGGCCCTGTTCACCATTCTGGATCCACTCAGCTCAGTTGCAAAAGAGGGCATTTCTGGCGGGAGGGCAGATTTTGGAATCGACGATGTATTCTAGGTCTGCTTAACGTGTGAAGGTGCTTCCCAAAAACCCCACAGGACCATATTAGACGGCATAAATGATCACGCCTTCTTGTTAGAGGAGGAGCAATGGCTTCCACTGCTTGAGATTTCCTTTTCAAAGTCTGTGTATACCCTCTGTTCTCTCCCAAATCCTCAGAACCATTTATGGGCAGGGAGATGGATTACAAAGTTTGTATTTTCTCCTTTGGAACAATCTACGTCCCTGCGATATTCTAGGATCTGTGGAATGGAGACAAAAACTATTCTGGGTAACCTTGTTTCTCAAATGCATACAAAATGCCAAAGCAAGGAGGATGCGAGGCAAGTGTTTGACGAAATGCCTTACCGAGATTTGGTCTCATGGAGGGGCCTGATCTCAATCTATGCACAGAATGGATTTTCTGAAGAGGTTTTGAGAAACCTGCGTGAGATGCAGTGTTCAGCTGCCGTATGGCCTCTGCTCGGCCCTGCAGAAAATGGCGCCGTGAGTTTCAGAGGGGCCTCGACTCCATGCAAGCCAAACCCAGCGATTAAAATCGCGTGCTGCCCTGCGAAGGAAAAAAAGAAACAGGCACAGTTTGGGCTCTCAGCAAGCTGTGCATGCACCAGCTTCCTCTCGTCTCAGATTTGCAGAGGAAAGCAGAAACTAGATTTCTCTGCATCGTTCCAGATCCTGATCGTGCTCCTCTCTGGCAAAACTCTGCTACAGTGGGTGAGCTCTTTGGATCTAGTGCAGGACCTCAAGCAAATCCTGGAATTTAGGATGGGGATTCCCTCTACATCTCAACGACTCCTCTACAAAGGTAAACAACTGGAGGATCTCTATCCCCTTTCTTTTTACAACATTCAAAGAAATGCATCCATCATTTTTTCCCTTCGTTTGAGAGGGGGAGCTGTTGGACAGTCATCTTCAGCTGCAGCTTTTTCATACAAAGATGTTGTCCATGCTCAGATGCCCAAGAAAACAGCTCCACCAGCTCAGGCTCCAAAACCTTTTTTGGTGGACAAACTGGAGGAAACCCCCTCCATTGAAATAATGCATCCTACGATGGATAGGCAATACCAACTGTTTGCAGAGCTTGGCATTATTTGCAGGTTCAATGGGCTATGGCCACGCACAGCAGATCTCTACCAATGGATTCACTCTAACTGGACCAACAATTGCAAGGTTTTTCTCTGCTCAAAAGGTTTCTTCATTGTAGTGTTTGTTTGCAGTGAGGACTACCAAAAAGTATTAACTGAAGGCCCATGGTTTTGGGACTCAGCGGGTTTATTCCTAACCCCTTGGTTCCCAAATTTCGATCCTTCTACAGCAATCATCACCAAACTCCCCATCTGGGTCAGACTTCCTAACCTCCCGGTGCATTTATGGCACTTTGTTGTGTTTCAAGGAATCGGCAATTCTCTAGGACGCTTTCTTGACACAGACACCTCTAGAGGGGAAAAGGGCATATACACCTTCGCCAGAATCTGTGCAGAAATAGACATAAGCAAAGGTCTACCTGATCAGATTATTCTCAAAATTGGAGACTTCCATTGGACTCAGACCCTGGATTACGAGAACACAGCCTTTCGCTGCCGAAATTGCCATCTCACAGGGCACCTTCAGAGCTCGTGTCCATCGATGCCTACCCAAAAAAAGAAAGCCAATTCTAAGCCAAAATCCAAAAGCTGGAAACCTCATGATCCTCCCCCAATGGATGTTTTTGATTCCAGCTCAGATGAAGAGGATGAGGATGAGGAAGGTATGGACGCAAAGCTGGCACAGGATTCGCCCTCGACTGGTCCTGAGGAATCCACTGTCCCACCTAATTCACAGAAAAGAACTCATGAGTCATCTCCTTCGGATTCAGACAAGGAGATCTCTCCATCAGCCCAGCTCAGTTTGCAAATCATGCCAGCCCAGCAGAGTCATCTTGGTTGGGTCAAAGTTGGTAAAAAGAAAGGAAAAAAAGGCCGAACAAATGATTCTACCCACGTTGGGTAGAATCCTTGGTTCTGCTCTTGTTTCTCAGTTCTTCTGGTTTCTTCTTGCTTAGCACTGCTCTCTTCTTGACTTCTCTTCGGGGCCGAGGTGGATAGTCTATCCTTTCCGGCTGCCCGTTTTCTTCGGGGTTCTGAAGAAGGTCCTTTTGGTCAGTTGTTGTGTTTGCGAAGTTGCGTTTCAGGCTTCTGTCTGCACGAGCAAACCTTTTGTAAATATGTTTTGGTGTCTTAATATAAAAAGTTGATTTACACAACAACAAAAAAAGTATGAGTATCTGGAGGTTAACACAGATAACTCGGCAGGGGGGGTTCTTACGCTTTGGGATCCCCAGAAACTTGGAATCCTGGATGAGGAAGCATCCAAGAACTATTTATTGTTGGTGATTCAACCTTTGGGTGACAGGGAAACTTACACGATTACAAATGTCTATGGTCCTCAAAAACTAGAAGACAAACTCAAGCTTCTCACCTCCCTTGAGGAGCTAAGAGAGAGATATCCTGATATGCCCTGGATTTTGGCAGGGGACTTCAATATGATTAAATATCTTACAGAGAAAAAAGGTGGCACCAGAACACTAGGCAGAGACTCCATTGCCTTTCAGAACTTCTTAAACAAAATGAGACTAGTGGATGTTGAAACAATAAATGGCACTTTCAACTAGAACAACAAGAGAGGAGGGGCTTCTCAAGTTGCCTCTAAACTAGACAGATTCATAATCTCAGAGGACCTCCTTCTCATAGGCCTTGACATGTCAACTCTAATCGTTCCCTTTGGAGGCTCGAACCACTGGCCTGTCCAGCTTGAAGTTGCTTTTATGGGTACTGAAGAACAGAGCTTTTAGGTTTGAAAATGACTCGCTCTCTCACCCTGACTTCACTAGCAATATTGACAAATGGAGGACGAAAGATTGCCTATTCAAGGCACAAAAATGTTTATGCTGCAACAAAGACTTAAACACATCAAATCCAGACTCAAAGATTGGAACAAGAAAGAGTTTGGAAATATTTTTAAAGCCAAAAGAGAAATTGAATAGAAACTCCAGGGGATTAACCAAATCATAATCACAGATGGTTTTATCGAGGAAAGGAAAACTCAAGCTGAGTCTCTTCAGAAGGAACAGGAAGATAGGTGCATTCAAGAGGAGATATTCTGGAGGCAGAAATCAAGAGTGCGGTGGATTAGAGAAGGGGGAAAACACAAAGTTTTTTCATAAATCAACTTTGCATCAAAGGGCACATAACAGAATTTCAAAACTCAGAGATTCTCAAGGGAAAGAGCTTGTCTCCCACAAGGAAATGGAATCTGTCCTCATACAACACTTCCTTAGCATTGCAAAGGAGCCTCTCTTAGACAGGTCATGGTTCATTAACAATTTCATAAAGTAGATTCCCAAGCTTGTAACAAGGGAAGACAATCACAATCTTAACAAGCCAATATCTGAAGATAAGGTTAGTGAAGTTATCAATGAGATGCAAAATGGGAAAGCTCCTGGCCCAAATGGATTCAATGTGGACTTCTTCAAAGCATGTTGGAAAATAGTCAAACAAGACATCCTTGACGTAGTGGAAGACTCCAGAAGATCCTGAACGGTTTTAAAGGCTCTTAATGCCTCTTTCATAGCTTTGATTCCAAAGCAGGAAAAAGCCATGACACCGGACAGATTCAGACCCATAGATTTATGTAATGTGGTGTACAAGATTATTTCCAAAGTGATCACTAACAGACTCAAGCCCCTTCTTCCAACTCTTATCTCAGAGGAGCAAACTGGTTATGTGGAAGGAAGACAGATTCTCAATAACATCATACAAGCTCATGAGGTGGTACACTCACTTAAGAGCAATAAGCAAGCTGGCATGGTCATACAGCTTGACCTAGCGAGAGCTTATGACAAGCTAAGCTGGTCTTATATTAGGGCAGTGCTGAGAGCTTATGGTTTCGACCACAATTGGATTAGATGGGTTGTGGCCCTAGTATCCACGGTTACTTTTTCAATCATGCTTAATGGCTCACCCTCAAAAACCTTTATGCCTTCCAGGGGTCTCAAAAAAGTACACAGAGAAAAATGTGACCATTTAGGGTATGAGAAAAAAAGTACCCCCCTCCCCAAAAGGATCAAGGGTTCAAGGGACCCCCAAACCCCAAAAAGTATGGGCTGGGATCCACCCTCCCCAAAAGGATAAAGGAACAAGGGACCCAAAGTTTCAACCTTCAAGTTTTGGGATCGTCGAGTCGGCTTCTGAGATTTCAGACCATGCTTCATGAGATAGCTTAGCCAGTATCCCCTATTAGGTTTCAATCCTACTTAATGGCTCGCACTCAAAAACCTTTATGCCTTCCAGGGGTCTCAAAAAAGTACACAAAGAAAAATGTGACCATTTAGGGTATGAGAAAAAAAGTACACCCCCTCCCCAAAAGGATCAAGGGTTCAAGGGACCCCCACACCCTAAAAAGTATGCGCTGGGATCCACCCTCCCCAAAAGGATAAAGGGACAAGGGACCCAAAGTTTCACCCTTCAAGTTTTGGGATCGTCAAGTCGGCTTCTGAGATTTCAGACCATGCTTCATGAGATAGCTTAGCCAGTATCCCCTATTAGGTTTCTTGTTTGTCCTCTTGAAGCTGGCTATGATCTCTCTGCTAGCTTGGAGATGTCTTAGCCAGAATGTCATTCAGGTGTCCTGTTTGACTCCCTCTTTACTTTACGAATACCATCACCTCCTCCTGAGGTTACCTCACTGTAGGGTGCAATTGGCCGTGGGCTCTACCCAAGACCTAACTCCCCCGAAAATGATAATCCCTAAAGCCGACCTCGAACCTCGAGAGTAATGACTCCCAGTAGCATTGACAAGGGATGGTGGCTCCCCGGAAATTATACTAACCAATAGTCGGGCATCCCAGCATTGAGGGATAAAAGTTTCTCTTAGTTGTTCTGGGATGGATGGGTTTTAAACCCAGGGTTGTTTTGATTCAAAACAATCTATGGTAAGGCAATAGGACTGCCATCCATGGGTAAGGCAAAGGGGAGTGGCCAACCACTTGAAGTGAGCTCGCCTCAGTTGCCCGATAGGGTTCGTATCTTGAGCCAACAGGTTACTGGTACGGGTTGGTAGCCATGAACCAACAGGTACTGATCTAACCTCCGTATCTGAGCTACCGGCTGGTAGCTAGATAAGAGGACGGTAGCTCGAGACCCCAACTGGTGGGTCGCAATGTGTGCTCGTTTGCGTGTCGTTTGCCTCTAAGGACTTTTTTCTCCCTGCCATCTTTCAATTTTTTGAATAAGTTGTCATTTGGGTTCCCCTCCTTGTTTCTGGTTATTTGAGGGATGGGGGCCCCATCAAGGATCGAAGATCAAGGAAGGCTCAAGGCTTGGGGACCCCATCAAGGATCGAAGATCAAGGAAGGCTCAAGGTTTGGGGGCCCCATCAAGGCTCAAGGTTCAAGGCTCAAGGAGGGGACCCATCAAGGCCCCTCATTAGGATACAATGGAAGGATCGAAGATCAAGGAAGGTTTAAGGCTCAAGGTGGGGCCCCATCAAGGCCCCTCATTAGGATGCTCTTTGGAGCTCCATCAAGGCTCTTAGGATGCATCTTGCCCGAAGGCCTTGATGGAGCTCCAAAGAGCATCCTAATGAGGGGCCTTGATGGGGCCCCACCTTGAGCCTTGAACCTTCCTTGATCTTTGATCCTTCCATTGCATCCTAATGAGGGGCCTTGATGAGGCCCCTCCTTGAGCCTTGAACCTTGAGCCTTGGTGGGGCCCCCAAGCCTTGAGCCTTCCTTGATCTTCGATCCTTGATGGGGCCCCAAGTGCATCCTATAAAATCGCAAAAGGTGCCAAGTCGAAATGGGGCCTTGATGGGGCCCCCATCCCTCAAATAACTAGAAACGAGGGGAACCCAAGTGACAACTTATTCAAAAAATTGAAATATGGCCGAAAGAAAACTACATGCAATAAGGAACGAGCACACGGATTTGAGGTTAGGGAGCCAGGGTACAGCCTTGCCTCAACAGACTGGTGCCACTAGCGCTTGCTAACACACATGTGGACCTGAGGGGACTGACTTGACTCCCAATCCATCCTTGATGATTGGGGTGTCCTAGGTTAGGGAGTCAGGTTGTCGTGCCTCTCGTATGTGGTACCACACTCGACATGTGGACCAGAGGGGACAGCCTTGAACCCAAGCCAACATGGCTTGTCCCAGGTTAGGGAGCAGGGCCACATTGCATCAGCGATGTGGTTGCCACCACATGGCCAAGATCACGGGTGGGCCTGATGGTGCGACCTGCCCCTAGCCCAATCGGGGGATGGAGTGTCTCTCAACAGGGTTCTTACTAGGGTGTCACCACTTTCATACCCTCAGTCCCAAGGTTAGGGAGCAAGGCTGCCTTGCCTGAGAAATAATGGGGCCACCGGTGAAGGGTGGTCCCTCAGGGACAACCAGGTCAGATCTCCTAGCCCATCCTTGTGGAATGGGGTGTTCCTTGAAACTAGGGTTCTTACTAAGGTGTCACCATTTTTATACCCTAAAGGTAACACTTTTGGGGGGTACTTTTTTTCTCATACCCTAAAGGGTCACATTTTTCTCTATGTACTTTTTGCGGGAGAGGGATCATATCAGAATGTCAGGACTTATCAAGGGCTCCCACATTTGGAACCTTGCTTGGGAAAATAGAGCCATTGTCCAACAGCATAGTTTCTGGGAGATCCGAGATGGAAACCTTGCACGGTTTTGGGAGGATAACTGGCATAGGAACCAAATTTATTTAGAGAAGAATTAACCGCTCTCAAAAATGACACTGACAACAAAGGTTTACTTATGGTAAGTGACTTTTGGGATTAGGTACAGGACCATGATAAATGGAGAATGTGGAAGAATCTTGGTTACAGTGAAGAGAGTCCTTTGAGGGCCCAAGCAGATTCCCTTGCTCTTGACTTGGAGCAAAGGAAGATTTTGGTGTCTTCCACGTCTGACCAACTGAGATGGGGTCGAAACACCGAAGGCACTTTTAACCTCAAAGAAGCTAAACGCATGGCCCTAGGTTTTGATTATCCAAACCCTGATCAGATTTGGAATGACCTTTGGAAGAACCCGCAATGGATGAAAATCAAATTGTTTATGTGGTTGGTTCACCAAAAGAAAATTCTCACATGGGAGAATCTTCTGAAAAGGGGATTTGTTGGCCCATCCAAATGCCATCTATGTGGCTTACAAGAGGAGACGATGGAACATTTACTAAACCTCTGCCCATTCACCTCTACCTTGTGGGATTGGGCGGCCTCAGTCTTCAGGCAAACTGACAGGGACAGACTCAGCATCACCAACACTTTGAAGAATTGGAGGAAAGACTTCTCAGGTAATGAAATCATTAACAAGGGTTGTACTATAGTTCCAGCCTCGACCCAAAGTATCATTGTCCAGATTTTGCGACAGCTTAAAGATATAGTAGGAGCCCTTATTTAGAAAATTCCTGAGGACCTCCCTTCGCCCCAGGATGCTCGCATACTGATGCAGTTGGGTCTCCATTCTCTGGTTCCCCAAGGCACTGGAAAGGGTGTGAGCAAAACAACTATTGGCAAAGATATCTAGCAACCTCCTCCTGGTTTTTTGAAAATCAATATAGATGGTGCCTTTAAAGGTAACCCAGGGATGGTTGGCTATGGTGGTGTCATAAGAGATGAGCAGGGGTGCATAAAGAATATCTTCCATAGTCATTTGGGGATTGCCACAAATAACATGGCGGAGCTTATGGCCTTAGAGCAGTGCCTGGAAATCCTGATGGAGGCAAATTTACACAACGCCATCATTGAAGCTGACTCTGAACTGGTCATTAATGTGGCCAAGAAAATGTGTAATGGAACGGCACATGGAAAAGTGTCGAAACATTGGAGGCTCTCATAGGTCTTTCAACATATTCATTCCCACTTGCAAACCCTAAGAACAGTTAGCTTTGTTCATGTGAGAAGGAAAGCCAATATGTTAGTTGATTGTCTGGCGAATGAAGGGGTGCTATGTAAGGAAAGCTACATTTGGTATGACTGGAAGTCTATACCCTCTGGAAAATTGTGCGATGATTGTCAACGACAGGCAGACAAAGACATGGTGAATCTCCAGACCAATGAAGAATGAGCAGGAGGAAGACCAGTGGGAGAGGAAGGAATGGCACAAACCCGAAGTGAAGAGAAGGATGAAGAGGTTGGGTAACTATGCATAGGAGTCGTTAGATCATGGAAGATCAATGAACATCCTTGAACTGGTTTGTAGTGTCGCTTTTAATCGTAACCATCGATCTTATTACTTGGCGCTGACATCACGTGCCTTTAAGGGGGTTCAGCTACCTGTAACCTGCGTGCTAGTGGAATAGGCGCAGACCATAGGTTCTAAGCATCCCCGATCATCGAATGGATATTGGGTTTTAAAGTGGAGGGAGGTTAAGTCTAAGAGCAGACCCGAAAATTATAGACCAAAGGTTCATTTTCCTTATCGGGTCCGGATTGCAGTTAAGTGGGGCGCAAGTCTATGGCGCAATGCTTTTTGATTGGATATCGGGTTTCAAAGAGGAGGGAGGTTAAGGCTAAGAGCGGACCCAAACTTTTATAGACCAAAAGTTCATTGACGTTATCGGGTCCGGATTGCGGTTAAGTGGTGAGCAAGTCTCCGACGCGATGCCTTTTGATTGGTTATCAGGTTTCAAAGTGGAGGGACGTTAAGGCTAAGAGCAGACCCGATATTTTATAGACCAAAGGTTTATTGGCGTTATCGGGTCCGGAAAGCGGTTAAGGGGTGAGCAAGTTTCCGAAGCGATGTTGTGTCAACCGCCAGATCAAGAACCAGACCGACGGTGGAGATTTATCCGCAGTTAGTCTTTTGGTAAAAGAGGGTAAATTTGTTTGTTGTATGATGTTTAGGGTATTGTTGACCCTATTGTTTGTTTTCATCAACGGGTTTGTCTTTTGCTGGTCTTTACACTTGTAAAGACGTGTACTATATGTAATCATGTTTTTGGTTAATTGAAGGCTCCACTCTTATTTGACCAAAAAAACAAAAAAAAAGAAACACAATCCTTAGCAATGTAAATCTAAGACTGAGAATGTCTGACACCAATGACTATTGTAATTGTTGTTACAGTTATACTACACAATTATCATCCAATATGTGGTATTTACTATTTAGTTTACATGACTGTTCAGATAAGAAAAGATTATTTTATTGATGTTCATGGGTGATCAAAAGAATAGGTCAATGGCAGTAGAAAATTTGGCAAATCGCCGACATAATGTGGGACTGACAAGGCTACTCCTGAGTGCCATAAAATAAAGCAATACAAATTCCAAAATCCAGTAATAATTATGCACTCAAATTCAGATTTGATCACGGTACATTAGCACCTGGTCTTCACACTCTTATCTGCAAATGCATACTGGAGCAAATTCAAAGTGCACAATAGATTTTAGATGTAGTTTCAAGTTTAAACTGTATTTTTTGAAATAGTATTTGTTGTATATAATTACATTTATTTTCTTGCTTCCAAATTTTACAATCGCTAAGTTTATCAGATAAATATAAATGGAAACAGCCTGGTGGATGAGCTCAAGCAGTTGAGTTCTTTGAGATCAGATAAATATAAATGGAAACAGCCTGGTGGATGAGCTCAAGCAGTTGAGTTCTTTGAGTTGGATGGAGCGGATCTCAGGGTCAATCCCCCAAGCTGGGTGCCTCTGTTGTGTGCCTTACTTAATGTCCCTACTGGATCATGTGCCAATTGGCTTACACTGGGTACCATCTGCAAAATGCAGGGAAGTGCCCAGGGGTTTCCCAGCAAGGTTTTTCTTGGGCAAAAAAAATACTAATGAAATGCAGAATCACATCCTAGAACTGACTTGCTGGGATTGCATGGTAAACAATTTCCATCATTTGCAATTTGAAGCACAGCAAGAAGGAAAAAGGATAGTTAAATGAAAGATGTCAAACATAAAAACTAGTGATAAAATTGAATAAAAAGCTTCCTTTATTCAAGAATCCAGACTGCAGTTTGTTGGATGAAAGCTACATTTTAGGTAGTACAAAAGACAACACAGAACCCAGATGCATCAATTAGATGAGAAAAGGTTTAATACTCCAGTCCTCATTCCTCTGTTACAAAGTAGACACAAACTTCATTAGATTGTCTGGATTTCAATCAGAGGTCCCAGGATTAAGTTCCCTAGTCATGAAAAAAATCAAACATTCGAGCATGTCTCATAGACCCTGGTCACTGGGATGGCAACGAGCATGTCCTAAGCAGATGCACCATGATGATCAAAAAATTGTATGCAGCCAGTGAAAACCTCTCAAGGCACAGCGAGAATGTTGATGCCTAAGAAGGACATTTTTATGTTTGAGCCCTAAGCTTCACCGACTCAAAATCAAAACCAAAATGATTCAAAAGAAAAATGTTAATTACTACAAAATTCTAGAATTCAGGAGAAAATGGCTGAAATCCTGAATTTGCACCTGCGACAACAATCAAGTTTCCACATGAGATGGATTGAACTTTCAAGACACATACCCAAAATCAGGATATAAATTTAATTTTGAGCCTGTGAAATCATTCGCCGTGCGATCCGTCTCACGGGAATGATGGATCCCCTCCTCCCAACCAATCAATAAGTAGTTTGAAAGGCGGCATTCTTGCCCTGTGGGGTCCTTTCCTCCCAGCCAATAAATAATGCATTCACTCTTGTCTATCCTGCGGGGTGGGAAATGTGCCGAAAAATAATTAAGTGCTCAGGCTTGCCTGTGCTACGGGAAAGGAGTCTCTCTTGCTTGTCTACGGAAAATCCACTTCCGCCCCGGGCTAGCGAGAGCACTCTCCTCCGGCCCAGAAAAGAGCAGCGAGAGAATATTAAGCTGGGAGCGTTGGTAACCTAGAGAATAGGTAGTTTCATAATATAAAATAAATTGTAGAAGAACATTGCATATGGTAGATACACTATCAGAGAACAACTTCGGTGTGAATGAAATAACTTAATATGAAAACGGCATTTTCCCTCACTGAATCACAAACTCCGTGAGCATTATTGAGAAATAACCGTGTGAAAATTGCCAATATAATTTTAAAGGAATTGGTTGAATACTGAATTTGAATTTATCTCCCAAATTTTCGCTACCAAAGTTCAGATAAGTCGTGGAAGTCCCGATTTTTTTTGCATCGAGCTCATACGAAAGAAACCAAATTCAGAACCAGTACAGATGAAAGTTCTATAGGAGGTGAGAAATATACTAACCGGGGGGGAGTGGTGAGGACACTGAGGGCTCTGCCCGATGGGGTTGACGAATGCAGCAGCACCATGTTTCTCAAAATGGGCCGGCCATATCGCTACTCCGTTTCCCCGCGAGAAATTTTATTTTTGTTTTGGCGTAGCCAAAGTAGACACATATATGTGAGAGGACGATAACATTCATTGTGCAGATTTATCTTAATAAATTAAATGCGTTTGGATCTTTATTGCAGGGATGACTACATTTCTTTATTTAGAGGCTTTTTTGGGTGTATATTTTCTAGTTTATTGAAAAAATTTATTGTAATTTAATTAATTTATAATGTAAAGTATTATTACTATCTATTCTATATAAATGTGACTCTGTTTATTATCCTTGTTTTCGAAAATTTTTAATTTAGGTATTTACTTGCATCAAACATATTTTACCCTTATATTACTAACTCATTATATTAAAACAAATACATTTACTTTATATTTGTTTCGAAATAATATTTGTTTATATTGTTTTTGAATAATATAAGTAATGTTTATTTTTATTGTTTTTGAAATAATATTTACTATAAATATATCCTCAATTTAATTTGAATAATAATTTAATAAGTAACTTGTTTAATAAACCAAAAAAAAAATTAAAGAAATAAAAATATAATTATTTGATATTAATATTAGTTTAGTTGTTCTATTATATTAATATAGATTTACTGATTTGTGCTTTAATAATAAAAAATGATCTCTATATTAATCCTTTTTCCTAATGTTTATAATATTTATGAATTTCACATTTATGTTTTCATTTTTATTTTTATTAACAATATCATTATTATTTTATTTTTACATATATATTTTTATTTTTAATTCTATTAAAAATTTTATAATACATATATAATTATGTGTATATTTTTTTTTACATGTTTTATTAAAAAAAATACATGTTTTATTTTAAAAACACGTGTTATTTATATATGTATGAATGAGAAAAAAGTTTATTTTAACTAAAGTTTTTTATATAGTTATTAACTAAATATAAATATCATAGTAATTGAAATATCTGGTTTACAAATATGGATGAGTACATCTAATAGTTAAGAACATATGCATTTTTATAATAGGTCATATGAGTGGATCTAATAGTTAAGAACATGTGCTTTCTTATAAAAAAGTTACGGGTTCATCTCTAAATAGATATAATAAATTGTGCTCGATCCAGATTGTAAGGACCTGTGGTCCGAGGCCTTATCACCATGTGAAGTGCGAGCTGAGGTCAAGACATACGAGCGAGCATGTGGAGAAATGTGCGTGGGAAGCCTTGGCAGAGGCGAACTTATACTGTGGGGACGATTTGGCATCACCCACGGGCCGACCTCGTGACTTATGCATTCGGGTGAAGGTTTGGTTGGCGGTCCCGTGCGATGGGCGGGCCAACCAAGCAAAAGCGAACGAATTGGAAAGACGAGGGCGTCAACTGAACGAGTTGGACGAGTTGGCCGGGTGGCATGACTCGCCCAACTGCCCGTATATATGGAGGGCGTATTTGGAAGCAAAGGAAGCATTCGAACTTGATCATTCATTTGATCAAGGGAAGGACAAGCTCGATCATCGAAGAGAAGTGTGAAGGTGTGAAGAGAAGAGCCGCAGCAAGCGCAGGTGAATGTGCCCGCTCTCGGGCAGCTCTACACGGAGGTTCGGCATGAGTCTTGGTGACGGGTGTATCGTGGGTCATGGGTTGCACAAAGGCGCCCGCCCACCGTTCAGGAGTAAACGCGGTGCGTGTGGAGAGCGCTCGCCCGCCGGTTGGAAGTTCGGGTGGAGGGTGCGTGTGAGGCGCCCCGCCCAACGGTAGCAAGTGCGGGTGGAGGGTGCACGAAGGCACTCGCCTGCCGAGTAGCACGAGCTCGTTTGTGGAGTTTCAGTTGGCAGTCCATGTGAGGGCGCGCCCGCCCAATTCAGGCAAGGTGACTTGTGTGTTGGCATGATGAACTCGGTTGGCTGCACAAAGGCGGTGCCGAGTGGAAATTTGGCTAAGTATGAAACTTGGGGTTTCCCAAGTATACTTGTAAAAATTGTAAAGTTGAATAATATATTGAATTCGGGCAGACTCATTGTTCAGGGAGTTGCCCCTCCCTTTATACTATTGCAATTGTCTTGTTTATTTATAATTGTTGTGGATAATGAATGTGTATGGGTGTTCATTGATATAAAGGATAATAATAATACTTGGTGAAGAAAAATAAAACTAAGTATCGAATGTTAAGGCGTAGTCCATGAACATAAGTATTGGTGAAAAGAAAGTGTTCGGTGGTGCCGCACCTCGCTATAAGGTGTAGGGGCGTGACAGGTGGGATCAAAGCTAATCAGGAAGCTGATTGGGTCGACAGTGAAGAGCTGATACACACCTTGATAGGTGGTATCAGAGCAAATTCAGGGTGTTGAAGCTGCTGATCAAAGCTCACGATTGGAGCTAGTGACGAAGTGACAGTGGAAACAAGTACTTGCAAGTGAAGGAAGTTGGTTTCATACAAGTGAAACAAGAACTAGTTCAATTTGCAGTGAACTTGGTGAAGCTGGTGGATGATCTATACTAGATCACAAAGAAGGAAGAAGGAAGCAGAGATGGCAGGTGAAACTCATGTTGTATCGGGTGAATCTAGCCACAATGCGACCGAGGCCTTTATCGAAAGGATACTAGAGAGAATGGAGGAATTGGAATCTTACTGGACTACAAAGATGACTCTGGTCATGAAGGAACTAGAGGCTAATGTGCAGATAAGGGAAGAGCTCAATGAACTCCGAACTCGACATGAGTACATTGATCTTAAGTGTACACAACTTGAAGGTGAAGTCAAGGAGATTGGAGAAGCGAGGGATCGAGGTCTGGCAGAGATCTTGAACTTGCAGAAATCTCTTGATGATGCAAATGATGAGATCGTGGTGTTGAAGAAGGTCGTGAGACATAACTTAGGTGGAGGAGTGTCTCATGTGAAAGTCAAGGAACCGGAATCTTATGATGGTACAAGAAGCGCGGAGACTCTTGGTAACTTTCTCTGGGATATGGAGCAATACTTGGAACGCTTGGGCCTATTTGATGATGAGACAAGGGTGAAAGTGGCTGCTCAATTCTTGACGAAAGATGCTAAGATGTGGTAGAGAAGGAGAATGGATTAGATTGCTAATGGTAGTGTTGATGACATTACTTCTTGGAATGATATGAAGAAAACTTTGTAGGCTCATTTTAGTCCTCAGGATGAAATGTGGGAAGCAAAGATGAAGATTAAATTTATTAAGCACACAGGGAACCTACAGACATATCAGTGGGAGTTTGCAAGTGCGGTTCTGGAACTTCCTGACATGGCGGAGAGGGACAAGGTGTTCAACTTCATTATTGGATTGAAACCTTGGGCACGCAATGAAGTGAAGAGGAAGAAGATAAAGACACTTGAAGAAGCTTTTGCTGCTGTGGATCGATTGGTGGAGCATTATGACGAAGCTTATGATGGAAAGAAGAAGTTCGATAAGCCGAAAGAGAAGAAGAAAGATGATGCTTCGAAATCGGATGAGAAGACGAAGACGAAGAAACCATTGAAGTGTTGGATTTGTGCTAAACCACATACGGTGAAGAATTGCCCTTCTAGATTGAAAGTGGTCGCTATTACACAATCTAATGCGAAGAAAGAAGAACCTTTTGTGGGGATGATGCAGATTCTTAAAGCTGCTAATGCTACAGAAGTGGTCTCTCAGAGAGATCCTGAAAGGAACAGCTTGGAGTATGTTCGAATGAAGATTGGAGGTATGGAGGTACTCATTATGGTAGATAGTGGAGCTACTCATAACTTCATGAGTGAAGATGTTGCGAGAAGGATTGGGCTGAAATTTGTACCGATGAGGGCACAAATGAAGATGGTGAACTCTTCTCCTAATTCTGTACTTGGTGTAGCTGAAAGGGTGGACACAACACTAGGTGAGTGGACCGGGAAAGTTGACTTCACTATAGTGCGGATTGATGACTATGAGGTTGTGCTAGGGATGGAATTCTTGAAACAATATGATGATATGATTGTTCCACATTTGAAGAAGCTATACATTTATGATGGAAGGGAAGATGTACCCTTTGGTGTTCCAACCATTGGTGTGACAAGGCCTGATTGTAAACTGGCAGTGATGCAGATGGAAGATGAAAAGCGATTGGATGATGTATGTAAGCAGTTGTCTACTACTGAGGCAAAGCTTACCGAGCAGTCATTGGTTATCAGGACACTATCTGATAATATCTTGTATTTGTCAAGAAGGCTAGAGGAGGTTGAGGACGATGATGACGAGGATGTTTATGTAAGACTGAATATCCAGGAGGAGGATCGGGTGGCATATCTGTAGAGGATGGAGATAGAGGATCCTAACATATGGATTGAGCTTATTAGTGAGGGACAGCCTTCAGGCTCTACTCCCTCTACATCTTCTTAGATGACATAGAAGATGGGGCTCATCGTTAGCTACTCATCGTAGTGAGTCCTTAAAACATGTTGAGCAGGTATGACAGATGGTGCAGGAATGGTTTGGTATTAGCATCATGACATGTTGCAGATGGGATGGAGTTTTCATGGACCTGAGCATGGGAGAGATTCTTAGTGAGTCCAGGATGTGGCAGAGTCTGAGAAAGGCTGGTGTAGACATAAGGATGTGCATTCTTATGGTTTGAGCGTGACAGTTGGACTGATCAATTGGGGATGATGCAGATTCTTGGAGCTGCTACTGCTATAGAAGTGGGCTCTCAGAGAGATCCTAAAAGGAACAGCTTGGAGTATGTTCGAATGAAGAATGGAGATATGGAGGTACTCACTATGGTAGATAGTGGAGTTACTCATAACTTCATGAGTGAAGATGTTGCGAGAAGGATTGGGCTGAAATTTGTACCGGTGAAGGCACAAATGAAGATGGTGAATTCTTCTCCTAATTCTGTACTTGTTGTAGCTGAAAGGGTGGACACAACACTAGGTGAGTGGACCGGGAAAGTTGACTTCACTATAGTGCGGATTGATGACTATGAGGTTGTGCTAGGGATGGAATTCTTGAAACAATATGATGCTATAATTGTTCCACATTTGAAGAAGCTGTACATTTACGATGGAAGGGAAGATGTACCCTTTGGTGTTCCAACCATTGGTGTGACAAGGCCTGATTGTAAACTGGCAATGATGCAGATGGAGGATGAAAAGCGATTGGATGATGTATGTAAGCGGTTGTCTACTGCTGAGGCAAAGCTTACCGAGCAGTCATTGGTTATCAGGACACTATCTGATAGTATCTTGGATTTGTCAAGAAGGCTAGAGGAGGTTGAGGATGATGATTACGAGGATGTTTATGTAAGACTGAATATCCATGAGGAGGATCGGGTGGCATATCTGCAAAGGATGGAGATAGAGGATCCTGACAGATGGATTGAGCTTATTAATGAGGGACAACCTTCAGACTCTACTCCCTCTACATCATCTTAGATGACATAGAAGATGGGGCTCATTGTTAGCCGCTCATCGCAGTGAGTCCTTAAAACAGGTTGAGCAGGTATGACAGATGGTGCAAGAATGGTTTGGTATTAGTATCATGACATGTTGCAGATGGGATGGAGTTTTCATGGACCTAAGCATGGGAGAGATTCTTAGTGAGTCCAGGATGTGGCAGAGTCTGAGAAAGGCTGGTGTAGACATAAGGATGTGCATTCTTATGGTTTGAGCGTGACAGTTGGACTGATCACCCAACTAGTTCGAATCATGAGGTCCGGAAGTGTACAGAGAGATGTTGGAACTATGTTGGAGTATTTGACAACAGTTCACAGGATGGGACGACACATGATGGAGATAATTGTTTTACATATGTTGCAGGGATGTTTATAGTGTATGGACTAGTTGATATCATGGACCGAGGATGAGACAGTTAAGATGATGATCTTGGTGGCAGGATGGTTACCGGGATGACTAATTGTCGAGGACGACAATGACTTCAGGTGGAGGATGTAAGGACCTGCAGTCCGAGGTCTTATCACCGTGCAAAGTGCGATGCGAAGTGCGAGCTGAGGTCGAGACATACGAGCAAGCATGTGGAGAAATGTGCGTGGGAAGTCTTGGCAGAGGCGAACTTATACCGTGGGGACGAGTTGGCATCACCCACGGGCCGACCTCATGACTTATGCATTCGGGCGAAGGTTTGGTTGGCGGTCCCGTGCGATGGGCGGGCCGACCAAACAAAGGCAAACGAATTGGAAAGACGAGGGCTTCGGTTGAACGAGTTGGCCGGTTGGCATGACTTGCCCAACCGCCTGTACATATGGAGGGTGTATTTGGAAGCAAAGGAAGCATTCGAACTTGATCATTCATTCGATCAAGTGAAGGACGAGCTCGCTCATCGAAGAGAAGTGCGAAGGTGTGAAGAGAAGAGCCGCAACAAGTGCAAGTGAATGCGCCCGCTCTCGGGCAACTCTACACGGAGGTTCGGCACGAGTCTTGGTGACGAGTGTAGCGTGGGTCGCATGAAGGCGCCCGCCCACCATTTGGTTGAAGTCTCGGGTGAAGCATGGGTCGTGGGTTGCACGAAGGCGCCCGCCCACCATTTGGTTGAAGTCTCGGGTGAAGCATGGGTCGTGGGTTGCACGAAGGCGCCCGCCCACCGTTCAAGAGTAAACACGGTGCGTGTGGAGAGCGCCCGCCCACTGGTTGGAAGTTCGGGTGGAGGGTGCGTGTGAGGCGCCCGCCTGATGGTTGCAAGTGCGGGTGGAGGGTGCACGAAGGCACTCGCCCGCCGGGTAGCATGAGCTCGTTTGTGGAGTTTCGGTTGGCGGTCCGTGCGAGGGCGCGCCCGCCCAACTCAGGTAAGGTGACTTGTGTGTTGGCACGGTGAACTCGGTTGGTTGCACGAAGGTGCTGCCGAGTGGAAATTTGGCTAAGTATGAAACTTGGGGTTTCCCAAGTATACTTGTAAAAATTGTAAAGTTGAATAATATATTGAATTTGGGCAGACTCATGTGTATGGGTGTTCATTGGTATAAAGGATAATAATAATACTTGGTGAAGAAAAATAAAACCAAGTATCGAATGTTAAGGCGTAGTCCATGAACATAAATATTGGTGAAAAGAAAGTGTTTGGTGGCGCTGCACCTCGCTATAAGCGGTTGAAAGACTACCGTAGGTGTAGGCGTGTGACATAGATAATCTAGAATCCATTGTGACTTACTCGCATAGTTGTGACCGTCGAGAACTTTATCCATAGTAAATGACCCCCTTGTGTGAGGAACCTTATAAATATGGTATTATTTTTCATTTTATCCTCGAAATTATTAGTAGACATGGTGAGTTAATTCAAAGTTGGGAAAAGAGTAAAATGATAATGGATCAAATCCCTTAATATGCAAATTTTGTCTCAAACTTGAAGAACGATTTACACTTCTAAATATGTTTGGTAAATCTAAAATTAAGATTACTTTATATTGATTCTTAATAATATTATTTAAATTTCGGAGCTCCCAGCTTTTGGTTCTGTGGTTTTCACCTTGCCGAGAACAGAGGATTATGAAGGCGTTAACGCCCATATCTCCATCATGTTCACAAAACTTCCAGATGAGGAGCATCTCCAGAACCCGCAGGAAAAACTACTGGAAGACATGGGCAGGGAGATCAGTCTTGGAAAGGAACAATCGTCCGTGGAAAAGAATGCTGCTGAAGCGCAACCAACGTCTGTTGTTGGAAGCTTGGAGGAGACGAGTCGGCAAGACCGCTTCCCTCCGGTGGGGCCACCTCCTCCAGATGTTGACGAAGACACTTGGCGGAAATTGTGGGAAGGGCGCGAGGAAGGCGACGGGTGGGCTTATGTCGTGGAGGATCCGAGCCTGGCTGAAGCGGCAGATGCACACTTCGCCTCCATCCAGCAATCTTCAGCTCGTTGAAGCCATGGCGGGTAACGTCTGGATTTTGTCTTTTGATCCTCTGGTTAATGCTTCCTCTGTTTCGGTCTTTTGGCATTCGCCTCCTGTCTCTTGGTCCTGCTTAACTCTGAGTTTGTGGTCATGTCTTTGGTTTTGCCTCATCATTGGTAATTTGAATTGCATAGCTGACATCTGTAACTCAGTCACGTTGACACCTGTCAGTTATACAAGTCAGAATATTTCTGCTGATAGCCCCTGCGTGGGCATTCATATGTCTAGTTCACTGTCATGAAAGTTTAGCTCTTTGTCGCCCCTGTGTGGGTTTTTTGTTTTCTTGGACATCTCAGTTTGGTTTTGGAAGAAGCTGCCCCTACGAGGGAGCTATAAGGTTTACAGTCTGCAGGCCCAGGGCTATTCTTTTGGCTCTGGGAGGAATGTCATGATGTTTGTAATCTTTTTGTACATATAATATATTACTTAGATAGCTTTTACAGAGAAAAAAAATAATATTATTTAAATTTCACATTTCTATATATGAAAATATTCTTATAAGAAAGTTTATCGTAAATATTGAAATTTTATATTTATATTAACTAAATTTAAATATATATTTTTGAAAAATAATGATTACACATAAGAATCATTATTTTAATTTATATATTTAATAAATAATAAATATTGTTTATGTTTTTCCATTTTTTATTCATTTAAAATAATCATTGAAGTCTATGAAAATGTACTCAAATTTATTAGGTATCGTAGATGATTTTAATTTTGTTTTTTCAAAAACATATAACCCATCAAAAATTAGAAAAATAACCAAAATTCACTTAAAATTTAATAAGAAAATGTAAAATTATATATTTTTAAAATATGTGATTTATATTGATTATATTTTTTCAAAATAGTTTAATTGGTGAAAAATTAGTTAAATTAATTTAATTATTTTTCAAATTAATATAGTGATCTGAAAAAATCATAATTTAATTAAATTATAAGAAAAAATTAATAATAATAATAATAATTTTATTAATATAACCCAATTTTATTAAAAAAATAATAATTTAATTAAAATATCCAAACATATATATAAATACCTTTAACTTCAACCTTGTATTTACGAACTAACCCCTATTTCTCATAGATTGACCCCCAAATAACGGATCCAAACTATAAAAAATCCTAAAGAAGCCACAATTGGCGGTTCCTCACCCTGCCAACCCTTATTCATTCTAGTATGCAGATAGATTGCGAATATGGTCCAAGTAATTAATGCCCAAGTCTCTTTTGGATCCCAGCTCCAATAAGATCCCCATGCTTCATTGGCCCATATTGCTCCAGAAAGAGTACTTACGGTTGAAAGAGAAATCCACTAAAAAGTTCATCTAGAACTTGCCCAAAATACTAAAAAGATGGAAGGGAGCCTATGTTTTTTTTTAAATCTAAGATAATCGATAACTGGTGAGAGTTATCCCAGACCCAAGATCAAATTCCAAAATCAAATTTAACTGACTACAGAAAAGAGCCTATGTTAAAGTTAATAGTAAAAAGAAATAAAAACCAGCATATGTTGGTTATATAACATCTTGAGTGGACCTAACAGAAGAACCATAACCATATTCTCACTAGGCTATAACCATATTCTCACTAGGCTATATCGTTTATATACTTCTGTCAAGGAATGCAATATAATGTTGGATACGTTATATTAAATTTGTTAAAATTAAGGTATATGGTTTTGGGTATCCAAAGCTAAAAGGTTAATGGATATTTTGTGTAAAACTTTAGCTAGGTTAAGGGGGTGTTATAATTTTCGTTAAAATTTTAGCTATGTTAAGGGGCTGTTATAATTTTAGGTAGGGTTAGTGTGTTCTCACGTAAGTCAATTGTACTTAAACTACATGCGTCATTTATCTCAAAACTCACCTTACTTAACAAACCATGCAAAAAAATTCTCATAACTGCATGCAAGCTAACACTGTACAAAAAACAAGAAGGGTGAATGTGTCCTACCAGCGTGTAAGCGGAAGCTAATGCTGCGCGGTAGAAGGTTTGGTGAGGCTATAATGGCGAGAACGACCGCAGTTGCCCACATCATATAAACCAATTGAACTTCCACGTTTGGAAAAATGAAGTTGTTCATCTTCTGTTTTTCCTCCAAGTAGCTCACCTACAAACCATCCAAACACGGCCTCAGAGGGATAACAGAAGATTGAAAGAGAGATTCAATGAAGCATTGAACTCAAGCTTTATCACAAGAACAAACAACACTGAAAAATTCGGAATCAATCAAATCATCGAAAGCTGAAAACGGTTATTAGAGATTAAATTTTGGGCAAATGGCAAAAGAAATCTTTTCAGGACAGAAAAAGCATAATGGCAAAAGAAATTTAACACATGAGAAAACAGGGAAAATTTGCAGCAAATGCTAATCAAGATTAAAGGGAGGGCAAATGGGGAATAATATCATGGACAAAAAGATTAAATTATCGATAAATAGGAAAAATAGGCGAAAAACTATCCTTCATGCAAGGAGATTAAATTATGGATAAATGGGAAAAATATGCTAACAAATGGGGAAAAAGATAATGAAATGAACTTACATTTACCGGCCAAAACAATTTCCATAATATTCACAACTCGTTTTGTCCCTCAGTGGCGGCTCCTCCTGCAAAGCACTGTGATCAGGGTTCATTTCAATATTACAAATAAATCAAACAGATCTAAGCCAAAACCCAGATGAACCAGTAATACAGGAATACAGACGCGTTTTACTTTGAATTGCTCTTTCTCGACTCTAAATGACCTGTAATTTCCATACAAAAATTATCTACCAGACCGCACTGTGTTCTATACGTATCTGTTAAAAAATTTATAGGCGTAAAGATTCCAGTGATATTCTGTGATCCTAAATTCAAATTTAATCTAAAAATAAGCAAACCTGGCTTTACAGCGATGATTCATTTCTGTATAGAAATCTGAAATCTGAAATCAGTATTCATTTCTATCTCTCTCTTATGTTCTGCTTCCCGCAACAAAATAAAATCGGACGAGCAAACGAAACACACAGAAAATTTAAAAAAAAAAACAAACCAACCATCATCAAAAAAAACCGCCAACCACAACCAGATTAAAATGAAAAACCTGATACTCAAAAAAAACTGTAAAAACCAATAAACAGGCATGGCCATGCCATGGACCAAACAAATAGAAATGCAATAAACCACGCAATGGAGAAAAACCAGACTACATAGAGAGGAAGGAAATGAACATGAAAATAGAAGTGAGAATATTGGGTGTTTGTAAAGGGCTTTATACCCATTCCTTTCAAACGGTCACAAGCTTTTTTATCCATATTTCGAATTTTATTTGATCTTTAGGTCCACCGCCATTTTATCTTCAGCTCCACAGCGATTGCATTGTCGGTCAGTATGGACAACAGCGAAATTCGAATGAAAATAGACAGTTTAAAGAAATAATGGACAGGAAAACTTTTGAAGCATGTATAATTCCATTATTAAAAAATTATTACTTAAACCTGATTTATTTTCGTGTAAAAAAAATTAATAATAATAATATGAAATTTTCTAAATTTGCATATACGTATGAACATATTTATTTTTAGATTTGCTTATTTCGCATTAATGAGTTATGGTTAAAACTGCCGCAAGTACAAGAATTCCTTGGATATTATTTTAATTTACCTCTTTAATATTAAATGGTTTTTAAAACCATTAAAATATTACGAAAATTTTATAATTTTACATATTTTAAAATAAATAAATTTATTAATTTTGTGATAAAATTGCGAGTAAAAAATATTTGTAATATATTATAAGTTTAATTAATAATATAATATATTGTAGAATTGAGGCTTTTGTGATCCATAACAATTATAAAAAGAGTTTCGGCGTAAATTACATGTAGAAAACCTTTGTCGACAAGTTTCGAACCAACTAGATACTAGTTGGTTCGAAACGCGTCTACAAATGTTTTCTACATGTGATTTACGCAGAAACTCTTCTTATAATATAATATATCATTTTATTCAATTTAATAATGAATTATAATTAGAACCATTTAATATTTTAAGAAGAAACTTGATTAGATATCACTATATATAATTTATCTAGTTTTTAGCTTGATTTATAGGGATTTGAATCTTGAATCTCATGATTAATATAATATAATCTTGAATCTCATGATTTACATAATATTATATAGAATTGCCCTGTGAATTGGATATCAGTGTAGATCCACTAATTAAGCACAGAGGGATCAAATCTCTCAAGGTGCAAATCTCTTTTTTGAGTGAAAAACTTGACGAAAGGTTTGTACCTCTCTAAATTTGATCTCTCCGCCCTTGATAGATCTGGAGTTAAGACGGATCTAGGCTGGTTATATATATATATATATATATATATATATATTACAAAGGATATTATTTGCAAAACCATGGGTTGTCAAAAGCCCAAGCCCAAAAACAACCAATGGTAAATTGACTCTATGGCCTCAATTAACTTATAAGTGAAGATGGGGGCTTAGAATGCATGCCTTTTTAGGAGTATAGAAGTAAGCAAACTCAAGAGGGGCAAATCTTAATTTACTATCCACTTCACAGAGGTAAGAGTGAGTTGAGAATTTTCTGGAGCAATAAGGCTTTTGGATCCATAACTTGAGCTTTCGATGGGGCTGCTACGAGCAAAGTCCCTAATAAAGAAATTTAAGATGCCATTTTTAATTTGGAAATTTAGCTGGGGATGGGAAGAAATGATTGGGAAGAGAAGAGGAAAACAATTTTCAAATAGAAAGAGATAAAAATCTGTAGACCAACCTCTAAGAGCATGCTAGATGTTAACTACTTGTGGCAAGCTAATGGAACCTTCAAAAGGTATGTCATTCACAGCTTGGAGAAAATAATGGAGAACATGTTGAACCATGAGTCTCTAGTTTACCTTAAAGGAGAACTTTCTCCTGTTGGATGGTGGGCTCCAGTATTGTAGCAATAATGCTACAACTCCTGGAGCTTCCTTTTCTAATTTTATCAACCCGGTAGTTTGTAACAAACTTGGAAGCGACGGTGCTGTATGCACAAGTACTAGCTCTTGCCGCAGCTGTCACTTGGTCAGCTGGCACAAGTCCGCTAGGGCTCAAGCCAACTTCTATGAGCTCTTAGAAGAAGCTTTTTAACCGATGAACGAAAGCTAACTCAAAGGAAATTAACCTACTGCAAGAAGGAACTGAAAGCCAACAAGAAACGCAAACCCTAATTCTACCAGCTAGTCCTACTGATGCAAAGGTGGGAATGCAAACTACTGAAAGAGATGCCATTACTTCTAGGAAGGTGAGATGCATGTGTCTAGACTACTTTGATATGAAGAAAACATATTTTTGTATTTTTGTTCAAGTTGTTGGAATTATTATGCATGTGCTTCTAACTGGGTCTTTACTGTGCAGGGATAGATCAAGGGGGGAAATGCTTGGAAGAGCCCAGGAAGGCTCAGAGAGGGTCTAAGGAGTCCCTAACATCCTTTCAGAGAGTTTCACAAAGTTTGGATGCCAAGCAACCGTGTTTATGAGCTTCTACAGGAAGTCTGCAGGGGTTCTACAGGATGTTCAGAATTTCTACAGGAAGTTCAGTAATTCCTACAGGATGTTCTACAATCGGATTCTTGGGTGATGGGTGAGTGGAAGAGGCTGCATGGATGGATAGGGAGGTAGGAGGGGAGTTTGTAAGGACTCAGTGACAGAGAGATGAGATGAAGAGGGGGTGTGCAAAGCTAGGTTGTCTTGAAGAGGGCAGAGGGAATGGAAGGCCGAAGAAGGTAGAGTAACGAGGGTAATAGAATAGTTGAGAGACAAGGGGTCTGATTGGGAGATGAGTAGTCGGCCTGGGCACGGCTTAGAAGGACAAGAGAGTGAGGGAGTAGCGCTGCACAGTGTAAATGAAACAAATCATCCACGTCCTGCACATAACCGAAATATTATTAACCTATTCTAACTGTTTAATAAAACCAATGAGCAACAACGTTATTTCTAAGGAGAATCATGCATGGTACTGAAACAAAGAAACATTCCAAGAGATCTGAACGCATGGACACTTCTACAAACAAAGATATTGCATCTAAGATTGCATGAACGTGTAAACCAATGGTTTTGGTGGGCAGCACTGTCTGCAATTCCAGCCCCTAGAAAGAGGTGAAAATGAGTGTGCAAGCAACCCTTTTCTGGAACCTTTATCAACTCTAATCTCTTCAATTTATTCTAAACAGCTAAAGCAACTCTATCTTCTACCAATGACCTACTTAACCATACCAAGAAATCTGATTCAACAACTGTGTTTCAAATGCATGTAGATAAAAACCATAATGTTGAAAGAAAGATAACAATACAAAGGAAGGAGGCCTTAGGCTCTCAAGTTGGGCCCAACCCCGAGAGCTATGGCTCCTTTAAGAACTCAGAACTGAACTCAAATCTGCCTGCTTTCCATTAAAAGATAATAATCATAAGTCAAATAACATGCCAATAATGGCTACAAAAGAGCAAAACAGAGCTAGCAGCTCGTAGTTCAGAATGTGCAACAAGGTTTCAAAAGTCCTCTTCGAAGGCTAAAGCCCTATCATTTATACATCTTGAGGCCCCAAGCTGGCCTCCTAAATCAGTGGGGCTTGGCTGACCAAACTAAGAGTGATCTGCTGCTTCCTCAAAATCCGTTTGGCTGCCTTCTAGATCCGGTTGTGGTGGCTGTCAGAGCTCGGAGTTGGGGGTGAAAATCCCGAGGAAGGCCATTTAATGTTGTGGACAACCCTCCTACGAATCCTCAACCCCATCTTGGCTGTCTCCTAGCCCTCATCTGCGTGGTTTTGCTCCATTAAATGTCAAAAAACCTGAAATAAGCACGTGTTAGCCACCTAGGAATAGTGACTGCCCTCATTCGTACAAATGACATAAATATACTAAAAAATGATGCATAAGTTATGAAAAATGAAGGATTGAGCAGAGGTAGTTAGGCCAAATGAGCCCAAAATGTTACCAAATTTGGGGCTTATCATTGGATATGTCAAATTGGTGCCTTTAAAGAGCTTATATGACTATCAAATCTCATCTCCTTCTTAGTGTTATCCCACATTGTTTCTATGCATTGCTCTATAGCAACATATAAGTCCCAAAAAAATCGTGATCCTTATTCCAATGGGGGAAACTAGAGGTGAGCAGTGTCCCTTATTAACATAATGGTCAATTAATTATGGGTTGGTACACTTGCTTGTTTTTCCTTCCCCTCCCTTTTTGTGGGATGTGTATGTGAATATTTTTGTGTGAAACAAAAGTGGATATGTCATAAGTTGATATCCCATATTTAAATAAAAGTGAATATGTCATAGGTGGATATTCCATATTTGACGTCTTGGAATAGCTTCTACAACTATAAAATTTCCTCTCATATAATTCATATCGACAAATATTACCTTGTAAGTAGCATTCTTGTGACCTCATGGTCATCAAGGCAATATCCTTCCCCTTTTCTTAATTTAGTATTATTCTAGTTTTGGCTTTTTGCTTTTGGTTTCGCCATGAAAAAATTTACATCAATAAAGGAATTAAAATTAATTTCTTTTGAAGTGGATAGTAGGATAATGTCATATTTTGATGCACTTTGATCTCTCCATAGAGAACTATATATTGAATCAAAAAAATATGTAAACAACTTGCACATGTTATTGTTAAAACTTGCAATGAAAAATCTAAGCATGAGAATGTATAATTTGGTATGGGTAGACAATGTTATATGTAGTTGGTGCATGAAAAATAAGGCCAAGTATGAATAAGGTGCACTAAAGGATATATGTTGATAATGATGTCTTCTTGGGAGTCAATATCATTACGTAAATGTAAAGGAAACCATAGAGATATTCATAGCATTGAGGTTTATTACCCAAGTGAAAGTTGATCACCAAATTCATGAAGATAACATAAGTATCCCCAAGCTTGGAATTGAAATTTTGGTGGAAGGCTATGAATGATGATGAAAGAAGTAGTTAGATACAATCACCAAAGTACATGTGCCTATATAATGCATAACGTGTCATTGTTATATATGTTGAACAATTTAGATAGGTTGAAGAGTCATAGGTTTCTTGAACATTTATTCTCCTATGGGAGATATATCTAAGTAGATATCAACTCATGTGAACCATAGGTTTCGAGAGAATTGTGAGGTAGAGAATTATCAATATTTATAAGAGAGGGCCTTGGTGTTATATAGTTTTAGATTTCGACTATTGGAGGCTAAGTTGAAACCATGTGTAACTCTACCATACTATACATTTGTCTAGTTGACATTGTTGGCTTTTCTACATCCATAGCGTCATGGTTTTGAGAATACTTATAAAGGAACCATTCTATATTATAAATCCTAGAGACCTATGACCATCACTTGAATATGGGCACCATTTACAATTTTAATTCAAGGGATTTGAGGTCTCTCAAATTGAATTAATGGTAATGATTATTCTATTGCCTTTCAGCCACCTTTGTGGGGGAAAACCTACTACTTTTATGAGATCTAGACCCTCATAGGGACCAAGACAATACCTAGCATTCATGAACCCAATTAACATGTGATAACTCAACCCTACAAGGGATCCATTAGCACCATTTAATTTATTTTCCTTTTGGCTTAGCAGCCATGAGTCGAGGTATATATTCCTCCAAAGTAGTCTAGGAATTGCACCAAGCCTCAACAACATTATATGCACCAGTGCCCATCTATAAGCTTGAGCACAAGTACAAGCATGTCACTTGGTGGGAGTGGAACCTTGGCAAGGGCTATATTAGCCACCCATTTCACCAACCCAGCAAGCCATCGTTGCGATGTTGTTTATCTATCATTATAAGTTCATTCTAAATTACAATTAGTAAATTGTTAGTTTTGAAACATGTAACAGCTTTAAGTGCATTATTGGCATTGATTGAGCATTGTTTGTGTGAACTAGATTGCATGTAGTAGCTACAAGTGTTGACATTGATTCGACATTTTTTGTGTGAACTAGGGTGCCAATGTTTATTTGGTGTGTTTATCATATCATACAACACATGGTAAGTCAATGCTTGCAAGAGGTTGGTGTGTGCATATAAATGATTGGGCATGTTGTGCCTTTCTTTAACATGGTACCACAACACATGTACCTTTGGCCCTAGAGAAGAGACTTGTCATTTATCATAGATGAGTTTTCTTTAATCTTTGAAGTTTGATTAGTTTTTTACTTGGATTTGGAGTAGAGGTTGTTATAGTCTTGGAGAAAGTAATTAAAGTTGTTCTTGAAATATTGGAATTGTAGAATAGTATTTTATTTGTTTCTCTCTTGTTGTTGAGGATTCCAAGCTAATTAGAAATCCTCGTATTTGTGGTTGTTCTCTTTAGATACCTAGTATCTAAAAATCCTTTTGTTTCGTATTAAGATTTCTTCTTGTGAAATTGTTGGTTGAGTAAGAGATTACTTCTCCTTCAAGCATATCTTTACTTGACATTAAATTTGATGCAAAGAATTATCCTCCCAAGTTAATCCTACAAGATTTTCCAATGGTGCAAAAATTGTTCAAACTTGTAGAGGGCAAGGAGACATCTCAAATTGTTTTGTAGAGTTAGTCTAGTTTAGGCACATGAAGAAGATGTGTAATACATGATTAATTCTATTGTTGTAAATCATAGTGTTCATCAAATTTAGAGTTTGATTGGTTCATAAAATATATGAACTACCATTCAAAACTTGTATTTGATCTTTGACAAAGTTATTTTACTCAAGAAAATAATTCTATGCAATAAAAATGTTTTATTGTGAATATGTTTCCAATTACATGACAAGTATTTAGGATATGAGAGGTGTATGAGAGATCAACTTGAAATAGTTGGTGATAAGTTGACAGTAAAAAAAACTTTTGCTTCAAACCATTAATGGGTTGATGTAGCCTTTTCAACCTTTTTTACTAGTTTAAATGTCGCTAATAAGTTGGCCAACACAACATTTTATGAGCTTTGTGTCATGTTACTACAAGAACATAAGTACTTGGATAGATTCAAACATGCGAGTTAAGATTAACCACTTACAATGAAATCATTTCAAAAGAAATGGATGAAGTCTTTGCATTTTAATTTGAATGAGAGTATGGAAAAACCCTCAAGAAACGATGTTGGGCATTACTATTTTGACAACCACAAACATTATGCCATAGAGTGTTTCAAGCAAAAGTGTGAGTGATGATAGAAACAATCAAATAATGTTATTAAGAAGAAAAACTCAAACAACCACGATGATAAATGTTCTTTAGTTACTTCACTAGCAATAATAAAAACCATTGGAGATCTTGAGTATATCGATTTTGGTACAACCAAACATGTGAATAAAAGGTGAGACTAGTCAAGAGCATTGGGAGACATACAATTTCATAATGATAATACTATAGAGATTATTAATGAAGGAGATTTTCTTATGTTGTTTAGCAATGGATATGTGTGATACGTTAAGTAGGTTGAATATGTGATCAATTTGAAATTAAAATCCTTCTTTCTATTAAGGAGATGAAATGGTTGAATTTGAATGTATATTGCATATTTTCAAATACAATTTTAGGAGTTATGAAGATGTCATGCATAGTTATGAGGAAGCTTGCTTGTTTTAATCAGTAGTGAAGATCAACATTGGGTGAATGACAATACCAATAATTGATCATATTATGGCATTTGTGGTATGGACATATGAATTATTAATGTATCCATTTGTCGTATAAATTGAATATGGTTCATGGATACCACAAATACAAAACCTTATTGAGCTCTAAGAAGCTCATATAATTGGCAAGGAAATATATGAGTAGTTCCTAGGGTTAAGACCTAATGTGTGAGGTTAGTTTTCGAGTCAATGCACATTGATTTGTGTGTTCCCACAATTAGACCCTCATTTGGAGGAAAATTGTGTTCAATGACTAGTGCATACAATTACAATAAGAAAGTATGAATATTGTACTCCTAATTTGAAATGGATAATTATATATTTTGTCACCTTTTCTCATGATTTGCAAGGTGGAAAACCATATTTATGTTCTTGTTAAGCCCATTTTAACGTTTGATATAGATTTGATGGTTTGGGATATTGAAAATCCAAACCTTATTTTGCAATAAAATGGATGTTGTTTCTCACAAAATTTGAACAACATAGTTTGCATCCACTTGACGCTCTTTTACTTAGCAAGAGTTTTCCAAGAGTCTAGAATCAACATTCATATGAAGGAGTTATACCTTCAATAATTTGACCTATGCTTTGAACACTAGAATACCAAGTACATCTAATGTTAGCTACCATAACTCACACATGCGAAGCTAGTCTCTTGGGGACCTTCAAGACAATTATAAACGGTTCCAAACTCTAAGTCTAATTGGGGTCTATGGTATTCAAGAAACCTTAAAACATATGGATATCAAAGGTTTAAAACCTTAGTTCCATAAGCAAAATGAGCTTTATTCCATTTATAAAAACTCATGTTATGTAGACAAAAAGTCCAAAAGAGTGTAATGTCAAGGAAGAACAAAGGAAGATGTGGCCCTATAACAACTTATCTCAAGCCACATTATTTATTTGCTCGATACCAAGACAATATTATTCATGTTTCACATTGTAAATATGAGAATAAAAGGAGTAAGGCATAAACTTTATTGTTTGTTGGAGTTTTTAACTTACAAGGTTTTCTAGGGCCAATATTGGTGTTTAAGACATGTCATATTTCCATTAGTACAATCTATTCTTATTGTCTCAATTGTTTTTCATTATGGAAGTGGCGTACTTCAAATATTAAATCTTATCAATAAGTACAATAATGTGGTGAATAAGTGTTGGAAATAATACTGAGAGGGGGGGATGAATCAGTATTAGCAAATCAATAACTTTTTCATTTCCATAATCAGATTCATATATGCTACTTCAGTTATGGGAACTCGTGTGTACATGCAACTATGTTTAATGCAACTAGCGTATATCTAGCAAACTTATGATTCAGTTAATTCATCATATGTTGATCTTTAATCAGTGCATCAGGACATCATTAACCATATAAACAGTAACCAGGTGCAGTAAAAATAGAACATATCATCACACATAAGAGACACATGAACACCACAATATAAGGTGGAAACCAATTGTGGGACAAAACCACCTACTGTCGTCTTCCTTTAATATAAGAAAAACATGTTTACAATCTTGTACTGGCGCAATACGCAAGCACCCACCTGCAAAAGGCTACAACCTTCTCTCATTCTCCAGCTACTACTCGAAGGGAGCTACAACCCTTGGCTCTTGTACTAGCCGATATGTTTACTAGTACATAGGCGTCGACCTACTGAAGGCTCCGACCTTCACTCATTTTCCAGCTGCTACTAGAAGGGAGCTCCAACTCCCTGGCTCTTGTACTGGCCGATATGTTTACCAGTACATAGGCGCCGGCCTATAGAAGGCTACGACCTTCTCTCTTCCTCCAGGGACCACGTTTCAAAAATTTTCATACTAGATACTCCTAAAGCACAACACCATAATCTGAAGGCCATGTTTCATCCAATTTTCATACTAGACCCATCAAAAATATTGAAGAAAAAAACTAATGACCACTTGCAATACACCTGCATCATCAATCTCTGGATCACCCTACACTGAAACACTAAAACCTTGTCAACAAAACACAGTCACCAGAACACAAAGCAGACCACAGAATTCTGCAACAACAACCAGATCCAACTGCAACTTCAAATATCATACTTCATACTGTATATGCTACTCTGATGAACTGAACCAGCGTGTATACGCGCTTTTACCAAAGTGAACCTCCGTAAAGATCTACAAATATTTACTCATAACTTTGCAGCTATTCCAGACATCAGTCATACCTAGATCATAACATTTATACAATAAAACATGCGTCAATAATTCAGATCTAGTCTATCCATGATCAAACCACATAATGATAATACATTCCAAGCCTTATGATCCTGATCCATCATCAACCGCATAGGTGCATCCTTGGTTCAGATCAAGCAAAACATCACAAACCCATAACCAGCATACTAGATCTCACACTTCATCAGATATTCATCACTTGCACACTTGCACTTTGGCCTAATGATCTTCTTCTCCTTATATAGGTTGAGGCCTCTCTCAATACCATGGTCCAAAGCCACGTAGGACCGATACCTTGGACCCAATACTTGGGGTTAATACCTCGGACCAAATACCATGGATCAATACCAAAATACCATGGACCAAATACCATAGACCAAAACTCAGTTTTCCAACATGTACGCACCTTTCCTTTTGTGAAAATGCGTGTGTATGTTATATGCGCCTTTGTATATAGAGAACCTTCGTGTATACACGACTTGGTCAATGGTGAACCTGCGTATACCTTTTCGTATACGCAACTTTGTATACAGTGAACCTGTGTGTATACGCGGCTTGGTCAATGGTGAACCTGTGTATACCTTTATTTCTTCATTCTTTACTGTTTACCTGCTATACTATGATCTTTCATCTAAGAGAGTTTCCATCAAGGACAAAACTTGTGTCATACCTATATCATAATGCCAACAATCTCCCCCTTTGGACTTGATGGCAACAACCACACCAAGTCACTCTCCCTCTTTGACATCAAGGGCAAAGGGCGAACCAAGATATTCTCTCCTTTGATATACATTTTATTGTCCATACTCCACCTGAGTACATGTTGAAATCTCTTATCGAGCTCTCCCTTTGTACATGCCAAGATGTACCAATCCATCCATGCTCCCCCTAAGCACATGCAGAGTCTGAAAAAATATTTTTCAAAAGAATAACATGACTCTACAACTCAACTAAGTGAGTATGACCTTCCTATGACTCATACATACATCAATCTTCCAAACAAGTGGGGATACACCATTTTGACTCATCCACCCAACCAAGTGGGGATATACCAAATGTTTATATGTGACTGAAATAGACATTATTACATCATCCTTCCCATGCAAATTGGGGTTACAAATTAGGTCTTTTCATGACCTTTACATCAAATGATATACATGAATTTTATAACAATGACCAATAATATAAACATGACCATGATAGTCATCAACAACTATCATACACCATATATGATCTGCACCATAAGCATCTGTCACCAACATCCAGACCTATAACCTGCAATACCATTCTCTTGGCCAACCAACAATCATTTAGCCACATAAGCATCATCACCAAAGATTTCTAACCATAATGCCAACAATGCATTTATTCAAAGCATATGCTCCCCCTGAACTTGTTCCATCTATTCACTGTCAAATATGATCATGCATATATCAGCAAGAAGTATCAAGGCATCATCATCATCAAGTTAGGATCAAAAGCACTTCTAAACAACATCTTATGAGTACCAACACATTTCCACACATCATCAGCAGATTGTAACCATTATCAAACAGAGCAAATAATTGACTGAATCATATTAGACCCTTTTTCTTGAGTCTATCCCACTACTTTTCCTCAAACCAACATATACGCGACTTTGCAGCTTCGAACTCGCGTATACACATGACTTGTCTTTATGAAACTTGCATATGATATTTAGAACACTGAGGTTCCACACCTTCAGCTCCCTCTAAGTCTGTCATGTCTGTATACTCTGCTATGCCACATCTTTCTGACTGTACTTCCTTTTTCTTCCATATCTTTGACTATGATGATGTTTTCTCCTTTTGGTATGGTGCCCAAAATCTTCTCCTACATTCCTTTGCTATATGTCCAAGCTTGTTACATGCATAACATCTTATATGTTTCATATTCCTTCTATAGCAGTCAATGGCTTTGTGACCAAACATATTGCAAGCAAAACAGTATCCCTTAAAGTACCTAGAACATGATGATCTTTCTGTGTGATGGTCTTGAACCATTCTACTTCTGCATCTGGCTGCAACATGCCCAAAGTTATGACATATAAAACATGCAACATTATTCATCGAAGGAAATAACCGTCTATCACTTCCACAGTTAGGAGTAAAGGATTTTCTTTGAAGACTTTCTTTCTTTGGTTGTTGATGGGGTTGACCTCTCATCTCCTTGTTGAGCATTTCAGATATTGCATTAGAATTCCTTGCCTCACCCTGTGAGCTAGATTCAACTTCAACAGATTCATAAAAACCAAGACCAATTTTGATAGCAGGAGACCTTTGACTACTAAGAATATTATCCAAAATTTTAGTACTGTCTTGAAATCATAGCAGTTTATCCTTTTCTTCTAATTTACCTTTTAAGATATTTACCTCAACCTAATATTGCTCTTCCTTTTCCAGATGTTGCTTCTTCAAGATTTCTGTAGCCTTTCTTCCTTCTTCCACTTGTTGCCTTAATTTGAGAATCTCATTTTATTGTTCTTTATCTGCTTCATTCTGCTTATTTTTTAATGATATCACTTCATCCTGCAGCATTTGACGTACCTTGAAGGCACACTTCACCCAAGCTTTTATTCTGAAAACTTCTTCTTGGAGGGCACTCTCTCTTTTATTAAATAGATCTTGTTGATCTGATGCTACATTTGCTTGTTCATCTTCAATCTGAGGTGATTCAGAATCTGAATACTTGCTTCCACCTGATGGCAAGTTGTCGCTATTCCTTTGAGCTGTCTTCTTCTTCTGACGTGCTTTCTTTCCCATTGTTCTATGGATATCCTTCAAGCGATCAAGCTTCTACCAAAGGACCTGCTCTGATACTAATTGTTGGAAATAATACTGAGAGGGGGAGGTTGTTGGGGGTGGGGGGGTGAATCAGTTTTAGCAAATCAATAACTTTTTCATTTCCATAATCAGATTCATATATGTTACTTCAGTTAAGGGAACTCACATGTACACGCAACTGTATTTAATGCAATATCCAACAAACTTATGATTCAGTTTTTTTTTTTTTTTTTGTAAGTTAGAAGATTATATTATAGAACAGAGTATAATACAAAAAAATCTGCCGAGGCAGATCAAGCAGGGATGTACAATAAACGAGAGCTAATCACCTGCTTAGAAGTTCAAACACAAAAGGACCAAAAAGAAGCCCACCGCGCAGGGTGGCTCGAAACAGAGCAAAACATAACCTTAACACTGATACTGCCGACACATTACAGTAAGAAACAACAACACAGACATATTTATGCCGAGACAGAAAGAGATCAGAGGAGAACTACACAGGTGCCTCCTTAGATGTATTTTCCCATCTGGCCGATGGTGTCCAGTCCTATCTCCCGCACATGGCGATCCACCTTCGCTTGCATTGCTTCAAGGGACTCGGGCTGGTCCGCTTCAGTGGTAGCCGGCTGTGGGGTCGGAGGAGCCGTGTTAATAGAGTCTCTCAGAAGCCTGATGAGCAGCGTTAGCATCCGATTGAGAGTTTTGACCGCCTCATGCACAGTGGATATCTTGCTGTCCAGCGCGCTATTGTAATCAATAATCTTAGCCATTTGTGCCTCTGTGACAATGTGCTGCTTCTCCTTTTCAATCGAATCCAGAGCCTTGGCTATTAGGGTCTTGGTGCGCCAGCTCTCCGCCTTTGTCCTGACAAATTGAGTTGCCCTTTTCGAGGGGGTTCCCGGGTCTTTCAGCCAGTCCACCTCCTCTGCAATTTCCTCCTCCGTTCGTCCTTCCTCCTCCTGCTTGGCTTGTGCTTCCAGTTCAGCAATCTTTCGTTTAATTCTTGCTACTGTCCGGGTTTCATAACCTCCCTTGGCCTCCTGGAGGTCCCGGTTTGCTGCTGCGCAGCGACTTCCTCCCGCATCCATCACCGACGCTTCGTGTCTCTCCCGACTTAAGCCAATTCCGTTTACAAATTCGATCTCAATACTAACTTGAAGAACTGTGAGGAAGACAGGGCAGTTGCCCGCTGCTTTATAGCAAATTCCCTTGTGCATCCTCATGAGGATGGTGTTACTGCCTTTGAAGGTGGGAGTACTTTGATAATAAGTGTGATTGAGGATCGCACAAGCGGAGCTGACGCAGGTCGAATAGGATTGCAAATGGCTACTCCCAGTCTGACTGACCTTAAGCCAAGTGTTTGGTACTTTCCATCGGTGGGGATGGTGGAAGGTTGTGTTTGAGATGCCCCGTATGCTTGCATGCTCGATCTTGATCCGCGGAGCCTTGTTCCACCTCTTCTCACGCAGGATTGCCATTAATGGCATTGAAACCTTGCTATACGGATCCACTCCATGCGTATTGATTGTGCTTTTGCTGAGGTTGTGCATCCCGTTTCTCGATCTGTAATGATCGCCTCTCTGAAAAACCTGCCGCCGCCAGGAGCTCCACCGTTTAAGACGTCCTATCATCCCGTAGAATGGTTTGGGCTTATATCCACAACCGGTATCCTTAGAATTCCGGTACCGAGGCCGAATGCCATCACCTATTAAGGTTGGCTGGCCTGGAGTAAGTCTTTTGCCGCCAGCTGTTCGCATGTAACTTTAATGATTGGGCAAGCGACCTCATGCCAACACCTGTCCATAACATTGTTCGGGTTGTCAGCTCCAAAGTTTGCCAAAAAATCTGCCAATCCATTAGCCTTTCTCCTTACGGTCTGGAAGGTTAGGCCTCTCATCTCCGTAATTAGTTCTGCTATGCTTTCTGTTGCTTTGGCTAACCTCCAATGTCTGGTAGCCTTGCTAATGCTCGTTCCTGCTTGTAGGCGTTTAGCCGCCATGATGGCCAGGAGTGAGTCCCCCTCGACTATTACATTTCCTCGCCGGAGATTCCTTAGAATTTTTAAGCCCTGCTCAAGCGCAGCGAACTCTGCTTCATTATTTGTACTTTCGCCCAGAGCTCTGCAAAAAATATGGATGATTTCCCCAGCCTGATTGCGAATGGCACCACCAATGCCTGCTGTGCCTGGGTTGCCCCGCGAAGCTCCATCAAAGTTCAATTTCAGGCCACCCTCAGGAGGGCACTGCCAATTTAAGATTTGCGATGAAGGTTGTGGAGAATTTCCCCCTGTTGGTTGATTACTGGACGCTTCCAATTGAAACGCCTTTAAGATTTGTAAGTCCTGAATCATAGGTTTTTCATCTGCTTCTACCTTACATTTTGCCTGTATGAGCTGTTTGATATTGATTGTTATAGAATCCTGTGCTAATTCTAGGCTTCGAATTTCTTCTCTGAAAATTCTCCGGTTTCGTTCTTTCCATATTGTCCAAACAATAAAGCCGGGGGCAGATTTCCAAATACCTTCCACTCTGTTCACTCTTGAAAATTTACTTCTCCAGTTGGTGATAGTTTCCTGGATAGAGTCTCTGTTCCGGTCCGAAGCTCCAAGAATGTTTTCCATCCAGTTCCAGAGCTGGGAGGCCCAATCACAGGAGTTAAAAAGGTGATTCATTGTTTCCTCCTCCTTTGTGCACATAGGACATCTGGAGGGTCCCCTGAACCCTTTTTTCATTAAGTTCTCCCAGTAAGAGTCCTCTTCTGCATGAGTAGCCAAAGAAAAGTTCTGATCTTCGGCCATTGAAGGTTGTCCCAAACTTTAGTGGCCCAGGGCATTATGTTCGGTTGTTCTTCCCCCTCTATGATGCTCCTAGCTTCTTTCAGGGAAAAGTCCCCGTTGCCTTTTGGACCCCATCTGAGCTTGTCATTTTCGGCAGCAACTCGAATTTTCCTTTTTAAGATTCGTTGATTCAGATCTTGAATGGTTTCCTGAGTATGTTCATTATGGGTGGGGTCGAAAAACATCCACTCCCTCCAATCCTGGTCTTCACTGTGAATCTGCCCTCATTTTGATGAATATGTTTCAGGGGAAGGAGTTGAGGGGAATCCAGTTTGGGAGACTGCTGCCAGGCATCCTCCCAGAAGAGAGCTTGATTGCCATTTCTTATCTCCCAGAAGCTATAGTCCTGGACAATGCTTCTGTTGGCTTGAGCATGATTCCATATTGGTGAGCCGTTGTGGGTATCCTGCATCCTTATTAGGTCTAGATTGTTGTTGTTTGGCATATACTTCTCCTTCCAGTGAGTTGCCCAGGGAAGGCTCGTTTCTGAGATCCACTTCCACCAAATCTTGGCTCCGCAGGTTCTGTTTACTGTCGAGGGATCAACTAAATTCAGACCCCCCCTGTTCTTAGGTTTGCATAGCTTTTGCCAGGCAACAAGAGACCATTTTTTCTTTTCGCTGCTTCCACTCCACAGAAAGGAACGTTGGATGACTCGTATTTGGTTTAAAACCCCTTTCGATGCCGGAAGAATAGAGAGCATATATTGAGGAATGGCCTACAAAACCACTTTTGTTAGAATTAATCTGCCTGCAAAATTCAAGGCTCTATTGGTCCAATGTTTACATTTCCTTTCCATGCTAGCTAGGACTTTCTCCCAATGGCCTTTCTGCCACGGTTTTAGAGTTAGGGGGGCAGCAAGGTATCTTGATGGTAAAGAGCCAATCTTAAACCCCAGAAGTCGGGAGAGATGAGATTGGATGGATGGATGCGTGTTGAAGAAGAACAGAGTGGATTTGGGGAAGTTAATCTCCATGCCCGAGGCTTGGCTGAACAAATTGAGGATATTTCTGTAGGCTAAGGCTTCTTTGACTGTGGGGGCGCCATGTAACATGGTGTCGTCCACAAACTGTTGATGAGTTGTGGCTGGACAGGCTCTAATAGGTTGTAGACCTCTAATTTGACCTTCTACTTTTTTCCTTGCTATCAATCTGCTAAGGCCTTCCATGAGAATGACAAACAGAAAGGGGGATAGGGGATCTCCCTGTCTGATGCCTCTGGTGGGGTGGAAGGGAGCAGAGGGAACACCATTCACCAGGATGGAGTATCTGGGCGATTTGATGAGAGTTAGAATCCACTTAATCCACTGGCTACTAAATCCAAAAGCTGCTAACACTACTTCCAAATAAGACTAGCTTACCTTGTTGTATGCTTTGGATAGGTCTAACTGCATGAGCATATCGGCTTCTTTTCGTGAGTGGAGAGAGTGAATCATCTCCTGGGCAAGCAAGATATTGTCCATAATTTGCCTTCCCTCCACATAGCCAGACTGTTCTTGCGATATGATGCCGGGTAGGATAGCCTTCAGTCTGTTTGCTATGACCTTTGAAATTATTTTATAGATGACATTACAGAGTGCAATGGGTCTGAATTTTTCCGGAGTGTTGGCTTCCTCCACTTTGGGAACAAGAGCGATGAAGGTGGAGTTTAAGGATTTAAGGATGGTTTTGGATCGTCTTGAGTCTTCCACGATCTCCCAAATGTCTTGCTTGACGATGTTCCAGCAGGCTTTGTAGAAGTTGATGGTAAAACCATCCGGACCCGGAGCTTTGTCATTGGGCATACTTCTAACTGCCTCCTCAACTTCTTCCATGGTGATTGTTCTTCTAAGGGACCAGTTCTGCTCTTCTGTAATTATTCTTGGTATTACATTGGTGATTTCTTTGATGGCTTCCTCCCTATTAATCCCTGGCTCTTGCGCTATGAGGCTGAAGTGGTTTGTGAGGGAGGCTGAAATTTCATTATGATTTCTGATAATACCTCCCTCACTGTTTTTTAGCTCCAGTATTTTGTTGGCGCTTCTGTAGTCCATGGCTGATCTGTGGAAGAACTTGGTATTTTGCTCCCCTTCTTTCAACCAAAGGATTCTAGATTTCTGCTTCCATAATGTTTCTTCCTGCTTGCATCGGTTGTGCCATTGCTGAGTTAGCTCGTCTTCTAGCTTGCTGGTTTCCTCCTCTCTGCGTCCTGCCATGCCTTCCTTTTGAATATGTTCCAGCTTGTTTTCGATGATGGCCTTCTCCTGGAAGATATTTCTGAAAACTTTTTTGTTCCAATCCTTTAGTTTCATTTTGATGTTTTTTAATTTCTGTTGAAGAATATACATTTTGGAGCCTTCCTCCCCTAAGGGCTCTGACCACCATTTTTCTACCATCTTGATGAAGGTTGGGTGTTCTATCCAGAACTTTTCAAACCTGAAGGGTTTGTTTCTGGGGGTGCCCTGTATCTCAACGGCTAGTGATATCGGCCAGTGGTCTGATCCTCCACTAGGGAGGATATTTGATTCAACAGCCGTCCCTTCTAAAAGCAGGCTTTCTGAGACTAAAAACCGATCCAGTCTGGAAGAGATGAGCCTTTCTCCCCCCCTTCTATTGTTCCAAGTATAATTGCCACTCTTGGGATAAACATCAACCAGTTTTGCATTGTCTATGAAACTTATGAAGGCCTCTCCATCCCTGTGTAGTTTCCTTAGGCCTCCTTTTTTCTCCAGGAGGGAGGTTATCATATTGAAATCTCCCCCCAAAATGAGTTTAGCATTATGGTGTCTATCTATGAATTTGGTTAACGAATCTAGGAAACTAATTTTATCTTCTAGCTTTTGAGGACTATAGACATTGATGCATAAAAAAGATGATGAGTTACCTGTGGGCTGCACTTCCAGTGCCAGGTAATTTTTGCTAGCTTCAGCTGTAATAAGCTGGTATCTTCTTGTATCCCAGAAGGTCGCTAAGCCCCCTTCACGCCCTTTACTTCCAATCTCCAAAACTTCAAGATTCCTCCCTAACTTCCCTCGTAGCCTGTCTATGAGAGCGCTGTTGCATTTGGTTTCTTGTAGAAACAGCATGTCCGGGTTATACTTTTCCATCTTCCGTTTCAGAACCCTCTGTTTGGCCTGACTGCTTATCCCTCTAGCGTTCCATGAGACAATCTTCATAGTTAAATATTTGGTTGGAAGGACGGGTAGTCACTTAACTGCCTTATCAAACCGGCATTGATTAACATCTCTCCAAGTTCCTGTAGGTGTTCTATGCTTGTCTTGCGGCCTCTTCGGCGTTTGTGTCTCGAGCCTGAGGTCCTTCCTAGCAGTGTTTGGTAGTGAGGTGAGCCTCCCTTGATTATACCTAGCTTTCTCTTCTGTGTTTCCATTATTGCCTTCTGCCGCGCTATAAAGAGGTTATTGACCTTCCTTATTTCTTCCTCCGGTACTGCTTCAATCCCTTTGGCTTTCCAGCTTTCTACGAGCGCGTTTAGGTCCATCCCGTCCATTGCTAGGGTTTCTTCTAGCTCCAAATCCTCACTCCCTGCTTCACTAGTTAGCATATCTGTTTCTTCTTCCGTTTCTGCTGTTCTGTCCTGCATGAGGATTTCTCCTGTGATTGCTTCGTCCGTCCTTCCTTCCCCTGTGGGTTTTTCCGGATTCTCTTGCCCTGCCTCCCTGTTGGGCATGTTCTGCTTTTCCTCCGAGTCCGTCTCCAGGTCTAGGATCTCAAAGGGATTACTGAAATAATTTCTATCTGTGTTCCCTTTCGTATTCCTCCTCCTGTTGGCCCGCTGCCTGTTCTTGGGTTTGGTGAAGTTGTTCTTGTCTCTGGTGTTCTGTATTTTCTCTTCTTCTGCCTCCTTTCTATTCAAAGGACAATCCCTTACCAGATGTCCATGCTCGTGGCATTTCCGATACCTGAAAGGTATTTGCTCGTAGTCTAGTGCCTGAATGTTGGGTCCCTATAATACTAGTGATTACCCCATTAATATTGTAGTTATACCCCTTATTTATATTGATGTACCCATGTAGTGCCCATATTGTTACTATTGTGCCACATAGAAGCCCACTATTGTTATTGTTGTGCCCTACAATATTATTGTGATGTAGGCTCTGATTGTATTGGGACCATTTAGACTCCTATATATAGAAAGGAGGTATTTTCATTTGTATCATCCAAGAATTGTTCATTTATGTAATGTAAAGGAGGTTGCCCCCTCGAAGAGGCTGAATTCTAAGGCGTGGATCTCTCTTTTCTATCTTTTTGTGAGCTGGTTTCATAACATTTGGTATCAGAGCCTTTGGATTCTAGGGTTTCGCTGCTCCAAACAGGTCATCGTGGCATTTTCGCTATAACTTTTTTTCTGTGACGTTTCAGAAGTCGCAAAAAAAACCCATTTGAGAAGAAATCGCGCTGAACCTTGGGTCCGAATTTCAGAGTTTTTCGCGTGATATTTTCGGAGATATGATCTGAGGAAGTTGGTCTTTTTTCAGACTCCTGAATTACACTCAAAACAGGTGACCTGGGGAAAATCGTCATAACTTTCTTTCTGAGCATCGGATTGAAATTTCGTAAGAAGGTACAGAAAGAGGACAGACTATAGTTTTCTTTTATATATTTTTCAGAATCAAAGGTTGAAACAGTGACACGTGGCCCGTCATACAAGTTCGCTCTGCTGAACTAGTCTATAATTAAGTCATTGTGGGAGATTTCGCATAACTCTTCCTTGGAGAATCCAATTTGGGTCAGACTTGTGGCATTAGAAAGAGGACACAGAGGGCTACTACAGGTCACAAATTCAGAACTAGATAATCAGGAAGTACAGAGGTACATCGGAGGCAATATCGAGCTCCTACAAAGTGAAAAAAGGTGTGTAGATTTTCTTTAATTTTTGCTTAAGCTTGGTTTGAAAATTTATTTTGAAGGAATTCAAAGGGAATATTAGAGAATTACTATCAGTAACTGATGCCCCGAGGAAAGAAAATGAAAACACCTAGTAAGGAGCCTGAAAGCTCTAGCATGACTCATGAAGAAGAAGAAGAAATGTTATATGATATATCAAAATTACAAGAACAAGTGCAACGAGTGTCACTTGCACAAAAAGCAACAGAATCTAAAATGGATGGTTTAAGGAAAGATGTAGAAGCTAAGATGGACGGTTTAAAGAAAGGTGTAGAAGCTAAGATGGATGGCATGGAAGCTAAGGTGAATGGCATGGACGCTAAAATTGATGGCATGGATGATAAGATAGATAAGTTGCTACAAGAAATGGTCACTAAGGGTGAAAGAGTACTAAAGGAAACTCATGATGAGAACAAAAGAAATGTTAATCATGATTCCATAGACTCTAATGTTGGATCGAAGACTCACCATGTTCCAAAAATTGATATGAGGAAGTTTGATGGCAAGGATCCCGCCACATGGATATTACAGATGGAGCAATTCTTCGATCTCAATAATGTGCAAAACACACAAAAGGTACGTATGGCAACTTTATATTTGGAACCAAATCAGTTTGTATGGTATCAATGGCTTTGTTCTCGTAAACAATTTATCACTTGGGCAATTTTTACGGAAGAATTGATAGCACATTATGAGGATACAAAAAGCAACACTTTTTTTAGCCAATTGATAAGTCTCAAACAAAAGGGTTCAATAATGGAGCACATTGAGGAGTTCCAAAAATTGAACATAAGGGTAAAAGATATTCCAGAGGAGCATAGGATTGATGTGTTCATAGGGTCTTTAAAGGATAATATCCAACATGATGTGCGCCTTTGGGAACCTGATTCATTAGAGAAGGCATTCAGGTTAGCAAGAAAAATGGAAAGCAAAATTATGGCAACTAGGAAGCATACCATTCACAACTATAAAGATGGAAGTGTTGTTGCCCATAGTCTTCCACAACCTACAAGGTTGACACCACAACAATTGGAAGAAAAAAGAGCAAAAGGGCTTTGTTACAATTGTGATAGCAAATACACAAAAGGTCATAAGTGTGCTGAGAAGAAATTATTCTACATAGATTGTGAAGAGGAAGAAGAAAAGGAGCAAGAAAGGTCAAAAGAAGAGGATATATTCCAGGAACAAAGCCTAGATGAAGAACAAATAAATCCGACCATATCTTGTAATGCATTGGCGGGAATTACCACTCCTCAAACCATCAAGATAGAAGGACAAATCAAGAAGAAAAAGGTAATAGTGTTGATTGATTCAGGAAGCACCCACAATTTTATTCATTGTAGGGTAGCAAAAGAATTGAATTGCTTCCTATATCCAGCACCAGAGTGTCAAGTGATGATTGCAAATGGAGGAACAATAAATTGTTCTGGAAAGTGCCATAATATCAAGCTATCCATGGGAGAATATGTATTGACTAGCCCAATGCTTTCCATTCCAATGGGAGGTGCTGATGTTGTACTAGGAGTCCAATGGCTACAATCCTTGGGTACAATAGCTTTTAATTTTCAAGAACTTTTCATGAAATTTTCTGTGGAAGGAAAGGAAGTTGAATTAAGGGGTATTGCAGGGAAACCAGGAAAGATAATCAGCTCTAATGGCATGACAAAGCTTCTAAAAAAGGAGCAAAGAGGTGTAATTGCACAATTATGTTCGCTAGATGTTTCCACATTGGAATCATCTATTTCTCCAGATCTCCAAAAAGTCCTGGACAATCATTCCAAGGTATTTGAGACTCCCAAAGGTCTCCCACCTATGCGTGATCATGATCATGCTATTCATCTGATTCCAGGAAGTGTTCCTCCAAACATCAGGCCGTACAGATATCCCTATGTCCAAAAAAGTGAAATTGAACGTATGGTTGCAGAAATGCTAGAGGCTGGTATAATTCAACCGAGTCAAAGTTCTTTCTCTGCTCCAGTAGTATTGGTGCACAAGAAGGATGGATCATGGCGCATGTGTCCAGATTATAGGGAGCTCAACAAGCTCACTATTAAAGATAAGTTCCCCATTCCTGTCATTGATGAATTACTGGATGAATTGCATGGATCAATTTACTTCACCAAGTTGGATCTTCGTTCAGGATATCATCAAATCAGAATGAAGATTGAAGACATTCCGAAAACGGCATTTAGAACTCATGAGGGTCATTATGAATTTTTGGTCATGCCTTTTGGCCTTACCAATGCACCTTCAACATTTCAAGGTTTGATGAATTCAATTTTCAAACCATTCCTTAGAAAATTTGTGTTAGTATTTTTTGATGATATACTAATCTACAGCAAGTCTTGGAAGGATCATGTTGAACATGTTGACAGGGTGCTACAACTATTGGAGGAGAAACAATTATATGCAAAAAGATCCAAATGTTTCTTTGGAGTCCAGGAGGTGGAATATTTGGGTCATATTGTATCTCATGAAGGAGTTAAGGTAGACCCTAGCAAAATTAAAGCCATTAAGGAATGGAAAATCCCCACATCCATAAAGCATCTGCGAGGATTTCTTGGGTTGACAGGGTATTATCGCAAGTTTGTTAAGAATTATGGGAGAATAGCAGCACCTCTAACAACATTATTGAAGAAAGATGCATTTTCATGGACTCCGGAAGCAACAAAGGCCTTTGAACATCTTAAAGAGGCAATGTGCCAAGCACCGGTCTTAGCTACACCGGACTTCACAAAAACCTTTATTGTGGAATGTGATGCTTCAGGAAATGGAATTGGTGCTGTTCTAATGCAAGATGAAAGACCCATTGCTTTTGAAAGTCGTCCAATCAAGGGAAAGTTTTTAAGCAAAGCTATTTATGAGAAGGAAATGTTGGCAATACTCCATGCACTTAAGAAATGGCGACCCTACCTAATGGGAAGACACTTCAAGGTAAAAACGGATCATGATAGCCTTAAATACTTTTTAGAACAAAGATTATCCTCTGAAGAGCAACAAAAGTGGGTCACAAAGATGTTGGGTTATGACTTTGAAATCATCTACAAAAAAGGGAAGCAAAATGTGGTGGCAGATGCACTCTCAAGAAAGGATGAGGATGTGGAAGCATTGTTGTGTGCCATTTCTATTATCCAACCAGATTGGATAAACGAAGCAAGGGAGGAATGGAAGAATGACGAAGAAGTGTGGGCACTTATTCGAAAGCTACAACAAGATTCCAGTACGTCTGATACATTTAGCTGGAAAAATGATTCGTTATGGTACAAAGATCGCTTATACCTCTGTAAGAATTCCCAGCTAAAACAAAAGATTCTTATGGAATTGCACACTTCTCCCTTAGGAGGGCACTCAGGATTTTTAAAAACTTACCACAGGGTTAAGAAGGAATTTTTTTGGGATGGCCTTAAATCAGATATTCAAAAGTTTGTGGCGGAATGTTTGGTTTGCCAACAAAATAAAGTTGAAACAATTAAGACACCGGGTCTATTACAACCTTTATCCATTCCAAGCCAACGTTGGGAGGAGGTTTCAATGGATTTTATCACAGGTTTACCCAAGTCTGAGGGAAAGAGTGTCATCATGGTGGTAGTTGACAGACTTACCAAGTATGCACACTTTTGTGCATTATCACATCCATTTAAAGCCAGTACAGTTTCTACTGCATTTATGGAAACAATTCAAAAGCTACATGGAAACCCAAAGATTATTGTAAGTGACAGAGATCCCATTTTCACTGGAAATTTTTGGACAGAATTATTTTCTTGTCTTGGTACTCAGTTAGCTCATAGCTCATCTTATCATCCTCAATCTGATGGGCAAACTGAGATAGTAAACAAATGTTTGGAAGGATATCTTCGTTGCTTTGTATCTGATAAACAGACACAATGGGTCAAATGGTTGCCTCTGGCTGAATGGTGGTATAACACTTCCTTCCATACAGCAACAAAAATGACCCCATTTATGGCACTTTATGGGTATCAACCACCATCCATCACATCATATTTAAGAGAAAATTCTAAGGTTCAGGCAGTGGAACATCACATCGAACATCAACAACAAGTCCTCCAACTCTTAAAGGATAACCTCGTGTTGGCACAAATAGAATGAAACAACAGGCAGATCAACATCGCAGTGAAAGAAGTTTTGATGTAGGTGATTGGGTATTCCTACGGCTACAACCATATAAGCAAATGTCCCTCAAGCAAGCTAAGAAGGATAATAAATTATCACCAAAGTATTATGGTCCGTACAAGGTGTTGCAAAAGATTGGTACTATGGCATACAAATTGGAGCTTCCTGCAGCTTCTCGATTGCACCCAGTTTTCCATGTTTCATGTTTAAAGAAGGTTATAGGTGACAAGCTCCCAGTTCAAACAATATTGCCAGAACTTGACGAAGAAGGAAAAATTATATTGGAACCGGAAGCAGTCACAGAAACAAGAACTCGACAGCTACGAAATCGATCAATTTCAGAGTATCTTATCAAGTGGAAGAACTTATCCGCTGAAGATTCCACATGGGAGGATGAGAATTTTATGCAGAAGTATCCAGAACTACTCAAGCGTTGAGGACAACACTTTTTTGAAGGAGAGGGGCATGTTGGGTCCCTATAATACTAGTGATTACCCCATTACTATTGTAGTTATACCCCTTATTTATATTGTTGTACCCATGTAGTGCCCATATTGTTACTATTGTGCCACATAGAATCCCACTATTGTTATTGTTGTGCCCTACAATATTATTGTTATGTAGGCTCTGATTATATTGTGACCATTTAGACTCCTATATATAGAAAGGAGGTTTTTCATTTGTATCATCCAAGAATTGTTCATTTATGTAATGTAAAGGAGGTTGCCCCCTCGAAGAGGCTGAATTCTAAGGCGTGGATCTCTCTTTTCTATCTTTTTGTGAGCTGGTTTCATAACACTGAAAGTATTCTTCATCCCTATATTCGAGCCATACCCCTCGTGTAGCGCCCCTGAAACATCCAGTTCTACACAGATTCTAGCATAGGTTGTGTATCTTTTCTACATGGTGGCTTCCGATGCTTTAACAAAGGTCCCGAGCTTGTCCCCTATTTGCTTGAGTGCATTGAAACCCCAATAATCGATTGGGAGAGAAAAAAGTCTGATCCAGACAGGCACCTGGGTAAAAGTCTCCTTCTCCGGGACGAAGTTTGGCCTTCAAGGTCTCATGTAGAGTCCTGTTGCTGCCAGGAAATATGGGCCGCCCTCAAGCACTCTATCCTTGTCTTCTAGACTTGTGAAGACAACTGTAAAAAATCCTTTAGCTCCTAAATGTAACTGCACATCCCCTTTTGGTTTCCACTGCTGTCTTATCCATTGGCACAAAGTCCTCTCAGATGGCCAGATTCCCATAAATTTGCAGATGATGGCGTGTTCAGCCATGTGTTCCCTGTAGGCTTGGATTTTAGGGTCGATGATTGTAACCCGCAGGTTGTCTTCTTTTTTTGGCTTACATGTGTTGCTGGTCACGTGGGTTCTTTTGGGGGTCGCGCTTGTCTCCCCCTCCTTCTCCGGATGGATTATTCCCTTATTTTTTGGTTCTTTGTCTTTTGTAGGTTGTTCCTTCTCATTTTCTGAGGGCTGCGACTTGTCAGCAGTTTTGTCTTGTTTATCAGCATTATTCTGCTTCTCTGTGTTCCCGTCTCCTGAGGTCTTGCCTGTCTTGTCAGACATTATTGGCCTTTTTCCCTTGTTTTTCCTGCTGCTTTGCATCCTGCTGTTCATGCCTTCGATTCTGACTCCCTCTTTCATCTTCTGTGGCTGTTTCTGCAAAATAGCTTGCTTAAAAGTTGGGGTCCCACTGGACCCCTCTGCTCCCATCCAGTCCGACAGCAGTTGCCCCCTTCGAAACAATGCTGCCAGAGTGGTTCTGTGGTGTTCCAGGCCTGCTACCATTGCGTAAAAGCCAAACCCTAGCTAGGTCAGAACTCCATTGCTGCGCGCTCCTTTCCTGAGAAAATCAGTCATCTGGTTCATTCTCAACGTCTTTTGGTTTCTTTAGTAAGAAAGTTCCTATGATTCAGTTAATTCATCATATGTTGATCTTTAATCAGTGCATCTAAACATCATTAACCATATACACAATAACCAGGTGCAGTAAAAATAGAACAGATCATCACACATAAGAGACACACATGAACACCATGATATAAGGTGAAAACCTAATGCGAGACAAAACCACCTGCTGTCGTCTTCCTTTAATATATGAAAAACCTGTTTACAATCTTGTATTGGCGCAGACTCATACCGGTATGCAGGCACCCACCTGCAGAAGGCTACAACCTTCTCTCGTTCTCCAGCTACTACTTGAAGGGAGCTACAACCCCCTGGCTCTTGTACTAGCCGATATGTTTACTAGTATGTAGGCGTCGGCCTACTGAAGGCTCCAACCTTCACTCGTTTTCCAGCTGCTACTGGAATGGAGCTCCAACAACCTAGCTCTTGTGCTGGCCAATATGTTTACTAGTACGTAGGCACCGGCCTACAGAAGGCTACAACCTTCTCTCTTCCTCCAGGGACCACGTTTCATAAACTTTCATACTGGATACTCCTGAAGCACAACAACATAATTTGAAGGCCATGTTTCATCCAATTTTCATACTAGACCCATCAACAACATTGAAGCACAAATTCAATCACCACTTGAAATACACCCATCAACTACACCTGCATCATCAATCTCTGAATCACCCAACACTGAAACACTGAAACCCTATCAACAAAACACAGTCACCAGAACACAGAGCAGACCACAGAATTCTGCAACAACAACCAGATCCAACTGCAACTTCAAATATCATACTTCATACTGTATACGCTACTCTGATGAGCCGAACCAGTGTGTATACGTGCTTTTACCAAAGTGAACCCGTGTATAGATCTGCAAATATTTACTCATAACTTTGCATCTATTTCAAACATCAGTAATACCTAGATCATAACATTTATATAATAAAACATGTGTCAATAATTCAGATCTAGTCTATCCATGATCAAACCACATAATGATAATACATTCCAAGCCTTATGATCCCGATCCATCATCAACTGCATAGGTGCATCCTTGGTTCAGATCAAGCAAAGCATCACAAACCCATAACTAGCATACTAGATCTCACACTTCATCAGATATTCATCACTTGCACACTTGCACTTTGGCCTAATGATCTTCTTCTCCTTATATAGGTTTAGGCCTCTCTCAATACCATGGTCCAAAACCACGTAGGACCGATACCTTGGACCCAATACCTGGGGTCAATACCTCGGACCAAATACCATGGATCAATACCAAAATACCATGGACCAAATACCACGGACCAAAACTTAGTTTTCCAACATGTACGCGCCTTTCCTTCTGTGAAAGTGCGTGTGTACGTTATACGCGCCTTTGTATATAGTGAACCTGTGTGTATACATGACTTGGTCAATGGTGAACCTGCGTATACCTTTTTGTATACGAAACTTTGTATACAATGAACCTACGTGTATGTGCGGCTTGGTCAATGGTGAACCTGCATATACCTTTTCGTATACGCAACTTTGTATACAGTGAACCTATGTGTATATGTGGCTTGGTCAATGGTGAACCTGCATATACCTTTATTTCTTCATTCTTTACTGTTTATCTGCTCTACTGTGATCTTTCATATGAGAGAGTTGCCATCAAGGACAACACTTGTGTCATACCTGTATCATAATGCCAACAATCTCCCCCTTTGGACTTGATGGAAACAACCACACCAAGTCATTCTCCCTCTTTAACATCAAGGGCAAAGGGCAGACCAAGATATTCTCTCCCTGGATATACATTTTATTGTCCATACTCCCCCTGAGTACATGATGAAATCTTTGATCGAGCTCTCCCATTGAACATGCCAAGATGTACCAATCCATCCATGCTCCCCCTGAGCACATGTATAGTCTGCAAAAATATTTTTCAAAAGAATAACATGACTCTACAACTCAACTAAGTGAGTATGACCTTCCTATGACTCATACATACATCAATCTTCCAACCAAGTGGGGATACACCATTTTGACTCATCCACCCAACCAAGTGGGGATATACCAAATGTTTATACATGACTGAAATAGACATTATTACATCATCCTTCCCATGCAAATTGGGGTTACAAATTAGGTCTTTTCATGACCTTTACATCAAATGATATACATGACTTTTATAACAATGACCAACAATCTAAACAGGACCATGATAGTCATCAACAACTATCATACACCATAAGCATCTGTCACCAACATCCAGACTTGTAACCTGTAATACCATTCTCTTGGCCAACCAACAATAATTTAGCCACATAAGCATCATTACCAAATATTTCTAATCATAATGCCAACAATGCATTTATTCAAAGCATGTGCTCCCCCTGAACCTGTTCCATCTATTCACTATCTGATCTGATCATGCATATATCAACAAGAAGTATCAAGGCATCATCATCATCAAGTTAGGATCAAAAGCACTTCTAAACAACATCTTATGAGTACCAACACATTTCCACACATCATCAGCAGATTGTAACCATTATCAAACAGAGCAAATAATTGACTGAATCATATCAGACCCTTTTTCCTGAGTCTGTCCCACTGCTTTTCCTCAATCTAACATATACGCGACTATGCAGCTTCGAACTCGCGTATACACGCGAATTGTCTTTATGAAACTTGCGTATGATATTTAGAACACTGAGGTTCCACACCTTCAGCTCCCTCTGAGTCTATCATGTCTGTATACTCTTCTATGCCACATCTTTCTGACTGTACTTCCTTTTTCTTCCATATCTTCGACTGTGATGATGTTTTATCCTTTTGGTATGGTGCCCAAAATCTTCTCCTACATTCCTTTGCTATATGTCCAAGCTTGTTACATGCATAACATATTATATGTTTCATATTCCTTCTATAGCAGTCAATGGCTTTGTGACCAAACATATTGCAAGCAAAACAGTATCCCTTAAAGTACCTAGAACGTGATGATCTTTCTGTGTGATGGTCTTGAACCATTCTACTTCTACATCTGGCTGCAACATGCCCAAATTTATGACATATAAAACATGCAACATTATTCATCAGAGGAAATAACCGTCTATCACTTCCACAGTTAGGAGTAAAGGATTTTCTTTGAAGACTTTCTTTCTTTGGTTGTTGATGGGGTTGACCTCTCATCTCCTTGTTAAGCATTTCAAATTTTGCATAAGAATTCCTTGCCTCACCCTGTGAGCTAGATTCACCTTCAATAGATTCATAAAAACCAAGGCCAGTTTTGATAGCAGGAGACCTTTGACTACTAAGAATATTATCCAAAATCTTAGTACTGTCTTGAAATCGTAACAATTTATCCTTTTCTTATAATTTACCTTTTAAGATATTTACCTCAACCTGATATTGCTCTTCCTTTTCCAGATGTTGCTTCTTCAAGATTTCTGTAGCCTTTCTTCATTCTTCCACTTGTTACCTTAATTTGAGAATCTCATTTTCTTGTTCTTTATCTGCTTCATTCTGCTTATTTTTTAATGATATCAATTCATCCTGCAGCATTTGACGTACTTTGAAGGCACACTCCACCTAAGCTTTTAATCTGGAAACTTCTTCTTAGAGGGCACTCTCTCTTTTGTTAAATAGATCTTGTTGATCTAATGCTACATTTACTTGTTCATCTTCAATTTGAGGTGATTCAGAATCTGAATACTTGTTTCCACCTGATGGCAATCTGTCGCTATTCCTTTGAGAGTCTTCTTCTTCTGACGTGCTTTCTTTCCCATTGTTCTACAGATCTCCTTCAAGCGATCAAGCTTCTACCAAAGGACCTTCTCTAAAACCAATTGTTGGAAATAAAACTGAGAGGGGGGGGGGGGGGGGGGGGGGGTGAATCAGTGTTATCAAATCAATAACTTTTTCATTTCCATAATCTGATTCATATACGCTACTTCAGTTAAGGGAACTCGCGTGTACATGCAATTGTGTTTAATGCAACTAACGTATATCCAACAAACTTATGATTCAGTTAATTCATCATATGTTGAACTTTAATCAGTGCATTAGAACATCATTAACCATATAAATAGTAACCAGGTGTAGTAAAAATAGAATAGATCATCACACATAAGAGACACACATGAACACCATGATATAAGGTGGAAACCCAATGCGGGACAAAACCACCTGCTGTCGTCTTCCTTTAATATAAGAAAAAATTGTTTACAATCTTGTACTGGCGCCGACTCATACCAGTACGCAGGCACCCACCTGCAGAAGGCTACAACCTTCTCTCGTTCTCCAGCTACTACTCGAAGGGAGCTACAACCCCCTGGCTCTTGTACTAGCCGTTATGTTTACTAGTACATAGGCACCGACCTACTGAAGGTTCCAACCTTCACTCGCTTTCCAGCTGCTACTAGAAGGGATCCAACCCCCTGGATCTTGTACTGGCCGATATGTTTACCAATACGTAGCCGCCGACCTACAGAAGGCTACAACCTTCTCTCTTCCTCCAGGGACCACGTTTCATAAATTTTCATACTGGATACTCCTGAAGCACAACAACATAATATGAAGGCCACGTTTCATCCAATTTTCATACTAGACCCATCAACAACATTGAGGCACAAATTTAATCACCACTTGCAATACACCCATCAACTACACGTGCATCATCAATCTTTGAATAACCCAACACTGAAACACTGAAACCTTGTCAACAAAACACAGTCACCAGAACACAGAGTAGACCATAGAATTCTGCAACAACAACCAAATCCAACTGCAACTTCAAATATCATACTTCATACTGTATACGCTACTATGATGAACCGAACCAGCATGTATACGTGCTTTTACTAAAGTAAACCCGCGTACAGATCTGCAAATATTTACTCATAACTTTGCAGCTATTTCAGACATCAGTCATACCCAGATCATAACATTTATATAATAAAACATGCATCAATAATTCAGATCTAGTCTATCCATGATCAAACCACATAATGATAATACATTCCAAGCCTTATGATCCCGATCCATCATCAACCTCATAGGTGCATCCTTGGTTCAGATTAAGCAAAGCATCACAAACCCATAACCAGCATACTAAATCTCACACTTCATCAGATATTCATCACTTGCACACTTGCACTTTGGCCTAATGATCTTCTTCTCCTTATATAGGTTTAGGCCTCTCTCAATACCATGGTCCAAAACCACGTAGGACCGATACCTTGGACCCAATACCCCGGACCAAATACCATGGAACAATACCAAAATACCATGGACGAAATACCACGGACCAAAACTTAGTTTTCCAACATCTACGCACCTTTCCTTCTGTGAAAGTGCGTGTGTACGTTATACGCGCCTTTTTATATAGAGAACCTACATGTATACGCGACTTGGTCAATGGTGAACCTGCGTATACCTTTTCGTATACGCAACTTTGTATATAGTGAACCTGCGTGTATACGCGGCTTGGTCAATGGTGAACCTGCATATACCTTTCTTTCTTCATTCTTTACTGTTTACCTGCTATACTATAATCTTTCATCTGAGAGAGTTGCCATCAAGGACAACACTTGTGTCATACATGTATCATATTGCCAACAATAAGTAATAATAATGTACCAAGGTGCAACCGAAGAGAGAGATTTGCAAGACTATAAGCACAAATCTTGAAGGTTTTAGAAGTATGAAAATATGGTTAATGTTAACTCTAGAGAGCAAGTTAAAATGCTCTTAGGAGTGAGCCAAATATAATGGGGATTATGGTTCTTGTGATAAAACTTGAAGACAAAGAAGAGCTAGATAAATAAAAGAAAATCTCCGAAAACACATATTCTCGAACCCTATTTATAGTTAAAGCCAAAGTTGGCATGAATCACTATTAAGGTGAGGTTACTATTTAAGTAAATCATTGGTGTCCATTGAAACTTCATTTCAAAACTCATAAATATAAGGGAAGAGCAACAACAAAAAAGTGTTTTCCTGGCTTAAGTTAATGGGTCATGCCCAAACTTGATGGAAATGTTATATGAAGACACTTGTGATGGAAAATGATCCATTGATAACATAAGTGTGAGGTGTTTAATGACATCATTAGATCCCAATTTCGACCAAGCAAGTACAAAAGAGATCAAAGAATTCAGTGGTACTACCACTGGAAAGAAAAATGGCAAGTGTAAAAGAGTATACTACAAAGTTCAAAACTAAATCCTTTCAACTCATAATATATCATAAGAGGAGGACTCCACCATGAAACGAGGATGTAATTAATGCTCTTCATACCCAACACCATTATGAGACCTAAAAGCATGATACATTGAAATGAACATGAAGAAAGGATAGTAAAACAATTTAGAGTAGACAAACTAGTTGTACGCTCCTAAAGATAGATTGGAGGGAAAAAATAATAAGATTACCTCCATTATTTAAAAGTGAAATAAATAAAAAAACTATTATACAATGGTCATTGTATATATAACCATTTCAAATCTCAATGATAGAAGATGCATCCTAAGAACCATAAGGATTAGACTAAGAAAAAGAGACTTGTATGCACAAACATGTGGAGTTAAATAAAGAGCAACTCAATGGATAAAAATATTGTCTACACCACTATGTAGAAGGATGATCTCATCACATCCTTTGTAAGAATGAAGAGAGGAAAAATGATGAAAGTCTTGCATAACATGTTCAAGGTTAAGAAGGCAAAAGTAGATACATTGTTCAAAATTAGTTTACAAGTCAACCTCATAGTATAAGTGAAATATAACCAGAACTCAAAACAGAAGAAAAAATAGATCAACGACTTGAAAATAAGCCTCTTCAAGGGGGAAACCTCCTTTTAAATCACATAAATGAACAAGACCTCATTGGTATACCTAAGATTCCAAAGAGTCACAATATCATTATAGCCTACATAACAATAATAATGTAAGGGCACAATGATAAAAATAGTGGAATTCTATTGGGAATAATAATAACAATACGGGGACTACATGGGGCACAAAAATAATAATATAGGGGCTACACTAGTATTACATGGACCTAACATGCCCCTCTCCTTCAAAAAAGTGTTGTCCTCAATGTTTGAGTAGTTCTGGATGCTTCTATATAAAATACTCATCCTCCCATGTGGAATATTTGGCAATAAGTTCTTCCACTTAATGAGATATTCTAAAATTGATCGATTTTTTAGTTGTTATGTTTTTGTTTCTGTGAATGCTTCAAGCTCGAATATGATTTTTCCTTCCTTGTCAAGTTCTAGCAGTATTGTTTGAACTATAAGATTGTAGCTTATAACCTTCTTTAAGCATGAAACATGGAAAACTGGGTGTATTTGAGAAGATGCATGTAGCTCCAATTTGCATGCCATAGTACCAATCTTTTGCAACACCTTGTATGGGTTATAGTTTATTATCCTTATTAGCTTGCTTGAGGGATATTTGTTTTTATGGTTATAGACGTAAAAATACCCAATCGCCGATGCGAAAACTTATTTCACGGTATGTCGATATGCTTGTTATTTGATCCGATTTTGCGCAAGAGTCAAGTTATCCTTTAAGAGTTGGAGAACTTTGTTGTTGATGCTCGAGGTGATCTTCCACTTCTTGAACGTTAGAATTTTCTCTTAAAAATAATGTGACAGACGGTGAATGATATCCATAAAGTGTCATAAATCAGGTCATTTTTGTTGGAAAATCCTTTATAGCAGTGTTTTAATTTAACTTTTCATACATGACAGTTATTTGTGACATTATGTTCTTCTTCATTATTATGCTTATGCTATTATAATCAAATAAATGCCAAAACCATGAAGATCACAATTAATAAAGATGAACACAAGATATAGGCTCCAAGCCAAGGCAAAAACCCTTGTAACGCCTCCTCCCACATTTACCCAATTTCACTGGCTCGCCGAGGTAAACATGAGCCAAGGGTTACTATGACATGACCCAACCTCCTAAGTACAATTAAGGACATGGAGTTGATGAACTGGAACTTTATTGACCTTCTTCATGAGCTACAAGACACCCAGGAGCTAGAAAACCACTACCACTGCCCAAACCTTGAGTTGGATTGCCTTTTTAGTGACCTAGGCTCCCAACCTGCAACATCTGTGGTGAAAATTCCATGTAATAAAAGCTAATAAAGGAAAAATAATAACCACATATTACGGGACACTTATTATAAGCTTAATGTTGGGAAAAACATCTTAGTGGGTGTTCATTTTGATTATTATGGCTAAAGGAATTTGACAAAGACAAAGGCAATGGGAAAGGCTTTTGATATGCGTGAGGTATTTATTGGCATTTATTTATGAAAATAAAGGAAATTAGGAGAAAAGGAAGGTGAAAGGTCACAGATTGCATGTGAGGATGAAATTGAAGGAAAATGAAGAAAATAGAGGCCTCATTGATAAAAAGGCTTATGAGGATCAGTGGGCAAGCTTTTTTCTCAAGCTTGGTCAGTTGGTACCTTTTGTCATTTCAGTTTCGGAGATCTCGCATTATTCTCTCTCTTTCTCACTCTCGGACACTTTGAGTTTTGTTGGAGCACTTTGGCATTGGATCATGTTGTAGTGGCTACAACCACCCTCCAAAATTTTGCCTTAGCCTCGTTTTGGAGCCTCCCTTCCAACCTTCACAACAGCTTGCCTTGCTTTGTCAAGTTCACAAGCTTTAGTGTCTTTCTTGCACAAAGGCAACCTGTCGGTCATAGCTTGATCCATTCCCCTCATAGGTTGTTCACTCGGACTTGGTCCAGCTGCAGGCTGAGCAGCTTCCCCTTGAAAATTGCGCATTTCTAGAGGGCAACCATCCTTCCCTCCAAAAATTGCGCAATCCTCTCTGATAGCCTGTTCGGCTCAAGGATTGCGCAATATTACCTGCCAACACTCCCAGCAGGATTTGAACAAATTTCCCCAGTAAGGATGCTTAGTCCAAAATTTGCGAAAATCTGGGCAGCAGTTGGCTGATCTACCCAGAAATTGCGCAAATCTCCTGGGTAGCCAGCCCAACTCCCAGCCAGAAATGCGCATTTTTCTCTAACAGTCAAGCAATCTCTTGCATGTGCAGCTAAGTTAACCTGTTCCCTCCGAGACTGAGAAAAACATACGTGCATGCATTTTCCACTTCTCCCAAGGCATCATACAAAGGCATCCCTTGTTTCAGGGATCTATGTTTAGCATTTGGAGGTTACATGCAAGGAGCAATTCCAAAACCTCCCACCAAGTGTCGCTTACCCTAGATTCATGGCATATGCATCACAACCTCTATGTTATCAAAACTCATCAACTGGACACTGTAGAGCTCATTCCTCACATCAACCTTGTAGCTTTCACATCCCACATCACATCTAAGATTATTCGGCAGATTCAGCTCAGCTGTTTTTGGGTAAGCCCGCTTCCCATTCCTTGTGCTGCATTTCTGTTGCTTTTTGTGTTTTCACTTGTCGGAGTACTGTTTTCTTGATTTCTTTGAACACTTGTTGTGATTTACATATATACTAGCTTGTCCTAGCTCTGTTTCAGTTTTCGTTTCTATCTCACAGTTGTCGCATGCATGAAACTACTTTGCATGGACATTCGCCCAATCGGCAAACTGCCTCACCCACATGCATGTTGATCTATTTGCTGAATCTTTCATTCATGTTTTGCATGCATTGTCAATCGCTTCTACTATCACTTAGTGTCACCTTGCATTTACTGTCTTAGTTGCTTTCAGTTTCCTGTTGGCGAGTCGAGCCAACCTTGGCCTAGACTCTACCTTCACCAAGGTTGCATTACGTAAACTGGGGAAGGAAGGCTCACCTTCCTCTCCAGATTTGCACATTTCTGCCTAGCACTAGCCTCCAAGACTGTTTCGCGCAATTCTGGAGGACACTGGCTGCTTGGCCTAAGAAATTACGCAAATTTGTCCCTAGGCAAGTAGTCTTTCCCAGCTGAAATTGCACATTGCGCAATCCCAGCAGTCAGTAGCCAGACTTGACTGTGCATTACGCAGTTCCAACAGTTAACTAATCTCCCAACAGCCCAGACCTTGCCCTGTGCAGTCTTGGCAGTCAGTCTCCCGACCTCCCGGCCGAAATTGCACAACCTTCATGTTCATGCACCCAGGTATGTTGCAAGTCAGTTCTCATGTTCATTTTGGTTTTTGGCTGACAGATTGCTTTCCATGAGTGTTTCCATGTCTCCAAGTATCCTAGGTGTTCATCTTCCTCTCAAAAGTACAAGTACAATGGTTTCCAGGAGAGCATTGATGAAGACACTGTTCAAAACACACTTGGGGATGCAGTTGATCAAGTGTCCATGGACTTGCCTACCAACGAAGACATCAAGTTGTTCATAGACAAGGACATTAAGATATGACAGCAACAACATCATAATGAGTAGCATCATGAACAACAACTGAAGACATCATACCAAATGCAATGAATGCAAGAGGAGGGTTGTTGACAACACGAAGGCGGAACAAGGTTGCAAGCTCAAGCAGGTCCATTGATGATGAAAGCAACTTTGGAGACTCTGGCTATGAAGTGATGGCACGACATGAAGATCGTGTGAAGGTAGAAGATGGAACAAAGAAAGAGTTGAATGTGTTGAAGCAACAACTCAAGAAGAACCTGAAGTTTCCCAGACAAACGAATGAGTTGCAGCAGGAATAAGAATAGCAGTGGGCACAACATGCACCCACGGATGAAACTGCGCCCGTACACAGATCCATCCCAACAGCTGACACAGAGTAGACAGAGTGATCAGTGTTGTTGATCGCATGCAAGGGATTTAGCAACATGCATGTCATTGAGCACACACATGCAATCCAACCCATTCAACACACTCACCATTGCGAAAACAAGAAGAAAGTCCAACTGGGGTTGAAAATGTACTTCGGCAAGTTGACGTGCATGACCACCAACACACACTTGAAGATCAACACAAACATTATGCATTAGTGTGTTTCTGGTTCAACGGTACCCAAGAAGACCATGCAAATGTTAGCAGATTTGGATGAAGGGGTCCGAACCAATGCACCGGTTGCAACGGAGGCAAGAGTTCGCTTCAGCAAGATGTCACCATGAGGTGCATGCGCACCGTCACGGACAACCAAGCTTGGCATTAGCTCACCACCTTCACCATAATAAGCATGTCAAGGAGTTTGTCTCATCACAGCAGACCGGGTGTCAGTGATGTCTTGCAGGGATTTCTCAAGACACGTTGTCTCACATGAGTACATGTGCATTGTAATGTTGAGTCATGTCAAGTGTAAGTCAAGTGTCAATGGTTGGATGTAACAGTCATAGAGTAGGTTAAGAGTTATGAGGGTAGTTTAATTGTCACAAAGGGGAATGTCAAGGGTCACCCCACCCTTTGCTATAAATATTCCCTCATAACTCACTGTAGGTTTTAACCCTGTACAGGAATTACCTGCATACGAATTCTAAAACACAGAAAATAAACAATGTGAGAACATAACACATAAAACACATATACACAGAGATTTTCCCCTAGATCCCAAAATCGGGACTACCATCTTGATTTTTCATTATGTTCCTTTCAATGTTACAATACATATTTATACATGTCGAAGCATCCAATACCATGGACTGAAAACCATCGCGTCCAAAACCATGTGCGAAAATCATGCACAAAACCATAAGTAGGTTCGCCCAACCTAATATAGGGTCTAGAACCAAAATTTTTCCCTACACCCCTCAAACCCCCTGTGACCCCCCCTGCTATGCAATCGACGTAATGAAGGGGGGGCTCCGCCCCCCTGTAACCCCTCGGTTAACTACGTGGGCTGGTCGTGGAAATAATATAACACAACCCAACATTCTCCCACTTGTTATTTTCTTTCCACATGGGGCCACAAGAGAGCTTACTCATTTATTCAGCCCTGCAATGCCCATTGTTTCTCTACACTAAGAGAACTTCTTAGAGCTCACAGATTTTGTCAGTGCATCTGCACTATTCTTCAAAGTGTCCACCTTTACTAGCAACACCTTTTTGTCTTCTATCATATCCCTCACAAAGGGATACTGAACATCAATGTGCTTTGTATTTGAATGATATGCAGGGTTCTTTGCCAAGAAAATTGCACTTTGGTTGTCACGGTCTATCCTTATAGCTCCCTGTACTAACCCCATACTTGAACACAATCTCTGCAACCAAACTTCTTTCTTGCTTGCATGAGTGGTTGCCATGTATTCTGCCTCTGTAGTTGATACTGCCACTAGAGATTGTTTCTTACTCATTCAATTGACTAATAGGTTATACACATACCCACTTGTAGATCTTCTATGATCTAGATCTCTAATGCAGTCTGCATCAACAATGCCACGAATATCCAACAATTTGTCCAGTCCTGGTCTTCCTTGGTAGCAAAAACCATAATCACTAGTGCCACGCAAATACCTGAAAACTCTCTTCACTATTGTCTAGTGCTCCTTCCCTGGTTTTGACATAAACTTGCTCAATACTCCCACTGCATGTGCAATTTCTGGTCTAGTGCAAACCATTGCATACATCATGCTACCGATTGCACTTGCATATGGAACACGAGACATGTCCTCTTCCTCTTCTTGTGTCTTGGGACACTGTTTAGCAGATAACTTCACACCTACAGGAATAGGAACCTTCACCAGTTTACTATCCTGCATATTAAACCTCTGCAGTATTGTCTCAACATAATTCCTCTGGCTTAACCAGAGCTTCCTCTTTGCTTGATCTCTTTTAATTTCCGTGCCCAAAATATAGTTTTCAGCACCAAGATCTTTCATGTCAAATTTGGAGGACAATTGGGTCTTCAAATCCTGGATAATTTCATTGTCATTTCCAACTAGCAACATATCATCCACATACGAGACCAAATAAATAACACAGTCACCAATTAATTTAAAATACACACAGTGATCTTCTTTGCTTTTCGTGAAGCCAAGTTCCGATAGAAATGTATCAAATTTCTGATACCACATCCTTGGTGACTGTTTTAACCCATACAGAGACTTCTTTAACTTGCATACCAATTCTTTCTTACCCTTCACCGCAAAGCCTTCAGGTTGCTTCATGTAGATTTCCTCTTCCAGATCCCCATGAAGAATTGTTGTCTTCATATCCATCTGTTCTACCTCAAAATCAAAAGTAGCAGCAATAGATAAAAGTAATATAATAAAAGTTACCTTGGCAACAGGAGAAAATATATCACCAAAATCAATTCCTGGCACTTGGGAATAACCTTTTGCTACCAACCAAGCTTTGTATTTCTCCGCCTTTCCTTTTGCATTTATCCTCTTCTTGAACACCCATTTGCTGCCAATGGGTTTCCTTCCAGGCGACAACTCCACTAGATCCCAAGCCTCATCTTTGTGCAAAGATGCCATTTCATCAATGATGGCCTCTTTCCAGAGTTTGTCATCCTCTGAATCTACTGCTTCCTTCATAGTTCTGGGATCATCATCAATAACAGATAAAGAAAAATTTGAACAGAAAGTGGATGGATTATACCTTTCTGGATGCCTTCTTTCTCGAACTGATCTTCTCACACCCGGAATTTGTGGCTCTTCATCTTCTAATTCCTCCTCTATTGTAGAGTCTAATTCTTCCTCCTTAAGCTCAAACTCTATCTTCTGAGGTTCCTTTGGTGGACCTCATGTTTAATAACATCTTTCACGTATCTAAACACCACATCTGAGTTGTACAAAACCTTCCTTGTTACTGGGTTCCAAAGCTTATAACCCTTTAAACCATCCTTATACCCAATAAAGATGCACTTTTCAGATTTACTATCCAACTTGGTTTATTTCTCCTTTAGAACATGTACATATGCATCACATCCAAATACCCTCAGATGTGAAATAGAGGGTTTATTACCAGTCCATACCTCTTGTGGAGTCTTATCCTCCAACGCTAATGAAGGTGATATGTTGACCAGGTAACTTGCTGTCTCCACCGCCTCTGCCCAGAATTGCTATCCTAACCCAGCACCACTGAGCATGCTTCTTGCCCTTTCCATCAATGTCTTGTTCATTCTTTCTGCAACTCCATTTTGGTCAGGTGTGTATGGAATAGTCTTTTGCCGTGCTATACCACACTTCTTACATAATTCTTCAAATTCCTTACTGCAAAACTCTCCACGTTATCTGTCCTCAACACCTTTATTTTCTTGTCTGTCTGGTTTTCCACCAGAGCCTTAAACTCTTTAAACTTATCAAAGACTTTATATTTATTCTTAATGAAATATATCCATGTATTTCTTGAGAAGACATCTATAAATGATACATAGTACACAGACTTACCCAGTGATGGAACATTCACAGGTTCAAACACATCACTGTGCGCAATTTCTAATATCTGTTTCGCCCTCTTACCACCAGAGGGGAAACTCACCAGATTTTGCTTCCCATATACACAATTTTCATAGAAATCAAAATCCAGAGAGCTATTACTCATACCTTCTACCATACATTTACCACGAAGTATTCAAAGGCCCTTCTCTCCAATATGTCCAAGCCTTTGATGCCACAACATGGTCTTCTCTCTAGAGACCACTATATTTTCTGCTCCACTTTCAGGAACCACAGAGCTGTTGCACCCATCAACAATAATTCTACCTTACAGCTTGTACAAAGTTCCAATTCGAACTCCCCACATCAATACCAATGCTCCCCAAACCATCTTGCAGTTATTCTTCTCGAACACTGTTTTTACACCTGCATCATCCAGCTTGCTTACAGAAATCAGATTTCTGGCCAATGCAGGGATATGCAGAACACCCAGAAGTGTTCTAACCCTTCCACCTTGCAACTTCAACTATACTTTTCCGCGACCAACAATTCTAGCATTCCTATCATCCCCTAAGAAGACATCACCGCCATCGTATTTCTTATACTCATAGAACCACTCTCTATGGGGAGTGAAGTGAAAGGATGCACCTGAGTCAGTCAACCATGCCTCATGATCTACATGTGGACTTGAAGAAGCCAAGTACATATCCCCACCTTCATCTGAGGTGGTTTTCGCCTCTGCAGAAGGAGCATCATCAGATCCCGTTCCTTTATCAGGAGCCTTAGGTTTACAGTCCCGTTTGTAGTTCCCTTCCTTTCCACAAGCACACCATCTTTACAGGTTTTCCTAGAGATTTAGATCTCCCACTCGATGACTTATATTTGTTTATGTTCTGAGACTGTCCTCGTACAGACAAGGCATCACCATTCTGGCTCTCCATATTTTTCCATCTCATCTCCTCTGTCAGCAAGGATGATACTATTTCATCAAACTATAAGGCAGTTGTATTGCTACATATTGTAATAACCAGATTATCCCACGAATCTGGTAGAGAACACAAAAAACTAATGCACTTATCTTCTTCTGAAATTTTAATATCAACAAATAATAACTGACTTACCATTGTATTAAATGTATTCAGATGCTCTATCACCAAGTCTCCATCTTTCATCCTCAGGGTATACAACTTTTTTTGCATGAACAGTTTATTCACTAGAGACTTAGATTGGTACAAAGTCCCTAACTTGTCCTACAAAGTCTTCTTTGTAGCTTCCCCTGATACATTCAACAATATTGAATCTAAGACACACAATCATATCCTTTTGATCCAACTTCTTCCATTCTTCATCGGACACTCCCATTGGTTTAGTACCTGGATCTACCACGATCCATTGATCTTTATCCACCAATAGATCCTCCATCTTGAGTTTCCACAACTCAAAACTCTGACCATTAAATTTCTCGATCTCTATCCTTCCACAACTCACCATCTTCTGTCACCACCAGAATCGATCTCACAGATATCCCACTGAACAGGGTCTACCATAGGCCCGAGCGAAACCCCTCAGCAATAAAGGCGTCCCCTTGAATCCAAAACAACTCTGATATCAAATGTAGGTTTTAACCCTATATAGAAATTACCTGCATATGAATTCTAAAACACAGAAAATAAACAATGTGAGAGCATAACACATAAAACACATATACACAAAGATTTTCCCTGAGATCCCAAAACTAGGACTACCAACTTGATTTTTCATTATGTTCCTTTCAATGTTACAATATATATTTATACATGCCGAAGCATCCAATACCATGGACCAAAAACTATCGCGTCCAAAACCATGCGCGAAAATCATGCACATAACCATAGGTAGGTCTGCCCAACCTAATATAGGGTCCAAATCGTGAAGATGTCTCCATCTTGAGGAAGCTTTTCGATCTCTTGTCCACTCACATGTATGATGGTGAAGGCAAAGTGGCCTAGTATGAGAACTTACATAACTTTCTTTCCATGATTCATGAGGAAGATGATTTTTTCTGACAAACAAGACAGTTTGTTGCTTGCATTCACACTTTACGAATCTCCATTTCATTGGGTGCTCATCCTACCAGCTAACAACGTGCACTCTTTTGAGCACTTCTGTGATCTTATTAAAGACACATTCTATCATTTTGATCCAAACCATCTTGACCAGAAACTGTTACAGCACCGAAGGGCTCCGCATGAATTAGTTATTGATTTTTGGCAGCGCTTCCATGAATTGCAGTTTCAAGCTCTGAGGAGCCATATGAAATTTGATTATCTTTGGGACCGGTTCGAGTACTTCCTTAAGAAATCTGCTTGTCCCAATAGAAAGTTTGAGATCAAGCCTCACTCAACATTATTCATTGATGGAGCTGCACAATCTCATGTGGAAGTAGGAATTGTCTCAACTGAATGTCCGCCTTCCTCTTACTCAACAGCTCCACCACTGCCCAGTGATGTTGATGATCATGCTCACACACCTGTTCATCCTTCACACCCTCCCAACATCACTTCACTCAATTTTTGCATAGATTTGGTTGTGAGTCCTTCGATTCCTCATATGCATTCTTTTCTATGACCTTCGTCTTCGCACTCGGGTGTTCCTTCAGATGATGTTGTCTTGTGTTCGTCCATTCCGAACTCTTCACTTGTTGTGAACAAGGAACAACCCATTAATGGAGTTGGTGTTGCACAACCAACATGCACTGTCATTCATGAAGAGTATGAGTGGAAGCTTGAGCATCAACACTTGGCGAAGGATGACTCCCTTCCGTTCGAGCCCCCTCTGTTCTTTCCTAACATCGTTGGTGAACCTACCATCCATGATTTCACATGTGTGTCTTCATCCACGGATGCAAGCATTGTTGGTCTTTCGCAAGACACACCATATGTTAGCCCATCATCCAGCAATGGAGAAGACCGATCATTGATTGGAAATCCGCTTGATCTTTCATCTAATTTTTCTGGAAATGCAAAGGGTGAACATCTTTCCTCCTGATCTACTCCTCAGTGTGATTCATCAAACCATGAGGATGTTAACCAACATCCTGAATTTTCTAATCTTGGTTGTCATCATCTCTTCACCTCATCATCCGATCATGATGTTGATTCACTTGTTGTTAATCCGTCTAAGCCACTAGTCTACGAGATCCATCTATCAACGAAGTTGAAACCCCACAAATTGTCGAGGAACTTCAGCTCGAGCTAATGGTTATGTCAGGCCCTTGCTATCTTGAGGTTGGTTTCGCTTCCGATCAGAAAATCGTTCAAACACTCAAGGCTCCTCATCACTCATCTGTATGCACTCAAGATCAATCTAACACTCAGATTTTACTTCCTCCACTCGAACTACACGATCCCATTGCTTATGCATTGGAGGAGTCTTACATTGCAAGCACTCGTGCGTGACGCAAGTTATTTTTGTCTCTTTTGTTTTCTTGCATGTCACAGTCAAGAGTGTGCTTATGCTTCAAAGTTGCACGTAGTGTTACACAACACCATGATAAATTTGCGTACAGCCCGTCATGCACATGCACTCACTTATGTCCTGTGGGCACTTTTAATCACGAAGTGTGGTTGTCTTCATTTTTATATCTTTCTTGCTTGCTGGTTCACACAACTAGGTCGCTCGCGGACCAAGCCTTCACCAACATGGGTCTATCAATGCGCCGCTGGCTGCATTGGAAGTATCACTTCGTGTGATCAGACTCATGTACCGTTAGTGTAGGGATAGGAGTAGTGTTTTCTTTTAGTTGTTTGCTTGCATGCTTGTTTGCTTACGTGCTTTGTTTGGTTGCTTGTTTGTTTACTTGCTTTGCTTTCATTTTTGCTTCTGCTCTTGCTTTGCTTTGTTTATTGTTAGTTTGTTCACTTGTTTCGTTCATAGGTTAGTTTTGCATGAAACCATGTATGACTCTTGAAGCGAGATGGGTAAAGTACAAGAGGGCTTGTACAATTATCACTACTTGGTTATCTTTCATCTTGGCTTTGTATGATGAGTTTATTACTTTTAGTCCATGATATGTCGAAGGAAAATACATACTGTTCGAAGTGAACCTTGGTGTAAACACAATGCTTATGTGCTAACTAGTGTCACCTTCTCTAGTCGATTGTTTTTGGGTGAACCCTTGTCAGGTGAGTCAAGTAGGGTAAGGCAAGGGGGAAAACCTTAATAGGCACGTCAAAGATACAATAAAATACAACTCTACTGGAACAACCCCTTCTGCTCTTAATAAGGTGGGATCCCTCTTCCGCCTTTGAAATGAATTAGTGTTATGCACAGTGAAAAATGAAAAAATGAAAAGTCAGAAATTCAAAATTCAAAATGAATAAGGCGAAAGAAGAGAAAGGGTTTCTACGCAGGGAGGTGATGCAAGTAACTCCACTGAGGTAATGATGAGGCTCACTAGAAGCGGAGCCATGCTTGTGTTCCTATGTGATTCCACCGGGGTATTGTCCAAGCCTGCTGCCAGTGGAGCAACATAAGAGATGAAACTAAGACTCTGACAACTATACTGCTTGTGCACCTATATACCCCTCAACTTCAATCGAAACAACTGTGTTGCCTTGGCCTAGAATGTGTGTCAATCGACCAAGGGTTTGGTAGGTGCTACATCTTACAATCAAGTTAGTGTGAAACTAAGATGAGCTGAAAACTGAACAATACTTCCGGAGGTGTTAGACTTGATTTCACGAACAAAGTCCATTCAGAGCGTTGGAGTTTTACCAGTGTGTCGCCAAGAGTTGTAGCGGCTACAACCACCCTCCAAAATTTTTCCTTAGCCGTGTTTTGGAGCCTCCCTTCCAACCTTCACAACAACTTTCCTTGCTTCGTCAAGTTCACAAGCTTCAGTGTCTTTCTTGCACAAAGGCAGCCTGTGAGTCACAGTTTGATCCATTCCCCTCACAATTTGTTCACTCGGACTTGGTCTAGCTGCAGGCTGAACAAATTCCTCTTGAAAATTACACATTTCTGGAGGGAAACTAGCCTTCCCTCCAAAAATTATGCAATCCTCTCTGGCAGCCTATTGGGCTCTAGGATTACACAATCCTACTTGCCAACACTCCTAGCAGGATTTGTGCAAATTTCCCCAGCAATGCTGCTTAGCCTAGAATTTGTGAAAATCTGGGCAATAGTCAGCTCCTCTGCCCATAAATTGCGGAAATCTAACCAGCCCAGCTCCTAGCCAAAAATGCGCATTTTTCTCCAATAGTCGAGCAGTCTCTTGCATGTTTAGCTGAGTTGACCGGTTCCCTCCGGGACTAAGAAAAACAGTCTTGCATGCATTGCCCACTTCTCTCAAGGCAACATTCCCTTGTTTCAGGGATCTATGTTTAGCAGTTGGAGGTTACATGCAAGGAGAAATTCAAAAACCTCCCACCAAGTGTCACTTCCCCTATATTTGTGGCATGCGCGTCACAACCTCAATGTTATCAAAACTCATCAACCGGACGCTGCAGAGCTCATTCCTCACATCAACCTTGCAGCTCTGACACCCCACATCACATCTAGAAGCAGTCAGCACATTTAGCTCAATTGTTTTGGGGTAAGCCTGCTTTCCATGCCTTGTGCTGCATTTCTGTCGCTTTTGTGTTTTCACTTGTGGGAGTACTTGTTACAGATCCATTTGGGCACATCAACCCTGACTTACAAATCAATACGATTAGGGCCCATCAAACCCTAATTCAGTTGTTACATGCCCTAAATGAAGTCAACCATCAGAATGCTTCATTCCCAAGAGATTCCATGACTGAAATCATCCAAAAACTGCCTCTAAGAAGATCAATAAAGGCAAGCCTTTATCAGGGTGCACTGCAGTGCAGCCCAATACACTGCCAGGCTACATTGCAGCGCACTTGAGCCCTCTTTGGCCTGTGGTGGGTGAATTTGAGCGAAATCTGAATTGGGGTTTGGAATATTCTTATCCATAGGATGCTTCTAGAAGTTTCCTAAGGCTATCCACTCCTTTGGACTCGAAATTGGATGAGGGAGGGAGTTAAAGAACATCAATCCCTTTATCCCTTCCTCCATGGAACTAAATCCTAAGTTTTGGAGGGCATTCATTATCACCATTTATGGCATAACTTCCTTCATTCACCTATAAAAATACCACTCATCTAAGTGATCAGGGTGTTGGGTGTGGAGCCTGATTATCTTCTATATTCAAAAGTTTCAGCCGGATGTATACCCTAAGAAGACTGTACACCACTCCACACGGGGGGGACTTGTCCCCCCCGCAGGGGTCCGGGTGTAGCGCCCTCGAAGCTAAAAATAGATGTAAAATTGCCTTGTAAAAGTATAATAATTTCTAATCAATCTGGGCCGTTCATTAGGCGGATGATCTGACGGTAGAAGTTATGCTTAATTTAGGGTTTTTTGCCCTAGAAGGCAACCCCTCGCTATATATGAGGGAATTGTATTGCGTCTATGTATATCTATATTTGGAGTGAGGAAAAGAGAGGAGATTGAAAGTGAAGAGGGAGTTATAGCGGATCTATTGTAGGTTGTATCTCTTTAAAGTTTTCTAAATAATATAAAAGGAAGGACTGGTTGTTTCTCCATGGACGTAGCCCAAATTGGGTGAACCATGTATATCTGTGTCTCTCTTGTTTTATGCGTTTTCTATGTTTATATTTCTGCAATATTTTATGTGTTCCATTGCTCTATAATATATAATTTTCTAACAACTAGTATTAGAGCCGAAGGTCTATTTGAGGATAAACTCATAGGAGAGAAGGGTTCCAGGTTCGAGTGGGAGCAATGGCGGAAGATGGTAGGTTTAGGGTCGAAAAATTCAACGGCCAAAACTACCAGTTGTGGAAGATGCAGATGGAAGATTATCTGTATCAGAGAGATCTGTACCTACCATTGAGCGGAAAGACAAATAAGCTGACGAGTATGACAAACACAGAATGGGATATTCTCGACAGAAAGGCACTTGGAACAATACGGTTGTGCCTAGCGGCGTCAGTAGCATTTAATATTTCAAAGGAAATGACAATAGATGGTTTAATGTCGGCATTGGCCAAACTATATGAAAAACCCTCGGCCTCAAATAAGGTATTTCTTATGAAGCATTTATTTAATATGAAGATGTCAGAAGGTGGATCTGTTGTTGATCATTTAAATGATTTTAATACAGTTACAAGTTAGTTAAGTTCTGTAGGGGTAAATTTTGATGATGAATTTAGGGCTCTGTTATTTCTGTGCTTATTGCCAGAAAGTTGGAATGGTTTAGTTATGGCCATTTGTAACTCTGTCTCTGGATCTAGTACTTTAAAGTTTGATGATGTTTTCGGTGCAATCATTAGCGAGGAAATGCGATTAAAAAGCTCTGGTGAGACATCAGGCAATGCTTTGACTGTAGAGACTAGGGGAAGAAAAATGGAAAGAGGAAAGAGCCCAGGATATCGTAGTAAGTCAAGAAAAGGTATATCCAAGTCCAGATGGGGGATAGTGTGCTGGAAATGCGGGAGGAAAGGACACCTGAAGAAAGATTACAAGTCTCGGAAGGGAAAAGAAGGAGACGCGCAACAAGAAACTAATCATGAAGCGAATGTAACAAGTGATGTGTTGCAAGATGCTTTGATTCTTTCATTAGACAATATTATTAATGCCTGGGTGGTAGATTTAGGGGCCTCATTCCTTGCCGCACCTGATAAGAAACATTTTCATGATTATGTTCAAGGAGATTTTGGACAGGTTCGATTGGGTGATGATAAACCTTGTAAAATCATTGGAATGGCTACAATTGTCATAAAACAACAGAATGGAAATCAATGGCTATTGAAGGAGGTAAGGCATGTTCCAGATCTGAAGAAAAATCTTATTTCAATAGGGCAGTTGGGAGGTGAAGGTTGCGTAAGTACTTTCACAGATAAAACCTCGAAGGTCACTAAAGGATCCTTGGTAATAGTGAAAGGAGGAAAGGTTGGTACATAGTATTTATGCAATGGTATTTCTAATTCTGTTAATGCTTTAACCTCTACAAGAGAAGATACGACATTGTGGCATCATAGGCTTCGACACATGAGTGAGAAGGGGATGTAGATTCTTCACTCAAGAAATTTGTTGTGAGGTTTGAAGCATGTTGATTTAAAATTCTATGAGAATTGTGTAAATGGAAAACAGAAGAGAGTCAGATTCCTTAGAGTTGAGAAAGAAAAGAAGAGCGGAAAATTAGAGCTTGTGCATACAAATGTATGGGGACCTGCTCAAGTATCATCTCTTGGTGGCTCTCGTCATTACGTTACTTTTATTGATGATGCAACCAAAAAAACCTGGATTTATTGTATTCGAAATAAATCTGATGTATTTGATACTTTCAAGAAATGGAAAGCTTTGGTTGAAAATGAGACAGGAAAAAGGTTGAAGTGTCCCAGATCAGACAATGGAGGTGAATATTGCAGCAAAGAGTTGGATAGGTATTATTCAGAGAATGGAATTTGTAGAGAGAAGACAGTTCCAGGAACACCACAAGGAAATGGTGTGTCAAAAAGGATGAACATGACAATCATGGAGCGTGCAAGGTGCATGAGATTGCATGCAGGATTGCCTTTACAATTTTGGGCAAATGCTATAGATACTGCTGTTTATCTAATAAACAGAGGGCCTTCAAGTTCCTTGGATGGTGGTATTCCAGAGGAGGCATGGACAGGTAAAAAGGTAAACTACTCCTTTTTAAAGACTTTTGGTTGTGAAGCCCTTGTCCACATTAACAAAGAAAATAGAAAAAAGCTTGAGGCAAAATCAAAGAAATGTACCTTTATTGGATATGGTGTTAATGATTTTGGTTATCGCTTATATGATTATGGAAAACACAAAATTATTAGGAGCAGAGATGTAATATTGAATGAAAAGGTTTTGTATAAGGATCAACTGCAGGAAAAGAAACAGGGAAAAGGAAACAAAGAATACACAGTGCTTGCCGATATCACAGGAAAAGTGACGGTGCCTGAAAATCATAATGATCAACAACCAGAACAACAACCACAACAGCAACGAGCACTTCAAACACCTGAAAGTGGTGTTAGAAGATCTACCAGGATAAGTAGACCCCGTGAACGATACTCTCCTTCATTATATTATGTATTGTTGACTGATTCTGGTGAACGATAATGTTATGAAGAAGCAGTGTAGGTAGAAACTAGGAAGAAGTGGGAGCAAGCCATGAAAGAAGAGATGGACTCCTTAGCACATAACCAGACTTGGGACTTAGTCATGTTGCCTGCAGGTAAAGCAACATTGAAAAATAAATGGATTTACAAGTTGAACGAAGAAGATGGAGGTATAAAAAGGTATAAAGCTAGACTTGTGGTGAAAGGGTTTGCACATAAAGAAGGTATAGACTTTGATGAGATACTTTCTCCTGTTGTGAAAATGACTTCAATCAGAACTATTCTAAGTCTAGTAGCAGCTGAAGATTTTCATCTTGAGCAGTTAGATGTAAAGACAACCTTTCTCCATGGGGATTTGGAGGAAGAGATATATATGCAACAACCACAAGGATATGAGGTAAAGGGGAAGGAGAAACTAGTGTGTAGGTTGAAGAAGAGCTTGTATGGCTTAAAACAGGCTCCAAGGCAGTGGTATCTAAAATTTGACATGTTTATGTATGAACAAGGTTATACTAGGTGTCACTCTGATCATTGTGTTTACCTCAAAAGGCAAAATGATGGCAGTTATATTATATTGTTATTGTATGTAGATGACATGCTTGTTGTAGGTTCTAACATGCAGGAAATAAATGTTCTCAAAAGGAAATTGGCAAACTCATTTGCAATGAAGGATTTGGGTGCTGCAAAACAAATCCTTGGTATGAGAATAACTAGAGACAGGAAGAATCGCAAATTAACATTGTCTCAAAGTGAGTACATAGAAAAAGTGTTGAAAAGGTTTAATATGCATAATGCAAAACCAGTTAGTATACCTTTGGCTAGCCATTTCAAATTAAGTAAGGAGGCTTGTCCCAAGACTCAGGAAGAAATGACTCATATGTCTAAAGTTCCATATGCATCAGCACTTGGAAGCTTAATATATGCAATGGTCTGCACAAGGCCTAATATTGCACATGCAGTGGGAGTTGTAAGCAAGTACATGAACAATCCAGGAAAAGAACATTGGATGGCGGTGAAGTGGATTCTCAGGTATTTGAGAGGTAACACAAATCAAGCATTATGATTTGGTGGTTCAAACATTGCACTACAGGGATATGTTGATGCAGATATGGCAGGTGACAGAGATAACATGAGGAGCACTACAGGATATGTATTTACTGTAGGCGGAACAACTATCAATTGGGTTTCAAAAATCCTAAGTGTTGTTGTTGCACTTTCAACAATAGAAGCAAAGTATGTTGCTGCTACAGAGGCTAGTAAAGAAATGATTTGGTTACAAAGGTTTCTGGATGAATTGGGTAAGAAGTAGGAGTTAGGCAGGTTATACAGTGACAGCTAGAGTGCCATACATCTTGCAAAGAACTCTGCATTTCATTCCAATACTAAGCATATACAGCTCAAGTACCATTTCATACGGTCAGCATTGGAAGATGGACAGTTGAAGTTGGAAAAGATACACACTAGCCAGAATCCTGCAGATATGTTAACAAAAGTTCTAACCAGAGGAAAATTGAGAATCTTCTCAGTTTCAATTGGTCTTCAAGTATGATGAAGAAGATGAGAAACAACTAGGTCCAAAGTGGAGTCATTATCTAGCAAATTAAGCAGCGGTGGAGTTGCTATAATCAGTCTCCAAGTGGGAGATTGTTGGGTGTGGAGCCTGATTATCTTCTGTATTCAAAGGTTTCAACCGGATGTATACCCCAAGAAGATTGTACACCCCTCCACATGAGGGGGATTTGTCCCCCCCCCTCCCCCCCCGCGGGGGTCTGGGGGCTAGTGGTCCCCCGGCGAGGGTTTGGGGGCAATGCCCCCGAAGCTAAAAATAGATGTAAAATTGCCTTGTAAAAGTATAGTAATTTCTAGTCAATCTGGGCCGTTCATTAGGCGGATGATTTGACGGTAGAAGTTATGTTTAATTTAGGGTTTTTTGCCCTAGAAGGAAACCCCTCACTATATATGGGGGAATTATATTGCGTCTCTGTATATCTGTATTTGGAGTGAGGAAAAGAGAGGAGATTGAGAGCGAAGAGGGAGTTACAACGGATCTGTTCTAGGTTGTATCTCTTTAAAGTTTGTTGGATAATATAAAAGGAAGGACTAGTTGTTTCTCCATGGACGTAGCCCAAATTGGGTGAACCACGTATATCTATGTCTCTCTTGTTTTATGCATTTTTTGTTTTTATATTTCTGCAATATTTTATGTGTTCCATTGCTATGTAATATATAATTTTCTAACATAGGGGCTGGAAATCATTGAATTATAGGGAGATACTGTTAGTATGAGACTTGAGTTGGTTTCAAGTATTGTAATGATGTCAAAATGTCTTGCTTTTTATGAGGAGAGGATGGGATTGAACTAGAGGAGTGACATAGAATCAAGCAAATTGGGTTGTAACTCTTCCTTTTACTAACAAAGTGTTCAAAGCATTTTCCATGTGTTTGTATTGTTCATTGATGCTTTCATATGTGTATTATGAACTTGATTCCATTCTATGTTTAATCAATAGATCATTATCATATGCTTTGATAGGTTTTTGTCTTCTGTCTGTGTGCAGGTACTTTTCAATCGGATTAAGTATGGAAAGGAGCGACATAATTGGTCAAGGGAGATAAGGAGTAAGCGAAAGCTACATGTAGGCTTCTTTACAGTCTTATTTAATCTATTGGTTCTAGAAAAAGTAGAGAATGCTTTGCACTTTTGTTCGAGACTTAGCTACTAGTATAGGGGTTTAAGCGTCTATCCGTAGACACTAAAACTTCCCAAAACAAATTGGCGACTCCACTGGGGAGTGATTATTCATCTTAGTAGCTTATCAACCTCTTAAGACATTTCTACTACATACTATACTTGTGGTCTTTGATTGAATTTCAGTCTTATTGCAATTAAAATTGAGTCAAAACTGTAACAAATTGCCTTCAAAAATGGCTTACTGTCACTAGCGCAACCCAATGAAGGACACAGTGTGCTGCAATGCACTTCCCGCATAGAGCTAGTGCACTGAAGCACATTGTCTCTCACTGCAGCTTGCACTAATCCCTTGAGGGTCAGTTTTCCATCTAAGAATTGAAGTTTTTTGCCAATTTTATCCTATTTGAATGATTTGTTGAAATGTCAATGATGTCTTGTCTTTGAAAATAGTTTTTCATCTCCTTAGCTGGCCCTACTTAGACTAGGATTGATAAATGTTTCTTATGTATTTACTTTGTCATTTTCAATCGATAGTCGAAAGTTAGTTTTTGGTTTATTGAGCTTTGTCGAAAGAAAGTGTCGTAAAATCGTCTTTTCCTTCAAAAGTTGAAATGTCATAAAGTCCTCATTCATGAAAGATCGATTGATTGAAGTACGCATATGATTAGTCTTTTCGTTGAAAGTGTCGTAATTCCTCATATCTTTGAAAAAGAAAGTGTTGTAAAGTATTATTTTCCTTGAAAAGAAATTGTAGCAAAATCGTCATTTTTATGAAAAGAGTTTATTGATCGATTGTGCATTAGTTTTCCTTTTTGTTCATTCACATTAAGGGAAATCGAAAAGAAATACATGCATGTTGCATTAAAAAAAGTTAGTGTGTGCTGGTAGGAATAGTGTAGGAAATTTGCATTTATATTGTGCTCTTTGCTCTTTGATCAAAAGAAATTTGATTGCTCTATCCCTAAGTAGCTAGGATTTTCGTCGCTAAACTGAATGGAAAGAATACTTACCATGATAGTTGCATTCCTAGGAATTTCAGAAATCACGTGGTGAACTTGAAAGGCAAATTCCTAAGCAAGCTCAACTTAAAATAAACATCAATTTGCCTAATGGATCATTGTCATTAACGAGAACATTTAGTGGTTTTAGGCTAGAGACGTGTTCCGGCATCATAAAAAAAAGCAATTATCGCTAACTTGTCTGCAATACATCCTGAGTGTGATACCTCATTCCACGTACCTTCAGGTATATATGGCATTGTTACAGTACGTAAAGTATATGGGAATGCTCTCACTGTGCGATTTTGCATTAGACAACGCTTATACGGATTGGGCCTCCACGTACCTTCGGGTATATATGGGAGGACAACTCTAGGTTGCTATCCATCCTTAAGTAACCAAGTCGGTCGCCTTGTAAACTGTGATACACCGAACACAACATTCGGGGAGATTGCCTGCCCGTACTTCTTGGTTCGCTAGGAGGTATTATGTAGTTCACAATTGCTTGGTAAACCTTTTGCCTAGTATACCCATTTTTGTTTATTTCTTTTTTGATAATAAAATTAATCAGCAATCGTGGAGGAACATCAACCCATACCCCGTCGTTCGCGGAGAACAACGAGCAAACCGCCTTTGCCTCTCGAAGTGACACCAATTCAGGCAAAGCGGTCTCGCTTAACTGAGTCTAGTACATCAAGAACTCCTAGTTCTTCATTTGAGTTACCTGAATCATCTATTTCGGTAAGTACAGAGACTCCAGTTACTCCAACTATTTTTGTTACATCTGTTCCTGAAGAAGAAGTTTCACAATTACCTAAGGACATTAACACTGATCCTAGTGAAACAGTAACCGAAGTTGTTCAACAACAAGTTGATCCTCAACTTGAAATTTCTCAACGAGAAAGTACTTCTGAACTTGAATCATTTCAATGAGAAGTTAATCCAGAATCTATCCCAGTTCAAACAGAAGTTACATCTGAACCTGAAGTTGTTCAGGAACCTCTTTCTAAAATTGTTTTTCATTTACTCGAACATCTGGACTTCGAATTTGAACATTCAGAAGTTGTTACTTTACCAGAAGATGATCAACCGGTTACCCCTCAGACATCAATAACTATTGAAACTTCATCTTCATCAACACCAGAAATCTTTTACAGACCTGACAGTGAAGTTCTTCCACCAGGTTTAATTGCTATAGAGGAGGAATTGGAAGAATATTCCACACCTGGAACCCCATTTCAATTTGGAACTGGGATTTATCTTTACCATAATACTCCTGATTTTTTCGCTTCATTTGATCCTGCTTCTTTTCAAGTACCTGTCAACATCTCAGACTGTATCATTTGATTCAGCTGCAGCAGAATATTCTGTTGTAACCTCTTCGATGTTTTCTAACACACCTAAGTCGCACCTGTATGGTGAATCGTCCGTCCTGATTGGTTACCAATCATTGTCTAGAACCCACTCAGGGGTTGCTTCTACACCATGGTCATCACCCATGTCCTCAACCAAAATTTTACCTGGTTCTTCTCTAATGGGAACTCAACAGTTTGATCCTACATATCAGTATCAAGCTGGGCAATCTGGTCAACAAAGACTTATGTATCCATTAAATACTGGATTGCCACCATATGGAGAGCAATATGCTTATTCACCATATCCTCCTTATTCCAGGGGACTACCATATGGTAATATCCCACAATATTCAGGTCAATCTTGAATTAGAGTTTGTCAACGGCAACCAATAATACCAGTTCAACCAAGGCTTGTGTATCCAACACAACCAATGCAAACTGTGTCAGCTATTCCCACTACACCTGTTGTTACTACTGTACCACAGTCACAAGTTCAAATTGTTGTATCTCAACGGATACAAACTGATCCTTCTACCTTGCAATCACAAGTTTCAAGTCAAGAAGTTCAAGTTCCTCAAGTTGTTGTACAGCAACCACTTTTTTCTGGAGTTCAACAACAACCTCAGGTTAGTATACCCTTATCTAGACTAACCCAGGCTTACACTGGTATAGTTTATTCACAACCTGGCCAACCTTTCATTACTATACAACAACAATAGTTAAATCAACAATAATTGTACCAACAACAACAACAATTGATTCAAAAACCGTGGCAACCTCAATTTCAAAAACCCCAATTCCAACCCCAGTTTGGACTTGCTCCACAGGCTGAACCTGGTTTTGGTCAATCTCAAGCTTACTAAGGTCCTGGTCAACAAGGCTTTACAGGTTATGGACAACCACATATTCAACCTGGTTATCGACAACCACCTTATACTGGTTTTGTTCAACAGCCATACCAAGGTTACCAAATGCAGATGCCCTATGTCGATATGCAAAGACCTATTGCTCAGGTAATTCCATCATATCCCGAGTATGCTCAACCTGACTTGAATCGACAGTTTTCGTTTGTAGCAAATTTAGAACTACCATATTTAAATCGGTCAACTAATGATCCAATCTTATATGCACCTTGGTGGCCGGTAATTCCACATAAATTACCATCTGAAATTCCGAAATTTAGCGGAAATCCTAGAGAAGACCCATCAAATCATGTTATGACCTTTCATTTGTGGTGTTCATCAAACTCCTTAAATGATGATTCAGTCAGACTTCGTCTTTTCCAAAGAACACTTATTGGTCTAACTGCTAAATGGTACATTGAATTACCTAGAGCTTCTTTCGATAATTTCACCACTTTAGCCACTACTTTTTTGACCCACTTCCAGTTACCTATCAGATATGAGACTGGAACGAAACTCCTAACCAACTTTAAACAGACTATTGCTACCCATATATCAGATCATATTCATGAGTGGTGGCGTCGTCGTCGAATGGTTAAGACATATGTTCCCGATTAACTTTTAGTTGAGTGGTTCATAAAATCCTTGTTGCCATCAGTCACCGAGGATGTGGCAAAAGGTGGAGTTGTCACAGAAGAGCAACTTATTGCTCATGCCTAATACTTGGATTTGATTTACACACAATCCAACATGCTTTATGACAAAATTGCTATTGCACCTCAACCATCTTTCACTGTTCCTCCTCCTCCACAATCGAGTAAGGACTCTCATGTAGACGACGATGCGATCGGTTCTTCAAGCACACAAACAGTAGGAAGACCATCTACTCAAACTCTTGCTATTTCCAATCAAACTACCAATGCATCAGAAAATACTCTTACCTCCGAGATTAATGCTGTGTCATCTGACAAAAGCAAAAATCCAAAGCAACCAAGGAGCAAGAAAAAGGGGAAAAACAAAAAGAAGCAAGAAAATTCCCCTCTAGAGAAATCATCTGATTCCTCCACTTCGGCAAGGAAACCTTGTTATCCATGTATGATATGTAATGACGAGCATTTTACAAGAGATTGTCCACATCACTCTGAGGTCTCTAAACTTTTAAAGACTTCAAACACATCGACAACAACATACCATGCTTCCACATCCCAAGTACTCATGTTATCCATCACAAAGCCACAAAACGAAGTTTTGGTGTCAACAAGAAACAAATATTATGGAAATCCATCATCGTTGAATAATCAGGCCACTGATCAACCTAATCCTTCGACTTCGACTTCATCTGAAGTTGTTCCACCCATTTTACCTGAATTGACAATAAAACCACCAAAGGGAGTTGTGCACAAATTGACATTCAACCCTCAGGCTCGAGGAGCTCAAAATTATAACATAGTGGAAGATCTTGCTTAATCGCCTTCTGCTATGTCAACACTCAAGGTGTTGCAAAATTGTCCCTCCCAAAAGTAGGCTTTACTGTCAGCAATAGGCAGAATAGATCCTATGGATTCAAATCTTGTGGTTTTTAACCATGCGGGATATTCACCACAGTTACCGGTGCAATTAGCTTTCCTAATCCAAGTAAAAGCTCTCAATAAGAATGTTCACCGAACTATTATTGATGAGGGGGCATCTACTTGCATTATGTCCATGAGCTGCTGGAAAACACTTGGTTCACCGCTGTTGTCACAATCACCAACCACGTTGAAAGCTTTTGATGGAAGAACGTATACTCCATGTGGGATTTTGAGTAACTTGCAAATCGAACTTGGGGGAAAAACGGTTACTGTTGAAGTTGAGGTAGTTGACGGACCCCTCGATTACAACATTTTACTGGGAAGGCCTTGGGTATATGCTACGACTGTTTTGGTTTTCACGTACTTTCGTACTATTGCATTCCCTTTTAAGGGTGGAATCACAACCATTGATCAGCTAGCCTTCTTTGCCAATAGTTCACAGGCTACGGGAATCATTCCGTTGGTACACGGATCCCCACTATCACTTCAAAGTGTTAGAGTAGGTCTCTTTAAAGATCCTTCCCTAATGGGTACTTTTACCCTCCTGTCACCATCTGATTTTGCGGAAGTGGCAAGAGTAGAGACTTGCAACATGATTTCCTCCACCTCATCTGATTTAAGGAGGATTACCAACCAAGTTGAAGTTGATAGCAATTTTGAGGTGATGTCGTTAATCCCCATTGAATCATCATAAAAATCAATCTTTCGGGCTTGTGTGGAAAACCCAAATCCGCAGTCAACATTTGTATGGGTATATAGGTCATTAGAATATGGTACCTCTTCGAATCCTTTTTCACGTATACATTTTACGGATGAAGGAATCATCCAATCAATGATGATAGGAGAGGATCCGTGGGAATATTATCATCATCGTTCCCATCTTCCAAATGACGTCAAAGATTATTCAAATGAGCTAAACCACCCATCAATCGTTGATTTCTTCTCGAATTCTGTTACAGTAGATACTATAGATTCTGAGCGTAATTTGTCAAACATAAAAGAAACGATTTCTATAAACATTTCGACCAAGCCTAACATTATAGAAAACATTCATGTCAGCAAATCTTGTTCTCCATTGGAACTTGATAATTACCGAGCTCTCTTATGAATTTAGAGATATTTTTGCATGATCTTACGAGGAGATGCCAAGAATTGACTCAAGAATTGTTGAACATGAGATCAAAATGTACCCTGATGTCAAACCAATATGACAACGGCTTCAACCTGTTCATCCAAAGAAATTCATTTCATTAAAGCAGAGGTTGAAAAACTTTTGCATGCTGGCTTCATTTTTCCTGTACCTCTTACCGATTGGGTATCTAACATTGTTCCAGTTATGAAAAAACAAGGGACAATTCGAGTGTGCGTCGATTATAGGGATGTAAATCAAGCATGTCCCAAAGACAATTATCCTACACCCTTTATCGACCAGATTATTGACGAATGTGGTGGATTTGAAATATCCTCATTTATGGATGGATTTTCTGGCTACAATCAAATCAATATCCACCCACATGACCAATCTAAAACAACTTTTATTTGTCCGTGGGGTACATTTTCCTATCGAAAGTTACCTTTTGGTTTGAAGAATGCAAGAGCTACATTTCAGAGAGAAATGAACCATGCCTTCTATGACATCAAGCAAATTGTTCAGCCTTATCTTGATGATTTTCCTGCTTATTCACGAAAGCAGGACTCATCACCCACAACATTTGAGAGCAATATTTTTATGGTTCCGACACAACAAGATACGACTCAATCCACACAAGTGTGTGTTTTGTGTCGACTTTGCTTGATTTCTTGGATTCGTGGTCTCAAAAGATGGAATTCGACTCGATCCAATTAAGATTCAGGCAATCCTTGACTTGCCTCCACCTTTAAACTTGTTACAGTTACAGAGACTTCAAGGGAAACTTTCTCAGGAGGTTCATTCCAAACTATGTTGAATTGGCTAAAGGTTTTACTCATATATTGAAGAAATGGGTACCCTTCCATTGGGATCAAGTTGCACAATCTTCCTTTGATGCTCTTAAAGATTCCCTTATTAGAGCATCATTAATGTATGCCCCAAACTATAAAAAATACTATTAGTTGTATCTCGCCGCTGCAGATACAACCATTGGTATGGTTTTAGTCCAAGAAGAAAGTGGAATTGAACATCCTATTTATTACTTGAGTCATAATCTCAACGATATGGAAAGTAAGTATTCCTATGTCGAAAATTTAGCTTTGGTAGCCATTCAAGCTGTGCAGAGATTTTGTCATTACATCCTCCTCCATAAAACTTCTATCATTTCAGATTGCAATGCTATGATATACATTTTGTCATGTCAATTGTTGGGGGGAAAATATTCAAAATGGATAGTTATTTTGCAGGAGTTTGATTTGGAATTCATCAAATCTAAATCAAAGAAATCTCTTGTTTTCGCTGAGTTACTTTGCGACCTTCCCTCATCCTCCAATGATTCAACATCAGAAGCATCAATCTTGGATGAGTCTCTGTTTCTTATCTCGTCAAGTGATCCATGGTATGGAGATATATTGGTCTATCTCCAAACCCAAGCTTTCCGGCCTAATACCTCTCGCTCTGAATAACGATGTACCTGATACCAAGCCAAAGATTATCTGATCATTGGTGATACACTTTATCATTGTGGTGTTGATACGATTTTACGTAGGTGCCTCACTCATGAGGAAGCCGAGAAAGCTTTGAATGAATGTCATTTAGGTGCTTGTGGTGGACACTTATCTAGGTATGCTACTGCGCAGAGAATTCTCTGTGTTGGTTACTTCTGGCCAACCATATTCAAAGATTGCATTATTGCTGTCAGAAGCTGTCATGCATGCCAGATATATGACCGAAAAACCAGATTACCACCTACACCATTGCATCCAATCATTGATGTTGGCCCATTCGCCAAATGGGGCATTGGATTTATGACATGTAACTCGACCTCAGTCGGGGGGCATGGGTATATTATAGTCGCTGTTGACTACGATGCCAACATTGAAAAACAATGGCGAAATGATTGCTTTGTTTTTCTTCAACCATGTGGTTTCTAGGTTTGGTGTACCACAAGCTATAGTTATAGATCATGGATCGCATTTTCGTAATCACATGATAGTTGAGTTGACCGCCAAGTTGGGACTATCACATGATAGTTCTACCCCATACTACTCGCAAGCTAATTGACAAGTTGAGGCCATCAACACAGTCCTTAAGCACATGTTGCAAAGAATGATTTGAGTTCATAAAAGAAATTAAAATTTAATCATGTACTCGGCTCTATGGGCATATCGAACCTCGGTAAGAAATGCGACCGGATTCACACCCTTTCAGTTTGTGTATGGTTTGGAAGCAGTCTTACCAATTCAATGTGAAATCTCGTCTCTCAAACTCGTGATTGACCTGCCACCCGACACTTATGAAGAAGAAGTGTGTTTCTTGGAGTTAATCCATCTGGATGAAACCTGTCGTGATGCCGCATTGGCTAACGAAGCGGAACGTATTAAGGCGCAATATGATAAAAATGTCAAGCCTCGTGTCTTCTCAGAAGGCGACTTGGTCTTGCTTTACGATTAGGAGTCTGATAAACTTGGAGCAGGAAAATTTGAACTGCTATGGATGGGCCCTTATATTGTTAAGCGTGTTTTGATGAAAGGTTCCTACGAGTTAGTAGACTATGATGGGATTCCATTGTCGCAGCCTTGAAACATGTTGTACCTTAAACGTTACTATGCTTAGTTAAGTGTAGTAAAACTCACTGTATATATGCTTTGATTGCATGTGTGTGTGTGTTTATTTTAGAGTTTTTATTTGGTTAAGTAATCCACTTTGCATTTGTTGTAGATGCCAAAATTTTCAGAACCATATGTTGATTATGCCGATGGGGCTAGTCATAGTACGCAACACTTATCCTCTGCAGCATGGGCCATTTTTGCTTCAAGCGATGTGTTAGTGAGTTTTAGAGGGATTTGTATTGGTTGATTGACAAACAATATTGTTGAGTATAGCGCGTTGATTGAACTTCTCTCTGATGCCATTTCACTTGGCATATGCTGAATCACCATTAGGCTGGATTCGCAACTCGTTGTACTACAACTTACTGGCATTTATACTGTCTGAAACCCAGCAATTCATCGGATGTTCCTTAAAGTTCGTATTTTGGAAAGGTATTTTGAGTTCATTCAATATCATCATATTTCCAGAAATCTAAACACATTAACGGATTCTCTAGCGAATTATGTGTTAAATAGACATTTGCGACATATGTAAAGTTAATATTTTCAATTCACATCATTAGTTGAACAAGATTGCATCACATAACCATAATAAAACTATGAAAGTAAAATACATAGATGTTTTAAAAGTTTTTAAAAACAGTTTGTTTCCAAGACAAAAATTGGTCGTCTGACCCGAAAACTCAAAATGTATGCAAAAAACATCTAAGTAGACTAGTGGTGCTCATGATAATAGGTCACAGCCTGTGCAATCATGCGTAAAAGTCTCATCCAATGACTGGGAATGCCAATGCTGTGGCGCTGCAGTGCATAGGCAACTCCTCAATCTGCACATCTAGAATGCATAGGGTCAAACCCTCTATGTGGTCCTGTAGTTCAGCCAGTGTCTCGGCTAAATCTAAGTCTTAGAGAACTGCTCTCCCAATAGGTCTCTGTGCTATCCCACCTGCCACTCGTTGGTGCCCACAAGTCGAACAGGTCCAAAATATGCATACATAAAAAATAATTTTGTTTAGTCTTGGAGATAATCAAAGAACACAAAAAAAATGTAGAAACTTTAAAATCAAAAAACACTTTGGTCAAACAATTTACCTATAGCACCCCACTGTGCTCCCACTGGTAACATCAATTCTAGATCTCCAGGGAAATCCATCCCTGAATATGGATACTCTGCGATGGCCATATCCCGTCGATCAAGTCACTCAAAGAATGTAGGGGTAAATGTAATCAATCACTTACCAACATGCCTAGCCATGAGATCTACCCATCTATGCATCTATGGATCCATAGGTCCATATACACCCAATGAAACAAGTTGTGGCTGCATAAATGGAATTCTCTCCAAGGAGAAAGAAATTAGAATCGACCCATAGCCAAAGTTCTTTGTCTTTCCGCTTTTCACCGTGGTCAGTTGTTCTTTCAAGGATGAAAGTACTGCCTCGCACCAGTTAAACACTTTTGGCTCTAAACACTCTAATGCATACTGCATGTATGATTTATTTGCCAAATGTAGTGTCACGCTGCCAGCCAATTTTTCAATGGTAAAGAGGATCATCCTCAATGGTAAATCAGTAACATCCTTGATGTTAATCTTTCCATCCCTGCCAGGCTGTGCACTTGGCTGACAAAACTGTCGAATGTAATCTCTCACTAATTCACCCCCTCTGGTAAATCCAGAAAGTGAGATTGGGGCACCCCTCCTTGACAGTCCAGTAAGAAAGTATATGTCATCGATGGTAATTGAGACCACTTTGTCTCTAATGTGAAATGCATGATCAATAGGATCCCATGAACGAACAAGGAATTGCAAAATCTCAATTTGCTGCCTCATACCAGATAATCGGAAATATTTGAGTAACCTGTAATTCCTTAGGGCCTCAACCGTGCCCTGGTTATTTAGGGCAATCATATCCTCTTTTTCGTGCTCTCGTTCCCTCCATGTTGTCGTCATTCTGATATGAGGAATACCCGAAATACGACCATAAGGAAAATTAGGATCCATTTCTTGCAAAAAATAGAAGAATTTTTAGGTGAAAACAATTGAATGAAATTGGGTTTTCCGCTTAGCGCAGCCCAGCCTTAGAGATAGTGTGCTGCAATACAAGTAGCCTTCTAGGTGATCACATTGCAGCGCACCTTTCGATGATGAAAGGGTGCACTGATCCCAGGTTGGAAAATTGAACCCCAGGGGCCCCAAAAACTCAAAAGTTTTGCCTGAAACTAAAAATGAATGATATGAAATGAAAGAGAACAAAGATAGATGTTACCTATTCTGGACGGCACGAGGAATGGTCCACTGAATCCTCCATTATCAGCTGGTGAACTTCGAGGTAAAAGCTGCTCCAAAGCACCAAAATCAAAGGGTAAATGTTGAAAGGTAAAACTTGTTTTTATGTTTATTTCTTGCACATTAATCGAGTAAACATTATTATTTTTTTCATTTTATCCATGAAACGAGTATTTTTAATCTATTTTGATGGTGTTTTGAGCAGGTTTGACCACTGACATGCAGAATTTGACATGCTCAAATGTAAATTGAACATCTTTGACCACAAAGCAAACTTTTATCTCTTTTTTGAGCTTTGTTTAAAACGAAAAAGGAACCCCCCTGAAGTCCTCTTTAAGCTCTTTTCAAACTCTCTAAACATGAAAAGATTGCCGAGCGCTTGTCATTTCCAGCTCATTAACAGATTGGAATTGATATCTAATCAGTATAAGTTTAAGCCTTTCTCGGGCTGAGATAGATTAACTACAAAAAAGGAATACATTGATCGAACAGGATTAATAGGTTCTCTCTCATATTGTTTTATGCTTTTTCAGCCTTGAGAGACAAATTTATGAAAAAGAAATTTGGAGTTTCCTTTTCGTCCCTTTTCAAACTCTCTAAACATGAAAAGGACCGAGTTATCTTTGTCGTTAAAAACATCAAATAACGACAAACTTGTCCATCTAGACAAAACCGAGTTTCACTTTCGCTAGACTCGTTAAAGCATCAAATAGCAATTGATTCACAAGAAGGGTGAAATTGTACAACAAGCATATGTTATCCTCCTCAACCTTGATAAAAATAAAGAGGTATTGGTCAGAAATGACTGGGGAAAATTGGAAAAAGGTGAAAACACTTTATGGTATCAAGTCGCTCTTGAACACGTCACTTTCACCTCATCACCGTGACTATGTGGGTTGGGTCATTCAGCTTGATGGTTATCACACCGTTGGTCTATCATACCATCCATTACTTTGTTGTGGGTCAATGCTACCAATTCATTTTAGTGGGCGTCGACATGTTCAAGAGAAGTCATTCAGTTTAAACTTCATCCTTTGCAATACCATGAACCTTCTTTTTCATGACCACCATTCCTGAACCTTTTTTCATCAGTCGATTTTCATCTCCAAAATCATTTACCTCATTTCATGTCATTGATGTGGTATACATCAAGGACCTCCTGCGATGAGTCACTTCTTGTCGACATCAGCACATTATCCAAGAATTTGACTTAGAAACACCCCTTCAGTTCCTTGAGGCTTGCATACATCAATGGCAGGTTTCTTGCTTTCGGTGATAGGTTGACATCACTGGAATTCGACCGAAAGACTTTGTATGGTGTTCGACATCAAATCATTTATTCACACCATGCTAAATGTACTGTAGTACTGTTGGTACTATTTTATTGCCATTCTTTTCTTCTAAAAATCCATCATTTATCTATCATTTTCTCCCATAAACCCCTCATGGTCCATTGAAATTGATTAATGAAGAATTATAATTTTTATTTTACATTAAATTTAATTTATGGTTTTTTATGTTAAAAATTGGAAATTTTCAACAAAATTACGGGATGTCATGACTTCCTGTAATTGGTTTATGTTGTGACACGTGGCATGGAAGGAAAATCAAAATAGAGGATAGGGACGTGATCACGGATGTACATACATGGTGAAATATCTATTCAGCATCGCATCTAGAGCTCCTGGATATATGGTCAATGCTGGTCAAACCCAACCTTTTTGGTCATAAAAGCAGGAAAAAGCCAAATTTACCTAAACTGATTTCGTTTTGTTTTAGAAATCAGTTAAGATTAGAAAAACAAAAAAAATAAAAATCGCCTTTTTTGACTGTAAAAGCATAAACATCTGCGTGATAATGTATGTACATTCGATTGTAAACCTTAATTAGTGAACGAAGGATAATAGATTTGAGTAGGCTTAAGACTGCATATTCCAGAACTCTGTTCTTGCATGTAATTGATTTCCAGACTTTAATCACAGGCAGCGTTTCATCATTCCAGTGTTTTATGTGTTAACGGTTTCATCATCTGAAGCTTTCTAAGTGTACCATCAACGCGTGGACGGGCCCTACGTGGGGACTGGTATACTTTCATTTAATTTTCATAGCATTTAGACTTCAGATCTGAATAACGTTTGATGCCATTTCTTTGCTTGTGAATTAATTAATTCGATTAGAAGTTCTTGCGAGTGTTATTGTATGATTCATGGTGATAGCTTGAAAATTCAATTGCTAAATTATTGAATAAGATCTTGTAAAAGGTTTAATTGAACAATGAATTTCAAAGTATCTCTATGGACTCTATTTTCATGAGTTTGAGTTTTAGTATGCTTAAAAGAGTTTTTGGTTTTCATGAATGCTTAGTGTGTTAGCTGGAAAGAGTTTTTGTGAACTATATCCTTGTAAGAGGATTGAAGACTCAAACTAGTAACACTCTGTTTTAGAACAACTAATTAAAATAGAGGATATAGGTGTTTAAATTGTGAAAGGAAACATATTCCAATCTCTTGTAGTAGACACTTATCTAGGTAGATGAGATCCTTTTAGGTCTATAAATTTTAGACATGTGCCTCTAAGTTTACTTACCTTGGTTGACATTAAATTTAGTCTAATCTAGACCCCTGGATTGGTCACTACAAGTACCTTGAGGGTCATCATCATTATTGGTGATTCCTCTCGTGTCTATTAACGGCTTACATCATTGGCTGGTAATCAGACGATGTCTTCCCATGTTCGACTTCAGATCATCTATTCACATGGTTAAACTTGTACTTAAACAAAAGATTGAACGAGAATGAAGATCTCGGATCTAGTTTCATCCATCCAGGTTGCAATATTTTCAGGAGTACTAAATCAAATGCACAATGGCCTTACTTTCATGGTCATCCATTCATAGGTCTATATTTGTAGACGAGTATATTTGTACATGTAATGAAAGTTTATAGGATGAGCATGGGTATGCCTTCCCTCAGCAAGTTCATGAGAAAAAATCAAATTATCATGATATATGTATTGTAATTGATACAGGTCACCTTCTACTTCAAAACCTCCTCTCCACATAGTAAAGCATTTCACTCGACATACATATTTATGACTTCGTGCTTTATGGGGCAACTGTTACAGATCCATTTGGGCACATCAACCCCGACTTACAGATCAGTAATATTAGGGCCCATAAAACCCTAATTCAGTTGTTACATGCCCTAAATGAAGTCAACCATCAGAATGCCTCCTTCCCAAGAGGTTCCATGACTGAAATCATCCAAAAACTGCCTCTAAGAAGATCAGCACAGGCAGGCCTTTATCAAGGTGCAGTACAGCCCAGTACACTGCCAGGGTGCATTGCAGCACACTTGATCCCTCTTTGCCCTGCTCTGGGTGAATTTGAGTGAAATCTGCATTGGGGTTTGGAATATTCTTATCCATAGGATGCCTCTAGAAGATTACTAAGGCTATCGACTCCTTTGGGCTCAAAATTGGATGAGGGAGGGAGTTAAGGAACATCAATCCCTTTATCCCTTCCTCCATGGAACTAAATCCTAAGTTTGGGAGGGCATTCATTATCACCATTTATGGCATAACTACCTTCATTCACCTATAAAAAGACCACTCATCTAAGTGATCAAAGGCTGTAAATCATTGAATTATAGGGAGATGCTATTAGTACGAGACTTGAGTTGGTTTCAAGCATCGTAATGATGTCAAAATGTCTTGCTTGTTATGAGGAGAGGATGGGATTGAACTGGAGGAGTGGCACAAAATCAAGAAAATTGAGTTGTAACTCTTCCTTTTACTAATAAAGTGTTCAAAGATTTTTCCATATGTTTGTATTGTTCATTAATGCTTTCATATGTGTATTATGAACTTGATTCCATTCTATGTTTAATCAATAAATAATTATCATATGCATTGATCGTTTTTGTCTTCTGTGTGTGTGCATGTACTTTTGAAGCGGATTAAGTACGGAAAGGAGTGACATAATTGGTCAAAGAAGATAAGGAATAAGCGAAAGCTATAGGTAGGCCTCTTTACTTTCTTATTTAATCTATTGGTTCTAGAAAAAGTAGAGAATGCTTTGCACTGTTGTTCTAGACTTAACTACTAGTCAAGGGGTTTAAGCGTTTATCCGTAGACACTGAAACTTCCCAAAACAATATTGTTTGCTTGATTTGTTTGAACCCTTGTTGTCGTTTACATATATACTAGCTTGTCCTAGCTCTGTTTCATTTTTCGTTGCTATCTCACTGCTTCCGCATGCATGAAACTGTTTTGCACGGACGTTCGCCCAACCGGAAAACTGCCTCACCCACATGCATGTTGATATGTTTTCTGAATCTTTCATTCATGTTTTTCATGCACTTTTAATCACTTCTTCTATCACTTAGTGTTGAAATTCATTTACTGTCTTAATTTCTTTTAGTTGCTTGTCGGTGAGTCGGGCCAACCTTGGCCCTGACTCTACCTTCACCAAGGTTGCATTGCGCAATCTGGGGAAGGAAGGCTCATCTTCCTCTCCAGATTTGAGCATTCTTTCCCAACACTGGCCTCTAGGACTATTTTGCGCATTTCTGGAGGACAATGGCTACTTGGCCCAAGAAATTGCACAAATCTGTCCCTAGGCCAACAGTCCTTCCCAGCTGGAATTGCGCAATCCCAGCAGTCAGCAGCCAGACTGGACTATGCATTGCATAGTTCCAGTAGTCAGCTAGTCTCCCAACAACCCAGATTATGCCTTGTGCAGTCTTGGCAGTCGGCCTCCCAGACTCCCAGCCAAAATTGCACAACCTTCATGACCATGAACCTAAGTATGTTGCAAGTCAGTTCTCATGTTCATTTTGGTTTTCGACTGACAAATTGCTTGCCATGAGTGTTGCCATGTCTCAAGGTATCCCAGGTGTTCATCTGCATATCAATAATATAGGTAGAATGGTTTCCAGGAGAGAAGAGACGAAGAAACCGTTCAGAGCACAGTTGGGGATGCAGTCGATCAAGTGTCCATGGACTTGCCTACCCACGAAGAAATCAAGTTGTTTATAGACAAGGACATCAAGATATGACAATAGCAGCATCATAGTGAGTGGCATCATGAACAACAGCCGAAGACAACATACCATATGCAATGAACGCAAGAGGAGGGTTGTTGACAACGTGGATGCAGAACAAGGTTGCAAGCTCGGGCAGGTCCATTGATGATGAAAGCAACTTTGGAGACTCTTGCTATGAAGTGACAATGCGACGTGAAGATCATGCGAAGGCAGAATATGTAACAAGGAAAGAGTTTCATGTGTTGAAGAAAAAATTCAGGAAGAACATGAAGTTGCATAGACAAAGGAATGAGTTGCAACAGGAACAAGAACAGCAGTGGGCGCAACATGCACTCACGGATGAAACTGCGCCCGTACATGTTAACGATCCATCCCAACAGCTGACACAAAGCAGACATGGTGAGCAATTTTGTTGATCGCATGCAAGAGATTGATCAACATGCATGTCATTGAGCGCATGCATGGAATCCAACCCATTCAACACACTCACCAAGGCGAAGACAAGAAGCAAGTCCAACTGGGGCTAAACATGTACTTCAGCAAGTTGATGCGCATGACCACCAACACACACTTGAAGATCATCATGGACACTATGCATCAGTGTGTTGCCGGTTCAACCGTACCTTTGAAGACCATGCACATGTTAGCAGATGAGTTGGATGAAGGGGCCGGACCAATGCACCGGTTGCAACGGAGGTAAGAGTTTTCTTCAACAAAATGTCACCATGAGGTGCATCCACACCTTCACAGACGACCAAGCTTGGCATTAGCTCATCACCTTCACCATCACAATCATGTCAAAGAGTTGGTCTCATCAAAGCAAATCGAGTGTCAGTGATGTCTTGCAAGGCTTGCTCAATCCATGTTGTCTCACATGAGTTCATGTGCATTGTAATGTTGAGTCATGTCAAGTGTAAGTCAAGTGTCAATGGTTGGATGTAACGGTCATAGAGTAGGTGAAGCATCATGAGGGTAGTTGAACTTTCACAAAGGGGAATGTCAAGGGTCACCCCACCCTTTGTTATAAATAGTTCCTCATAACTCATTGTAGAGGCTTTTGGTCAACCAAGCTTCTAAAAAGACTATCTTGGAAAGATCTTGGATAGTATTGTAACGCGCCTTGGCTTCTCGATTACACGGAGCTAGTTCATCTCTTTGGAGGAGTAGGTGGATGTGGTTGTAACGTTCCACTGTTGGGGCTAGCAGGTTTACATGGATGTATTGTATGATTGTGAATTACACTTATTTATATAATAAGAGCCAACACATTTTCATGCATATGTTTTTATTGTAGTTGGACTGCTCCGGCTGCCTTAATGATATATGTTGTTTAAGTTACGTACTTGTGTATGAATTGATTTGTATGCAATTATATCAATCTCATTGTTAATGTGTTGTATATGTCATTAATGTTGTCACCGTTTGTGTCGACTGCTCTGTCGGACATCAGACAGACCTTTCACATAAACCTTGCTGTAACAACCATCGCACTGGTCTCAGACTAATCCATGAGTGTTGTACGTGTTATCTTACCTTATATGATGTGACTGCCAAATCCGAGTGGACTGCTCTACCGGAAGTTGTGCATCTCCTTTTGTGATGTGTGTTCCTAGCTAAGTTGGGATGGATCCCTTTCAACCTGGAACTCACCTTCACCTTCATCTCCCTTCGAAGTGTTAGAACCTCTCATACACCTTCCTTGAACCACTGCATCAGTCACACCCTTGCTACTAACGGAGTTATCTTACTTGCCTCTGTGTGACATCGCGGTCAAGGAATTACCTTACGACCCATTGTTGGGACTCCTACACCAAACAGTTTGAGGTCTGATTGGGTCGTCTTACCGGGAAGATCCCCTTCATGTTGGCTGGTCCAGCACCATCAACAGATCAAAAAAGACAAAGAAGGCAAGAGGAAGGAAGGAGCAAGCAAGGAAGAGCAGGATCAAGTAGCTACAATAGGATTCTTTGTAGGTATCGATTTGCATGTGTGGTTCCTTGTTATATTTGGCATGCATGGTATTACAAGTGGTTCTTTGCTGTCACGGCATGAGTTTTGCCAGGTGTGACAATGTTTTTAATCCTAACCTTGCCATTTTCAGATAGCCATGGTGTGATGGGGTTCTCATGTTTTGGTTGAGTTGGATTGTCGGATGGATTTGAAGTTGAGTGAGGTGGATCTCTGAATATAATAACACATGGACTAGTAACCCCTGAATCGAAATATGGGTTACGATAAAGTCATATTTTTTGTTGCCTTAGTGGGCCTAGGAATCCTCAACCAGTGAATGACAAGATATATGGTAAAGTTTAGAGATGGGTGCTCTCCATCAGGCCTAGTAATCCTAGGATGGGATATACGGTAAATCCCGGAGAGTGGAGTCTCAGTTAGGGCTCAGTGATCCGGTGTGGATTAAAGCCTCGAGATTGGTGTCTCGGTTATGGCCTAGTGATCTCTAGATCAAACTGCGGATTGCGGTAAAGCCTAGAGGCTAGGAGATAAGAAAATTCCTCACAATTTAGGTGGAGAAAGCCGGTGGCATCCATGCTTGTTTTGGCCTAGCAATCTAGTGTGAATTGTAGTAAATCTTGGTTTATATTGATGAGGGTGAGGTAGTTTAGCCTTAGGATGCCCTAGTTGGTTCTTTTGGTCTGAGTCCCACATTCATGCTTGGAATATGGCATGGGGGTGATTAGTTGAAGAGAGTTTTGGCTCAACCAATCTATGGTCAGGTGGAACGTGGTAGTCCCATACCAGGTTGGCTTTTGCATTCAGTAATAAGAGGTTCTTTCCTTGGTATCTTATTTGTTACTGGTTTATATGTGGATTCTATGGTTGGTGTATCCTTGATATTTCTGTTGTTATTATTTTGGTTAGAAGCATGTATTATGATAGTCATGATGTATGGATTTCTTCATGTTTTGATTTGTAAATGAATGAACAATGTATTTATGACCTAATAGATGATAATGCAGCTAATGATATAAGGGAACAATGCTTCTTAGCGATTGTCAAATAAGTATAAGATCCCTATGATCAAAATTGTTGTTTAAACCTGTAGATTACATATTTGTGACATGTTTGACGAAATGTCTGTCATAGCTAATAGGGGTCTAGTCTAGACCTTGTAAATGTTTTTTACAAATGTATCAATTTTTTTTTTTTTTTGGTGTAAATTCATCTCTAAGGGTGTCATTGAGTTTTGGGCAGTGACCTAGACTTTGGGCCTAAAAAGGTGGCACAAATCATGAAGTCACATGCACAACACTGGGGAAAAAATTCCTCGGACACTCGCTTACCCTTGTTGTGGGAGCATCTGAAGCCTCCTAGAGACACCCTGGTCCATATCAAGGGAGAATCCAAGGGTTTGATGCACTAAAATTTCAGTTGGTCTCAGGGGTTGGTTACTTGAATGGTTGGGATGGCTCTTTGGAGTTCTGTTGCTGATATGGAAGGTTTGTGTAATGTGTTTCACTGATTCCACTTCCTTTACTGGCACATAAGGAGTCAAATCATATCATAGCAACTTCTCGTCACATGTTTACCCCAGTTAGTTAGTTACTTGGGTAGATGTGGGAGGAGGGTGTTACAGAGCAATATCAAAGCATGTTCTGTTCTCTTGGGAGATGTCTGGTTTCCATTCTCTTTGGGCTATATTTTGATACCACAAAGTGGTATCAGAGCATGGTTCAACCCTTGGATTGGATGGGCGGAATGTCTTTTTCATGCATGCATGTAGGTTGTATATGTGCTTGTTGTGTATGCATGGTAGTGGTCATTGTTGTCATTTTATTGCCATGTGGAAGTTGATGATGTTGTTGTTGGGATGCGTTAGTCATGAATGCATGTCACTGGTATATGCATTTGTTATGCATGTTAGTGTATATATGTTGTTATGCATGCATTATTACAGGCATGGTTGCCATGCATGAGGTCGTTGTAGGCATTTCAGGTCATCATGATGTTGTTGGTATGTTATGATGCTGATCTATTGACTGAGGTGAAGCAAGAGATGCAAACCTTCAGAGTGAGATTGGAGCACTAAACTTTGGTGTAAGAGAATATTGTCATACATTTATTGTATTTTTGGCATGCATGTATGTTAGTTAATGGATTGTTATATGCATTAAGGTTATATACATGTTTGTCATTTTATTGTTGTTGTGGTTACATACATGGTACATGTTAGTGAATGAGTGTGGCCATATAGTCATGAATGATAATAACTTATTGTTATATGCATTGTTGTTATTTTTTTGTGTTAGTTAACTTGATGAGTATGTTATATGTTAACTTGTTTATTGTTATATGATAGTTAACTTGATGATTATGTTATATGTATGATACTAATTTGGATTGGTCTATGCAAATGGTTAGGGTTATGAAATTCAAGTATGAGTTAATATGTTGTGATATTATGTCATACTAATCTAGACTAACTGTGAAGATGTGATTATTATATGAATGATAATTGTTTATGAGTTCATTATGTGAACATGTTAGCTAGTGACTATTATGGATATAATGACCTTATTTACGTTTGAGTTGAAATGTCGTGAAGTTATATCATGCTAATCTAGATTGATTGTGCAAACAAGATAGCCTCCCCTGAGATACATTAATGTATGAGCGTGCTTATGTTGTGTACTTTGTGCTTAAATGTTTGATTATGTCATCTATTTGGTGTTTGAGCGTTGGTGTCTACTATGTTGTTTATTTTTTGTTGAATGTTTGATTAATCACATGATATGAGTATGTGTCTATAAGATTGCATCAAGAAATGATCTTGTTTTAAGATGGTTTTACTCACACATATGTGTTGAGATAGTTGACATGTACTTGAGTGTAATAGGTGACAGTTGTAGCATTATGTCTAATGACTATGAGTTGACTATGGATTATGACATGATTGTTAGTCTTGGTAAAGGTTGATTTCAAATTGATAGATATGATTGTCTTGATATTTGGAACATGTGGTTGACATGTGTGAGCAGTTGCAGGGTAACATGCTTGGAATTAGTATGAAAAGGTAAGGTAACTAGTATGTTTTTATGTTTACTTATGCACTGATGATTATGTGTTTATGGTAGCATGATACAGGGGATTGCATGGCAAAAGAAATTGCCATGAAATCTTAAAGAAGGCTTGGGTTGAGATTTCACTTGGAGGCACTGGAAACCATGGGGATGGAGTCATAGTGTCTATTGCTAGTTTTGTGCTTTTAGTATTTGTAATTTGGTTGCAAGGCCTTGCCACTTTGCTTGTGGTGTCGTATTGTTATTGATTTTCATGGTTATCTTCTTGTTTGTTTCTTGTCTTGCCTTTTATGTTTTAAGCCTTGGGAATTGATTGGGGAAGAGAAAAGTTAATGGATCTTGAGAAGTGCTGAACAAAACCCAACAGGTGATGTAAGGCCTGGATGAATCTCAGTGCATGTATAAGGGCAACTGAAGGCAAGAGTATGACAACCAGTTAAGTTGGTTGGGACTGTTATCACAAAATCATGTACTGATGGCTGCTATCAGTTAGACCTTATGTAACTATTTCAGACCAGACTCTTGGCTAAGGATTAGCCTCCCTAACCTGAGAGGGCTCTCTCAAAACAAACTACTGATTGTGATTAACACTAAGAGGGCTAACTCTTGAAATTAAAACTTAATAACATGCTGGTTGGACAGACAACATAATATTTCTTCCATTGGGCTCATGGAGTCAAACACCATTTCAGTAAACCATTCAACTACTCATTCATGGAAGTCAAGGCATGTAATGTTTAAACACTCAAAACATTTTGCAAATGAAACTCAACTCATAAATATACACAGGAAATCTGAGCAACTAGGTGAATTCAGAGTGATTGTATATCTATAGAGCTGTAAAACACAAAGGATAAGACAAAGCCAGATACATCTTGAGCATTTGAACAAAGTATGAATCTTGAGAAGAAAAAGTAGTCCATTATATTACTGTAACAAGTCTTTACATAAGCCAATATAAAATCTGTTTTTTCCAAAAAACATCCAACCCATATTACATCCCAATCTGATCTATATATAGAAATACATTCTTAACCATCTTGAGCCTCCTCCTCCAGCATGAGGGGATCTCGAAGACTGAACTATTAACTACTCCTATCTACTGTTTAACTAATTCATTAACTACATAAGTGCTGAACTGTAATTACAAAAGTTCCTAATTTATCCAAAACTCAAATCTGTCCTCCTCGTAGCATGATCACTTTCTGATTCTTGACACCTGTATACTTTCTGTTTTGGCCGAGATATGTTGGAGGAGAATACACGGAACAAGATGGCTTTGGATACTGGCTGCGTAGATGGCTCATTAATCAATTAAGATAAATGCCCTGTTTTCACGGTCCTTGTCTCCCACTATTCTTCACTACTTAAAGAACATGTTCCCAGCTCTTTAATTCTTCAAACACAACGCATATCACCATATTCCCAATGATCTGGAAGCCTTGTGGACTGAACAGGTGTACAAACCAAATCACCGGAAACCATAACCAGAACCCTAACAATTCGGTCATAAAGTACCTTTAACAAAGCTTTAGCTAAAGACAAAATATTTCACCTTTTCTCCAAAAAGTACACTTGTCACTCTCTGAATAGCTAGGAGAGTCTTGTATGGTCTCCCTTACGTTCTTGAGGCATTTCATTCAAAAATTCATTGACCCCATCATTAAACTCTTTGTTTTTCTTATAAAACAGCACCTACAGCAGTTTCGTAGCACGCTACGAAACTGCTGTTTTTGCTAAAATAGAGTGCATTTGTCTTAAGGCATTCTTTGCTTGAATTTCTGACTCTTTAGACTTCTTCCACAGGTATCAAAGACTTATATGACTTCAAAATAATGGAGCTTAAACAAAATTGACCCAAAACTAAGAATGGCACCTTTTTCTTCAAGTCAGTGAGCTAGTTGACCTAGCTGTATCTTCAAATTTACAACCTCCTTCTTCAAGGCTTTGTTTCCAGCTCTCAGGCTCACGTTCATTGTCATCAAGGGTATCTTCAACAACAGCTTTAGTAGCACTATCATTTGAGAAAACTTCCTTCACTTCAGCTTCATACTTAACCCATAAATCTGCAATCGAACCAACTACTCCCATATGTTCTGGCTGAAAAATATGTCTTGAGACAGAGCTCGTAATTTCTTACAGAAGACGTATTTGGAAAAACTGAAGGAGGTTTTTGTGAAACAATCCGTACTTAACAAAAACCTCTTTTGGTTTTTTAAAACACTACTCCAGCTGCCCAGAATCTGTCTTTGAAGAAGATGTGTAAAACAGGAAATTAAAAACTGCACCTACAGCAGTTTCGTAGCGCAACTTTAGTCACTCGTTTCTCCCAGCTCATAATCAATTTGAAGAAACTGAAAGAGGTTTTTTTAGTTCAGTATGTTAGGAATAAAAACCTCTTTCAATTTTCGAAAATATTCTTTCAGCTGCTCTAAATACCTCCTGGAAGTTGACTACTTAAAACAGAGAAATATGCCTGCCTTGAAACTATGCATAAACCAAAGCATCTGCCAATGTCAACCTGCCTTCAGCATCCGTGTTATTTACCTCAATTGTCTTCCCGTTTGAAGCTGTAACTATGTCACCAGGCCGCATACTAGTGCCACTAATCATGTTTTCACCTGCAGCAACAATGAAATGGACCTCCCCGGGAGGCTTAATTCGACCAATAGCCTTTGCTGCACCAAGAATTGCTGCAGAACCTCCCATGTCAAACTTCATGAGTTCAATAAGACATATTGGTCCTGTCTTGATGCTGTAACCTCCACTATCAAATGTCAATCCTTCAAATTTGATGGGGCTGTACATTCTCTCGCATAATGACATGTTCACTTTTGTTTCTATCTTTGCATAAGATTGCATCTCTTTGACTATGATTTGAATCACCACGCGCTCTTTTAATGTTTTGCTGCTGTGGTGCACCTCCTTGAATTGTATGATGTGTAGTATCTTTTCCATCCTTGTTAATATCAATTGCAGTCTTTTGGCCATGATTTGGATCATCTGACCGACATTCCCAACTCTGCTCAACTAGTTCACCTTCTTCTAATTCAATTTGATTGGTGAATCTTTCCTCCATCAGTCAAACCAAATAAAGCATTTATCATCACACACTAACTGAACATATAGATGAATGGGTTCCAAGACCTTTTTCATTTAGCTTTCAATTGACAATTTACTTATGAATGGCTTAATCCGGATCATGTCTGATGGTTTGGCAAGGTAGCCATAAATTGTCCGCTTTCCATCATCTTCTATTATACACCTGTGTGCTTTCCTTCTTATGATTGGCACCTTATTCAAAAGCCACCTTTCTATTAACATCAGATGTCATTGACAGTGGAGCTGATTGAGGACTTTTATCCTGGTTAGCAAACTTTAAACTCTCACTAGAAGGCAAGCAAACCTGTAGCCATAACTCAGATGAATTACAAACTTCACCATCAATTTGCAGAAACAGGCTTTTCTATGCATATATCATATTCTCACAAAACCCATAGGTGACAAAGGTGATATGGGTGAGATATTGGCTATGGTTTTGAACAATTCCCCAATTTCGTAGCGCAGTTAGTTATAAATTGGCAAAATGTGCTGCGAAATGGCTGGATGCTGACGCGCTGCGAAATGGCTAAATAATAATTGCGCTGCAAAATTAACCAATAAGACTGTGCTGCGAAAATACGGAAAGGACCAGTGACATGTACAAGATAAGACATGGCTTATGCAATCATGATGGAGGATGACCAACGATATTTGAGAATGATTCACATCAAAACCCTTTAGAAACATGACCCCTAAGTAAGAACATAGGACAAAAACCATTTGACACCCATTTTTGACAGTGAACTTAGGACAAAAATTATATACATGTGACTGTAGTTCTAGGTGATAACAGGGTCCATTGGGATAAATGAATGATGGTAGAATATTCATGAGAGAGGTAATAAGAAAGGTAAAGTAAATGGACTTGAGGTGTCATATGCCTTGGCTACGCTGGGAATTGTTGTTCTCAATGTTGTGCATGTTGTGAACAAATAAATGGAGTATTCTTAACCTTGACCTTATGGTATCTGGTAATTATGTTGTGATCATGATTATGTTGATGTCTATATACGTATATATGTATGTATGTATGTCATTGTCTAACAGGATCATGATTGTTATATGTTGATGTTTATATGTGTGTGTGTGTGTGCAGACCATTTCCTGATAGGGTCATCAGGAATTGTTCTTGTGGAGGAATGATTGGTTATGTAGGTGAATGACATGAAAAGGTTACTGGTTTAGGAGGAATCAAGTGGGAAAGTAGTCCTGAAAAATCTACGAGGTCAATATCATGTGGTTACAAGTTGATATTATGTGATTATATTATGTCTATGTTATGGACAGGCTATACTAAGGGATACATAAACAAAATGAAAGCACTGTGATCTGTGACATGTTGGAACAAGCATGGATAAGACACTGGAAGCAAGGTTTCTTGGTAGAGATAATGTGGTTTTGGATGTGTGGTACTACTGTTATGCATATGTTGTACATGTTGCATTTGTGATGTTGTGTGCATGCAGCGTTGTGTATATATAGTGCGTGTACATGTTGTTTATGCAATGTTATGTATAGGTGGTACAAACAGTGTTGTGTGAATATTGCATATGTAGTGCTAGGTATAGATGGTGCTATGTACATGTTGGATATGCAGCGTTGTGTACATATCGTACTATTGGGTCCCTATAATACTAGTGATTACCCCATTACTATTGTAATTGTACCCCTTATTAATATTGTTGTGCCCCTATTATCCCCATATTGTTATTACTATGCACCATAGAATCCCCCTATTGTTATTTTTGTGGCTTTATATTATTATTGTTAGGTCGGTTGGGTTATATTGTGACTCCTTAGACTCCTATATATAGAAAGGAGGTTTTGTCATTTGTATCATCCAAGAATTGTTCATTTATGTAATGTAAAGGAGGTTTCCCCCTCGAAGATGCTGAATTCTAAGGCGTGGATTTATCTTTTCTATCTTTTCTTGAGCTGGTTTCATAACATTTGGTATCAGAGCTTTGGATTCTAGGGTTTCGCTGCTCCAAACAGGTCATCGTGGAATTTTCTCTATAACTTTTTTTTTTGTGACATTTCAGAAGTTGCAAAAAAACCCATTTGAGAAGAAATCGCGCTGAACCTTGGGTCCGAATTTCAGAGCTTTTCACTATATTTGCGGAGATATGATTTGAGGAAGTTGATCTTTTTATAGAATCCTGAATTACATTCCAAACATGTGACCTGGGGAAAATCGTCATAACTTTCTCTCTGGGGATCGGATTGAAATTTCGTAAGAAGGTACAGAAAGAGGACAGACTGTAGTTTCTTGTATGCATTTTTCAGATCCAAAGGTCGAAACAATGACTCGTGGCACGTCGTACAAGTTCGCTATACTGAACTAGTCTATAATCAAGTCACTGTGGGAGATTTCACATAACTCTTCCTTGGAGAATCCAGTTTGGGTCAGACTTGTGGCATTGGAAAGAGGACACAAAGGGTTATTGTAGGTCATAAATTCAGAACTAGATGATTGGAAAGTACAAAGATACATCAGAGGCAATATTAAGCTCCAACAAAGTGAAAAAAGGTGTGTAGATTTTCTTAAATTTTTGCTTAAGCTTGGTTTGAAAATTTATTTTGAAGGAATTCAAAGGGCATAGTAGAGCATTATTATCAGTAACTGATGCCCCGAGGAAAGAAAATGCAAACGCCTAGTAAGGAACCTGAAAGCTCTAGCATGACTCATGAAGAAGAGGAAGAAATGCAACATGATATATCAAAATTACAAGACCAAGTGCAACAACTGTCCCTTGCACAAAAGTGAACAGAATTTAAGATGGATGGTTTAAAGGAAGATGTAGAAGCTAAGATGGATGGTTTAAAGAAAGGTGTAGAAGCTAAGATGGATTGTTTAAAGAAAGGCGTAGAAGCTAATATGATTGACGTGGAAGCTAAGATGGATGATTTGAAGACAAACATGGAAGATTTGAAGACATGCATGGAAGATTTGAAGACAGATTTAACAAAGTTTCTACAAGAAATTCTTACTAATGGTGAAAGGGTAGTAAAGGAAACTCATGATGAGAACAAAAGAAATGTTAATCATGATTTCATAGGCTCTAATGTTGGATTGAAGACCCACCATATTCCAAAAATCGATATGAGGAAGTTTGATGGCAAAGATCCCGCAACATGGATATTATAGATGGAGCAATTTTTCAATCTCAATAATGTGCAAAACACACAAAAGGTACGTATTGCAACTTTATATTTGGAACCAAATCAGTTTGTATGGTATCAATGGCTTTGCTCTCGTAAACAATTTATCACTTGGGAAATTTTTACGGAAGAATTGATAGCACATTATGAGGATACAAAAAGCAACACTTTCTTTAGCCAATTGATAAGTCTCAAACAAAAGGGTTCAATAATGGAGCACATTGAGGAGTTCCAAAAATTGAACATAAGGGTAAAAAATATTCCAGAGGAGCATAGGATTGATGTGTTCATAGTGTCTTTAAAGGATAATATCCAACATGATGTTCGCCTTTGGGAACTTGATTCATTAGAGAAGGCATTCAGGTTAGCAAGAAAAATGGAAAGTAAAATTATGGCAACCAAGAAGCATACAACTCACAACTATAAATATGGAAGTGTTGTTTCCCATAGTCTTCCACAACAATTGGAAGAAAAAAGAGCAAAAGGGCTTTGTTACAGTCGTGATAGAAAATACACTAAAGGTCATAAGTGTGTTGAGAAAAAATTATTCTACATAGATTGTGAAGACGAAGAAGAAAAGGAGCAAGAAGGGTTCAATAATGGAGCACATTGAGGAGTTCCAAAAATTGAACATAAGGGTAAAAAATATTCTAGAGGATCATAGGATTGATGTGTTCATAGGGTCTTTAAAGAATAATATCCAACATGATGTTCGCCTTTGGGAACTTGATTCATTAGAGAAGGCATTCGGGTTAGCAAGAAAAATGGAAAGTAAAATTATGGCAACCAGGAAGCATACCACTCACAACTATAAATACGGAAGTGTTGTTTCCCATAGTCTTCCACAACCTATAAGGTTGACACCACAACAATTGGAAGAAAAAAGAGCAAAAGGGCTTTGTTACAGTTGTGATAGAAAATACACTAAAGGTCATAAGTGTGTTGAGAAAAAATTATTCTACATAGATTGTGAAGACGAAGAAGAAAAGGAGCAAGAAGGGTCAAAAGAAGAAGATATACTCCAAGAACAAAGCCTAGATAAAGAATAAATGAATCTGACCATATCTTGTAATGCATTGGCGGGAATTACCACTCCTCAAACCATCAAGATAGAAGGACAAATCAAGAAGAAAAATGTAATAGTGTTGATTGATTCAGGAGGTACCCACAATTTTATTCATTGTAAGGTAGCAAAAGAATTGAATTGCTTCTTATATCCAGCACCAGAGTGTCAAGTGATGGTTGCAAATGGAGGAACAATAAATTGCTCTGGAAAGTGTCATAATATCAAGCTATCCATGGGAGAATATGTATTGACTAGCCTAATGCTTTCCATTCCAATGGGAGGTGCTGATGTTGTACTAGGAGTCCAATGGCTACAATCCTTGGGTACAATAGCTTTTAATTTTCAAGAACTTTTCATCAAATTTTCTACGGAAGGAAAGGAAGTTGAATTAAGGGGTATTGCAAGGAAACCAGGAAAGATAATCAGCTCTAATGGTATGACAAAGCCTCTAAAAAAGGAACAAAGAGGTGTAATTGCACAATTATGTTCGCTAGATGTTTCCACATCGGAATCATCTATTTCTCCAGATCTCCAAAAAGTCTTGGACAATCATTCCAAGGTATTTGAGACTCCCAAAGGTCTCCCACCTATGCGTGATCATGATCATGCTATTCATCTGATTCTAGGAAGTGTTCCTCCAAACATCAGGCCGTACAGATATCCCTATGCCCAAAAGAGTGAAATTGAACGTATGGTTGCAGAAATGCTAGAGGCTGGTATAATTCAACCAAGTCAAAGTTCTTTCTCTTCTCCAGTAGTATTGGTGCACAAGAAGGATGGATCATGGCGCATGTGTCCGAATTATAGGGAGCTCAACAAGCTCACTATTAAAGATAAGTTTCCCATTCCTGTCATTGATGAATTACTGGATGAATTGCATGGATCAATTTACTTCACCAAGTTGGATCTTCGTTCAAGATATCATCAAATCAGAATGAAGATTGAAGACATTCCAAAAACAACATTTAGAACTCATGAGGGTCATTATGAATTTTTGGTCATGCCTTTTGGCCTTACCAATGCACCTTCAACATTTCAAGGTTTGATGAATTCAATTTTCAAACCATTCCTTAGAAAATTTGTATTAGTATTTTTTGATGATATACTAATCTACAACAAGTCTTGGAAGGATCATGTTGAACATGTTGACACGGTGCTACAACTATTGGAGGAAAATCAATTATATGCAAAAAGATCCAAATGTTTCTATGGAGTCCAAGAGGTGGAATATGTTGGGTCCCTATAATAATAGTGATTACCCCCCATGTTGTTATTTATGTGCCCCATAGAATCCCTCTATTGTTATTTTTGTGGCTTTATATTATTATTGTTAGGTCGACTGGATTATATTGTGACTCCTTAGACTCCTATATATAGAAAGGAGGTTTTGTCATTTGTATCATCGAAGAATTGTTTATTTATGTAATGTAAAGGTGGTTTCCTCCTCGAAGAGGCTGAATTCTAAGGCGTTGATCTATCTTTTCTTGAGCTGGTTTCATAACATTTGGTATCAGAGCTTTGGATTCTAGGGTTTTGCTGCTCCAAACAGGTCATCATGGAATTTTCACTATAAATTTTTTTCTGTGACATTTCAGAAGTTGCAAAAAAACCCATTTGAGAAGAAATCGCGTTGAACCTTGGGTCCGAATTTCAGATCTTTTTGTGCGATATTTGCGGAGATATGATCTGAGGAAGTTGGTCTTTTTGCAGACTCCTGAATTACATTAAAAACAGGTGACCTGGGGAAAATCGTCATAACTTTCTCTCTGGGGATCGAATTGAAATTTTGTAAGAAGGTGTAGAAATAGGACGGATTGTAGTTTCTTGTATGCATGTTTCAGATCCAAATGTTGAAACAGTGACTGGTGGCACGTCGTACAAGTTCGCTCTACTGAACTAGTTTAAAAGCAAGTCACTGTGGGAGATTTCACATAACTCTTCCTTGGAGAATCCAATTTGGGTCAGACTTATGGCATTGGAAAGAGGACGCAGAAGGCTACTACAGGTCGGAATTTCAGAATTGGATGATCCGAAATTACAGAGATACATCAGATTCAATATCAAGCTTCTATAAAGTGAAAAAAGGTGTGTAGTTTTTTTTAAATTTTTGTGTAAGCTTGGTTTAACGGAATTCAAAGGGCATAGTAAAGCATTATTATCGATAACTGATGCCCCGAGGAAAGAAAATGAAAACACCTAGTAAGGAACCTGAAAGCTCTAGCATGACTCATGAAGAAGAGGAAGAAATGCTACATGATATATCAAAATTACAAGAACAAGTGCAACAAATGTCACGCTCACAAAAGCTAACAGAAGCTAAGATAAATGGCGTGGAATCTAAGATAAATGGCGTGGAATCTAAGATAAAGGGCATGGAAGCTAAGATGGATGATTCAAAGATATATTTGAAGAGATACATGGCAGATTTGAAGACAGATTTGACAAATTTTCTACAAGAAATACTTACTAATGGTGAAAAGGTTGTAAAGGAAACTCATGATGTGAACAAAAGAAATGTTAATCATGATTCCATAGACTCTAATGTTGGATCGAAGACCCACCATATTCCAAAAATCGATATGAGGAAGTTTGATGGCAAGGATCCTGCCACATGGATATTACAGATGGAGCAATTCTTCGATCTCAATAATGTGCAAAACACACAAAAGGTACGTATGGAAACTGTATATTTGGAACCAAATCAGTTTGTATGGTATCAATGGCTTTGCTCTCGTAAACAATTTATCACTTGGGCAATTTTTACGGAAGAATTGATAGCACATTATGAAGATACAAAAAGCAACACTTTTTTTAGCCAATTGATAAGTCTCAAACAAAAGGGTTCAATAATGGAGCACATTGAGGAGTTCCAAAAATTGAACATAAGGGTAAAAGATATTCCAGAGGAGCATAGGATTGATGTGTTCATAGGGTCTTTAAAGGATAATATCCAACATGATGTTCGCCTTTGGGAACCTGATTCATTAGAGAAGGCATTCAGGTTAGCAAGAAAAATGGAAAGCAAAATTATGGCAACCAGGAAGCATACCACTCACAACTATAAAGACGGAAGTGTTGTTGCCCCTAGTCTTCCACAACCTATAAGGTTGACACCACAACAATTGGAAGAAAAAAGAGCAAAAGGGCTTTGTTACAGTTGTGATAGCAAATACACTAAAGGAAATTATTCTACATAGATTGTGAAGAGGAAGAAGAAAAGGAGCAAGAAAGGTCAAAAGAAGAAGATATACTCCAGGAACAAAGCCTAGATGAAGAACAAATAAATCCGACCATATCTTGTAATGCATTGGCGGAAATTACCACTCCTCAAACCATCAAGATAGAAGGACAAATCAAGAAGAAAAAGGTAATAGTGTTGATTGATTCAGGAAGCACCCACAATTTTATTCATTGTAGGGTAGCAAAAGAATTGAATTGCTTCCTATATCCAGCACCAGAGTGTCAAGTGATGATTGCAAATGGAGGAACAATAAATTGCTCTGGAAAGTGCCATAATATCAAGCTATCCATGGGAGAATATGTATTGACTAGCCCAATGCTTTCCATTCCAATGGGAGGTGCTGATGTTGTACTAGGAGTCCAATGGCTACAATCCTTGGGTACAATAGCTTTTAATTTTCAAGAACTTTTCATCAAATTTTCTACGGAAGGAAAGGAAGTTGAATTAAGGGGTATTGCAGGGAAACCAGGAAAGATAATCAGCTCTAATGGTATGACAAAGCTTCTAAAAAAGGAGCAAAGAGGTGTAATTGCACAATTATGTTCGCTAGATGTTTCCACATTGGAATCATCTATTTCTCCAGATCTCCAAAAAGTCCTGGACAATCATTCCAAGGTATTTGAGACTCCCAAAGGTCTCCCACCTATGCGTGATCATGATCATGCTATTCATCTGATTCCAGGAAGTGTTCCTCCAAACATCAGGCCGTACAGATATCCCTATGTCCAAAAAAGTGAAATTGAACGTATGGTTGCAGAAATGCTAGAGGCTGGTATAATTCAACCGAGTCAAAGTTCTTTCTCTGCTCCAGTAGTATTGGTGCACAAGAAGGATGGATCATGGCGCATGTGTCCGGATTATAGGGAGCTCAACAAGCTCACTATTAAAGATAAGTTCCCCATTCCTGTCATTGATGAATTACTGGATGAATTGCATGGATCAATTTACTTCACCAAGTTGGATCTTCGTTCAGGATATCATCAAATCAGAATGAAGATTGAAGACATTCCGAAAACGGCATTTAGAACTCATGAGGGTCATTATGAATTTTTGGTCATGCCTTTTGGCCTTACCAATGCACCTTCAACATTTCAAGGTTTGATGAATTCAATTTTCAAACCATTCCTTAGAAAATTTGTGTTAGTATTTTTTGATGATATACTAATCTACAACAAGTCTTGGAAGGATCATGTTGAACATGTTGACAGGGTGCTACAACTATTGGAGGAGAAACAATTATATGCAAAAAGATCCAAATGTTTCTTTGGAGTCCAGGAGGTGGAATATTTGGGTCATATTGTATCTCATGAAGGAGTTAAGGTAGACCCTAGCAAAATTAAAGCCATTAAGGAATGGAAAATCCCCACATCCATAAAGCATCTGCGAGGATTTCTTGGGTTGACAGGGTATTATCGCAAGTTTGTTAAGAATTATGGGAGAATAGCAGCACCTCTAACAACATTATTGAAGAAAGATGCATTTTCATGGACTCCGGAAGCAACAAAGGCCTTTGAACATCTTAAAGAGGCAATGTGCCAAGCACCGGTCTTAGCTACACCGGACTTCACAAAAACCTTTATTGTGGAATGTGATGCTTCAGGAAATGGAATTGGTGCTGTTCTAATGCAAGATGAAAGACCCATTGCTTTTGAAAGTCGTCCAATCAAGGGAAAGTTTTTAAGCAAAGCTATTTATGAGAAGGAAATGTTGGCAATACTCCATGCACTTAAGAAATGGCGACCCTACCTAATGGGAAGACACTTCAAGGTAAAAACGGATCATGATAGCCTTAAATACTTTTTAGAACAAAGATTATCCTCTGAAGAGCAACAAAAGTGGGTCACAAAGATGTTGGGTTATGACTTTGAAATCATCTACAAAAAAGGGAAGCAAAATGTGGTGGCAGATGCACTCTCAAGAAAGGATGAGGATGTGGAAGCATTGTTGTGTGCCATTTCTATTATCCAACCAGATTGGATAAACGAAGCAAGGGAGGAATGGAAGAATGACGAAGAAGTGTGGGCACTTATTCGAAAGCTACAACAAGATTCCAGTACGTCTGATACATTTAGCTGGCAAAATGATTCGTTATGGTACAAAGATCGCTTATACCTCTGTAAGAATTCCCAGCTAAAACAAAAGATTCTTATGGAATTGCACACTTCTCCCTTAGGAGGGCACTCAGGATTTTTAAAAACTTACCACAGGGTTAAGAAGGAATTTTTTTGGGATGGCCTTAAATCAGATATTCAAAAGTTTGTGGCGGAATGTTTGGTTTGCCAACAAAATAAAGTTGAAACAATTAAGACACCGGGTCTATTACAACCTTTATCCATTCCAAGCCAACGTTGGGAGGAGGTTTCAATGGATTTTATCACAGGTTTACCCAAGTCTGAGGGAAAGAGTGTCATCATGGTGGTAGTTGACAGACTTACCAAGTATGCACACTTTTGTGCATTATCACATCCATTTAAAGCCAGTACAGTTTCTACTGCATTTATGGAAACAATTCAAAAGCTACATGGAAACCCAAAGATTATTGTAAGTGACAGAGATCCCATTTTCACTGGAAATTTTTGGACAGAATTATTTTCTTGTCTTGGTACTCAGTTAGCTCATAGCTCATCTTATCATCCTCAATCTGATGGGCAAATGAGATAGTAAACAAATGTTTGGAAGGATATCTTCGTTGCTTTGTATCTGATAAACAGACACAATGGGTCAAATGGTTGCCTCTGGCTGAATGGTGGTATAACACTTCCTTCCATACAGCAACAAAAATGACCCCATTTATGGCACTTTATGGGTATCAACCACCATCCATCACATCATATTTAAGAGAAAATTCTAAGGTTCAGGCAGTGGAACATCACATCGAACATCAACAACAAGTCCTCCAACTCTTAAAGGATAACCTCGTGTTGGCACAAAATAGAATGAAACAACAGGCAGATCAACATCGCAGTGAAAGAAGTTTTGATGTAGGTGATTGGGTATTCCTACGGCTACAACCATATAAGCAAATGTCCCTAAAGCAAGCTAAGAAGGATAATAAATTATCACCAAAGTATTATGGTCCGTACAAGGTGTTGCAAAAGATTGGTACTATGGCATACAAATTGGAGCTTCCTGCAGCTTCTCGATTGCACCCAGTTTTCCATGTTTCATGTTTAAAGAAGGTTATAGGCGACAAGCTCCCAGTTCAAACAATATTGCCAGAACTTGACGAGGAAGGAAAAATTATATTGGAACCAGAAGCAGTCACAGAAACAAGAACTCGACAGCTACGAAATCGATCAATTTCAGAGTATCTTATCAAGTGGAAGAACTTATCCGCTGAAGATTCCACATGGGAGGATGAGAATTTTATGCAGAAGTATCCAAACTACTCAAGCGTTGAGGACAACACTTTTTTGAAGGAGAGGGGCATGTTGGGTCCCTATAATACTAGTGATTACCCCATTACTATTGTAGTTATACCCTTATTTATATTGTTGTGCCCCTATTACCCCCATATTGTTATTTCTGTGCCCCATAGAATCCCTCTATTGTTATTTTTGTGGCTTTATATTATTATTGTTAGGTCGGTTGGATTATATTGTGACTCCTTAGACTCCTATATATAGAAAGGAGGTTTTGTCATTTGTATCATCCAAGAATTGTTCATTTATGTAATGTAAAGGAGGTTGCCCCCTCGAAGAGGCTGAATTCTAAGGCATTGATCTATCTTTTCTATCTTTTCTTGAGCTGGTTTCATAACAGAATATCTGGGTCATATTGTATCTCATGAAGGGGTTAAGGTAGACCCTATAAAATTAAAGCCATTAAGGAATGGAAAATCCCCACATCCATAAAGCATCTGCGAGGTTTTCTCAAGTTGGCAGGGTTTTATCGCAAGTTTGTTAAGAATTATGGAAGAATAGCAACGCCTCTAACAACATTATTGAAGAAAGATGAATTTTCATGGACTCCGGAAGCAGCAAAGTCCTTCGAACATCTTAAAGAGGCAATGTGCCAAGCACCGGTCTTAGCTACACCAGACTTCACAAAAACCTTTATTGTGGAATGTGATGCTTCAGGAAATGGAATTGATGCTGTTCTAATGCAAGATGAAAGACCCATTGCTTTTGAAAGTCGTCCAATCAAGGGAAAGTTTTACACAAAGCTATTTATGAGAAGGAAATGTTGGCAATACTCCATGCACTTAAGAAATGGCGACCCTACCTAATGGGAAGACACTTCAAGGTAAAAACGGATCATGATAGCCTTAAATACTTTTTAGAAAAAAGATTATCCTCTGAAGAGAAACAAAAGTGGGTCACAAAGATGTTGGGTTATGACTTTGAAATCACCTACAAAAAAGGGAAGCAAAATGTGGTGGCAGATGCACTCTCAAGAAAGGATGAGGATGTGGAAGCATTGTTGTGTGCCATTTCTATTATCCAACCAGATTGGATAAATGAAGCAAGGGAGGAATGGAAGAATGACGAAGAAGTGTGGGCACTTATTCGAAAGTTACAACAAGATTCCAGTACGTCTGATACATTTAGCTGGCAAAATGATTCGTTATGGTACAAAGATCGCTTATACCTCTGTAAGAATTCCCAGCTAAAACAAAAGATTCTTATGGATTTGCACACTTCTCCCTTAGGAGGGCACTCATGATTTTTAAAAACTTACCACAGGGTTAAGAAGGAATTTTTTTGGGATGTCCTTAAATCAGATATTCAAAATTTTGTGGCGGAATGTTTGGTTTGCCAAAAAAATAAATTTGAAACAATTAAGACACTGGGTCTATTACAACCTTTATCCATTCCAAGCCAACGTTGGGAGGAGGTTTCAATGGATTTTATCACAGGTTTACCCAAGTCTGAGGGAAAGAGTGTCATCATGGTGGTAGTTGACAGACTTAACAAGTGTGCACACTTTTGTGCATTATCACATCCATTTAAAGCCAGTACAGTTTCTACTACATTTATGGAAACAATTCAAAAGCTACATGGAAACCCAAAGATTATTGTAAGTGATAGAGATCCCATTTTCACTGGAAATTTTTGGACAGAATTATTTTCTTGTCTTGGTACTCAGTTAGCTCATAGCTCATCTTATCATCCTCAATCTGATGGGCAAACTGAGATAGTAAACAAATGTTTGGAAGTATATCTTCGTTGCTTTGTATCTGATAAACAGACACAATGGGTCAAATGGTTGCCTCTGGTTGAATGGTGGTATAACACTTCCTTCCATACAGCAACACAAATGACCGCATTTATGGCACTTTATGGGTATCATCCATAAAGTCAGGCAGTGTAACATCACATCGAACATCAACAACAAGTCCTCAAACTCTTAAAGGATAACCTTGTGTTGGCACATAATAGAAGAAAACAACAAGCAGATCAACATCGCAGCGAAAGAAGTTTTGATGTAGGTGATTGGGTATTCCTACAGCTACAACCATATAAGCAAATGTCCCTCAAGCAAGCTAAGAAGGATAATAAATTATCACCAAAGTACTATGGTCCATACAAGGTGTTGCAAAAGATTGGTACTATGGCATACAAATTGGAGTTTCCTGTAGCTTCTCGATCGCACCCAGTTTTCCATGTTTCATGTTTAAAGAAGGTTATAGGTGACAATCTCCCAGTTCAAACAATATTGCCAGAACTTGACGAGGAAGGAAAAATTATATTGGAACTGGAAGTAGTCACAGAAACATGAACTCGACAGCTACGAAATCGATCAATTTCGGAGTATCTTATCAAGTGGAAGAACTTATCTGCTGAAGATTCCACATGGGAGGATGAGAATTTTATACACAAGTATCCAGAACTACTCAAGCGTTGAGGACAACACTTTTTTGAAGGAGAGGGGCATGTTGGGTCCCTATAATACTGGTGATTACCCCATTACTATTGTAATTGTACCCCTTATTAATATTGTTGTGCCCCTATTATCCCCATATTGTTATTACTGTGCCCCATAGAATCCCCCTATTGTTATTTTTGTGGCTTTATATTATTATTTTTAGGTCGGCTGGGATATATTATGACTCCTTAGACTCCTATATATAGAAAGGAGGTTTTGTCATTTGTATCATCCAAGAATTGTTCATTTATGTAATGTAAAGGAGGTTGCCCCCTTGAAGAGGCTAAATTCTAAGGCGTGGATTTATCTTTTCTATCTTTTCTTGAGCTGGTTTCATAACACGTACTGTGCACATGATGGATATGCGACATTGTGTGTATGGTGTTGTGCATATGTTGGATATGTAGTGTTGTGTACATGTTATATACGTAGCGCTATGTACATATGGTGTTGTGTGCATGTTGTACAAGTGGTACTATGTACATATGGTGTTGTGTGCATGATTGTACATGTGGTGTTATGTGCAGGGGGTGTTGTGTAGATGTGGTGCATGTGATTCTATGTACATGTCATGCATGTGGTATTGTGTACATGTGCTATGAATACATGTTGTACAGGTGGTGCGATGTACATGTGGCGATGTGTACGGGTTGTGCAGGTGGTTCCATGTACATGTGGTGTTGTGAACATGTGTTACAGTGTACATGTTGTACACATGGTACTTGTGTACATGTGGTATTGTGCTCATGTCATACATGTTGTATTGCGGACATGTGGTACTATGTATGTGCATTGTGTAATCGTGGTATCGTGACATATTTATTCATTGTGTAGTCGTGGTATCGTGACATATGTATTCATTGTGTTGTACTTTGCATATGTATTTGTGTTGTGTTGTACACCGGGTGTAGGTGTATGTATTGTGTTGTGGTGTACACCAGATGTATGAATATGTATTGTGTTGTGTTCTACACTGGGTGTAGGTGTATGTGTGGTGTGTCAGGTGTAGGTGCATGGTGTTATATGTCACGTGTGGTTGTATGTGTGTGATGCACACTATGTGTATGTTAAAATTTTTAAGGAAAAGGCACTAGGTGTTTGTCAGGTGTGGCAATCAATCCAATGTTCATACGAAATAAAGAAAAAGGTAAAAGCTAAGGACCGATGAAGGATAAGTACTAGTATTTTGTTTCAGTTTTATTATACATATGACCTATGATTATGATTTATGATGGTTGTATGCGATCTATGATTTTGGTATATGATGATTGCATGTGATTCATGGTTTTGATTTATGATGGTTGTGTTGTGAGCTAACCTGATGTGATATGTTTATACATAATGATTTGATCAAAGATGTTAGTTTGACCTGTTGTGATAGGAGTAAACAGGAGTGCAAGTGTTCCTTATTGAAGAGCTACCAATGGGGTATGATGTGAATTTATTTCAATTTATTTTAAATCTAATGGAAATTATGTGCTTGATACAGGAAAGCATGAAATTCCCAGATGGGTGGTCGAAACTGACAACAAGCATTAGCAGCAACAGAAAAAGGAATTGGAACATGTAGCAGTATGTTGATAAAGCACTTTAGGAGTAGGACCATTGTGGGACACTGGTACCCAATAGTGTCTATTTACTACCATGAGCATGCTATGATTGGTATGATGGTTTTGAGGTAGGTATATGCCTTGGTTGTTGACTTTTTGATGCGAGGAAGCTGTTTGGTCAATTTAGGGTGTCCTAAATTGCTATATTAATTGTCAATTCGGGAGTCGTAAACTGCTGAAGTGAGGTGCACTATATATGCAAGATAACCGATTTCTTACTTTTTGTAGTTTTTTATTTTTTGTTTGTTTTTGGGTTTATCTTTTGTTGATTCCCTAACGTGAGATGGAAATTCTAAAATTCAAGTATGGATATAAGTGTTCAAGGCAATGGTGACCTTTAAAATGATTTCCAAACTTCAAAATTTTCAAAAAGGTTTTGAAACTTACAATGGTGAAATCAATTCCTAAGAGAAAATAAAATGTACCAATATTCTAATTAAACCAAACAGTGGGCTAGCGACTATGAAACCTAGTATCCTTGCTGCTGTATGAAAAGAAACTGAACTCAAAGAAATTCAAAAACTGCAAGCAAAGTAAACTAAATCATATTACATCAACTCATATTCTGACCCCTCACCATTCGACTCGCTCTAGCTTTAGGAGGTAATCATAAACAAATTGAGCAATCTGATATCTAATTTGCATAAAATGAAACTAATATCAAACTACGCATTCATATTTCAATCCCTCACCATTTGACTCGCTCTGGCTTTAGGAGGTAACTGAAAATGACATGAGCAATTCAATAACTAACTTGCAGAAAAATAAACTAATATCAAACTATGCATTCATACTTCAATCCCTCACCATTTGACTCACTCTGGCTTTAGGAGGTAACTGGAAATGACATAAGTAATCTAATATCTATCTTGCAGAAAAGTAAGTGAACAAAACTGAAAGAAATAAACAGTGCTGGAATTAGAATTAAGAAAATAAATCAACAGAAGTTCAAGATAATTTCATTTCATTAGTCATTATAAAGCTATGTGCAAATGCCCGGGCTGTCTATTAGAACCTGAAACAAAGACACTAATCAGTTAACAACATTAGGAAGCATAAAAACTATGGACAACAATCGACATGAATACCATAAGCAGTGCAATATATACAAGTAAACAATTATGGCATCAGGAACATAAAGAAATAAAGCATGAAACTATACAGTAGTTAACAAAACCTTGGTGTGTACAGGGGCCCTCTGCACAACCTCAGCCAATCAGAAATCAACCACGAATTGAGCTTATAAACAGTGTCTTCTCATGTATTAAAATGCAGTCATAACATAAGGATAAAGTCACGGCACAGTGGGCTCGTAAACAGTGAAAATTACATTCAAAAAGCTAACTAATATGCGTATGAGAACGCTTTATTTATAACAGAGGATGACACAACTACTTTCCTAAAATCTGCACTGATAAAAAGACACGTGAATAACCACGTCCAGAAATCTAGCATTATGGTAGCCGTGGAGATTAAATCCAAGGAGGGTGGCTGTTAGATTCGGTTCATGGAGCAGTCCACAAGTGTTAACACGTCTCCTGAGATTTAGGAACGGCCACACAAGTCTTCACGTGGTGAAAAACAGAGTTCTGACACTGTAAACCTCTTAGGTTGACCATCGCTTGACTATCTTTGACCACGACCTTCTGTGAGGGATTCGGCTGAACCAATAGGACACGGTCCATGTCCAAATCATTTGCAACTTGCCCATGTGGCCGGATCGCCTGTAGACACCTATAACATAGACTTCAACAAAGAGGCTGCGGAAAGTTGAGCTGGATGCGGAAAGTGACAAAATCTAGATCAAACAACAGTCACAAGACATAGTTAGGAAACCATTTTATATGCTCTTTTTAAACTACTATGCAATGATTTGACAGCTTAGGAGGTCCAGGTAAATGGAAAAAGGCTAAAAAGGTGTATAGGGAAGATGCAAGTTTGGGACTCAACATACCCCCAGTTTGAAGGTGTTGCATGTCCTCATGCAACCAAAATTTTGATCATCCCCCCTTTAGTCCATGTGTTTTGAAGCTTCTGCCAGTACATCCAGTCATCTTCTCTTCTTCCTTGGTGCTACTACCATCCTGGGCTTCCTTATCAAACATCTGAATTTGAGATTGATTAATTCCCTACTCAACTTCCTGCACTTTTTCTTTAATTTCTTGTTCTTTTTCTGCCACAGTCCCAGATGTAACATAGTGTTATCATAAATGATTTTGTCCACTTTTCTTTGTTCCTTTAATGCTTCATTTTCTTGTTTAATGTGCCTGTTTAAAACCTCTAATTCAAACACTTCTTGTTTCAATGATTAGACTTGTGCTTCTTGTGCCATGTGAGGCAGAGTGGATGATGTGCTCGGACCTGCAACTGTCTTCTCTAAGGATTCTAGATAATCATACACCTCTTGCTGATTTGGATCTATTTCGGGTGTTTTCCTTGGGCTGACCTCAAAGTCTTGTTGAGGAGGAGCACTGATTTCTAACTCTGGCCGAGAAGGACTTATATCAACATCTGGAGGACTGGTTTCAATATTTGGTTGAGGATGAGGTGGGCTACGGCCAGCTGGAGGTTTCTCGGGTGTTTCCCCACCCAAGTCAATGAAGTGGGGTCCTTTTACTTGTGTTTTCCTCCACTTTCCTCTAATCCTGCTGCTTCTTCTTAAATACCGTGGGCTAGTACTCTCTTCTTCCATACTCTGTTTTCCTTTTTCTTTCTTCTTGGCTGTAGCAGCTTGTTTTTGGAGATGCACTAGTCTCTCAGACAACACTTGATAGTCTTCCTCTACAGATGGTTCTGGTGATTGGTAGACATCCTCTATGCTTCTTTTTCCTTTCAATTTTCTCTGTTTTCTATCCTTAGTTCTTTCCTCCTCCTCTTTTTGACCAACTTCTTTAGTTTTGCTAATAGGAGAGTCTTGAATTATTGCACTTTTCTCTTTTCTCCTACTCCTTGGTGTTTTTGGTGTACTGCTTTCAAGTGCCTCAGATGGCTCTTGAAAGTAGTTTCTTACTAAAAACCGTTCCCAGGTATCTTTGTTTTTCTTCAATTGGTCTTCAATTAGAATCTTCACAAGCCCATGATGATATAAATGAGGTTCTATGTCTTCTATGTTCTTTTGGACTGTTGTGCACATCTTTTTCAAGCTCAACAACAAGAAGTAGGGCAGATTAAGGGTTTGGTTCTCAAGAAGTTCATCAATAAATGAGTATGATACATGTACATTGCTCCAAAACGGCCTTCACAAGTAATGAACTTTTGAATGTGTTGAGGCCTCGAAAATCGCTGCCACAACATTGGGGGATAACCACCCGGTCCGGACCTTAAAAGCAGCTCCTTTTCCGTTTGGTATGGTGGCTCCGACTATTCATCTAGGTCCAATTACCTTCTCCCTATTGCTATTGGTTTATAATGTATCTTTAACTACCAATAGACAGGGACATCAGATCACTTCTCCTTGCTGATCAGGCAAGAGAATGACCCTTAAGCTGATTTGGGCTCAGCCAAGCCACAACTAAAGTTTTGCCTCTTTGAGGAGAGGACTTAAAAGAATGTAGAATTTACTCTAAATGCAAGCTTATTCTATGATGCAAGCAAAAGAAACTAATCTAAATCCTATCTTAATTAGGCAGATATAGATCTAACCCAACTAAGAGCAAGATAATTAAAATATTGGGATTTAGATATGTCTTGTTTATAATGAATACCAAGTTAATGAAGTAGTTCAATTAACTGATATTATGGATATCAAAACATATCCTATTGAGACCTTTTAACTGAAATAATAAACCAACAACACTCAGGAAGTAGTTCACATAAATGATATTGATTATCATATTAGCAAACCCAATAACTAAACAATAATATGTGGAAATAGTTCACAACATATTACCATTCAATAAATCAGTTCTAACACGACAGATTTTTGAGTAAATAGTTACTCAGAAATCAGAAATTAATCCATAAGAACAGAGATACATGATAACAATATGGAGACAAACCACCCATATCGACAATAGTGCACAAACATGAATAAAATGACACATTACTGTTACCATAAAAATGAAACTGATATTCAAAACAGTAGTATTAGAAATACCAATTTATTGCATCCATGTCTCTGTTCTTGGTCTCCAACAGCCCTTTACATTGCTTGAACTTTTGCCTTCAAAACTAGAGCCACAATAGTGCAAGCTTTGTTCCTCATGCATAATTCAATATACAAAGGGAAAATCCTCAATAATCCCCAGATCTGAGATTTTTCACTCCTCCTTCCTACAACTTTAAATTCCAATTACAATAGTGCTTTTAGAAGCTCTAAGATTGCAGAGGAGAGCAGCCCCTATTCCATTTTGCAATCTGTTATTTATACTGTCTGTGAAGGAATTCTTGAGAGGAAAGTTTGGTGAAGAGAAATTTGCCAAATCCAATTATATTTGCTCAAAATTCCTGATCTTCAATTGCTGGAGCCTTCTCATTGATTGAGATCTTTTTCTCCATATTCTTCCCACTGTTTTCCTACAAAAAGAAATCAAAATAAATTAAAATGCAACAACAAAATCAATCATGGCATTGCTGGCATTTAAATCAAATCCAATCAAATTCTATTTGACTAAATAATTGAAAATAAATATAAGCTCTGTATTGATGCTTGGAATGATTTGATTGGCAAAGGATATCATTGGCCAATGGATCTGCAATTAGAAAAGGCTTTGGACAAATGAAATTGAAAACAATAACTCAGAAAATTGATTTTGTTTCCAAAATTCGGAGCCTGATCTTCTGCCTGATTTGTGGCCTAATAAATGATCAAATCTGTTGGTGAAACCTCCTTCAAAATGTTCTCCTTGGTTTTCTCTTTCCAATGAGCCGTCCTGGGCCTCATTTGGCCAAATATAACTCAATTTATGAGCTTCCAAAGTTGATGGATCAAATCTGGCATGAATCTGGAAATTCTGTTGCTAGGCTAAAAAAAATCGAAATTCTCATTAAAAATTAAATCCTAAATTAGAATTCTAATTAATTTTAAATTAATTGTTAATTATAATATAAACTAATTATTAATTAATATTAATCTATTTATTAATTAATATCTAACTAATTAATATCATTAACTATTTATAACTAATTAAAATTAATCTAAATCATATTTACATTTTAATTAAATTAATTAAATCTTATATATTAATTTAAATAATATAATATATAATATTGTTAATTAATTAAATTAATATAATACATATTCAAACTAATATACTAACCTATATAATAACCTACACTCCCTTTCCTCACTTCACTCATACGTGAGTGAGTTTGAAACTAAAACTTATAATGAAACTTAAAGTTAATGCGTTGAAACTTAAAGTCAATGCCTTTGTATTTTGTTATCGGCCATCGGCATCGGGAGGTGTCGAGGGTCTTCAATTTAAGCACAATGTTAAAGTCCCCGATGCGATATTGGCAATCGACATCGGGGGTATGAGTTCATGTACCAATTCGTTCATTCAAACTATTTAATTTTATTTGTATTATTTATCGGCTATCGGGAGTTTCGCTTATCGGCAATTCGCATCGGGATGGTAATGAGGTTTTTAAAGAATGTGTCAATGCAAAAGCTCCGATGCGATATCGCATCAGGCCTTCGGGGTTTTTTAAAATTTGTTTAATAAAAAGCTCCAATGCGATTTAAAAATTCCCGATGCGATATAATTTTTATATATTAAATATTAATTTAATTTAATTAATTATATTAAATAATAATTAATTTAATTCATTTAATATTTAACATTAAAAATCAATTTTTATTTTGGTTTTATTTTTATGGATTTAAGTTTTTAAACTACAACTAAAAATAAAACTACAGCCACTTGAAAAATAAAGTAAAAATAAACTACAGCCACTTAAATGTTTTGGTTTTCGAGATTTAAGATTTTGATTTGGAAATTAGAGTGAATTTCTTAAAACTCGATAATTAATAATTTGGCTGCATGTTGAAAAATGTTAGTAAAATTCTCTACGAGTTAATATTTAAACTAAATACATTATTGAACTAATTTATTTACAAAATGTGATATTGTACATTTTATGCATTTTTAACCCAGGCTAGATAAATGATGAGATTTCAAAGGAGTGTCATTTTCAAACCAGTTGACCAAATGAGGCGAAACAAGCGTCAATGGGAAGCTTGTAAAAAATCGATTCTAACAAAGCAATCAAAACAAGAATCCAAAGAAAACTAAAAATTAACGAAAGCATAGGGCAATCAATTAAAATAAAAATCAAAAAGGTGCTTAGCCAAAATTTTTATAGAAAGGGTCCCCATTATTCGAAGCGGACGCATCAATAATGGGGGGTGTTGTGTTTTTACCACAACAATTGGCGACACACGGGAGAAGAACCAGTTATCTCTTCTTGTTATGAATGAGATTTTCCTAAAATTAAAGTAAAAATAATTAAAGAAGAGAAAATTTTGCGTGAAATGCTTGACTAAGTCCATTAGTCTGAATAAAAGCAAGAATCATCTAATTGTAATTTTTCTTAAAATTTCTCATACATTAAAATATTTCAAAACTCTACATCAGTCCTTAATTAGTTGTAGAGATAAAGTAGGGGTCACTTTACAGCTTAGCTTTTAAAATATACTCCTTTGTCATAGGTAGAGCCACTGCTGCCAGCAAACATCTATAGTTTCGACAGGGTTACCTTTTAATCATAAATGATTCAGAATCCCATCTGTTTAAGAATTATTGATCTAGAGATAAATCCATTTATATATGTATTATTTTTTTATTTTTTATTTTAAATAAATCTTAAAAGCCATTGTCCTAGTATGGTAGCCAGATAGTTGACAATGCCATTCACTGGTTAAAATTGGACTGAACAAGCTGGCTCGTGATGAGACCCCTCGTCTTATAATTGTTTGCAATCATAAGCCATTACCCTGGTTTGTTTAGCAGTGGTGGTAATGTCAGCCTATTTTTCCCCTATGATCATGGTAAGCAGGCTCACGATGAGACCTCTTATCTTTTAAGTTTAAATATATTTCTGGATTATTCTTTAGAAAAATAAGACTCTTTGGGACAGGGAGAATCATTGACTCCTTAAGAGTTAAGAATGACAATTTCAGAGTTAAAGGTGCTTTGCTGTAAAGTGTCTTTACTTGGTTATAAATAACTTTTCTTGACTGACGATAGAACTCTGAAAGATCCTAATAAAATTTTGAAATCTCAAAATGATTATAATTTGATGAAAAAGAAATTTTCAGATTTTATGATACTTTGCCAACTTCTCTTGATTGGTAACCTCTTCTTTAAATATGTTTACCTTTATAATAAGAAAATTAAACTCCGCTAAGAGATTTAAGAAAAAGCTAATAGATGACTATTAACAATTTTTCTCCATGTATCCTGACCATTGTTAGGTAACAAATAGGCCTTCCATATAAATAATGGCAAAGTCACCAAAATCAAAACTGAAAACCAAAATAAAAGAATTCTTATGCTAAAGTGAGAAAAGAAATCGGCGAACAAAAATCAAAACCAAGAAATCTCTAAAAATGGAAAAGAAAATCCAAGTCTCGCAAGATAAACTCAAACAAGAATGTTTATACCAATGTCTCCAACAATATGAAGAACAAGAAAATAAGCATGTAATCATTCCTTCTTATGTTGAGATTTAGAAAAACATACCTTGCAGAGTTGTGAATGCTTTAGGCTTTTAAGATAACAGTGATTGTAAAATTCAGCCACAATGAATACTTTCTGTCTGATATGAATCTTCTTGTTTCCAAGCATCAACTTAATCATTTTCTAAAAAAAGGAATGCTTAGAGAAACAAACTAAAGGTTCGGAAACTTCCTGGTGTGGCTGTTTCAATGAGGCTTATCGCTGCTTCTTGAAATAAAGCCAGGAGAAGAGTATGGACTTTGAAAATATGATTCGGCAGAAGATTGAAAATTTTTGTGAAGAGCTGCAAAACAGAGTTTTATATCAGCATAATTTAAAAACAAAAATGAAACTAGAATGATGAAATGGAAATTAATGAAAATGGGCACATGAATCTTACCATTGGGTAATTGCTTTTGATCTTACCTGAAAGGTATCAATTTCCCCAAAGTGGCTGACTTCTTATTTTAATTAATATTAAAAACATGAAGAAATCCCACTAACCAAAATCCTACAACCCAAAATCATTATTTATTTTATTTAAACTAAAGCAAGCAGTAAAATGTAAAAATAGAATGCTTAGTGTTCAAGGGAGTTGAAATTAAAGCAAATGCATCAAAAATGAGAATGAGAATTTGCAGCAATGACTGTTTCTCAAAATATCACAAGTTTCATATAAATTCCATGATTTTATAAATAGTTCAGAATCAAGACCAAATCTACGATAATAAAATTTAAATATGAAGAAAGAGAGGTCTTGAATTCCATTTTTAATTATGGAATTATATATTTAAACTAAAATGTATGAGAAATTGAAATAATTTGGATATGCTGCAAATTGGTCATTAACTGCTTTCTTACCATAGTGGTTACCCAAGCTCGCTTTTAAAATAACACATTGCCGTATCGGATGATTCACATAACATGTTTCTTCACCATGCTTCAAATTTAATCTGCAGAACTTCACCTTTATTGCTATGCCATATATCGATTAAATGTCAATAGCTCAAAGGCATGCATTGGAAGCTATTGCATCGGAGATTGCAATGGCAAATTGCTGATAAGAACATGTGCAATGAAATGAAGCGATCACATTATTAAAGAAATATTATATCGGGGATCAGAGAATAAATTGCATCGTGCTTCCCATATTGCAAAATACACATTGTAGATTCAAAATGGTTGCAATATCGGCGATGCGATGGAAGTCGTAGCTAGTCGGAAATCGGCAATCTTTGGGTACCCGATGTAACACAATATATTTTTTGCGATGCCGTTATGCGATGAAGAGCGGGCCCGATAACTTTTTATGATGGGATTTTAATAACATATCGGATCCGAGATATCGGCCATAAATAAAACTGCAAGGAAGCGATTGCGATATCGGCGATGCGATGGATGACGTAAATCGGCGATCGGCAAACTTAAGCACCTAATGGAACACAATATGATTGTTGCGATGCCGATATGCGATGAATGACGTGGCTAATCGGCGATTGCGATCGGCAATGTTATGCGCATGATTTAACAATTCTTAATATGCCGATATGTGATGAAGAGTGGACCCGATAATTTTATGTTGAAAATTTGATAACATATCGGATCCGAAACATCGGCCTCCTTTAAAGTTATACTCCTACCATTATTGCGATTGAACAGACGCGATATTTTTTATGAATTTTCTTTGAATTTCATATCAGGTCCGGAATTATGTGTTTATCGCAATATCAGTGAACTCGATTATCGGCGATTCATGTTCATAGAAGTACACTTCGCTTAGAAAGCTCCGATATGCGAAATGCGATATGGCATATGAGTAAGATAATACATCGGAAGGTCTTTGATGAACAATTCTTTATCAAAAGAAACAGTAAGAACTACTTCCGATGAAATCTTATGATGCGAATGGGTTTTCTAATGAATGAAAGCAAAGCTAAAAAAATGCTTAAATTCTAATGAATCAGAATTGAATTCCCCTGAACCTGTTTGCAAATTTGGAATGAGTTTGCTGCTTACTTCATGTTTTGAAAACAAATGAAAACCTGCAAATAAAACAGAACACGAATCAAAAATAAACTAAGAAAAATAGAAACTAATAAGAGATGAGAACGAACTTATAAATGCGTACCTGAAAAGAATTTGTCTGTAAATTTTACCTGATAAATCTTCAAATTCTTCCTTTGATTAAAATCATCTCATTATTTATTTTAAATCTAAGTGCGCAATCAGCCTAAATGAAATCAATCATTCATGTTCATGGGATATAAAATTTACCAGAAATAAATATGAAACTATGCTTCCCTTTCGAGGTGAAGTAACAATTTATTACCTCTGCTTATTCCGAATTAATCTCGAGAAAAATTTGTATTGTTATAGTGGCTTTTTAATAATGCCTTTAGTAAATAGACATGATGCGTTTTTACAGCATCAGATAATAAACTAAAGATTAGAATGAGATTAAGCCACTAATTGTAGAAAAATGTCAAAACAGATTTAAATGTGTGCACTTGGCAAAAATGGGCATCCTTAAGATCAGCTTTTGGCAAATTCTGAGGAATATAATATGAACTTCATATGATTTCTGTGACAGGTTAGATTGACTGATAATGATTGAATTAGAATTAGGCTTATCATAGTCAATCATACATCTCATAGGATAATGGAATCATGAAGCTTTTATATCCTCAAATCCTTACCATATAAATTTCAAAAGAAAATCTTAGAAGGAAATCCTGAAATGAAGAAAAGTGGCTTTGAGGCAATCGATGCCAAGTGCAATTTTAATTGAATTTAATCAAGACATTATTCAAAATAGGCAGAGTAGAGAAATCGCTATAAGAAATTTCAAAAAGGAAAGCAAGAATTAAAATTTTCTGATAAGGAAAAATGTTTCCATTGAACATGTATGAGAAGGCTGATTGCTTTGTTTTATTTTTTAATCTACAGAACTATTGTAAATAAATTAACTATATAAAACAAGCTAACTAAATTAATTCTACTCCTATTTTAACTATTTACATGAAAATGACTAGGTATAGTCATATTTCCAGTGTAGCCATTCTCTCATTTTTATTCCCGCGTTTATGTACAGTTCAAATGTTAGTAATAAAAATACAGATTTGACTAAACTAAGGAAAATAAATATGAAATCAGAATGTACAGTTATTGTTAGTAACTTAATTAAAATCTCTCTCTCCTGAAATTTCCTTTCTAATTGATTACCAATTGGATCATAAAAATCTGGATGGATTTCTATTAAGGATTGAGGAATGTTCAAAGGAAGAGATAACAGGCCAGATTGTGAAGATGAGCTTTTAGATTCTTTGACCTGAAAATTTTTGTTAGTGTTATGTCCAAATGTTAAATCATTGACAATTTTCTTTGAAGGAAAAATTTCCAAACAATTTTCAAATGAGTCAATGAAAAATGGATGGAATTTTGTCAAATGACATGGAAAATTATTAATTAAATTGAATAGCTGGCCAGATTGCAAAAATACACTCTCTTGCTGACATTGCCTTTGAAAAAATAGAAGCTCTTGATGAAACATTAGCATTGATATAAATTGGAATATTAATATCTTTCGATGCTGATGATTATAATATGAAACTTGAATTTCCCTATTGGGAAATGCATCAATTGAGTGTTTGATAGTAAGGTGTTCAATATGCCAGCGAAAAGTGTGAAAAATCTGTAAAATAAAATCAGAAAATAAATCTAAGTTTAAACAAAATAGTTGTGAAAGAAAAACTAAAATGAAGTCATTATTTGTACAACTAATGTTACAGCACAATTGAGATCGATTTGAAATGATTTCATTTTCATAAGGAATGGCCAGAATTATGGAATTTGAAAAATTTTGAATTCCAACTTGTGAATTAGAAAACGAATTATGATTATGAATGGGAATGGGAGTTTGATCCTCGTATGAATCATAAATTGGAATGTTTTCTTGAATGGTGAAATCATGAAGATAATTTGTTGCTCTAAAATGAGGATTAGTTGAGATAATTTCTAAATTGAAGTGTTCTTCATCCTCAGATGTTATTTGAATTTTATCAAGAGGATTCTCTTGAGAAAAATTGAAATCAACATCCTCAATATCAGAGTAATCATCATAAATGACCTCACAAGATTCTATAGAATTCCCTTCAATCTCATCCAATATATCAAAACAAGAAGGGACAAGAATTTCATGTTCATCAGTGGCAAAAGAATGATCAATTATTGTTTCTTTATCGTGATAAAAACTTAATGGTAAGTCATTTAGATCAGCCTCTTTAATTTCTGGAATATCATTAACATCAAGAGGAAAAATATTACCATTATTGAAAATATCAGGATAAAGGGAAAAGTGTGAACCTGAAACAATGCATTTAAAACTGTCTCTGTTTGAGAGCTCTTGTGCATTATGCTCATTGTAAATTTCAGATTGCAGATCATTCCTTTGCGTGCATATGCTTTCTTGAAGAACGCTGCTTTGCTGCTCTGATTTTGGCATTTGCTTATCATGGAGAAATTCAGAAATTTGTACAGCAGTTTGCATTTTGATTGCTGCTTGTACTTGCTGATTTGCGATTTGATTTTCCGAATTTTCTTCACAGTAGCTTTCAGATTTCCGGGCTGCTTTTTCTCCAAGATTGTTGTTGTTGTCTTCTTGCATTTGAATGGAAATATTTTCCAAGCTTTGTGAAACCACTTCATCACAATTTATTTGCACATCCATATTGAGATTCTCATTTATATTAGAAGGGGATGGAACAAAGCTTGGATTAATTTCATATGGATTGGGAATGGGTGGAAGAGAACTAATATATTTAAACCAATCTAATGATTCTTCTTCCGTAGGTTTATCTTCGTCCTTAAATCTTAAACAATTCAAGTGAAATCGAATATGAAAATCATTAACAGACTCATTTTTAAACCTTCGTAGATATTCAATTTCTTCACATACCTGTTCATAATCGTAGCCGTCAAATTTACAAATGAAAATTGTAACAAATTGATCCCAGCTATGGATTGAGGCAACTGGAAGAGTTTTGCACCAGTTTCTGGCTTTTGCCGCAAATGTGAGAGTAAAAATTCTGCATAAAATGCCTTCATCAATTCCTTGAAAATTGTAATTTGAAACATTTTGAATAAATTGAAAGACATGGTTAAAAGCAGAAGAATTCCTCTTACCATTGAATTTTACCTGAGACAAGAGTCTTACCACTTCGGGTGGAGTATTGGAGGATGCACGTCCATGGATACAACTCCAAATTGGAAGTTTGAGAGGAGCCATTGTAATAAATAAAACATTAATATTGAAAAGACTCCAATAGACAAAAAGTATCAGGCCCTCCTTCTAGCGCCATTTTGTTGAGGCCTCGAAAATCACTGCCACAACATTGGGGGATAACCACCCGGTCCGGACCTTAAAAATAGCTCCTTTTCCGTTTGGTATGGTGGCTCCGACTGTTCATCTAGGTCCAATTACCTTCTCCCTATTGCTATTGGTTTATAATGTATCTTTAACTACCAATAGACAGGGACATCAGATCACTTCTCCTTGCTGATCAGGCAAGAGAATGACCCTTAAGCTGATTTGGGCTCAGCCAAGCCACAACTAAAGTTTTGCCTCTTTGAGGAGAGGACTTAAAAGAATGTAGAATTTACTCTAAATGCAAGCTTATTCTATGATGCAAGCAAAAGAAACTAATCTAAATCCTATCTTAATTAGACAGATATAGATCTAACCCAACTAAGAGCAAGATAATTAAAATATTGGGATTTAGATATGTCTTGTTTATAATGAATACCAAGTTAATGAAGTAGTTCAATTAACTGATATTATGGATATCAAAACATATCCTATTGAGACCTTTTAACTGAAATAATAAACCAACAACACTCAGGAAGTAGTTCACATAAATGATATTGATTATCATATCAGCAAACCCAATAACTAAACAATAATATGTGGAAATAGTTCACAACATATTACCATTCAATAAATCAGTTTTAACACGACAGATTTTTGAGTAAATAGTTACTCAGAAATCAGAAATTAATCCATAAGAACAGAGATACATGATAACAATATCGAGACAAACCACCCATATCGACAATAGTGCACAAACATGAATAAAATGACACATTACTGTTACCATAAAAATGAAACTGATATTCAAAACAGTGGTATTAGAAATACCAATTTATTGCATCCATTTCTCTGTTCTTGGTCTCCAACAGCCCTTTACATTGCTTGAACTTTTGCCTTCAAAACTAGAGCCACAATAGTGCAAGCTTTGTTCCTCATGCATAATTCAATATACAAAGGGAAAATCCTCAATAATCCCCAGATCTGAGATTTTTCACTCCTCCCTCCTACAACTCTAAATTCCAATTACAATAGTGCTTTTAGAAGCTCTAAAATTGCAGAGGAGAGCAGCCCCTATTCCATTTTGCAATCTGTTATTTATACTGTCTGTGAAGGAATTCTTGAGAGGAAAGTTTGGTGAAGAGAAATTTGCCAAATCCAATTATATTTGCTCAAAATTCCTGATCTTCAATTGCTGGAGCCTTCTCATTGATTGAGATCTTTTTCTCCATATTCTTCCCACTGTTTTCCTGCAAAAAGAAATCAAAATAAATTAAAATGCAACAACAAAATCAATCATGGCATTGCTGGCATTTAAATCAAATCCAATCAAATTCTATTTGACTAAATAATTGAAAATAAATATAAGCTCTGTATTGATGCTTGGAATGATTTGATTGGCAAAGGATATCATTGGCCAATGGATCTGCAATTAGAAAAGGCTTTGGACAAATGAAATTGAAAACAATAACTGAGAAAATTGATTTTGTTTCCAAAATTCGGAGCCTGATCTTCTGCCTGATTTGTGGCCTAATAAATGATCAAATATGTTGGTGAAACCTCCTTCAAAATGTTCTCCTTGGTTTTCTCTTTCCAATGAGCCGTCCTGGGCCTCATTTGGCCAAGTATAACTCAATTTATGAGCTTCCAAAGTTGATGGATCAAATTTGGCATGAATCTGGAAATTCTGTTGCTGGGCTAAAAAAAATCGAAATTCTCATTAAAAATTAAATCCTAAATTAGAATTCTAATTAATTGTTAATTATAATCTAAACTAATTATTAATTAATATTAATCTATTTATTAATTAATATCTAACTAATTAATATCATTAACTATTTATAACTAATTAAAATTAATCTAAATCATATTTACATTTTAATTAAATTAATTAAATCTTATATATTAATTTAAATAATATAAAATATAATATTGTTAATTAATTAAATTAATATAATACATATTCAAACTAATATACTAACCTATATAATAACCTACACTCCCTTTCCTCACTTCACTCATACGTGAGTGAGTTTGAAACTAAAACTTATAACGAAACTTAAAGTTAATGCGTTGAAACTTAAAGTCAATGCCTTTGTATTTTGTTATCGGCCATCGGCATCGGGAGGTGTCGAGGGTCTTCAATTTAAGCACAATGTCAAAGTCCCCGATGCGATATTGGCAATCGGCATCGGGGGTATGAGTTCATGTACCAATTCGTTCATCCAAACTATTTAACTTTATTTGTATTACTTATCGGCCATCGGGAGTTTCGCTTATCGGCAATTCGCATCGGGATGGTAATGAGGTTTTTAAAGAATGTGTCAATGCAAAAGCTCCGATGCGATATCGCATCGGGCCTTCGGGGTTTTTAAAATTTGTTTAATAAAAAGCTCCAATGCGATTTAAAAATTCCCGATGCGATATAATTTTTATATATTAAATATTAATTTAATTTAATTAATTATATTAAATAATAATTAATTTAATTGATTTAATATTTAACATTAAAAATCAATTTTTATTTTGGTTTTATTTTTATGGATTTAAGTTTTTAAACTACAACTAAAAATAAAACTACAGCCACTTGAAAAATAAAGTAAAAATAAACTACAACCACTTAAATGTTTTGGTTTTCGAGATTTAAGATTTTGATTTGGAAATTAGAGTGAATTTCTTAAAACTCGATAATTAATAATTTGGCTGCATGTTGAAAAATGTTAGTAAAATTCTCTACGAGTTAATATTTAAACTAAATACATTATTGAACTAATTTATTTACAAAATGTGATATTGTACATTTTATGCATTTTTAACCCAGGCTAGATAAATGATGAGATTTCAAAGGAGTGTCATTTTCAAACCAGTTGACCAAATGAGGCGAAACAAGCGTCAATGGGAAGCTTGTAAAAAATCGATTCTAACAAAGCAATCAAAACAAGAATCCAAAGAAAACTAAAAATTAACGAAAGCATAGGGCAATCAATTAAAATAAAAATAAAAAAGGTGCTTAGCCAAATTTTTTATAGAAAGGGTCCCCATTATTCGAAGCGGACACATCAATAATGGGGGGTGTTGTGTTTTTACCACAACAGAATGATTAATAGTAAGCTGGCACACTCTTCTTTTAATGCATGAACATGAATTCCTTTTGTGAATACAATTACATCCATACCTAGGTTACGTAATATGACTCTCCATGCCTGCTCGTCCAAACTCTTGTTTTTAAACCAGCATTCACCTTCCTGGGGCAGGTCTGTAGCAGCTGCTATGGATGCTTCAGTGACTGTGAACTTAAGGTCTCCAATTTCCACCACCTGGCCGTTGAAAGACCTTGCAAAAGCTTTTGTTATCTCCTTATTGTGGCCCTTAAATTTTTGAATGAAACGTAGCCATTTTTCCTTCTTCAGCAAGTCTTTTACTTGAGGGTATCCTTCTAAGAACTTGGGCCCTTCCGGTTCTGCCCTTAATAACCGACCCATCCTTCCTTCTGTTTGAAATTCGACTGCATGTGAGGGGTTTAGCAGAGGTAAGATGGCTAGGTTACGAGGTTTATGGAGAAAAAAACAGTGGCTGAAAATGGAAGCTGGAGAACAGGTAACGGGAGTGTTCAGGGACTGTAAGCGGAAACAGAGGATAGGCAACCGAGGTGAGTTCACGAAATGGAGTGGAGGCGTATGTGAACGAGGTGGTAATGTAGTCGTGGCTTCAATAAAATGGCAGGGGAGTGAAGTGAACCCGGAATTTTTAAACTGAACGACTGCGTAGGAGATGTTAACACGTTTATGAAATGGCTGCGGAAATTATGCGGTGGAGAGGAGCCGTAATTAAATAGGTCACATCTCATGATTACAAGTGGGGTGTGAAAGTGCAGTCAACTACGAGTTAAACCCGAGAATTAATCATGAGACCGTTTAGGGAATAAATGCATGGTTCATGGAGGAATGTCGTGGAATGGTAATGGAGCTATCGTGGTAATCATTGCATATAGTGGAGCTTTAAGGTTTAATAACTATGCAAAATTGTGCTTTTGATTGCTATTTGAAAGAAATTTTTACTCATACCTTGGAATCTTTGCCATTTGTTGTCCATTAGCCCTTAATCAACTGCTCCTTATTGATGCCTTTAGATGCTCCATGTCTTCATAATATATGCTCAGTCATACCTACATTTTCATGATTATTGAACTAACATCTTGACTGTCAATTTGAAAAATAGAGTGGTGGCTGCGGAAACTGCTTCTGGCTGCGGAAACTGATTCCAGCTGCGGAAACTGACACAACAACCACTTGGCTGAATAAAGATAGTTAGATAATAACTAACTGAATGGAAATGGTCATGAAAGAGACTTTTATTGATGAAATGGAGTGGGATGAAATGGAGTGGAGTGGAATGAAAATGAAGTGAAGTGAAAATGGGAAAGAAAGAGAGATTTTTTTTGGAAAATATAGGGTGTCAGGTGTTCCTGATTTTCACTCTATGTTTTCTGTATAAGACTGCCAATCAGTGATTGGTTTTCAGGCTTATACAATTATATATATATATATTTTAAAGAAAGGAACAAAGGCTAGGTTGGTGGAGAAGAAGGATTCTTCTTCACCAGCCTTATTGCAGAATTCTCTTGAAACATTTTGACAAATTCTTCTTTTGAGAGTGGCTTATGATAAATCTTTAATCCGTGGCCATTCACAATAAGAGGAGTTTGAAATTCATCAATGGTCTTGATTCTTACCGCTCCATTGCTAAAGACTTTGTCAATCTCATATGGCCCAAGTCAAGGGGTCTGAAATTTACCTTTGAAGTCTTTAAACTTGGAATCAAATAGTAATGCCCAATCTCCCTCTTGAAACTTTTTCTCTTTGATGTATCTGTCATGCCACTTAGCTATTTGATGTTGAACTAGATCAGTTCTTAGGATTGCTTCTTGTCTGATCTCATCCAACTCATTCGACTGCTCCATTATGTGCTTTTGGGCTTTTGATAGATCCATCCCCAACTGAACTGCCATCTTGAAAGTTTTGACTTAAAACTCAATGGGGAGCAGGACTTCTTTCCCATAAACAAGTTCATAGGGAGAATGTCCTGTTGTATTCCTCCATGTAGTTCTGTAGGCCCATAAGGCTTCAGAAAACCTTTCTGCCCAATCTCTTATGTGTAGATGAAAAATTTTGGTGATGATGCTTTCAATAACTTTGTTTGTAGACTCCACTTGGCCATTGCTTGCAGATGGTAAGGAGTAGATTTTCTGTGCTTGATTTTGTATTTTTCCATTAGCTTCTCCATCATGTTGGATGTAAATTGACTTCCCTGATTTGTCATAATTTCTCTTGGGACACCAAAGCGAGTAAAAATATCCTCATAAAGAAAACTAACAACTGAATTTTCAGTAGCAGAAAGTAATGCTTTGGCTTCTACCCATTTAGTGACATAATCAGTGCATACCAATATATACTTCTTTTGTTTAGATGGTGGATTAATGGGTCCAATGAAATCTAAAGCCCATTTTTCAAAGGGTTCGATGAGTACCTGTGGTTGTAATGGCATTTCATTTGAAAGAGTCGGTTTCCCTACTCTTTGGCAGCTGTCACACCTTTTGACATATTCTTTTGTATCTTTGAAGAGGGAAGACCAATCATATCCTAAAGACATATTCTTTTGTATCTTTGAGGATGTCAGGCATTTCATCTTCCCTAACACATCTTCTAATCACACAATCTGGTCCTATTTTAAACAATTCGTTAGAAATCCATGAATATTTTGAACTCTCCTGAATAATTCTTCTTCTTTCACTAGGAAATAGATGTGGAGGTAGTTTCCTTGTAACCAAATATTTAGCAATATCTTCATACCAAGGAGTCTTAGTAGTTACTGCAAATAAATATTCATCTGGAAACTTCTCCTCTAGAGGAGAATCTTCTTTAGTATTTTGGATCCTAGACAACAATTCAGCCACTGTATTTTGTTTCCCTGGTCTATCCAACACAGTAATATTGAATTCCTGTAAAAGTAAGAGCCATCTTGTAACTCTTCCATTAGTAACAGGTTTGTTCATTAGATATCTAATCGCAGAATGATCAGTATGGACAAAAGTTTCATAGCCTGTTATATAATGTCTAAACTTATTGATTGCATGAACAACAACTAAGAACTCTTTTTCAGTCACAGTATAGTTCAACTCAGTGGGAGTCAAATTTTTACTGGTATAGTAAATGGCATAAGGAATTAAATCCTTTTGACTCAACACAGCTCCTAGAGCTGTATTTGAAGCATCTGTTGAAATATGGAAAGGAAGTTTCCAATTTGGCCCTCTCAAGATGGGTGCCTTAGATATTCTTGTTTTCAAAGTTTCAAGTGCTGATTTACAATCAGGATCCCATTTGAATTCACAGTCTTTTGTAAGTAATTTGAAGAGTGGAGATGCTATTTTGGTGAGGTTTTCTATAAATCTTCTATAGTACCCAGTAAATCCCAAAAAACTTCTAACATATTTTTGACAATTTGGAATAGGCAACTTGGAGATGACTTCAACTTTTGATCTATCAACTTTAATCCCATCCCCTGAAATGTGATGTCCCAAAACAATACCTTCAGTAAACATCATAAAGCATTTTTCATGACTCAATGAAAGGTTTGTTTCTTTACATCTTATAAGGACTTTTTCCAAATTCTCTAATGCCTCTTCAAATGAATTACCATAAACTGTAAAATCATCCATATAGACCTCTACACAATCATGGATTAGATCAGAAAAGATTCCTAGTACTGCCCTTTGAAATGTCACGGGTGCATTACATAATCCAAAGGAAGCACTTGGTAAACAAAAGTTCCCCATGGACAAGTAAATGTGGTCTTATCTTGATCTTCAGGTGCTACCTGAATTTGATTATAGCCACTAAAACCATCCAAAAATGAAAAGTACTTTTTGCCTGCTAGAGTATCTAATACCTGATCGATGAAGGGCAAAGGAAAGTGATCCTTCAAAGTTGCTTTATTCAATTCCCTATAATCAATGCATACCCTCCATTTACCATTCTTTCTAGGTACTATAACCAAAGGAGAAACCCATCAGCTATCTGAAATTGGATAAATGAAGTTTACATTGAGTAGTTTTTGGAGCTCTTCTTTCACTATCTCCCTAAGGTTTGGATTCATCCTTCTCTGAGGTTGTCAGATTGGTCTACTGTTTTCCTCAATGTATATGTGATGAATGCAAGCCTTAGGGCCAATACCTTTCATATCAGTATACTCCCATGCAAATGCAGTAAAATGTTTTTGCAAAATTTTGGTTAGCTCTCCCTGTTGTGATTTTTCCAAGTTTTTGTTGATATTCAATGTTTTACCTGGAAGAATATCAATGGCGGAACTACCAAACTCCTCCATAGAGTAAAGATACATTTGTCTCGATGATAGATACTCAATGTCAGAATATAACTGAAATTGTGTGTGGTCATATTCTGAAGATGTTTCAAAATTTTCTAATGTGTTCAGAATTTGACTATCTTCACTGATTTCAGAAATGGTAAAGACAGGTTTTATATTGTCCTCATCATCGACCCATTCATTATCTCCTACTTCTGTAATTGCTTTCGCTGGAGGATACAAATTGAATTTCTTTGTCGAATTACCATCAGAAATATACATATCCCCAGATCTACAACTAATAAAAGCATCAGCTGTGGCTAGCCAAGGTCTTCCTAAGATGAGTGGGTGCCCTCCTAGATTACTCTTGGGAGTTAAAATCATGAAATCTACTGGATATTCCCAATAATTTATGGAGACCGAAATGTCTTCTAATACACCATTTGGTTTGATAATTGATCGATCTGCAAGTTGCAGTAGAGTAGGTGTAAAAAGAAGATTAGGAAGTTTTAGCTGTTCCATCGTTTGTCTACTCATAATGTTGATAGCAGCCCTTAAATCAATCCAAGTATTTGGAATTTCTACCCCATTGATATGTGTTTTGACAATTGGACTACCGGGATCTACATACTTCTGCATGGTAATTTTTCCCATCATGATATCTGCAATTTTTCCTACCAGGTAGATTCTTCTTGTATCTCTTGGTTTCCTTCCTAGTCTTTTGAGACTCACTCCTTTATTTTTTTTGCTAGAATAGGAATCTCTCTAATGGCTTGTAGCAAGGGAATCTTGATACAAACATTCTTTAATTCATCTAGAAAATCATAGTTAGGCAACAATATTTGTTTTTCTACTCCTTTGTCGATTTGTAATCTTTCAGGAAAAGGAGGTGTGGATGAAGATGCAAGTTGCTCAACTATAGGAGTTGTGGGGGTTGACTCTTTTTTTTTTTCTTTTTGTGTGCTTGGGTTTTGAAGAGATGCTTCAGAACCTGTTGATGCCCCGAAAATCGTTGTATCAACATTGGGGGATAACCACCCGGTCCGGACCTTAATACAGCTCCTTTTCCGTTTGGAATGGTGGCTCCGATTGGGGATAATGGGACCAGTTTCCCAGCAATGAATAAACGGAATGAATGAATGATTGATTAACTAATCTAATGATAGGCGAATAACTTAATTTATTAGCAAAATAAAAAGAATTACTACTAATCCCGGGAACTATTGTACTTTGAGGTGTAGCGCTTGATGATCTATGTTTATTAACAGGCATGTAGATGACTCCATCTAATAAACATGGACATTTACTCATTCAAAGATTACTTTGCTTAAATAGTTAAACAAAGTGATTAACACAATATTGCTACACTAATAATTTATATCATCAATACATATATGATCAAAAGAAAAGCATTACCATAAACATTCAATGGTGAAGGGAATAAAGAAATGTTGTTAAAACACACACATATATATATATTCGATAATAGCAAAGGCAATCAAATAAATTTCATATAAAAAGAATGGATTCAGACATAGATAATAGTACCATATGAGCTGCGAGTCACTCTCCAACATCAATCGCTATTTGAAATTCTTCCTCTAATGCAGAAATACTTTCAAACAAAGACAATAGTGCACATTTGCATAAAAGCTTCTTTGCCAAAATCAGAATGATTGGTCCAGTTTTATAAAAGAATATGCATGAAGCACAGTAGTGCAACTTCAGGTTTTAAGTCAAGTACAAAACTTTACGACCCTTTCTAAAAACATGAAAGGGTCTATAAATACTGAATTAAACTAACTATCTATGAAACTGAAATCCTACTTAATTGGTATCAAATGATTTTGAGTATTTCCTTCTTAGCAACCTGGCAGTCAGCGGCATGAATCATCAAGTAGGCCGTTTGCCTTTAAACTTGAGCTGACTTATCGCAAGCATTGACTCCACTTCTGGCAGTAAGTTGAGGTGAGAGTTAAGCTGGGCGGCATAGGTGGCATCCTGAATATCGGGGATAATATACCCGATTGCATCTGTAAGGCATTTGAGAGTGGCTCTTTGACTGTGTGGTTTCACCAAGAAGAACCAATAGGTATCCCATGTTAAGCTGTTAATTCCAGCAATTAATCTCCCCTTTTCCTCTAGATCTGGATAGCATGACTGCTCCAATGTTTTGACTGCTGTCAATTTACCTGGAGTGCATTGGGAAATCATGTTTGACAAGTAGAGAGTATTATTAACCAATTCAACCAAATTACTTGTGGTTGATTTGCACCTTGAAATTTCCCTCTCTGTTTTCATTAACTGGGACTGCCATTCTGTAAACAATATATCTTTATGCGACTCTAAAATTCTTGGTAAATTTTCCGCTTGTCCTTGATCGGTATCTTGCCAGTCAAGAAATTCAGTTAACGTTTCTTCAGCTTGATCTAATTCTGTTCTAGCCTTTTCTGTTTGTTTACTTATTGATGCCGTCAATTCGCATAGTGGTTCCGCCTGGGCGATTTGTTGACATAGAAGCTTGATTTGGGATATTAATGCCTTATTTACCTGTAATGCTTCTAATTTGAATTCGGTTATTTGTGGGACGCCCTTTGTCTTCTCAAGCTGTGCTGATAGTTGAGCAATCTGCTCATCTTTTGTCTTCAACATTTGTTCATTTGCTGCCCTCAGTTGTGCCAAGGCTTCAGACAACTCTTTCTGCTTCTGGATTGCGCTGTGATCAATCCTTTGTTTCTCTGCCTGCAATTGTTGAGTTAATTGATTATTTATTTGCTGTTGTGTTAACAATTGCTGTTTTGCCTGCTCCGCTTTCTGTTGTGCTTCTGTTAGCTATGCCTGCAATAAAAAGATTTCCTGGTCTTTTGTTTTTAATAAAAGACTCACCTCTGATGCTTTGTCTATTGTTGCTGCCGAATAAGCTCCAGCATATTGTGATAGTTTTGTTAGGTCATCAGAGGGGTCAAATTCCTCCTTCCAAACCACATTGCCCGTGACCGTCTGTTCTGGGAAAAGGGAAGGTTGATCAGTCCTTCTTCTCTTCCTCTGTCGTTTTACTACAGCTTTATGCCTTGGGCTATAGAAGACATCCAAGGGAGGAATTTCTTCTACCTGCAAAATGATTTGATCGGAGTGGTCCTTTGGTATTATTTCTACTTCCTTTGAACTGGGTAGGCCGCTGATTCCACTTGGAACCTGTTGTGAAGTGGTTTCCTACGTATCTGCTGCTTTCGAAGTTTCTGTGTCCTTTGAACATTCCAGACTACTGATAATAGAATCAAATTGCTGCCATTCTTGGAGCAATTTTGGATCAATATGAGTATCCACATTCACTTCTATGTTGCTCTGTTTCTGCTCTTTAGTCTGGGTCTCCTCCCGCACTTTCTCCTGCTCTTTAGTCTGGGTTTCCTCCTGCACTTTCTCTTGTTCTTTTGTTGTAACCGGAGGTTCCTTTGAATGTTGCTGTTCAGGCTCGCTTGGTCTTGTTGCTGGGGTTGTTGCTAACAGATCTAGAGGTAGAGTTTGCAACCTCTGTTCTCTAAGTCTGTTGAATTCAGTTAACCCTTCATCTTTGTATTGCATTATGGCCAACGATCTAAGCTGATACATTGATTCAGCTGAAGAGAACAGGTCGTCAAATTGATCTTCTACATGATCAAACTTTGTTAATTTGACCTGTTCAAGTGCATTATAGGCGACTTTGTTGGGATCAAATCGCCTACTTGGGAGAGTTGCCAGAGTTAATGATTTGATTTTTGCAGCTTCTTTTTTTGCATATTTGAAATCATGCAAAGTGTAGACACCACATCTCAAAGGAAAGGAGGGCTAGACTTGCTTCTTATTTTTCTTGAGATTCTGTGTAACTCCCTCGGCAATGATCTGATAGGCTATCTCCCTTGCCAGCAGTTTGTCAGGTATGTACAAAGGAAGGACATGAGGTTCGGCTTGGCTGCCGAAAATTCTTACATAAGTAAATTTCTCCTCTCCGAAACATCTTCCTATTGATGTTAATTCAATCCCTGCTTGGTAAGAAATTTTGGGAGCAGGTTTATTAAAAATAGAATAATGAATGGGTAACATGAAGCCATTACAGACTTGGTACAAATGGTGCTTGTAGGAAGTCTTCCACAATTTCTGATGGTATATGTGAATAGGCGTGGGGTCTTGTGGAGTCCACCTCCAGCCGAGTACAGGAAACTCAGAATTAAAACACAGGGTATCTAGAATATAAGCACTGTAGTAGAATGGGGGAATAATCTTTTCTGAGACGGAAGTTTTAGTTCTAAAACTAAGAACTATTTTCGCTAGCTTATCTGATAGTATGGTTGCCCAATCCATTATCTCGCTATTACATGCCGCTTCCATTAAGGGAACCATTTCTATAGTAAAATTAGCGGAATCGTGCAACTCCCACAATCTACACATCATTATCCCAGCATAACAATACGGAGAACAAAGAGAATCCACAGAGTACTTACCGGAAGTTTCATGCTTTTGTTTCGCCGGATTTTGCCTCCATTCCTGAATGGGTTCGGATTCAGTTTCGTTTTCATTTCGGAATTTCTCCAGAAATGCCTTGTTGTATTTCTTTTCTGGCTCAGGAAAATGATACATTTGCCTTAAAACATCAGCCTTGAATGAACCGAAGATTCTCCCATCTTTGGTGCAGAAAGTTCTGTCTGTAATTGGGATTTCCTCAATTGCCCACTTTACTACATCCGTATATGGGAGAATTTGCTCTCGAGCCGCTATTCGATGAAGGAAAGAGTCGGCCAAGTCTTTCAAAGTACCATCAGATTTTCTATTGGAACCCGCTGTAGCTTGTACTCCCGTCACCTTTGGTTCTTCGGCTTCGATCAAATTATAGGTACTTTGCCAAGTGGTCTTGGCGAGTCCTAAGCATGTAGTATCAGATATTAATCCTTTCTTTTTATTTGCTGGATCAGCAACGGCTTGTCCTGTGGCTGGTGCAGTGGAAGCGACTGTGGTTTTCTTAGACTTCTTCCCCATTCTGCTTGAATCTATTACTTCAGAAGAATTCTGCACAGAAGTGGAAATAAGCGTAACACAGAGAATTGGTAGCGAAAACCAAATACGAGTGAGATATATTGATCAATGCGTGATGAGGGATTAACTTTAAAGTGGCCGTGGATACAATCTATGAGAAGATTTTAAGACTTACTATTTCATTAAATGGCCGTTAAAACCTACCAATCCTTTAAATGCCCATCATATCATTAATCGGCTGAATGATTTGTTTAAGCGTGCCTTGAATGTTTTGCCTGTTGAGCGCAGGTAAATCACTGTTTGAAAGATAAGGCTTTTAATACGAATTAATCGTAATATCCCTCTGCCTTAACGGCTTTTTGAAGTTTGCGCTTTTGGCTTTATCGCAATCGGGTGTCGGGGAAGACTTAAATCTTCATATTGACACTTTTTGAATTCCCCGATCGCCAATGGCGATATCGCATCGCATCGCATTGGGAGTATGGGCACTTTAAAAAGCATGCATGGTATATCGTCGATCGCCGATATGCAATATCACATCGCATCAGATCGAAAGACACTTTAAAAAGCATGCATAGTGTATCGCTGATCACCGATAGCGATATCGCATCGCATTGGGTCGAAAGGCACTTTAATTGTGGGAACTTATGATTGCCGATATCCGATAAGCTATTGCATGTTATCGCGTCGGAGCAAACCGATGGTTTTTTAAGTTATGCCTCCTTTGTCATTGTGATATGCGATCTTGCGATCGCTTTATCGCAATGATAAAAGATTGATTATTTATATTATAAGACCAAAATTGGTTTGTCAAAAAGGTCTTTTATAATGTTTTCATTTTGTTTTCAAACCTTTTTGAATAATACAAAGTTGATACCAATCAAAACTAAAAGGGACCCATTTCATATGATAATTTTGTGAATAAAAATGATATGAAATGGGGGGTTGTTGTAGAGCACAACAATTGGCGATTCGCTGGAAGAAACAGTTATCTCTGAAAAGTATGGAAATACTTAATCTTTTTCAAAATAGAGTTCTAATCAAAGGGGAAAATTCTAATATAACTAGGTATATATGCATTCCGAGTAAAATGAAACTATCTTTGCTAATTTCCTCTCTTATTTAAAATTAGATACATTCTATGTTTTAAATAGGCCTCCATTGGTTTATAATGATAAAACAGAAAACCTTTCCAAATCAGCTTTTATAGTTAACTTGTCTGTTATAGGTAGAGCCTCTGCTGCCAGCAAACGTTCATAGTTTCGACAGGGATACCTTTAAACCATATTATTGTCCATTATTCCACCCATTTAAGAGTGTGATTAATAGAATGAATTCAAAACATGTTTTCATATTTTGTTTTTCCTTTCCTTTTTCTGTTATTGCTAAGATAAAAAGCCATTGTCCTGGTTTGGTGGCCAGCTGTTGACAATGCCATTCACTGGTAGTAATCTAACCGAACAAATTGGCTCGTGATGAGACCCCTTGTCTTATAATTCTAAGCCATTACCCTGTTTGGTATGCAGTATTGGTAATGTCGGTTAAACTATTTCCCGATGATCATGGTAAGCAGGCTTGTAATAAGACCTCTTATCTTTTATATCAAATATTTTAGAATTACACTCTGAGTAACCATAAACTTTGGTGAATGGGATGGACAATTTTCTCCTTAAGAGTAAATGGATGACAGGGTAAGAGTTGAAGATGTTGAAATTGGATTAGTTTCTGTTTTGATATTGATAACCTTTTTGTGACCAATTTGAAAACAGAAAATGATTTACAATACTTCTAAACTTTGAGAAGAGTTTACAAAAATTGAAGTATGTTTTCGGAATGCAATTATACCTAGTTTCCTAGAAATTGTTCCTCTTATATAAGACTGCTATTATTTTAAAAGTAAATATCATCACTACTTCTGTTGAGCAACTTTTAAGTACAGCAAAGGTCAATGGAAGATACCTTACAACTTTATTTTCTAATGGTCCTACGAACTACAAAAGTCTATTAAAGAGGAGAAGGGGTTACCTTCTCAATTGAAGAATTTCTTTAAGATAAGGCCATTAATAGGAAGAGAATCTCTCAAACCTGATAAATCTTGTAATATGAAGGTCGAATGGCCTATCTTCTCACAGATCTGAAATGGCCCAAGCCACATCTTTTGGAACTTGGTGTGCTTTCCCTTATCTTCATGGGCTTTGTCCCATTTCAGAACTAAATCACCAACTTGAAATTGTTTTGAACCGGATGAGACTGAATCAAAGGATGACTTGATGATTTGCTGATGTTTTGCATGAATAACCTTGGCTTTTTCCCTTCCCTCTTCTAATTTTAGAATTTTGTCATGTCTAAGTTGAATAGAAGAAGAAGGCCTTTCCTCAATAAAATGAACTAGGGCTAGGGAAGGAAGAACAAGATTTGTGGGTAGTACTGCTTCTTTTCCATATACAAGGTTGAATGGAGAAGATCCTGTGGAAGCCTTCTGTGTTATCCTATCAGCCCATAGTGTGAATATTAAGGATTTGTGCCATGTTTTATGATTCTGTTCGATAGTTCGCTTAACAATTTTAATCAGATTTTTATTTGTAGACTCTGCCAAACCATTACCCTGGGGATAGTAATTAGTAGAATATTTTAATTTAAATCCTCTTTTAATAGAGAAATCAAACATAGCATTACCTGAAATGTAAGATGCATTATAAAAAAAAGAGCATTTGGGACACCAAACCTAGTAATGATGAATTGATCTATGAATTCAATTATTGCCTCAGAATTTGTTGTCTTCAAAGGAATTGCTTCAACCCATTTAGTAAAATAATCAGTGGCAGTAAGGATATACTTATGCTGTTTGGAAGAATGAGAAGTAATTTCCCCAATGATATCCAATCCCCATTGCTCAAATGGTTGTTCAATGTTGACCGGTTGCAAAGGGAAAGCTAGTTTTCTTTGCCTTCCACTAGAAGTTTGACAATTTCGGCATTTCCTTACATATTCATAAGCATCTCTAAACAGAGTGGGCCAATAATATCCAGCATGAATGATTTTGTGGGCTGTTGTGTCAGCTCCAAAATGTCCTCCTGCTGGTCCATCATGTAATTCCTGCAAAACCTTTTGTGCTTCAAGTTTTTCTAGGCATCTTAATAAGATTGAATCATAATTTTGCCTAAAAACCACATCATCAATAATTGTGAAATTTTTTGCTTTTAATCTAATGGCCCTTTTATTTTTGTAAGACAGGTTAGGAGGTGCATACCCATTTTTCAAATAAAAGATCAAGTCCGCATATTGTGATTCCGAATCAGTAATACTTATCTGGTTGATTTCTTCGGTTTGATCTGTATCACCTGATTCTGGAATGTCGGATGCTCCTGCCAATAACCTGCAAAAACCTTGGCCTCTAACAATCTTTGCTGGTTTAATTTCTAAATCATATTCTTGAAGTGTTGTAACCCAGTTTGCCCTTTTTTCACCTAGTTCTCTTTGGATTAATAGTTGCCTTACTGCAGGGAAAGGAACTATAACTTTTGTGTGGGCTTTTAAAAGAAAGGGTCTGTAATGTTTGACGGCTTTATATACAACAAAAGCTTGTTTTTCTACCTCGGAGTAATTCAATTGAGCACCCTGAAGATTTGAACTATAGAATGAAATGGGTGCTTCCAAATTGTGATCATTAAGCTGTGTGAGTACTGCTGCATAAGACAAGTTGGATGCGATAGTATACAGTGTGAAATGATTAGAAAAATTAGGAGTATTTAAGGCTGGGGCATTGATTATTGATTGTTTGATTAAATCAAACGCTTCCTTTTCTACTGATCCCCACTTAAAGACTGAATTTTTCTTAATCATAGTTTGAAGTGGCAAAATGATTTGAGAAAAGTCTGGAACAAATCTTTTGACAAAATTGATTTGGCCTAAAAATGACTGCATGGATTTTTTATTATGAGGGAAAGGGATTTCAGAGATTTCTTTGATCCTGTTAGGATCAATATAAATGCCATCTTTAGACACAATAAAGCCTAAGAGCTTTCCTTGGTCAAGGGCGAAGAAAGATTTTTTAGGGTTAAGAGAAATACCATATCTTTTGCAGCGTTGAAAGATTTGATTTAAATCATGCAAATGATTGGACTTCTCTTTAGAAAATACAGTAATATCGTCTAGGTAGACGACTACTGTTCTATTAATCAACCCTTTAAAAGCTATATCCATCGCTCTTTGGAACGTCGCTCCTACATTAATAAGTCCGAAGGGCATTTTCTGATACACATGTGTTCCCCATTTTGTTCTGAATGTGGTTTTGAGTTGGTCATCAGGATGGACCAAAACTTGGTTATATCCTGAGAAACCGTCCAGAAAGGACATTAAATCAGAGCCTGCTACTGATTGGAGTATCTGCTCCATGGTAGGTAATGGGAAATTATATTTTAAGCTCACCTTGTTCAAATTTCTGAAATCTATACAAATCCTAATGTCGCCATTTTTCTTTCTGACTGGCACCATATTGGAGACCCAGTTTGAGTGTCGAACATGAAAAATAATCTTAGCTTTCAGGAGTTTATTAAGTTCAGATTTTATTTGACTCTCTAAGTTCGAATGTATTTTTCTCAATTTCTACTGAATTGGTTTCTGTTCGGGAAGCATTGGAATGGTATGCTGGATGATGGATGTATCATATGTCTTTAAATCATCATATTTCCAAGCAAAAACCTGTTTATTTTTCCTTAACAGTCTAATGAATGCTTCCTTTTCTTCCAAGGAAAGTCCTAATCCTAAATTAATGTTTTGAGGAGTTTGCTCAGTGCCAAGGTTTATCAACTCAAACCTTAGGGTAGAACTTTGGAGCTTTGCATTAGTCACAGGTTTAAACCTGTCTTTAATATCATAAAGATCCTCAAGCTTCACCACAGGCTTAGGGATTGAATTCTCCTCGGGTTTACCTCTCATTTGATGGTCATGCTCGTTTTCCTCGATGATTTGATCATCATAGGACTTTTCGGAAGTTAAGAATTGTAAAATGTCTTCATCATGGTTGAATACTCTCCAATTAGTTACATTGTCGGGAATTGATGGCCTAAAAAGCAATTCTACTGAAAATCTATCTGGGCTGTAGTCTTCGAAAGGTAGGAGCTTGGAAGCAACATTGGCTAGCAGGTCAGCTGCCGAATTTTGAGACCTGGGAATAGAAGAAATATTGAATGCCAAAAAGTGGGAGGTGAGTTCCTGTATCAGCGATTGATAATGTTTGAAATGGGTGGAAAGACAATGAATTGTATTCCTTACCTGTTTGATAATAATTTCAGAATCTTCAAACACTTTCAAATATTGGACCTTGAGGCCAATAGCTTTATATAGTCCTTGGACTAAGGCTTTATACTCTGCTGTGTTATTTGTGCATTCAAATTCTAACCTACAGGACAACATTGTTTTTTCCCCTTGCGGGCTAATCAAAATACATCCTGCTCCTGAGCCCTCACTAGATTTGGATCCATCGAAATATAACGACCAAAATAAAGAAGTATTAACCATTTTATTTACAGTTTTCTCAGTATCATTGAAACATCTTGACCTATCTGTTTGTGAATAATTTTCGATCTGGGATGTAGAATGATTTACTGAGAAAGGGGATGGTTGGGCAGCGAAGTTGCCAAAGAATGACTCTGATGAATAATTCTCCAAAATGTTGTTATTAAATGCTATTGGTTGGTTTTCTTGTTCAAATTCAGTAACTGTATGGGTCATATGCTTTTCCCGATCGATCCTTATTTGATTTGGCTTACCATTATAGGTGTTATCACAAAATCGTGTAGTAAGGGCTGCTACTTAGCAAGATTTCATGCAACTATTTCAAACCAGGCTTTAGACTAAGGCTTAGCCTCCTTAGTCAGAGAGGGCTCTCTCACAGATTTTTGATATGAATTAATAACAAGAAAAGATGGCTAACTCTTCAAACAATACATGAAAATAAGCTGGTTGGAACAACAAAATAACACTTCTTCCATTGGGCTCATGGAGTCAAACAGCTCTGCAGTAAACTATTAACTACTCAATCATGGAAGCCAAGGCATATAATGTTTAAACACTCAGAACATTTCTCAAAAAGAACCTCAACTCATAAACATACACAGGAAGTCTGAGCACTAGGTGAATTCAGAGTGATTGCATATCTATTGAGCTGTAAAACAGAAAGGATAAAGACAAAACCACATATATTCTGAGCCTTTGAACACAAGATGAATCTTGGGAAGAAAAAGTAATCTTTCTATTACTGTCAAAATTCTTTTACATTAGCCAATATAAAAACTCTGTTTTTTTTTATAAATCTCCAACCTCACTTACATCAGAGTTTCTCCTATATATAGGAAAACAAAACTAAAACTACCTTGAGTCTCCTCCTCCAGCATGAGGGGAGCTCGATGGTCTATCATTAACTAACCTTATCTATTTTTAAACAAACTTATTAAATATATAAGGTATTGTGCTGTAAATACATAGAGTCCTAATCACATTGAAATTCTAACTCTATCTCCTCGTATGCATGATGCCTTTCTTGAGCTTTGACACCTGTACATTTTCTGTTGTGGCTGAGATATGTTGGAGGAGCATTCACTGAACGAGCTGGCCTTGGATACTAGCTGTGTAGATGGCTCATTAATTAGTAAAGATGAGTGCCCTGTTTTCATGGTCCCTGTCTTCCATTATTCTTTACTACTTAAAGACCACGCTCCAAGCTCTTTAATTCTTCAATAACAACGCATAACACCATATGCCTCATGATCTGGATGCCTTGTGGACTGAACAGGTGTACAAACCAAAAATTTCGGTAACCCTACCAGAACCCTAGTAATTCGGTCATAAAGTACCTTTAAGAAAACTTTAGCAAAAAACAAAATATTTCACCTTTTCTCCAAAACTCACACCTGTCACTGTTTGAATTGCTATGATAGCCTTGTATGGTCTCCCTCCTGTCCTCGAGGCATTCCTTTCAAAATTCGCTGACCTCATCATCAAATTCATTGTTTTCTTATAAAACAACATCTACAGCAGTTTCGTAGCGCGCTACGAAACTGCTGTTTTTGTCAAAACAAAACATATTTATCTTGAAGCGCTTTCTGCTTAAACTCATGATTTCTTCAGACATTTTGTACAGGTGTTAGGGACCTAAATAGTTTCAAAATGATGGAGCTTAAACCAAAATTTATCAAAACTTGAAAATCACCTTTCCTTTTAAATCAGTGAGCTAGTTTACCTAGCTTCTTCTTCAAACTGCTAACCTCTTTCTTCAAAGCCTTATTTTCTGATCTCAGGCTCATGTTCAGATTTCTTATGAGTTTTGCTTGCTTAAGTGTTGGTACCACCCACGAAAATACATCAGACCCCGAGTCAGCTTGACCCACTAGGCTTGTGCTGCCTTTTAATACAACCCTTCTATAATTAGCATATATCACTGCACGTTCTCTAGAAACATTCTTTATCTGGGCCACTTCTTCCTGGGTTGTTCCTGCCTGGTTCTTGATAGCTATGAAATTTGCTCCTTGGCTAATAATAACCTTTTTACTCTTGTCTTTACGCCTGGCTGCATGCACTGTTTTAGTCAAAACTTCAAGAAACTCTGTACTGGGCATTTTTACAGCTGCCTCCTCTTTATGCACTTTCTCGGCCTCTTTCATTTGTCTTCTTGTAATTGGCCTCCGTGGCTTGAACACATATTCTTCACTAGGCTCCTCAAACCGTAACCTTTTCGAAGCCTTTGATTTCTTCATGCTCTCTGGTGAGGATTGGGTTAAGTCAATGTGCATTGGCTGCACTGGCTGGTCCTGTTCAAACTCTATTGGCTCAATCTGCACTGACTGATCATGTTCAAGCTCAATTGCCTCAAGTAAATCAGTTAAACTAGCTTTTGACATAGGACTTTCTTCAACAGCAATTGACTTGCCTTTCTCCTTGCTTAACTGACCTCTGGTTTTTACTCTTGATACCCTTTCAACTTCACTTGGTCCAGGTGCATCCTTCTTCTGTTTGACCTTCTCTTTTGATGATGATTGAGGTGTCTCCTTGACTACCAAGGGCTTCACTGGTTTCTTCAACTTGGTTTTGGACTTCTTCTGATCTTTCACCTCCTTTCTAAGCTCAGCAAGAGTAGGTTCTTCAATTGTTTCTTCTCTTTCCCTAACAGGCAATGGAGTGAGGCCTGTCTTGCTCTGAAAGCCAGCCATAAAAATAAAGGAGTTCCAATCTTTACCAATCTTCTGCAAACCATCTAACACTAACATCTTTACCAAACCATGGTGAAATAGTGATGTTTCACAGTCATCTTTTTTCAGTTGAATTTTATCACACATTTTACTGAGGCTTCTGAACAAGTAGAAGGGGATATCTATTGATGCTTTGCCTGTGAAATGTAAAAAAAGTTTAAAATGATAGGAATAAACTTTGTTATACCTCCCTTCCCATGTTAAATATTTTTGGATGCATGTAAGGAGCAGTGCAAAATGTTCCTTCACGTGACTCCTTGGCACAGCCTTTGTGAGATCCTCATTTACATAAGGCTCCTTCAAGAATTCCTTACAGGGGCTCATATCGAATTTGAAATTTTTGAACCATTCATGTCCTCCTCTAGGAATATCAGTCACATTAGAAATGGCTTCTGGAGATACAAGGAATTCTAGCATTGACACCTTAGAGTTTAAACCAGTAAAATTCAATGCAAAAGCTTTTGTTACCTTTGCATGCCCTCCCTGCAACTTCTCACAAAACCTCCAGCAACCTGCATCTCTAAAAGCTTTTGCTACTCCTTCATCCTTTAATGCAAGATCCAGCCCCTCTGGTTCTGTTCTTTGGCACCTTCCTGATCTATGCTCCCTCTTCTCCATTTTTCTTTGAAAACTTCCGCACAGAGAAATAACATCAACTTCAACTCAAAAAGCAAATTTAAACTTTGGAATGCAGGCTCGCTTGCAATCAGGTCCTTTTAAATAACAACTCGGGCTCCTTTGCGCTTTAACAGTCTTATCAAACAACAGGTCAGTTTACGCACTATGAACAAATATCATGACACTACCATACATTACAACATCACTTTGAATGATTTTAATGTGCGTGGTTCTGAACCTTATGGCGGAATGATGACTCATAATGACTTGGAGAGGACACCAACTGACAATAGATGGACGGACCTAATGACTCATCCCCCCAGACTTGACATTTCAGGAATTCGCGCTGCCAAATCCCCGAATCCCTGATTTCGTAGCGCAGACAGTTATAAATTAACGAAATGCGCTACGAAATGGCTGGTTATTGACACGCTACAAAAAAGCTAAAACATCATTGCGCTGCCAAATCAGCCAATCAGACTGCGCTACGAAACTGCGAAAAGGACCAATGACGCAAACAAGATAAGATATGCTTTAAATGATCATGATGGAGGACGACTAACGGTTTTTGAAAATGATTCACATCAATACCTTTTTAAAACATGATCCCTAAGTAACACACATAGGAACATAACCACTAGACAACTCTTTTTGATAATGATTTTTTTTTTTTTTTTGTTTGGGAAAACATTATGTACATGGACTGTAGTTCTAGGTGATAACAGTGGCTCCACTTGGGATAGTGTGCTCCTGTAGTACACTAAGAACTCGTAGAACCAGTGCCTTTGTCCATTTTATTAAACACACACCACTGACAAGCATCCTTTTCAAACTTTGTGGGCCTTCACCTCGGGCTAAAGTTTTCTTGTTCAGCTTGTCATTTATTTTTAACAGAAAACATTCATAAAACGGTTATATACAATGCTCATGAGATACTTGGTAGACTTTCACTGATTGTAATGCTTTAAGAACCTGCCATTAACAGGTCCTCCAGCATATGATGATCCATCAACTTCTTGCAGAATATAGGTGTTATTCCCATGGAAAGCAGAAATCAGATATGGTCCCTTCCATAAATTCTCAAATTTGCCATGTTTACCTTTTTCTTCAATTCTAGCTTCCCACTTCAAGACTTTGTCATTAATCTGAAATGTAACATCTTTAATCTTCTTGTCAAAAGCTCTCTTGACCCGATTCTGATTTTGTTGATGGCCTTCAAACACTTCATTCCTTTTCTCTTGCAAAGCTATCAACTGATTAATCCTTCGCTGTATGGCATTTGGTTCCTCTTCTAGTCCTTGAATTAGCTTCATAACTGGTACCCCAAGAGATGTTGGGAAAATAGCCTCTGCTCCATACACAAGCTCATAAGGTGATGTTCCAATAGACCTTTTTGTGCAAATGCGATCAGCCCACAAGGCATACTTCAGCTTTAAGTGCCAAGCCTTTTTGTTTTCTTGCAGCAGTTTTTTGATAATCCTCACAAGACTTTTGTTTGAACTTTCAGCTAGACCATTACCCTGTGGATAATAAGCTGTGGAGTGACCAAGGGAAATATGGTACTGATGACAAAAATTTATCATTCTTTTAGACTTAAAAGCCTGAGCATTGTCTGTGATAAGCTTGAGTGGACATCCAAACCTTGACAAGATGTTGTTTTCTAAAAAGGAAATAATCACTGAATCATTTGCTTGCCTGGTTGGTACTGCCTCTATCCACTTTGTAAAATAATCAGTGGCTGTGAGAATCCACCGATGCTGCCCTGATGAAGGAGGATGGATTTCCCCTATGAAATCTAATCCCCACTGCTGGAAGGGGGCTTCAACATAGATAGGAACCAATGGCATAGGCATAAGCTTTCTTTTGCCCTCAAACATCTGACATTCATGACATGAAGCTATTCTTTTATAAATGTCTCTGAACATAGTTGGCCAAAAATACCCAGCTCTTAAAACTTTATTTGCAGTAGCTTTCCAATAGTGATGGCCTCCACAATCTCCTTTATGAAATTCATCAATTACCTTTTCAGCTTCTTCCTCAATGAGACAATTTAGCAAAATCCCACCTGCATCTTTCCAAAATAAATTCTGCTCATATACAAAGTATCTAAGAGATTTCAGCTTGGTGAACCGAGCTTTAGACTTGGAAAGGTTATCAGGGGCTCTATTGTGCTGTAAAACAAATGCCACATCCCTATACCATTCTGATGTCAAAATTTTTTCATTGATTTGAACCAACTCTTCTTCTTCTTCAAAAATTTCTGATATTTCTGCGTTAAAATTGATATCACTGCTGTCCAGATTTGAATGAGTTAACAACTTTGCCAAACCTTGACCCTTCACCAACTTGGTGGGCCTAATTTCAATGTCATATTCTAACAACTTGGCTATCCATTTTCCTCTTTTTCCATCCGGGTCTGCTTGTGTAAGGATGTCTTTAATAACAGCACTTGGCACATATGCAACAATATGAGAATGCAACACATAAATTCTAAAATCCTTGATTGCCTTTACCAATGCATATGCCTGCTTCTCTAAAATGTTGTACTTCAATTCAGCATTAGCCAATGTCTTACTAAAGAAGGAAATAGGCTGTTCAGTACCTTGACTTCCTTTCTGCAATAAAACTCCAGCAATTGTATCCTCAGAAGCAAATGTGAAGATTAGAAATTCCTTGGTGAAATCAGGGCTGATGAGGACTGGTGCTTGAGTAAGTGCTTTCTTAATTTCTTCAAATGACTTCCTTGCCTCAGCTGTCCACTTAAAGTCTGCTCCTTTCTTTAGCATTTTTGTGATATGTTTAACCACTTCAGCAAAGTTAGGGATGAACCTTCTAACAAAATTAACTTTACCAAGGAAAGATTGAACCTCTTTCTTGTTCCTTGGCAAATCTAACTTTTGAATAGCACTGACTCTATTAGGATCAATCCTAATTCCTTCTTCAGAAATAATATGCCCAAGCAATTTACCAGAAGTCAAAGCAAAGATACTTTTGGTTGGGTTTAAAGAAATACCAAACCTCCTACACTTTAGTAGTATCCTTTCAAGGTGCTTTAAATGATCTTCCTCCCTCTTTGAAAAGACTGTGATATCATCAAGATATACCACCACTGATTTATCTTTTTCCTCTGCAAAAGCAATGTCCATAGCCCTCTGGAAAGTCGCCCCTGCATTCATGAGGCCAAAAGGCATCTTTGCATACATAAATGTGCCCCATGGTGTAGTGAAAGCTGTCTTCTCCTGATCATCTGGATGAACAAGGATCTGATTGTACCCTGAGAAGCCATCTAACATTGACATTCTTTGAGAGCCAACAATATTCTGCAAAATAAGATCCATTTTAGGAAGAGGATAATTGTCTTTCAGTGAAGCCTTGTTCAAATTCCTGAAGTCTATGCAAATCCTTATCTCTCCATTCTTTTTCCTAACTGGTACCAAGTTAGCAAGCCAATTTGAAAATCTGATTGGAACAATAATCTTTGCATCAAAAAGCTTCTTCACTTCCTTTTCAATTAATGGCATTAGAAGAGGATTAATTCTTCTTAATTTTTGCTTAAAAGGCTTCTCATTTTGCTTAATTGGGATAGTATGCTGTATGATTGAAGAATCATACTGCTTCAAATCAGCATAGCTCCATGCAAAAACATCAATAAACTTCTTCATCAGTTCAACATATTTGACTTTCATATCAGCTGATAAAAACTTTGAAATTTTGACTAATTTAGGCACCACTGAGTCACCTAAATTGCAGCTCTCTATTTCTTCTTCATTGGCTTGCAACCTTGGTGCTTTAAACACATCATTCTGATCAAATAGTTTCTCAAGTGGAATAAGACCTTTAGGAATTAGATTATTTTGCAGCTGCAATACCTCAGGCTTTTCTTTTGTCTCCACTAACATGTTCTGCTGATCAATTTGACTATGTTCAAATTCTCCTTTCAACTCTAGGAAACTTCTTACCTGCTGATCATCTTCAAAGACTTGCCAATTTAAGATATTATCTGGGATGACTGGCCTATGGCGAACCTTCACTTCATAGCTATCAGAAGAATGCTTAGGGATAACAAAAAGACTAGCTGCAACAGCAAGGGAATCTGCAATTGAATTTTGATCTCTGGTTTTTATACTGAAAGTATATGACTGAAACTTTTCCAACAATTCCAACACCAAGTTTCTATAAGCTCTCATCCTTGCATCCTTTGTTTGATAAGCACCTTGAACTTGCTTTATGATTAATTCAGAATCTCCATAAACAGCAATGTTTTTTGCCTTCAACTCTATCAAGGTTTCTAAGCCTAATACCAGAGACTCATACTCCGCCATATTATTGGTACAATCAAAATTAAGTTTATATGACAGAAACTTACTTTCTTCAGTTGGACTCATGATCCAAATCCCAGCTCCTGCACCTTCTTTTCCTGCTGCTCCATCAAAGTATAAAGACCAGCAACCAGTGATGTCTTCTTCATTACTTTGCTGCACCTCCTGACACTGATTTTCTGCATGTTCTTCTTGTGGTTCCTTTCCAACTGTTTCATTGAAGAGAATGGCTGATCCAAGGCCTGTATCACAAGAATAAATAGGGAAATTCTGTGGTTTGTCCTTGCTGCTCACCATATATGCCATCCTTGTCTCACGATATAACCTTCTTTGTTCACCAAACACTGGAATGGTAGCATAAGTCAGATCCATTTGCATGGTACCCTTTATTTTTGCTGCCCATGACCTTGAAAGTAACATCCCAAATTTAGGTGGAACATCTGCAACAACAATGTCCATGACAGTGGTTTTTGCTGGGATTTGTGTGAGTGCCACAACCACATCCTTTATCAGCCCAATACAATGAACCCTCTTTGAATCAAAAGAAAATAAGTCCTTGTATGGTCTAGTTACTTCTAATCCTAACCTTTCCATAATGACTTTAGGCATGAGGTTATGGGATGCCCCTGAATCCAGCATGGCATTATGTAGAGTCATCTCATGTATATTGATGCTTATATAAAAAGGAGGAAACTCATCATTTTGCTCATCTTCAAGTCTTGGACCTAAACAAATAATAGGATTATCTTCTTGCACATTCAAAATATCAGCCCCTCCTGGTGGAGAATTAAGCATTTCCACAATCTTACTTCTATACTTGTCTACTTTCAAGATTTCATTAAATGGGACTGATATTTTAATTTTAGCAATCTCATTTTCTATATTAAACACAGAAGTAGACCTTTCAATTTCCTTAGGAGGAGCAGGGGTTTGATTATCCTTTTTCTCAAGAGGAGAATCACTTTTTCCATCAGCTTGTTTTGGCTTTTCCTTTTTATCTTCCACTGCTTTTGAAACATTTTTCTTGGGCTGAGCCTTATTTGCTGTAATAGGGACATCTCTGTTTCTGAGGTTGTATTGCTTTTGGATTTCAAATATGGCATGTTGATAACCCTTTAAGAAATCTGAGGGTTCCTCCTCGGCTTTTAGTTGGCTGGACTCATCATGTTCCTCCTTTGTTAGGAAGATCTCTGAATCTTCTTCACCAAGACAATGAATAGATTCCTCAGGTTCCTCAGGTTCTTCTTCCTCATCCACCATGTTTTGTTGAAAAGGAGGTCTCACAGGAGGATCAGCTTGCTGATTTCTATTTTCTCTTGGCCTTTGCTGATTTTGAGGCCTTCTAAATTGAGGATTCCTGAACCGAGGTTCTTGTTGTGCTTGGGGAGCAGCAGTATTCCCAAGTGCTAATTGATCCATCAATTTCTCCATAGTCTTCATCATGGTTTCAAATTTATCTTCTTGAGCAGAGGTAGAAGGCCTCTCCTCTTCCTTTATCTTAGCCTTAGCCATCTTGGACTTTTTAGCAGCAAGTATATTCACCTCTACTTTGATAGCATCATTTTGCATTTCAGCCAAATTAGCAGACTCTCTTTCTCTGAGTAAAAGAGAGAAATCTGAATCAAAAGACTCAGCATATCTTAACTGTGCCAAGGCTCCAGGAGGTTTCAAATGTGCTGGGATGGAATTATAAATTTTATTAAACCTCTTAGAAAAGTTTTGAACAGTCTCATCTGGAGCTCTTCTTAAATTATTATATTCAGTGAGGGCCTGAACAGGATTAGTTCTATTTCCCCATTTCCTCAGAAAACTATCTTCAAACTCAGCCCAACTATGAATGCTACCAGCTCCCAAGGCTTTAAACCATTTTCGGACTTCTCCAATAAAAGTTTGAGCAAATAGTCTTAATTTTACATCTTCATCATCCACCTCTTCTCTGTCAGCAAAGTCATTGAATCTATCCACATGTTCTTCAGCTGTAATGTCTTCATCTCCTCCCCATGTTGGAATCCTGGCAGCATATTTGCTAGGGAGATCATGCAAAACAGCAGGGAGAGCTAGAGGAGCATACCTAGCAGGTACAGCCATAATGAATGGAGGAACAGTGACAATAGGTACTGTATGACCAGAAGGACCAGAACTAGTATGAGATGTTGTCTGAGGGCTGTTTGGACTAGCAGAGGCAGAAGACAAAGTATGAGTACGAAAAGGACTATTGGGGCTTTGTAAACCACTGACAAAAGAACTCCAATTTGGGAGAGGTAAACCAGTTTTTGAGTTAAGCAAAACTTCAAAAGGGTCAAGCTCCTTGAGCTGTTTCAAGTCCTCTTCCTCTAATAACAATTCAGAAGTAACAATTTCCCAAAACTCCTCTTTATCTTTTTGTGATACTAGAGATGAAGTATCAATACCTCTCTTTTGTAGATCCAAAATGATACCAATCAATTCTTCTTCATTCTCAGACCTTAATAAAACCTCTTGAACTTTATCATCAACAAGTTTATCCTCAGGACTTCTAGAAAACTCAGGAAATAAAGACTTTGAAATGCTTGAAGTACCTGGTATATCAGAAAATCTTTGTTTACTCCTTGAGATGATATTAGGATTCTCCACAGGACTAGGTGGGTTTGGGTCAGGATTGCTCCTTGTATATCTTCCTCTCGAAGCCACCTTTAAACTTTAAGAAACAATGGAGTCACCAAGGTAGAATGCAGCCTCGAAAATCACTTTGAACTCCTGCTACCTTCAGAAATTCAATCTTCAAACTTCGGGAATGAGTAATCATCAGGCTCCCGGCAGACGCACCAAAATGTTATCACAAAATCGTGTACTAAGGGCTGCTACTTAGCAAGATCTCATGCAACTATTTCAAACCAGGCTTTAGACTAAGGCTTAGCCTCCTTAGTCAGAGAGGGCTCTCTCACAGATTTTTGATATGAATTAATAACAAGAAAAGATGGCTAACTCTTCAAACAGTACATGAAAATAAGCTGGTTGGAACAACAAAATAACACTTCTTCCATTGGGCTCATGGAGTCAAACACCTCTGCAGTAAACTATTAACTACTCAATCATGGAAGCCAAGGCATATAATGTTTAAACACTCAGAACATTTCTCAAAAAGAACCTCAACTCATAAACATACACAGGAAGTCTGAGCACTAGGTGAATTCAGAGTGATTGCATATCTATTGAGCTGTAAAACAGAAAGGATAAAGACAAAACCACATATATTCTGAGCCTTTGAACACAAGATGAATCTTGGGAAGAAAAAGTAATCTTTCTATTACTGTCAAAAGTCTTTTACATTAGCCAATATAAAAACTCTGTTTTTTTTATAAATCTCCAACCTCACTTACACCAGAGTTTCTCCTATATATAGGAAAACAAAACTAAAACTACCTTGAGTCTCCTCCTCCAGCATGAGGGGAGCTCGATGGTCTATCATTAACTAACCTTATCTATTTTTAAACAAACTTATTAAATACATAAGGTATTGTGTTGTAAATACATAGAGTCCTAATCACATTGAAATTCTAACTCTATCTCCTCGTATGCATGATGCCTTTCTTGAGCTTCGACACCTGTACATTTTCTGTTGTGGCCGAGATATGTTGGAGGAGCATTCACTGAACGAGCTAGCCTTGGATACTAGCTGTGTAGATGGCTCATTAATTAGTAAATATGAGTGCCCTGTTTTCATGGTCCCTGTCTTCCATTATTCTTTACTACTTAAAGACCACGCTCCAAGCTCTTTAATTCTTCAATAACAACGCATAACACCATATGCCTCATGATCTGGATGCCTTGTGGACTGAACAGGTGTACAAACCAAAAATTCCGGTAACCCTACCAGAACCCTAGTAATTCGGTCATAAAGTACCTTTAAGAAAACTTTAGCAAAAAACAAAATATTTCACCTTTTCTCCAAAACTCACACCTGTCACTGTTTGAATTGCTATGATAGCCTTGTATGGTCTCCCTCCTGTCCTCGAGGCATTCCTTTCAAAATTCGCTGACCTCATCATCAAATTCATTGTTTTCTTATAAAACAGCATCTACAGCAGTTTCGTAGCGCGCTACGAAACTGTTGTTTTTGTCAAAACAGAACATATTTATCTTGAAGCGCTTTCTGCTTAAACTCATGATTTCTTCAGACATTTTGTACAGGTGTTAGGGACCTAAATAGTTTCAAAATGATGGAGCTTAAACCAAAATTTATCAAAACTTGAAAAGCACCTTTCCTTTTAAATCAGTGAGCTAGTTTACCTAGCTTCTTCTTCAAACTGCTAACCTCTTTCTTCAAAGCCTTATTTTCTGATCTCAGGCTCATGTTCAACTTTCTTATGAGTTTTGCTTGCTTAAGTGCTGGTACCACCCACGAAAATACATCAGACCCCGAGTCAACTTGACCCACTAGGCTTGTGCTGCCTTTTAATACAGCCCTTCTATAATTAGCATATCTCACTGCACGTTCTCTAGAAACATTCTTTATCTGGGCCACTTCTTCCTGGGTTGTTCCTGCCTGGTTCTTGATAGCTATGACATTTCCTCCTTGGCTAATAATAACCTTTTTACTCTTGTCTTTACACCTGGCTGCATGCACTGTTTTAGTCAAAACTTCAAGAAACTCTGTACTGGGCATTTTTACAGCTGCCTCCTCTTTATGCACTTTCTCGACCTCTTTCATTTGTCTTCTTGTAATTGGCCTTCGTGGCTTGAACACATATTCTTCACTAGGCTCCTCAAACCGTAACCTTTTCGAAGCCTTTGATTTCTTCATGCTCTCTGGTGAGGATTGGGTTAAGTCAATGTGCATTGGCTGCACTGGCTGGTCCTGTTCAAACTCTATTGGCTCAATCTGCACTGGCTGATCTTGTTCAAGCTCAATTGCCTCAAGTAAATCAGTTAAACTAGCTTTTGACATAGGACTTTCTTCAACAGCAATTGACTTGCCTTTCTCCTTGCTTAACTGACCTCTGGTTTTTACTCTTGATACCCTTTCAACTTCACTTGGTCCAGGTGCATCCTTCTTCTATTTGACCTTCTCTTTTGATGATGATTGAGGTGTCTCCTTGACTACCAAGGGCTTCACTGGTTTCTTCAACTTGGTTTTGGACTTCTTCTGATCTTTCACCTCCTTTCTAAGCTCAGCAAGAGTAGGTTCTTCACTTATTTCTTCTCTTTCCCTAACAGGCAATGGAGTGAGGCCTGTCTTGCTCTGAAAGCCAGCCATAAAAATAAAGGAGTTCCAATCTTTACCAATCTTCTGCAAACCATCTAACACTAACAGCTTTACCAAACCATGGTGAAACAGTGATGTTTCACAGTCATCTTTTTTCAGTTGAATTTTATCACACATTTTACTGAGGCTTCTGAACAAGTAGAAGGGGATATCTATTGATGCTTTGCCTGTGAAATGTAACAAAAGTTTAAAATGATAGGAATAAACTTTGTTATACCTCCCTTCGCATGTTAAATATTTTTGTGTAACACCCCTCCCTTGTATGTAAACCCTTATTAACCTAAGCTGGTTGGACTCTTGAGGGAGAAGCTCTTATTGTATTACTCACTGTATCTCTGCAATTTTTGGCAGGGATCCAGTGGGCAGGGATCAGGAGGATCCGGGTTCCAGGCTTCCTCGTCAACTCTTCGGTGGGTGGGGATGCATGTAAGGAGCAGTGCAAAATGTTCCTTCACGTGACTCCTTGGCACAGCCTTTGTGAGATCCTCATTTACATAAGGCTCCTTCAAGAATTCCTTACAGGGGCTCATATCGAATTTGAAATTTTTGAACCATTCATGTCCTCCTCTAGGAATCTCAGTCACATTAGAAATGGCTTCTGGAGATACAGGGAATTCTAGCATTGACACCTTAGAGTTTAAACCAGTAAAATTCAATGCAAAAGCTTTTGTTACCTCTGCATGCCCTCCCTGCAACTTCTCACAAAACCTCCAGCAACCTGCATCTCTAAAAGCTTTTGCTACTCCTTCATCCTTTAATGCAAGATCCAGCCCCTCCGGTTCTGTTCTTTGGCACCTTCCTGATCTATGCTCCCTCTTCTCCATTTTGCTTTGAAAACTTCCGCACAGAGAAATAACAACAACTTCAACTCAAAAAGCAAATTTAAACTTTGGAATGCAGGCTCGCTTGCAATCAGGTCCTTTTAAATAACAACTCAGGCTCCTTTGTGCTTTAACAGTATTATCAAACAGCAGGTCAGTTTACGCACTATGAACAAATATCATGGCACTACCATACATTACAACATCACTTTGAATGATTTTAATGTGCGTGGTTCTGAACCTTATGGCGGAATGATGACTCATAATGACTTGGAGAGGACACCAACTGACAATAGATGGACGGACCTAATGACTCATCCCCCCAGACTTGACATTTCAGGAATCCGCGCTGCCAAATCCCCGAATCCCCGATTTCGTAGCGCAGACAGTTATAAATTAACGAAATGTGCTACGAAATGGCTGGTTATTGACACGCTACGAAAAAGCTAAAACATCATTGCGCTGCCAAATCAGCCAATCAGACTGCGCTACGAAATTGCGAAAAGGACCAATGCCGCAAACAAGATAAGATATGCTTTAAATGATCATGATGGAGGACGAATAACGGTTTTTGAAAATGATTCACATCAATACCTTTTTAAAACATGATCCCTAAGTAACACACATAGGAACATAACCGCTGGACAACTCTTTTTGATAATGAATTTTTTTTTTTTTTGTTTGGGAAAACATTATGTACATGGACTGTAGTTCTAGGTGATAACAATAGGGAAGCCACATATGTGACCAATTAGTAGAAATATACCCATGTAGTTTTTCAGACCAATCCCTACTTAAGATCAAACCATAAAATTCAGGTATATCGGCGATTAGGATATCAATCCTTTGTACTATTCTGGGATCGGCAGATAACCTGATAGTTACGGAGTTGATCTCTCCCAAAACCTGTACTTTAGTCCTGTCCAACTGTACAATATGAATAGCAGACTTCTGGGGTTCAATGTTCAGTTTGGAACAAACTGAAGCTGACATTATGTTAGAAGATGCCCCTGAGTCAATTAAGCAGTTGTGCAGGTTTCTATTATAGATCTCATAGGTTAGAAGGAAAGGTGGAGTATGAGAGTTTGATCTATCTCCTATTAGGACTGCATTAGTAGCTTCGACCATGCCAGAAGGTGGTTGACCTGTATCGTTTGCAACTTTAGCACTGGGAAGAGGTGAAGTAGGAACAACATTTAATTCTTTGAGAAGCAATTTTTGCTGATGTTTCAATTTACTAAGTTCAAACATGGTAATGTTTGCCTTGGTATTTTTCATGTCATCAACAATATTGTAATCCATTGAATCAGACACTACCAGTGTCTTAGATGTTGATGGGATTGTTGAGGTTGAAGGTTGGTTTTGTGGAATTGTCACAGGTGGCTTCTTCGGGGGTACCTTTTCCTTTGTTATAGCAGCACCTGCACTTATTTTCTTTGAAATTGTTTGAACGGGTTCGGAGGTACCTCTACTCCTGGTAGTGACAGGAAATGCTTCTTCTTCATTTTCTGTATCGGAGTTAGGTAATATAAAATCCCACGTTCCATGACATTCAATAACTTCCTCTTCTTCATCAGTTGGTGTAGCTGTTTCTTCTTCTCCTTCTTCAATATCTGAATCTGCATTTGATATAACATTTGGTGGTTTTGATTTAGTTCTCTTATAATTTCTAAAGGGTCTTTTGGTTGAGGTTTCGGCTACTTGTTTTTTGATTTCAACCATTTCATTTGACATAGTCTTGAGGACCTTTTGAAGGCCTTCCATGTCATATGGATCTTTAGGGGTTTTCTTCTTTGAATCATCTTTAAAAGAAACTTTTTTGTCTTCCAGAGCAACTTTCTTTTCTAGAGCATTAATACGTTTCTCCACAGCAAGTGCTTCTTTCTTGTTTTCAGCTAAAGTAGGTTTTCCAGCCTTGTCTACAAAAATAGCTATATTGGCAGGTAGGGCAGTTATATACCATTCGCTTCGGATTTGCTGACTTGGTTTGGAGGTCGTTGGGATTTTATTCAAGAGTTTATTGAATTGGGCGTTAAATTCCTTAATTGGTTCCCTATGCTCTATCCTAAGATTGGAGAGATCGTTTATTAGTGTAGCCAAAGACCTATCATCTCCATACTTAGTAAGAAACTGTTATTGGCAAGTCGTCCAACTGGTAATGGAACCAGAAGGTAAAGAAAAATACTAGGATCCTGCTGATCCTTGCAAAGTATAAGGGAAAATCCTAACAACAACATCTTGCTTTGTTACTCCCTTCAGTTTAACTGCCAACATGAAGTTATTAATATGTTCCTCAGCTTGCGTTCCATCATCTGGGTTAAACTTGGGTAGCCATTTTTCAGGAGCATCAGGTAATGCATGCAATGGTGCAGGCATGTTGACTGCACCAGGCCTGCTCCATGGATCTGCCATTATAACAACAGTAGTAGATGATACTACTGTTGAAATTCCAAATGTCTGGGAAGGAAATGATGTTGCGGAGTGAGTAGGTTGGGATGTTGAAGTTCCTAATCCCTGATGAACAACAATATGTAATGGGGGAGTGGATGGTTGACTTCGCACGGGGGAAGGTGAGATGGAGGACGTGGATGAAAGCTCTTCACTGTCAGATCCCTCAGTGTATTTCTTTGCCTTTTTCCTTTTGGGTAAAGGGAACTTAGTGGGTTCAATACCGAGCTTTCCGCTCTGAAGTCTGGTGAGAGGGTGAGGTAAATTAAACTGCGAAGTCACACTGCTTTGAGATACCTCAGATTTCTGTGGTGAAATCGAGAAGCTCTGAAGTTTATGGATAAGAGACTGGACTTCAGGGGATTCAAGACTTAGTTGTTCTGGAGTATGATGGGTTTGAGCAGTGGTAGTTGATTCCTCTTCTTCTTGTTTGGATACTGGATAACCAACATGCAATTGGGAAGTATGAGGTGATGCGGAGGGAGAATTACTCTTAGAATGGCCTGCAGATTTGGGTTTGCTTGCCATTCACAGTTGAGGCCCTCCTTCTAGCGCCAAAAATGTTGATGCCCCGAAAATCGTTGTATCAACATTGGGGGATAACCACCCAGTCCGAACCTTAATACAACTCCTTTTCCGTTTGGAATGGTGGCTCCGACTGGGGATAATGGGACCAGTTTCCCAGCAATGAATAAACAGAATGAATGAATGATTGATTAACTAATCTAATGATAGGCGAATAACTTAATTTATTAGCGAAATAAAAAGAATTACTACTAATCCCGGGAACTATTGTACTTTGAGGTGTAGCGCTTGATGATCTATGTTTATTAACAGGCATGTAGATGACTCCATCTAATAAACATGGACATTTACTCATTCAAAGATTACTTTGCTTAAATAGTTAAACAAAGTGATTAACACAATATTTCTACACTAATCATTTATATCATCAATACATATATGATCAAAAGAAAACCATTACCATAAACATTCAATGGTGAAGGGAATCAAGAAATGCTGTTAAAACACATATATATATATTCGATAATAGCAAAGGCGATCAAATAACAATTCATATAAAAAGAATGGATTCAGACATAGATAATAGTACCATATGAGCTGCGAGTCACTCTCCAACATCAATCGCTATTTGAAATTCTTCCTCTAACGCAGAAATACTTTCAAACAAAGACAATAGTGCACATTTGCATAAAAGTTTCTTTGCCAAAATCAGAATGGTTGGTCCAGTTTTATAAAAGAATATGCCTGAAGCACAGTAGTGCAACTTCAGGTTTTAAGTAAAGTACAAAACTTTACGACCCTTTCTAAAAACATGAAAGGGTCTATAAATACTGAATTAAACTAACTATCTATGAAACTGAAATCCTACTTAATTGGTATCAAATGATTTTGAGTATCTCCTTCTTAGCAACCTGGCAGTCAGCGGCATGAATCATCAAGTAGGCCATTTGCCTTTAAACTTGAGCTGACTTATCGCAAGCATTGGCTCCACTTCGGGCGGTCTGTTGAGGCGAGAGTTAAGCTGGGCGGCATAGGTGCATCTTGAATATCAGGGATAATATACCTGATTGCATCTGTAAGGCATTTGAGAGCATATTCATTTGAATGTTGCTATTCAGGCTCGCTTGGTATTGTTGCTGGGGTTGTTGCTAACAGATCTAGAGGCAGAGTTTGCAGCCTTTGACTGTGTGGTTTCACCAAGAAGATCCAATAGGTATCCCATGTTAAGCAATTAATTCCATCAATTAATCTCCCCTCTTCCTCTAGATCTGGATAGCATGACTGCTCCAATGTTTTGACCGCTGTCAATTTACCTGGAGTGCATTGGAAATCATGTTTGACAAGTAGAGAGTATTATTAACCAATTCAACCAAATTACTTGTGGTTGATTTGCACCGTGAAATTGCCCTCTCTGCTTTCATTAACTGGGACTGCCATTCTGTAAACAATATATCTTTATGCGACTCTAAAATTCTTGGTAAATTTACTGCTTGTCCCTGATCGGTATCTTGCCAGTCATCAGTTAACGTTTCTTCAGCTTGATCTAATTCTGTTCTAGCCTTTTCTGTTTGTTTACTTATTGATGCCGTCAATTCACATAGTGGTTCCGCCTGGGCGATTTGTTGACATAGAAGCTTGATTTGGGCTATTAATGCCTTATCTACCTGTAATGCTTCTAATTTGAATTCAGTTATTTGTGGGACGCTCTTTGTCTTCTCAAGCTGTGCTGATAGTTGAGCAATATGCTCATCTTTTGTCTTCAGCATTTGTTCATTTGCTGCCCTCAGTTGTGCCAAGGCTTCAGACAACTCTTTCTGCTTCTGGATTGCGCTGTGATCAATCCTTTGTTTCTCTGTCTGCAATTGTTGAGTTAATTGATTATTTATTTGCTGTTGTGTTAACAATTGCTGTTATACCTGCTCCGCTTTCTGCTGTGCTTCTGTTAGCTGTGCTTGCAATAAAAAGATTTCCTGGTCTTTTGTTTTTAATAAAAGACTCACCTCTGATGCTTTGTCTATTGTTGCTGCCGAATAGGCTCCAGCATATTGTGATAGTTTTGTTAGGTCATCAGAGGGGTCAAATTCCTCCTTCCAAAACACATTGCCCGTGACCGTCTGTTCTGGGAAAAGGGAAGGTTGATCAGTCCTTCTTCTCTTCCTGTGTCGTTTTACTACAACTTTGTGCCTTGGGCTATAGAAGACATCCAAGGGAGGAATTTCTTCTACCTGCAAAATGATTTGATCGGAGGGGTACTTTGGTATTATTTCTACTTCCTTTGAACTGGGTAGGCCGTTGGTTACACTTGGAACCTGTTGTGAAGTGGTTTCCTGCGTATCTACTGCTTTCAAAGTTTCGGTGTCCTTTGAACATTCCAGACTACTGATAATAGAATCAAATTGCTGCCATTCCTGGAGCAATTTTGGATCAATATGAGTATCCACATTCACTTCTATGTTGCTCTGTTTCTGCTCTTTAGTCTGGGTCTCCTCCCGCACTTTCTCCTGCTCTTTAGTCTGGGTTTCCTCCTGTGCTTTCTCTTGTTCTTTTGTTGTAACCGGAGGTTCATTTGAATGTTGCTATTCAGGCTTGCTTGGTCTTGTTGCTGGGGTTGTTGCTAACAGATCTAGAGGCAGAGTTTGCAACCTTTGTTCTCTAAGTCTGTTGAATTCAGTTAACCCTTCATTTTTGTATTGCATTATGGCCAGCTATCTAACCTGATACATTGATTCAGCTGAAGAGAACAGGTCGTCAAATTGATCTTCTACATGATCAAACTTTGTTAATTTGGCCTGTTCAAGTGCATTATAGGCGACTTTGTTGGGATCGAATCGCTTACTTGGGAGAGTTGCCAGAGTTAATGATTTTATTTTTGCAGCTTCTTTTTCTGCATGTTTGAAATCATGCAAAGTGTAGACACCACATCTCAGAGGAAAGGAGGGCCGGACCTGCTTCTTATTTTTCTTGAGAGTCTGTGTAACTCCCTCGGCAATGATCTGATAGGCTATCTCCCTTGCCAGCAGTTTGTCATGTATGTACAAAGGAAGGACATGAGGTTCGGCTTGGCTGCCGAAAATTCTTACATAAGTAAACTTCTCCTCTCCGAACCATCTTCCTATTGATGTTAAATCAATCCCTGCTTGGTAAGAAATTTTGGGAGCAGGTTTATTAAAAATAGAATAATGAATGGGTAACATGAAGCCGTTACACACTGGGTACAAATGGTGCTTGTAGGAAGTCTTCCACAATTTCTGATGGTATATGTGAATAGGCGTGGGGTCTTGTGGAGTCCACCTCCAGCTGAGTACATGAAACTCAGAATTAAAACACAGGGTATCTAGAATATAAGCACTGTAGTAGAATGGGGGAATAATCCTTTCTGAGACGGAAGTTTTAGTTCTAAAACTAAGAACTGTTTTCGCTAGCTTAACTGATAGTATGGTTACCCAATCCATTATCTCGCTATTACATGCTGCTTCCATCAAGGGAACCATTTCTATAGTAAAATTAGCGGAATCGTGCAACCCCCACAATCTACACATCATTATCTCATCATAACAATACAGAGAACAAAGAGAATCCACAGAGTACTTACCGGAAGTTTCATGCTTTTGTTTCACCGGATTTTGCCTCCATTCCCGAATGGGTTCGGATTCAGTTTCGTTCTCATTTCGGAATTTCTCCAGAAATGCCTTGTTGTATTTCTTTTCTGGCTTAGGCAAATGATACATTTGCATTAAATCATCAGCCTTAATGAACCGAAGATTCTCCCATCTTTGGTGCAGAAAGTTTTTTCTGTAATTGGGGTTTCCTCAATTTCCCACTTTACTACATCAGTATATGGGAGAATTTGCTCCCGAGCCGCTATCCGATGAAGAAAGAGTCAGCCAAGTCTTTCAAAGTACCATCAGATTTTCTACTGGAACCCGCTGTAGCTTGTACTCCCGTCACCTTTGGTTCTTCGGCTTTGATCAAATTATAGGTACTTTGCCAAGTGGTCTTGGCGAGTCCTAAGCATGTAGTATCAGATATTAATCCTTTCTTTTTATTTGCTGGATCAGCGACGGCTTGTCCTGTGGCTGGTGCAGTGGAAGCGACTGTGGTTTTATTAGACTTCTTCCCCATTCTGCTTGAATCTATTACTTCAGAAGAATTCTGCACAGAAGTGGAAATAAGCGTAACACAGAGAATTGGTAGTGAAAACAAAATAAGAGTGAGATATATTGATCAATGTGTGATGAGGGATTAACTTTAAAGTGGCCGCGGATACAATCTATGAGAGGATTTTAAGACTTACTATTTCATTAAATGGCCGTTAAAACCTGCCAATCCTTTAAATGCCCATCATATCATTAATCGGCCGAATGATTTGTTTAAGCCTGCCTTGAATGTTTTGGCGGTTGAGCATAGGTAAATCACAGTTTGAAAGATAAGGCTTTTAATAGGAATTAATCGTAATATCCCTCTGCCTTAACGACTTTTTGAAGTTTGCGCTTTTGGCTTTATCGCAATCGGGTGTCGGGGAAGACTTAAATCTTCATATTGACACTTTTTGAATTCCCCAATCGCCGATGGCGATATCACATCGCATCGCATTGGGAGTATGGGCACTTTAAAAATCCTGCACGATATATCGCTGATTGCCGATATGCGATATCGCATCGCATCAGATCGAAAGACACTTTAAAAAGCAGGCATAGTGTATCGCTGATCGCCGATAGCGATATCGCATCGCATTGGGTCGAAAGGCACTTTAATTGTGGGAACTTATGATTGCCGATATCCGATAAGCTATTGCATGTTATCGCGTTGGAGTAAACCGATGGTTTTTTAAGTTATGCCTCCTTTGTCATTGTGATATGCGATCTTGCGATCACTTTATCGCAATGATAAAAAATTGATTATTTATATTATAAGACCAAAATTGGTTTGTCAAAAAGGTCTTTTATAATGTTTTCATTTTGTTTTCGAACCTTTTTGAATAATACAAAGTTGATACCAATCAAAACTAAAAGGGATCCATTTCATATGATAATTTTGTGAATAAAAATGATATGAAATGGGGGGTTGTTGTAGAGCACAACAGAACCTTTATTGGCTTCAAGAGAATCTTCCTCAAAAATGCTTTGCTTTTGAGCATCTATAGAAGGGTTTTCTAAAACTCTACCAGATCTGAGTTGTACATCATTGAGAGGAACAATCATATAGGTAGGAAATTGTTGTCCTTCTACCATGTAAGAATTTTGAGGGTTTTTATTATTAGGGTTTGGCAAAGGCTAGGAAGGTAGTTGATTTGTATTTTGTTGGAATGGAAGCAAGAGTTGGGAATTTGGATTTTGTTGAGAAGGTTGTTGTTGTTGTGGAAATGGCAATGAAATTTGTGGATTTTGATTTGGAAGTTGTGGAGCTTGTTGATTTTGAAAAGATGGAGGATATTGATAGAATTGAGCAAATCTCCCATAAGGATTTTGCATACCTTGTACCCATGATTGAAATGGATTTTGAGGTTGGGACCAAGGTCGTTGCCAAGGATTCAAATTTGGTGGGGGTTGAAAGTTCGTGGGGTTGTTAAACCCTTGATTTTGTTGCCCCTGCCAAGGTCTCCTTCAAACAAAGCAGAGAGACTCAATTGAATTTGGGTCTTCTTGAAAGACAGCTTTGAGCCCAGGAATTAAAGGACAATCCTTGGTCTCATGGATTTCTGAACAAATCATACATGTTTCTACAACTTTTGCATCCAAGGGGCATTCCCTTAGAGCATGTTTCTTCCTACATTTTGGACAAATGATGGCCAAAGCTTCAACTTCTGCTTTCTGCTTGTTTTGTATCTTAAGGGTGTCTAGTTGCTCACTAAGGCTCCCTAAAATATCAGTTTTGAACTCATCAAGCATGTTGCCAATCTCAGCCCTACTTACTGATCCAATTGCAGATTTGTTTGCTCTAATGAGAGAAGGATCTCTAGGCCCTTTTCCAGTTTTAGATTTTCCCCTTGAGAGATGGACACATAGCTCTGCTATATCATGAAGTGGAAGTTGAGATATATCTCCTTTTCCCATCATGTTCAAAATATCTATCCATTCATCTATAATGGCTTTCAATAGAAGGGCTTTCAAGGTTTCCTCATCTAGGTTATTCATTTTTGCTCTTTTTAGGTTGTATTGAAATCTTTCAAGTAAATCCTCCAGGTTTTCATCTTCTTTTTGCACCATTTTGAATACCTCATCCTTATGATTGGTGGGCATACAATAGTTCAGGTATCTATCCAAAAATGTTTGTTTCATATCATTCCAAGTCCTAATATATTGAGTGACTAATCCCATGAACCATTTTAGAGTAGCTCCCTTCAATGTTGAAGGAAACAATTTGAGTTTTTGAGAGTCTTCCCTATAATCATAAGTTCGGCACACGACTTCAAACTCAAATAGAAATGTTTCAGGACCCTCACTTCGCAACCCATAAAAGTTTGGGAGGACAGATGGTGAGATGTTTTTCATTGTTGCACGAGATTCCTCATCAACTATTGGAAATCCAAATGATTTATCTCCCCTATTTCCCCCGTTGTTACCTCTACCTCCTCCATTGTTTCCTCCTCCTCTACCTCTACCTCTACCTCCTCCTCCAAATCCATTTACTACTTCCTCTGTCATGATAGTTTCCTTAGAGATTTCAGAGTCCTATGGTTCTTCTACTAATGGCGAACAAGGAGGAATTTCTCCCTCTTCTTCTTCAGGTGATTCTACTTCCTCAATTACTATTTGTTTTCCTGTAGAAGTAAAGAAAGGGTCTTTTCCTAACTCAGATTTGATGGATAGTGTGGGAGAGTCTCCTAATTTAGTTGCTGCCCCTTGAATTCCAGGAATCCTAAGGCTAGGAGTGTGAGTTGGAGATGATGTAGGTGTATCTTGTCTATACCTTGAAGTAGATGGAGCTGTAAAAATCGCACTCTTGGCCCTAGCGATAAACCTTCCCCTAGAATGACATGCTCGGGCTAATAATTCTCTTTCTGATCTTCCAGATCACTCTAGGTGTAAGAAGAGAGCATACTCAAGAAATTATTGAACCAATAGCTCTCTTTTTTGATACTCCAGGTCACACTAGGTGCAAGAGGAGAGCATACTTTGAAAAGTTATCAATTTTTACCTTCCTTGAAATTTTCTTGTTTTTTTTAAGAAATTGGCTACCTAGTTTCACTTCCCCGGCAACGGCGCCAAAATGTTTGGTCAATTTAGGGTGTCCTAAATTGCTATATTAATTGTCAATCTGGGAGTCGTAAACTGCTGAAGTGAGGTGCACTATATATGCAAGATAACCGATTTCTTACTTTTTGTCGTTTTTGATTTTTGGTTTGTTTTTGGGTTTATCTTTTGTTGATTCCCTAATGTGAGATGGCAATTCTAAAAGTCAAGTATGGATATAAGTGTTCAAGGCAATGGTGACCTTTAAAATGATTTCCAAACTTCAAAATTTTCAAAAAGGTTTTAAAACTTACAATGGTGAAATCAATTCCTAAGAGAAAATAAAAATGTACCAATATTCTAATTAAACCAAACAGTGAGCTAGTGACTATGAAACCCAGTATCCTTGCTGCTGTATAAAAAGAAACTGAACTCAAAGAAATTCAAAAACTGCAAGCAAAGTAAACTAAATCATATTACATCAACTCATATTCTGACCCCTCACCATTCGACTCGCTCTGGCTTTAGGAGGTAATCATAAACAAATTGAGCAATCTGATATCTAATTTGCATAAAATGAAACTAATATCAAACTACGCATTCATACTTCAATCCCTCACCATTTGACTCGCTCTGGCTTTAGGAGGTAACTGAAAATGACATGAGCAATTCAATAACTAACTTGCAAAAAAATAAACTAATATCAAACTACGCATTCATACTTCAATCCCTCACCATTTGACTCGCTCTGGCTTTAGGAGGTAACTGAAAATGACATGAGTAATCTAATATCTATCTTGCAGAAAAGTAAATGAACAAAACTGAAAGAAATAAACAGTGCTGGAATTAGAACTAAGAAAATAAATCAGCAGAAGCACAAGATAATTTCATGTCATTTGTCATTATAAAGCTATGTGCAAATTCCTGGGCTGCCTATTAGAACGTGAAACAAAGACACTGATCAGTTAACAACATTAGAAAGCATAAAAACTATGGACAACAATCGACATGAATAGCATAAGCAGTGCAATATATACAAGTAAAAAATTATGGCATCAGGAACATAAAAATAAAGCATGAAACTATACAGCAGTTAACAAAACCTTGGTGTGTACAGGGGCCCTTTGCACAACCTCGACCAATCAACAATCAACCACGAATTGAGCTTATAAACAGTGTCTTCTCATGTATTAAAATGCAGTCATAACATAAGGATAAAGTCATGGCACAATAGGCTCGTAAACAGTCAAAATTACATTCAAAAAGCTAACTAATATGCGTATGAGAATGATTTATTTATAACAAAGGATGACACAACTACTTTCCTAAAATCTGCGCTGATAAAAAGACACGTGAATAACCACATCCAGAAATCTAACATTATGGTAGCTGTGGAGATTAAATCCAAGGAGGGTGGCTGTTAGATTCGGTTCATGGAGCATTCCACAGGTGTTAACACGTCTCCTAAGATTTAGGAACGGCCACGCAAGTCTTCACGTGGTGAAAAACAGAGTTCTGCCACTGTAAAACTCTTAGGTTGACCACCGCTTGACTATCTTTGACCACGGCCTTCTGTGAGTGATTCGGCTGAAGGCTACTAATTTCTAACTGATACGCCACCTTTCTGTACTGAATTTCCCAATAGGACACGGTCCATGTCCACATCATTTGCAATTTGCCCGTGTGGCCAGATTCGCCTGTAGACACCTGTAACATAGACTTCAACAAAAAGGCTGCGGAAAGTTGAGCTGGCTGCGGAAAGTGACAAGATTCCACAACTGAATGAGCAAAAATCTAGATCAAACAACAGTCACAAGACATGGTTAGGAAACCATTTTATATGCGCTTTTTAAACTAATATGCAATGATTTGACAGCTTAGGAGGTCCAGGTAAATGGAAAAAGGCTAAAAAGGTGTATAGAGAAGATGCAAGTTTGGGACTCAACAGAAGCCTTGCCAAGGGATGGATCGCTTGGGATAAGGGATGTTGGGGAACTTGGAAGATGAGTGACTGCACGGAAGGGGGTGATTAGATTGCCCAAGGGATAGTATAGCAGAGAAGGGAAGGTTGGGGATGGATTTAATTTGGTCATTAACATTGCAAGATGGTGTTAGGGTCCAATTCTAACCCCCTTATTTATGTAATAGGATCAAGACATAGTTATAGTTAAGTAAAGAGTCAATAAAGCCCATATTACTAATTGTAAGTGGTTGATCTGCATTTAAAGAGGGACCACAGTTAGTTGTAAATGGGCCATGGTATTAAATAGATGGTATTAATAAGGACCATGGTATTGAATTTATGAATCCTATATAAAGGATAGAGACTCCCCTCAAGGAGCATCATGTCTTATTTTGTAATTGAGCCCAGCTCTATTGGAGGTTTCCCCCTCGAAGAGGCAAGTGAACATTGCTTTTTGAATAATAAAATACTTGTTGTTATTTCTTATTGTTCTATGTTCTGGGTATATTTATTCGCATATTTTGTATTATGGTATCTTCTCATGGGTCAAGAGCATAAAAAGTGGTATCAGAGCACTTTCCAGGGCCAATGGGATCTCCCATTTTTAGCAATTTTTTTTTGGCTAGAGACGTGTTTTGGCGTCTTTAAACCACAGGATCTGTCGTTGAGCGCATAAACCTGTGGATTTGGGAAGGCATGCACGCAAGAAATACAAGAGGTTGTCACACTTGTTGGACTCCCTTGTAACCCCTGTGGGTACCCCTTTGAGTAGTAGCACATTAGACAGAACCGCACACGTACTATCTTCCAAGTACCCTCTGGGTATATCAGAAGCCCCCTAGGCTCTCTGGAAACCTCGCCATAGATAAATTGTCGACCGTCTTGCTGCTACAGTACACCGAGAACATCACTCGGGGAGATTACTCGCGCGTACAATAGGGTAGTCGGGTTGTACGGCTAAGGGTATGGTTGATCCTCCTTGGTTAGTTCCCTGAAAGATTGGGCTGAGTGCTACTGTCAGACCCTTATGTATATTGTGATCTGTAGCACCTGACACTCCTTAAGACCATAGTTCCTGTGTTTCTCTCTGCATCATGCATCATCTTTGCCAGATCAGATCTAGCAGGTGGGGTTCTGTCGCAGCAACAATAATCAGTTTCGCCATTCAGATCTATCAGATCCGCCATGCAGATCCATTAGATCCGCCAATCAGATCTCTTAGATATGCCATCTAGATTTATCAGTTTGGATTCTGCCGTAGCAACAACAATCCATTCTGCCATTCAGATCTATCGGATCCGCCATTCAAATCCATCAGATCCGCCAATCAGATCTATCAGATCCACCATCCGGATCTAGCAGTTTGGGTTTGGTAGCAGTCGCAACACTTAGATCCGCCATTCAAATCTAGCAGTAGGGGTTCGATCACTGCCACATTCCTACTCATACTCTGCAGTTAAGGGTTCGCCGATAGATCTGACTATTTGTTTGGGCTCCTATACCTGGGCGTGATTCTCGTAGGATGTTGGGCAGGATTGACTTTTCTGGGATTCAGCTACTGCAGTATTCCTAAGCGAGGAGTAAAACTCCTTCTGGGACGCTTATAGGAGACTGAGCCCATAAGAATTAGGTCGATGAGTTGAGCAAGGTGGTACCATTCACTTGTTAGCGTCAAAAAATTTTTGGGCAGTCCCAAATTTTAAGTGCATCAGATCGGTGCATGGTACAAACTAGAGCTCAAGCTATGGCCAATGAGAAGATCAATAGCCTTGAATCAAAATTGAATGAAGTACTGTCGTCGTTGAAGAACTTAACTGACACACTCACAAAGGGCAAGCTGGAGGAACACGTGGAGGCATATATTCTCAATGAAAACAATGAGGGCGAGTCTAGCCATTCTCTTCACCTCTTTGGCAACCACCAACAATCCCAGACATGACCACCCAAGCTGGACATGTATAAATTTGATGGCTCTCATCCGACCACATGGATAACACAAATGGATCAATATTTCACACTGAATCACATCAGAGATGATGCGACTCAGCTTAGTGTGGATAGCATGTATTTGGACAATGAAAGATGGCAATGGTGGTAGTGGCATCAACGTTGCTATGGAAGGCCCATGACTTGGTGGACATTCACAAAAGCTCTTACGGATCACTTTGACCATGAATCTAACTTTTTGGGTCGTCTCACTAAGCTCCGACAGACAGGAACAATGAACGAATATATTACAGCGTTTGAAGCCTTAGCTTTCCGCATAGGAGGTCTACAAGATGAGCTCTACTTGGAATGTTTTGTTAGCAGTCTCAAAGAAGCCATACAAGCCCACGTCCGACTACAACACCCTATCTCATGGCTACATGCTTGCAATATAGCTCGTGAAGTAGAAAGTGCATTAGTGGCCCAGTCCAGTTGCCCAAATTTCATAGCCAAGGGCCGCCCCACCCAGGCTCAAAGCACTACCCAAACACTTAAGGTTCAAAAGGTGTCACTAGCGGAAATGGCGGAAAAAAGAAAGCAAGGATTGTGTTACTACTGTGATGAGAAATACTCCCCCGGGCATAAATGCAAGGAGCCCAAATTCTTTCAAATTGATGCTACCGATCACAGTTCATCGGAGGAAGACCCACCACTTGAGGAACCAGAGGAGGAAGACGAGGACAACCAACCGAACAATGTACTTGAAGAACCAGTTTTCTCGCTGCATGCTTTGGCAGGGATTTCTTCTCCCCAAACCTTCCAAATTATAGGTTTTATTAAGCATCGCCTGGTAATAGTTTTGATTGATAGTGGCAGTACGCATAACTTTATCCATTAAAGGGTCACGGAAGCAGTGCATTGTTTTTTTAGAACAATTTCTAACTTCCAAGTCCAAATTGCTGATGGGGGGACAATGAAATTTGAAGGCCGCTGTGAAAATGTCAAACTTCAAATGGGGGATTATCAGTTAAAGACCCACATGTTTGCCATACACATGGGAGGGTGCGACATTGTCCTAGGTGCTGAATGGATTCACACACTTGGCCCAATCACAATGGATTTCTAGGAGTTATATATGAGCTTTAAGCAGAACAACCACAGACATACCCTTCGTGGACTCCAGGAAGGTGCTCCCTCTATCATCAGCTCACATAGGATGGAAAAATTGTTAAAAAAGGGCCACCATGGAGTTATAGCTCAATTTAATGCCATCCAGACCTTCGAACCCACTTCTCTTCATATTCATCCCGAGATGCAACAGATCTTAAACAACCATCTGCCGGTCTTTGACAAGCCTCATGAGCTTCCACCCTCGAAAGGGGAACATGATCACAAAATTACTTTGGTCCCAGGGGCCCAACCACCAAATGTGCTCCCATATAGATATCCATTCGCCCAAAAGAATGAAATTGAAAAATCATCAAGGAACTCTTGGAAGTAGGCATCATTCGTCCCAACATTAGTCCTTATTCATCGCCTGTGGTCATGGTGCTCACGAAAGATGGGGAATGGCGTATGTGTCCAGACTTCAGGGCCCTCAACAAGTTGATAGTCAAAGATAAATTTCCCATCCCGGTTGTCGATGATTTCCTGGATGAACTAAATGGGGCTTAATTCTTTACTAAGCTAGACCTTCGCTCGGGCTATCACCAAACTCGCATGAAAGAAGTAGACATTCCAAAGACTGCTTTTTGAACTCATGAAGGCCATTATGAGTTCCTGGTAATGCCCCATCCATTTTTCAGAGCCTTATGAACCACTTGCTCAAACCATATCTCAGAAAAATTTCCCTTGTTTTCTTTGATGACATCCTCATCTACAGCCGCACCTGGGCCACGCATCTTCAACATATAGATCTTCTCTTGCAACTGCTCTAGAAGCATAAATTATTTGTCAAGATGTCCAAGTGCTATTTTGGCATGGAAGAAGTTGAGTATTTTGGCCATATTGTGGGGCGTGAAGGTGTCAGGGTAGACCCCAAAAAGATATAGGCAATGCAGGATTTGGCTCAACCAAAGACCTTGAAGAGCTTGACAGGATTTTTGGGTCTCACAGGCTACTATCACAAATTTGTCCGCAATTATGGTCATATTGCTAGACCCCTCACTCACCTCCTTAAGAAAAATTCATTTCTTTGGAATGATGAAGCACAACAGGCCTTTATAACTCTCAAACATGCCATGTGTTCCACTCCCGTATTAGCACTACCCGACTTCACCAAATATTTTGTCATTGAATGTGATGCTCCAGGTACGGGTATTGGGGCGGTCTTAATGCAGGAAGGTCGACCCTTGGCCTTCACTAGCCAACAACTAAGTGGGAAAAATCTGGGACAATCTACCTATGAGAAGGAGATGATGGCCATCTTACATGCAGTAGATACCTGGCGACCATACTTATTGGGGCGACATTTCCAAATCCGCATAGACCATCAAAGCATTAAATATTTTTTGGAGCAACGTCTATCCTCGCCACAACAAAATAAATGGCTCGCCAAAATGCTAGGATATGATTATGATATAATTTACAAGAAAGGGCGAGAAAATATCATAGCAAATGCGTTATCATGCCAATTTGAGGAGGAAAGCACCCTGCTTGCAATCTCCCTTCCCATTCCAGAATGGATTGAAGAGGCTCGCAAGGAATGGTGTTAGGCCCCTATACTACTAGTGTAACCCCTTATTGTTATTAGTATAACCCACTTATTATATTGATGTACCCATGTAGTGCCCATATTGTTACTATTATGCCACATAGAAGCCCACCATTGTTACTGTTGTGCCCTACAATATTATTGTTATGTAGGCTTTGATTGTATTGGGACCACTTAGACTCCTATATATAGAAAGGAGGTATTTTCATTTGTATCATCCAAGAATTGTTCATTTATGTAATGTAAAGGAGGTTGCCCCCTCGAAGAGGCTGAATTCTAAGTCGTGGATCTCTCTTTTCTATCTTTTTGTGAGCTGGTTTCATAACATTTGGTATCAGAGCTTTGGATTCTAGGGTTTCGCTGCTCCAAACAGGTCATTGTGGAATTTTCGCTATAACTTTTTTTCTGTGACGTTTCAGAAGTCGTAAAAAAAACCCATTTGAGAAGAATTGGCGCTGAACCTTGGGTCCGAATTTCAGATCTTTTCGCGTGATATTTTCGGAGATAGGATCTGCGGAAGTTGGTCTTTTTGCAGACTCCTGAATTACACTCAAAACAGGTGACCTGGGGAAAATCGTCATAACTTTCTCTCTGAGCATCGGATTGAAATTTCGTAAGAAGTTACAGAAAGAGGACAGACTACAATTTCTGTTTATATATTTTTCAGAGTCAAGGTTGAAACAGGGACACGTGGCACTTCATACAAGTTCGCTCTACTGAACTAGTCTATAATCAGGTCACTGCAGGAGATTGTGCATAACTTTTTCTTGGAGAATCCAATTTGGATCAGACTTGTGGCATTGGAAAGAGGACATAGAGGGCTACTACAGGTCATAATTTTAGAACTTAAAGATCCAAAAGTACAAAGTTACAGTCGTTTCAAGGTAGAGCGCCTAAAATCAAGAAAAAGCAAGATGAGGAAGTTTGATGGCAAGGATCCGGTAAATTGGATACTTCAAATGGAGCAATATTTTGATATACATGGTGTACAACTATTACAAAAGGTATGTATTGCATCTTCATATTTAGAACCAGATCAATTTTTATGGTACAAAGGGCTTTGTTCTCGTAAAAAACTTGTTACGTGGTCAATTTTCACGGAGGAAATGATAGCACATTATGAGGATATAAAGAGCAACACCTTCTTTAGAGCAACACCACAACAATTGGAAAGAGTAAAAGGGCTTTGTGACATAATGGAAAGCAAAATTATGGAAACCAGGAAGCATACCCCTCACAACTATAAAGATGGAAGTGTTGTTTCTCCCAGCTTTCCACAACCTACAAGGGTTACACCACAACAATTGGAAGAAAAAAGAGAAAAAGGGCTTTGTTACAATTGTGATAGCAAATGCACTAAAGGTCATAGGTGTGCTGAGAAGAAATTATTTTACATAGAATATGAAGAGGAGGAAGAAAATGATCAAGAAACATCAAAAGAAGAGGATATACGTCAAGACACCACCCCAGAGAAAGAAGAAATGAATCAGACCATATCCTGTAAAGCATTGGCAAGAATTACCACTCCTCAAACTCTCAAGATAGAAGGACATATCAAGAAGAAAAAGGTGCAAGAAGTGAAAGATCACATCGAGAAAGAAGAAATGAATCCAACCATATCTTGTAATTCAATGGATGAAATTACCACTCAAACTATCAAGATAGAAGGACACATCAAGAAGAAAAATGTTCAAGAAGTGAAAGATCACATCGAGCATCAAGAAATGAATCCGACCATATCTTGTAAAGGACTAGAAGAAATTACCACTCCTCAAAAGATAGAAGGACATATCAAGAAGAAAAAGGTTCAAGTAGAGAAAGATCATATCGAGCATCAACAACAAGTTCTCCAACTTTTAAAGGATAATGCCACTTCGGTGCAAAATCAAATGAAACAACAGGTAGATCAACATCGTAGTGAAAAATGTTTTGATGTGAGTGATTGGGTATTTTTACTGCTACATCTCAAGCAAGCTATTTATGAGAAGGAAATGTTGGCAATACTACATGCACTTAAAAAATGGCTACCTTACCGAATGGGAAGACGCTTCAAGGATGAGGATGTGGAAGCATTGTTTTGTGCTATTTATATTATCCAACCAAATTGGATAAACGAAGCAACAAATGAATGGAAGAAGAACGAAGACGTATGGCCACTTATTCAAAAGTTGCAAAAGATCCCAATTCAAGCAATATTGCCAGAAATTGAAGAGGAAGGAAAAATCATATTTGAACCTGGAGCAGTCACAGAAACAAGAACCCGACAGCTACGAAATCGATCAATTTTAGAGTATCTCATCAAGTGGAAGAACTTACCCGCTGAATATTCCACATGGGAGGACAAGAATTTTATATAGAAGCATCAAGAACTACTCAAGCGTTGAGGACAACGCTTTTTGAAGGAGAGGGGCATGTTAGGCCCCTATACTACTAGTGTAACCCCTTATTGTTATTAGTATAACCCACTTATTATATTGATGTACCCATGTAGTGCCCATATTGTTACTATTATGCCACATAGAAGCCCACCATTGTTACTGTTGTGCCCTACAATATTATTGTTATGTAGGCTTTGATTGTATTGGGACCACTTAGACTCCTATATATAGAAAGGAGGTATTTTCATTTGTATCATCCAAGAATTGTTCATTTATGTAATGTAAAGGAGGTTGCCCCCTCGAAGAGGCTGAATTCTAAGTCGTGGATCTCTCTTTTCTATCTTTTTGTGAGCTGGTTTCATAACAAATGGTTTTCACATCCCTGGTTCTCCCAACTCATCAATCAATTAAAGGCGGATCCAAATTCCACAACGGGCTACTCTTGCCAAGATGAAATTCTTCGCTATAAGGACAGAGTCGTGATATCACCAACATCCACCCTCAAAAGCCGCATTTTGGCAGAGTGGCACTCATCTCCCACTGTAGGACATTCAGGCTTTCAAAAGACTTGTACTCGCACTCGACGGTCATTCTTTTGGACAGGCATGAAAAAGTACATTTTGACTTTTGTAACTGAGTGTGACGTATATCAGTGCCACAAAGGAGAAATAGTCAAATCCCCAGGCACATTATAGCAATTGCCAATCCTAGCCTCAATCTAGACGAAGGTTTCTATGGATTTCATTACGGGTCTTCCAAAGTCAGGAAACAAGTCAATCATCATGGTGGTTGTGGATAGACTTTCTAAGTATGCTCATTTTTGCGCCCTACCCCACCCTTTTACACTGACTTTGGTCGCTCAATCTTTCATGGACCACATTTTCAAATTGCATGGCATACCCACTTTTATTGTGTCTCATCATGACCCGATCTTCACCAGTAACTTTTGGCAGGAGCTCTTCAGGCTACAAGGTACCCAACTACAACTCAGTACTTCCTATCATCCAAAAACTGATGGTCAAACTGAAGCAGTCAACAAATGTCTGGAGACCTACCTTAGGTGTTTCACTTCAAAAAAGCAACATCTATGGGTGTAGTGGTTACCTCTAGTTGAATGGTGGTATAACACCAACTTTCATGCCGCCACCAAAATGACTCCATATGAAGTAGTTTATGGTCAACTCCCTCCTTCACCTACTTCTTATATCAAGGGATGCTCGAAGGTACAAGCAGTGGATCAACTCCTACAGAACTGCACAACCATGCTGGCCCACCTTAGAGAGAATCTTCATCAAGCCCAAAACCGCATGAAGCAACAGGCAGATCAACATCGTTCAGAACACCAATTTCAAGAAGGGGATCAAGTATTTTTGAGGCTGCAACCATATAAGAAAACATCACTCAAAGACAAGGGTTATCAAAAATTATCTCCAAAATTCTACGGACCATATCAAGTACTTTAGCGCATTGGAAAAGTTGCCTACAAGCTAGCTTTGCCACCCACTGCAAAAATCCATCTAGTCTTCCATGTCTCATGCCTCAAGAAAGTGATTGGGAACCATTGCCGAATTCAAACCAGTCTACTTGAATTGGATGAAGAATGGTCAATCTGGCTCCAACCTGAACAGGTTCTTAACGCACAAGAACAACACCTGCGCGGCCGCACGATCAAGGAAGTTCTTGTCAAGTGAAAAGACACCTCTCTAGAAGATGCGACCTGGGAACCAGCCACTATCCTTCAGCAGTTTCTGCAGCTTCAGCCTTGAGGACAAGGCTATTCTTATGGGGGAGGGCATGTTAGGGTCCAACCGTAACCCCCTTATTTATGCAATAGGATCGAGTCATAGTTATAGTTAGGTAAAGAGTCAATAAAACCCATATTAATAATTGTAAGTGGTTCACCCGCATTTAAAGAGGGACCACAATTAGTTGTAAATGGGCCATGGTATTAGATAGATGGTATTAATAAGGACCATGGCATTGACCCATGGTATTGCATGTATGAATCCTATATAAAGGATAGAGACTCCCTTCGAGGAGCATCGTGTCTTATTTTGTAATTGAGCCCAGCTCTATTGGAGGTTGCCCCTTCAAAGAGGCAAGTGAACACTGCTTTCTGAATAATAAAATACTTGTTGTTATTTCTTATTGTTCTGTGTTCTGGTTATATTTCTTCGCATATTTTGTATTCTGGTATCTTCTCGCAGGTCAAGAGCATAACATATGGAATCAAATGCACATTAGGAGTGCGCCTTGAAACAATAAGTTGGTAACTATTTGCTGAGAGGACAAGTGGCACAAGATTGTATCGTTGGACATTGGATGCAACTTTGACTTTAGCTGTGGATTCTGGACTTCTTGGGAAGGGAGTGAATCCTAACATTACTTCTGAGGGTGGAGGTGTAAGCCTTTGGATTCCCTTGTTGCTGATGCAGATATCGTACCTTTATTTGCTCGGGTAGAAAATGTGGATATGTGTATATTTTTGTAAATATCGTATCTAGTTGGATTTATAAAGCTCCATAAACAGTATGGTTATTTTTTGGTTGAAGCAAATGTGCATAATTATATGTGATTATTATTGTATATATCGTAATGAGTTATGTTATAAAGCTCTAGTAAACGATATGTTTTGTCATGTTTCACTAGTGGTCATTGTAAATACTGCAACGAGCTAAGTTATAAAGCTCCATGGGCAGTATGTTCAGTTGCAATGGTCTTGTTGGTTGTAGGTATCATTGAACACCGAGGATGGTGTTCCCCCAAGGGGGAAGGTTTTGTAATAGCCCTAGTGAAAATTCCATCTAATAAAAGTTAATAAAGGAAAATTAATAACCATGGATTATGGGACACTTATTCCAAGTTTAATGTTGGGCAAAACATCCTAGTGAGTGTTCATTTCGGTTATTATGGCTAAAGGAATTTGGAAAAGGCAATGACAAAGGATTTGGAAAGGCAAGAGACATTATTAACATTTATTTATGAAAATAAAGGAAATTAGGAGAAAAGGAAGGGGAAAGGTCACAGGTTTCATGTGAGGAGGAATTTGAAGGAAAATAATGGAAAATGAAGAAATATAGAGGACTCATTGATAAAAAGGATTATGAGGATCAATGGGAAATATTTTTTCTCAGGCTTGGTCGGTTGGTACCTTTTATCAGTTAAATTTTGGGCTCTCTCATTATTCTCTCTCTCACTCACTCTTGGACATAGAGTTTTCTGGAGCACTTTGTCATTGAATCAAGAAAGGCAAGGAAGGCAATAGGAAGGAAGGAGCAAGCAAGGAAGAGCAAGACCAAGAAACTACAACAGGATTCTTTTCCGGTATCGATTTTCATGTGTGGTTTCCTTGCTATATTTTCCATGCATGGTAGTTCATGTGGTTATTTTCTGTCATGGCATGGGTTATTTTAGGTGTGACAATGTTTTTTAGCCTAGCCTTGGCATTTTCGGATAACCATGTGTGATGGGGTTCTCATGTTTTGGTTGAGATGGATTGTTGGATGGATTTGAAGTCAAGTGAGGTGGATATCTGAATAAAAGAACACATGGCATAGTAACCCATGAACCAGATGGTGGGTTGCGGTAAAGCCATATTTTGTGTTGCTTCGATGGACCTAGGAATCCTCAACTGGTGAATAGCGGGATATACGATAAAGCCTAAAGATGGGTGCTCTCCAGTGGGCCTATGTAGGTTTTAACACTGTACAGAAATTACCTGCAAACGAATTCTAAAACACAGAAAACAAGCAATGTGGGAGCATAACACATAAAACACATATACACAGAGATTTTCCCAGTGATCCCAAAACCGGGATTACTAGCTTGATTTTTCATTATGTTCCTTTCAATGTTACAATACATATTTATACATGTCGAAGCATCCAATATCATGGACCGAAAACCATCGCTGTCCAAAACCATGTGCGAAAATCATGCACAAAACCATAGGTAGGTTCGCCCAACCTAATACAGGGTCCAAAAAACAAAATTTTCTGGACCCCATAGAGGGGGGTTACCTACACCCCTCAAACCCCCATGTGACCCCCCGCTACGCAATCGACACAATGAAGGGGGGGCTTCGCCCCCCCTCTAACCCCTGGGTTAACTACATGGGCTAGTCGTGGAAATAATATAATAGAATCCAACATTCTCCCACTTGTTGTTTTCTTTCCACAGGGGGCCACAAGAGAGCTTAGTCATTTATCCAGCCCTGCAACGCCCATTGTTTCTCTACACCAAGAGAACTTCTCAGAGCTCACATATTTTTTCAATGCATCTACAATATTCTTCAAAGTGTCCACCTTTACCAGCAACACCTTTTTGTCTTTTATCATATCCCTCACAAAGTGATACTGAAAGTCAATGTGCTTTGCCTTTAATGATATGCAGGGTTCTTTGCCAAGAAAATTGCACTGTGGTTGTCACAGTCTATCCTTATAGCTCACTGTACTGACCCCATACTTAACACAATCTCTGCAACCAAATTTCTTCCTTGCTTGCGTGAGTGGCTGCCATGTATTCTGCCTCTGTAGTTGATAGTGCCACTACAAATTTTTTTTACTCATCCAACTGACTGCACCTCCAAATAGGTTAAACACATACCTGCTTGTAGATCTTCTTTGATCCAGATCTCCAACCCAGTCTGTATCAACAAGGCCATGAATATCCAACACTCTGTCCAATCTTGGTCTTCCTTGGTAGCACAAACCATAATCACTAGAGCCACGTAAATACCTGAAAGCTCACTTCACTGCTGTCCAATGCTCCTTCCGTGGTTTTGACATAAACATTCTAAATACTCCAACTGCATGTGCAATGTCTGGTCTAGTACAAACCATTGCATACATCAGGCTACCGACTGCACTTTCATATGGAACACGGGACATGTCCTCTTCCTCTTCTTGTGTCTTGGGACATTGTTCAACAGATAACTTCACACTTACAGGAATAGGAACCTTCACCGGTTTACTATCTTGCATATTAAACCTCTGTAGTATTGTCTCGACATACTTCCTCTTGTTTAACCAAAGCTTCCTCTTTGCCCAATCTCTTTTAATTTCCATGCCCAAAATAGAGTTTGCAACACCAAGATATTTCATGTCGAATTTGGAGGACAATTGGGCCGTAAAATCCTGAATAATTTCTTTGTCATTTCCAACCAGCAACATATCATCCACATACAAGACCAGATAAATAATACGGTCACCAATTAATTTAAAATACACACAGTGATCTGCTTTGCTTTTGGTGAAGCCAAGTTCCTGTATAAATGTATCAAATTTATGATACCGCATCCTTGGTGACTGTTTTAACCCATACAAAGACTTCTTTCACTTGCATACCAGTCCTTTCTTACCCTTCACCGCAAAGCCTTCAGGTTGCTTCATGTAGATTTCCTCTTCCAGATCCCTGTGAAGAAATGTTGACTTCACATCCATTTGTTCTACCTCAAAATCAAAAGCAACAACAACAGATAAAAGTAATCTAATAGAAGTTGCCTCGGCAACAGGAGAAAAAATATCACCAAAATCAATTCCCGGCACCTGGGAATAACCTTTTGCTACCAAATGAGCTTTGTATTTCTCCACCTTTCCTTTTGAATTTGTCTTCTTCTTGAGCACCCATTTGCTGCCAATGGGTTTACTTCCAGCTGGCAACTCCACTAGATCCCAAGCCTCATTTTTTTGCAAAGATGCCATTTCATCAACCATGGCCTCTTTCTATAGTTTTCCATCCTCTGAATCTACTGCTTCCTTCACAGTTCTATGATCATCGCCAGTAATAGATAAAGCAAAATTTGAACAGAAAGCAGATGGACTATACCTTTCTGGCTGCCTTTTTTCTCGAACTGATCTTCTCACACCCAGAGTTTGTGGCTCTTCATCTTTTGATTCCTCCTCCGTTGTAGAGTCTGATTCTTCCTCCTTAAGTTCAAACTCTATCTTCTTAGGTTCCTTTGGTTGGACTTCATGTTTAATAACATCTTTCACCTCTCTGAACACCACATCTTAGCTGTACACAACCTTCCTTGTTACTGGGTCCAAAACTTATCTCTGTAAACCATCCTTATACCCAATAAGGATGCACTTTTCAGATTTACTATCCAACTTGGTTCGTTTCTCCTTTGGAACATGTACATATGCATCACATCCAAATACCCTCAAATGTGAAAGAGAGGGTTTCTTACCAATCCATACCTCTTGTGGAGTCTTATCCTCCAATGCTGATGAAGGTGATCTGTTGACTAGGTAACATGCTGTCTCCACCACCTCTGCCCAAAATTCCTGTCCTAACCCGACACCACTGAGCATGCTTCTTTCCCTTTACATCAATGTCTTGTTCATTCTTTCTTCAACTCCATCTTTCTTAGGTGTGTCTTCTGCCGTGCTATACCACACTTCTTACATAATTCTTCAAATTCCTTATTGCAAAACTCTCCATCGTTATTTGTCCTCAACACATTTATCTTCTTCTCTGTTTGGTTTTCCACCAGAGCCTTAAATTCTTTAAACCTATCAAAGACTTCAGATTTCTTCTTAAGGAAAGATATCCATGTATTCTTTGAGAACTCATATATAAATGATACATAGTACACAGACTTACCCAATGATGGAACCTTCACAGGTCTAAACACATCACTGTGCACAAGTTCTAATATCTGTTTTGCCCTCTTACCACCAGAGGGGAAACTCACCCGATTCTGCTCCCCATATACACATTTTTCACAGAAATCAAAATCCAGAGAGTTGTTACTCATACCTTCTACCATACCTATACCACGAAGTATTTGAAGGCCCTTCTCTCCAATATGTCCAAGCCTTTGATGCCACAACATGGTCTTCTCTCCAGAGACCACTAGATTTTCTGTTCCACTTTCAGGAACCACAGAGCTATTGCACCCATCAACAACAGTGCTACCTTGCAGCTTGTATAGTGTTCCAATCCAAACTCCCCGCATCAATACCAGTGCTCCTCGAACCATCTTGCAGGTATCCTTCTCGAACACTATTTTTACACTTGCATCATCCATCTTGCTTACACAAATCAGATTTCTAGCCAATGTAGGAATATGCAGAACACCAGAAAGTGTTCTAACCCTTCCACCTTGCAACTTCAACTTTACTTTTTCGCGACCAACGATTCTAGCCTTCCTATCATCCCCTAAGAAGACATCACCACCATCGCATTTCTCATACTCGTAGAACCACTCTCTATGGGGAGTGAAGTGAAAGGATGCACCTGAGTCAATCAACCATGCCTCATGATCTACATGTGTACTTGAAGAAGCCAAGTACACATCCCCACCTTCATCTGAGGTGGTTTTCACCTCTGCAGAAGGAGCATCACCAGATTTCTTTCCTTTATCAGGAGATTTAGATTTACAATGCCTTTTGTAGTGCCCTTCCTTTCCACATTTCTAGCACACCACCTTTACAAGTTTTTATGGAGATTGATATCTCCCACTCGATGGCTTATTTTTGTTTCTGTTCTGGGACCATCTTCGTACAGAAAAGGCATCACCATTCTGGCTCTCCATATTTTTCTGTCTCATCTCCTGCATCAACAAGGATTAGACTATTTCATCAAACTACAAGGCAGTTGCATTTCTACCTATTGCAATAACTAGACTATCCCACGAATCTGGTAGAGAACACAACAAATTGATGCACTTATCTTCATCTGAAATTTTAATATCAATAGATAATAACCGACTTACCACAATATTAAATGCGTTCAGATTCTCTATCACCGAGTCTCCATCTTTCATCCTCAGGTTATACAACTTTTTCCGTAGGAACAGTTTATTCACCAGAGACTTAGATTGGTACAAAGTCCCTAACTTGTCCCACAAAGCCTTCATCGTAGCTTCCCCTGATACATTCAACAATACTGAATCTAAAGCACACAATCGTATTGTGCTCTTTGCCTTTCGATCCAACTTCTTCCATTCTTCATCGGACACTCGCGTCGGTTTAGTACCCAGATCTACCGCGATCCACTGATCTTTATCCACCAACAAATCCTCCATCTTGAGTTTCCACAACTCAAAACTCTGACCATTAAATTTCTCGATCTCTCTCTTTCCACTGCTCGCCATCTTCTTTCACCACCAGAATCGATCTCGCAGATCTCCCACTGAACAAGGTCTACCACAGGTCCGAGCGAAACCCCTCAGCAACAAGGGTGTCCCCTTGAATCCAAAAATAACTTTGATACCAAATTTAGGTTTTAACCCTGTACAGAAATTACCTGCATACGAATTCTAAAACATAGAAAATAAACAATGTGAGAGCATAACACATAAAACACATATACACAGAGATTATCCCCTAGATCCCAAAATAGGACTACCAACTTGATTTTTCATTATGTTCCTTTCAATGTTACAATACATATTTATACATGCTGAAGCATCCAATACCATGGACCGAAAACCATCGCGTCCAAAACCATGGACCAAAAACCATCGCGTCCAAAACCATGTGTGAAAATCATGCACAAAACCATAGGTAGGTCCGCCCAACCTAATATAGGGTCCAAAAAACAAAATTTTTTGGGGCGCTGCCCCAGACCCCATAAAAGGGGGTTACCTGCACCCCTCAAACCCCCTGTGACCCCCCTGCTACACAATTGGTGCAACAGAGGGGGGGCTCCGCCCCCGCTCTAACCCCCCGGTTAACTACGTGTGCTAGTCGTGGAAAGAATATAACACAACCCAATAGCCTAGTAATCCTGAGATGGGATATACGGTAAAGCCTGGAGAGTGGAGTCTTGGTTAGGTCCTAGTGATCCATTGTGGATTGTGATAAATCCTAGAGACTGGTGTCTCGGTCATGGCCTGGTGATCCTTGGATTAGACTACGGATTGTGGTAAAATCTGGTGGCATCCATGCTTGATTTTGCCTAGTGATCTGGTGGAGATCGTGGTAAAGCTTGTTATTAGATGTTTATTATTTTTTCCTAGTGATCCGATGTGGATTGCGGTAAAGTTTGGTTTCTATTGATGGGGGTGAGATATTTTAGCCTCGGGATGCCCTGGTTGGTTCTTTTGGTATATGTTTACCCCGGTTGGTTAGTTACTTGCATAGATTTGGGAGGAGGGTGTTACACAACCACATGCATGACAAGGCCTACATGTGGTTAAGGGCCTCCAACAACACGCACAATCTTTTCTGGGTGCGGTCGTAACCCAAATTCCTCAGCTCAGAGGGTGCGGTCCCAAATGCTGAGCCTAAATTCCAGGTCAGCCTACAGACCACTGCCCATAACTCAATGAGACTTTCCAGAATGATAAATAACATTCGGACAAAGACATTCATACAACACTTGATCAAAGACTTGACCTAACTAGGCATAACCATGATAATCATTTCGTCAAACATATGGTGAACATGTAATTTACAAGTCATGAAAGCATATCTGAACATAGGGGTCTGAAACTTATCTAAGAATCACCAAGAAGGTCTAATTCCCTCTCATAACAGTTGCAATAACATTTGTTACCTCATGCATTCATTAATCATTCATCAACTAATCAAAACATATCAAAATCCATAATTAGAACCTATTACGGAACCATGTTGATAACCAACATATATCCAGAATAATAACCACAATAGAACAACCATCATAGCCACATAATAACAAGTACAAGTACTCATGAAATACAATAAGAAAATATCTCTTATTAACATATGCAAAATCTAACCAAGTCAGGGACTTCCACATACCACCCTACCATAGATTAGGTTGAACCAAATCTTTCTTTTAGCCAATCACCCTCGTGCCATTTTCCAAGCATGAATGCGGGACACAAGACATAAACAACCAGGGCTTCTCAGAGATTAAACCACCTCCACCCTCATGCTCCTGTGATCTTGCCAAAACCGATCAACATATCACATAAGCAATCCAAAAAATAAACAACTATGGCTTCCCAGAGATTAAGCGACCTCCATCGTTGGGCTACTATGATCCTGCAAAAACTGGTCAAGAGATCATAATGCCAAAAACAAGCTTGGATGCCTTAGAATTTCTTCACTAATACCTTGAGGAATTTTCCTATATCCACCCACCTATCGAGGGCTTCCCAGAGATTAAACCACCTCCATCCCCAACCCTTAGGAATTTTCCTAAGACCACCTCACCTGGTTCCGAAACCATTCGGAAATCCAAAGCTCAACCAAATAGGAGAACCCCATCACACCATGGTTGTCCAGAAATGGCAAGGAAAGGATGAAACCACTGCCACACCTAACAAAACCCATGCCAATGACAACAATAGAACCAAATACACACATGCTTGTACAATGCATTCAAAAACCATCTAGGAAATCACACATGCAACCTGTTACCTGCAAGTCTTCCTGCTGAAGTTGCTTGATACAAATTTTCCTTTCTTATCCTTTGCTTTCCTTTCTCCAATGCTAGAGTGCTTAAGGAATGCTCTAAGTGTGCAATAGTATGAGAGAGTAGAGAAAGCTCCAAAACTGAACTGACGAAAGCACAAATGAACAAAAAGTTGTGAATTGATCCTCAGAAGCCTTTTTATCATTAAGGCCTCTATTTTCTTCAATTTCCCTCTCATGCAAATATGTGATCTTTTATCTCGGCAAAAACCAAGCGTGATCGAGATGATCAGACACTCTGCATTATTGAGGATAAGCTAGCTGATCTACTGGATGAGCAAGGTTGGGGATTCATCTCTGAAGAAGCTAAAATTACTCTCACTGATTTAGGGGCTTAGAGGTCTAAAATACTTGAGGAATGAGAGGAGACTTGGAGACTTAGGAGCAGAGCCATTTGGCTGAAGGCTGGGGATAAAAATACTAAATTCTTCCACAATTTTTCTAATGGGAGACGAGCTTGTAATACTATATGGAAGATGCCTACTGAACATGGTAAGGCTCATTTGGGAAACACTCACTTTCATTAGCTTTTCAGGGCTACACTTGGGGCCTCACTTGCTGAAATTATTCGCATTGCTAGAATCTTCCCTCATCTCATCAACCATGATGCTTTAGAACACCTCACTAAACCAGTGACTGTGGGGGAATTGACGAGTACTGTTAAATGGTTAAAAAAGGATAAAATTCATAGACCAGATGGATAGTCAGTTGAATTCTATCTTGACTTTTTTTAGAGTATTGGACTGGACCTTCTTAAGGTTGTGGAGGAATGTAGAACTTCGGGTCGCATGTATGAGGCTATCAATTCCACCTTCATTGCCCTCATTCCCAAGGTAGATTCTCCTCAATCTTTCAATGATTTCTGGCCCATTTCCCTCTGCAATTGTCTATACAATATTATTTCCAAAATCATTGCCAATCGTATCAAACCTATCCTCTCTGCCAATATCTCTTCTAAGCAATTTTCCTTCCTGCATAACCGACAAATTCATGAAGCCATTGGTACTTCTCAGGAAGCTCTCCACTCCATTAAGTTGAAGCATTTAAAAGGAGCCATTCTCAAAATTGATCTCTCCAAGGCTTTTGATCGAGTCAGCTGGCTTTATCTAAGAATTCTCCTCACTCATTTAGGCTTCCCCCTCACTTTCATCCAATGGATCATGTGCTGCATTTCCTCTGTCTCTTTTAGTGTTCTTATCAATGGTTCTGCCTCCAATTTCTTCCATGCTGAGAGGGGTCTTAGACAAGGGTGCCCACTTTCTCCTCTACTATTTCTGCTTGTTATGGAAGGACTAAGCAGATTGATTATGCATGAAAGAAGAGAAGGACGCTTACAGGGACTCAAGATCATAGATCAATGTACAATCTCTCATCTCCTATTCATAGATGATGTGCTTATCTTCCTAAATGGTGGCATCTAGGACTTCTCCACTTTCTATGATATCATGCTACTTTTCAGTGCTGCCACTGGGATGGAAATTAATAGGCTAAAGTCATCCATTACATTCTCTGCATGCTCTCCACAGGAAACTCGATATGCATATCAGAAGTTTCCATTTCAAAGTCACCTATTGGAAGATGGACTTAAATACCTAGGGTTTTGTATCAAATCCCATGGGTACAAAATAGTGGACTAGATCTGGTTGGTGGCTAAGGTGGAAAAAAGACTTCTAAACTAGAATCACAGATTCTTATCCAGAGTAGGGAGATTGGTACTTATAAAATCTGCATTGGAAGCTACACCGGTTTATCGGATGTCCTTGGCATGGATTCCACAAAGTATACTTTCTGGGCACAGTCTGTTGCAAATTCCTTTGGAGTGGGCACAAGGAGGGGAAGTCATTTGCCTAGATGAGGTGGAGTCATATTTCTTTGCCCAAGAAATGGGGAGTTTGGGGCCTAAAAGATCTTCCGGCCTTTGCTCATGCACTAGCTGCAAAAATGGAATGGCTCATTCTTAATTCCTGAAGTCTGTGGTCAGAGGTGGTACTATATAAATACATTTGGTCACTTCACATTATGGAATGGATACGACTCCCTACTTGGCACATACAAGGAATTTCGATTATTTGGCGGGTTGTTCTACATACTCTTCCTACCATCAGGAACGGCCTCACTTGGCGCATTAAAGCAGGAACATCAGTTCACATTAGCTTAGACCCATGGATTGACTCTGGTAATAAGTATCACCTTCCACCTGATCTCTTAGAATTCCTTAAATATCGGGGCATCTCCATGATTTCACACATTGAGGATATGGAGAACTCCACTATTTTTATGTAGGCTTGGAAATCAACAACCTATCTTGGTATCCCTGACCAATGGCTACAAGAATGGGAGGGATACATCACTGCATTGATCGAATCACATGTCCGCATATCAAATGATGAAGATGAGCTCATCTGGGCACCTGCTGATCATGGAGTATACTTCCCCAAGGAAGGATATCCCACCATTCACGCTGTAAACAAGCCACCTATTTTGGAAGGATGGTGGAGATCTCTTTGGAAACTTAAGGCGCCCCTCGAACCCGTTTATTCATGTGGAATGTTATTATGAATAAAACCCCCACTGGTGTAAACTTGATGACATAATCCCACTATAGTCTAACCTAGTGTGTCATCTGCCAATGGGCTGAGAAATCGAATGAGCACATATTCCTATTTTGTCCATCTGTTTGTCACATTTGGGAACAAGTCTTCTCTTCTCTGGCAATCACACGACATTGGGTTTGGCATAATATCTTGGAGGCATGGAACCAATGGTGGGTTGGGTCCACAAATATGAAAAATTGAAACCTCCCACTGGTTATTTGTTGGTCTATTTGGTTAAGCGAGAACCGTATCATCTTCAACGACACGGAAATTTGGTGGCCATTAGTAATTGCACAAATTATCAATGCTTTTCATGAGGTACCTGATGATGACCATCCTCCCCCTGCTTGCACTCTGATACCTGAAGCCATCAACCATAACCAACCTTGGGCCTACTTTGACAGATCCGCCCAAGAACAAGGAACCTTGGGCCTACTTTGACGGATTCGCCCAAGAACAAGGATGTGGGGGGGGGGGGGGTCATTTTGTTTCACCTATCAGACAACCATTTTTTTCGTATCAGTCTGGGTTTGGGTGCTGGTACAAATAACTCTGTTGAAATCATGTCGCTCAGACATCTATTACATTTTGCCTTAGCACATGATTGTAGACAATTATAAATTTTCAGGGATTCCAAAATCATCATAATTTGGTTCAATAATACATCTGCGTGTCATGTGCATTCACTCAGAATCATTTTGGATGATGCCATGCAACTAAAATCACAATTTGAACATATTTATTGTCTACACATTTACAGGGAGCGCAATTAGGTTGCAGATCAACTATCCAAGGAGGTCTCGAACCAGCCCAGAGGTTTATGGTTAATTCAAGAACAGAGATAGGCAGAGTTTTTTCAGTATTATCACAAGCCTTACATCGATTAGCTACAAGTCAGGGCCGATAGGCCCTAATTTATCAGTATTTTTTGCAGTACATATAATCTATCTATGTTCTATATATTTTTGTATTTTGTATAAACTTTTTACTAAACAATGAATGTATACCCTATGTGGGTAACTTATGTACAAAACTATATTTTTGAAGTCTACATCCACAACATACAACATATGCCTACATGCATATACAACATGTAATTTTCCAATTAATAGAAAATTACAATTTTCCCCGGGAAAAAAAAAATCTTTATAGCTCTTGGTATGCCCCTAAGTCAACATGTCTTTTCATAATTAATTATGTGGTCCTTTAATATTATATAATTTTTTCTTTCAAACACTTTAACCAACCATTAATAGCTAGCTTGATTTTATGGTATTAAATATCTTCTTTCAACCATTTTTACCTACATGTAATAGTTAGCTTGATTTTATGGGAAACTTGTGTAGGAGTCATATAAGGCCTTGAAATATCAAGTTGTCAAATAATGCAAAGTAAAGACTTATAAGCATTTGTAGATGCAGTAGTTATTTAATAATATAGACACCAAAGAAAAGCCCATTAATGTCATTTGCTGTGTAAATTTTTGTTATAAATGATTTTAATGCAAAATATAAATTTCTTTGTTTTAACTAAACACTTACTGAATCTTAACTTCTTGAATTCAACTATAAAAATCTCCCTACCTAAAAACTAACAATTTTATTTGTTTTAATATTTTGAAGTAGAAACCTAAATTCAAAACTTGAAGAAGATCTAAACTATTATAATGTGGCTTACAAAATGGAACCTTGCAAATCATAAGTTTTAATAATTAAAAAATTGTAAAATCTTTATGTAAAAGCATGAGGGTAATTTTTATACTTTTTTTTATCAAATACTTTTTGCATAAGAGGCAGGTATTAAGCAACAACATTGCACATTAGATTTATTTTATAATGGCTTGTACATAATACATATACTATACATATGGAATAGCTACTACACATATGATGGAATGCATATGAGATTTATAAATTGATTGTCTCACATAATCCCATTGTTTCTTGGATGCATCTGGTTGAAATTGTTTATTTCATGACAAAATAAATTATGGTATTAGTGAGTGCGTTGAGACCTCATTAGCCTTCGCTTGATTTTTCGAACAACGATCATAGCCAAGAGATGGGAGTGCATATTTTTGGGAGTATTGGGCTCAAGCGTTAGCAAATTGCAATTGTCTTGAATCTTAAGTGACCTACCATCACATTGAGTTTCTTTTAATGCACCAATAAAACAAATATAGAGAGAAATTTTGCTTTAGTGTAAGCTTCCTCCCAATTTTTTCAAAGTTCAACTTTCCTAACTCTTAACTCCAACTATATAGAGAGTGTTTACGACTACTCACATGACTTAACAAACAATTTCATTAAAGGGAGAACTTTTGCGGAAAGGTTCATTATTGTGTTAGCATGTGTTACCTCTACGACAATTTCTTTAATCATTGGCAAAGCTCCATACAATCCCATTTTTAAAGAAACTCACCATGTTGCTTATGGAAACTTTAATGTTCTGCTTGAGTTCGTAAGCTATTCTATTATGAATTAGTTCTTAGCTTTTGAAAATTATTCTACATTCAAAAAAAATTTAGATCCAATATTTTGAAAGAGATAGAAAATTACATAATGACTTCTCATATTACAAGAAATGCACTATATTGTTCATGTTAACCATAACAAGATGAGATTTCCAACTATTAATTAAATCAAAATTGTAATGATAGTCGTTAGCACTAAGTACTTTTATCTTTTGTTAAGAACCTTAGTTGTGCTAACATACCAAGACCAGAATTTCAAAATTAACATTCAATAAGCTTCCTGTAGAAAAAACCTAGTTAAGGTTAGAGAAATATCTTTTTGATCCTTGAAGTTTATTGTATCTAGGAGATCAATTTAGTTGCTTGTTTTATCAATAGATATTTGCAAAAGGAATTGATTTGTTGAGGCTTTCATGAAGTAATTCTTGCCATATAATCCCAGGGTGTTTGTGGAATCATGTCTTGGGAAATGATACCCCTATTACCTGCCATTTGATTAGTGATGGGAAGCAAGAATTTCATCGATTAGCAGTGTTAGTTAAGTAGGTGAATATAGATAGTAGGTGTGGGTCTCTATAACTAAGACTAAATATTCATCATGAATTCAAAAGAACATTTTAATGAGGCCTCATTATTATGGTCTAGAATTTTTTATCTCTTTCTTTTGTACTGCTGACTATCTTAAAATGTTTCTTGTTATGCCTACACTATGAATAGGATTTCCTGTAAGCATGAACTTTTGGATTAGGTGAACTTAGTATGTCCTCCTCCCCAAAATAGTAAAGGTAGGCAACTCAGACTAGAAAGAGGTTCTGGTAATTCAATTATTATTTTAAGGTGTTGAGGTGGATAAGTGACTCGTGAGACTTAAGAAACGTACATTTCCGTAGCATCTCATCATGAAATTAACCAAAAAAAATATAACTTTCAAGTGTACATTACTTTCAAATCTACTTGTATTTGAGTAACACTAAAACAAAAATTGGTTAGAAGACCCCAACAATAATCACATGGAGAACTTGACAGTAGATACCTTGAGGAATGAATGCTTTCATCAATAGTTGGAAGAAGATTCTTAAAGAAGACAAGAAACATTGAACTAAGAGTTTCAGGAAGGGAGAGAAATTTCAGTTGAAGATAAGACCATAGTTTTTTTTTTAAGAAAAATCTTGCTAATAATTTTGTCACATGGATAGAGATTGGGTGCAACAGGGAATAAGCATTTGATGAAGCGAAGGAAATTAATGAATTTATTAACTAGTGTTACAAAAATTCTCGAAGTTGGACAAAAAGAAATTGACTAGTATAAAAAAACTCATTAAATCTTGGATAATACAAAAAAAAGAATGAAAAGATTTGATTTGATTTTGGAAAAACCAGGAACTAGACTTGACTAACCCACAACTATTTTTGGGTCAGATTCATGATCTATAAGGAAGACTTACTAGCAATGAGTTTGAATTATTACCAAATTAGCGTATTCCATTTTATGAGCAAAGAGAGGTTTGACCCATGACTTTGGGTCATGTGTTTTGTAACACTCGTTAGAGTCAAGTAAGGGTAGAATGAATGGTTGAGGTGGGTTGTTAAGTCCCTCACCACCCAGGTTCGATACACAAAATGACATGCTTAGCTTGTATTGAGGCTCAAGGAGTAGGCGCCCCCAGTTATTTTTTCACTCCATCCATGGTCAATATGGGACATCTCAGATCTTTCCTAGTCATTGGTTCATTACTATTAAAAAAAACACTTGTTAGAGCCATCCTAAAAGAAGGCATCAATATACCAAAAATGTTTACAATTAAAATTTTCAACTAGTACACCGATAAGTTTAGCTAGGATCTATAGGTAAAGTAATGATTCCATTTGCATCTCCTCTAAATTGACGCCATCAGGGGTTAGATTACTCTTGCATACGCTTGACTTTAACTTTTGTTTTGACGCCAAAAATCTTACTAGTAAATCCCATTTAACAAAATTATGTGATTTGCTTTTTCTTCTAAAATGACCCAAATCTCTCTTTGTCTAATCTTTCAAACATTGAACCATGTCTGTTATTTTAAAAACTTAAATGATCCCAAGAATTTGATTGAAAAATTATTGAAGCTAACTACCTCTAATTCTTGCCAAATATTTGATTCTTAATAAATGTATTTGATTTCGAGTCATAGGTGATCTCAATTGCAATTTGTCAACCTAAAGGTTTCAGAATGAATGGACGATTTTGAACCGTCCAAGCTCTATGAACAAGGTTTAAGAATTCAAAAATTACAAGGTAAGAACTTCATGGCCTAGCCTATATGCATAATTAAAAACAAAAACAAAAAAATAAAGACAATATCTTATAGAGCACATAATTGGGGGATTACCTCCATTATAAGTTGGTAATGGATTTGGTCTTGGAAAGATTAGGAACAAAGCTCAAATTTGTTTCCCTGATGATAAAGTGGGTATTATGTTGTATTGATACATAGAGTTTTGGGTTTATACCTCCCCTCTAATCAATAAAACAAAAGTGCATTTATAAAAAAATGACACAAGTCCCACAAATTAGTAAATGAGTATGAGTATGGATATCAAATATGAAAGTCATATCTTTCACTTAACCTCATTCATGGAAGTGTTCAAATCTTCAAGATTCACTACATAGGAGGATGAGAGATGACCAAGGCCCTTGATATGAAAAATGAGTATGGATATAAAGTTTGAAAGTCATACCTCATGCATGGAAGTGTTCAAGTCTTCAAGATTAGCTACATATGAGGATGGGAGATGACCAAGATCCTTGATAATTGTAAGGGTATAGCATAAAATTGATATATTTATGTCAATAGGCGTGGTCTATATCAGAAAAGGCCTTGAGATTTTCAATTCTTCAAATTATGGATGTTGGAGATTTGATAATTTGGGAATATTCTTTGTCTTATACATCATCCAATGGACAATATGAAAGGTTTTTCATTCATTTTTAAGTTTCAAGAGCGAAAAAATAAGAATAAGATATATATATTTTTTCATTTCCGTCTGTTAATACGCCCCTTCCAGTCACTTCTGCATGTAAAACTACTGAAATAAAATGAAACAAAACGCCTTGTTGTTCGTTGTGTATTCTTCATGAGGGAGGTAATTCTTATTAGCTCAAGAAAGTCATTGAGGATGGAAGAGGATGGAATGGGAGCCAGGATATCAAATAGTGTCACGTAGATTCGATTACCAGGTTCGATTGCCCAAGTTTTTTAAGTTTATGTAGGTTTTGATTTGCAATTTTATGGTCAAGTGAGGTAGGTTTATGCTCTGGGTCGAAAGTTATTCTGAGATCGGATTATTGACTCTGGTTTTCTTGGTCTGTCTTCATTGATTATAGTCGGTGACCTCAATATGAAAATGGGAATGGGAGAAATTTGGGGGGAGAGGGAAAAGGAGGATTATATGGTGTCTTTTTTAAGGATATGTTGGCATCTCATGCCCTTCAAGATGTTTTTTTGTCCCCTCTTGCTTCTACTTGGAAGAACGAGCAAACATGATCAGAAGGGATTTCAAAATGCTTGGATAGATTCATCATAAGTGAGTCATTGAATGTTGACCTATCTGAGATTTCTTCTACGATACTTCCCTCATTCATATCAGATCATCAACCGATATTGTTGTCATGGGGAAATGTGGAAAGGAGACGACCATATCCCTTCAAATTCAAATCAGACTGGATGAAATTAAAGGACTTTGAGTCCTTGGTGAGGGATGTGTGGATCAGGCCTATTATCCCCATCCTTGTGAACCATATTGGATCTATTTGTGCCAAATTGAAGTCTCTGAAAAGGGAGGCATGAATTTGGGCTAAGAACAAAAAAGATGCAGACTATAAGTCACTTTTTAAGATTGAAGAATCCCCCAGGTATTACAACGATCCAAATGACCCCTTATATTTCTTTGATATTTATAGATAAAAAAAATCTTGGCCATGGAGGAGGAAAAATACATATTTATTTTGTCACAGGAGGTCGAATGAAGCCTAAAAAGTAGGGCCATATGGGTCGTTGCTGGCGATAAAAATACATTTTTTTTTTTCCATATGCATGCAAATAAAAGGAGGATTAAGAATTCCATTAGGGAGATCTGGGATGTAGATGGCCAACAAATTCCACACAATCGAACATAGAATATGTGGTTGCCTGTCATTTTAGCAATTTTTTTAAGGAATTTACACAAGATTTCACCTCTCATATGGATTTCATGTCCCACTTGCCTATTATGTTCTTTGAAGCAGATAATGTCCTTTTGGGAAGTCCGATTAGTAAGGAGGAAATTATCGCTATTCTAAAGGAATGCGTTAAGGATAAGATTCTTGGGCCCGATGGATTGGGGGTGGAGTCATTCACTCATTTTCTAGATTTGATGGCCCCAAATCTGTTGGCAGCTGTTGAAGAAACCAGGACTCTCAGCCATATTTCAGGGGCCATAAACGCTACTTTTATTGCCCTTATCTAAAAAATGAAAGATCCAAATACCTTTGTTGATTTTCACCCTATCTCACTATGAAACTCTATATACAAGATGATCTCGAAATTAATAGCATCTTGAATTAAGAAGGTCATGTCTCTTCATATATCTCCTGCAAATTTTGGGTTTCTTTAAGGATGAAAGATACAGGATGCCATTGCTATAGCACAAGATTGCATTTACTCTATTAAGGTATGAAAGATGAAGGCTCGCATGTTGAAAGTTGATTTGGTAAAAGCATATGACTATGTGGATTGGGAATTCCTGAAAATGATTCTACACAAGGTGGGCATGGGTAGACGAAACATCAAATAGATTATGTCATGCATAGTATTCACAAATTTAGTTATTATCATCAACAACCTCCCTACACATTTTTTCAGGGCATACAGGGGGTTGTGTCAAGGTTGTTCACTATCCCCCTTGATCTTTCTTCTGGTCATAGATTGTTTGAGTCGCAAGATTGGGGATGCGAGAGACAAAGGTATGATATCGGGGGTAAGGGTTTCTAGACACATTGCTATCACGCATTTGATGTTCGTAGATGATTTGTTGTTTGGGGGAGAAACTAACTTGATTGAATGGTCACACATTCACAAGATTATTAAGTCCTTTGTTGATGCATCTGGTATGTTCATGAGCAAGTTGAAGTCTATTCTGATTTATGGGGATCCCAAGGATTTGATAATCAAGGATATTTGTAATCATTTCGAGATTACATCTTGTCACCCTGAAGAGGGTTTCACATACTTGTGGTTTATATTAAACCGAATAGGTATGGAATTAAGGACTGGAAGTGTTTGTTAGTAATATTTGATAAGAAGTTGGTTGGTTAGTCACATAGATGGTTATATGTTGGGGGTTGCATGACTCTAACTAAATAGGTTTTACTCCACATTTCAGTCTTTTGGATCATTTGTTTCAGCTACCGAAGGAGATTGTCCACGAGATCGAGTCTATTATGGCTAGGTTAATGTGGGCGGGTCACTTGCAGAAGGGTAAGATACATCCAGTGAAATGGAATTTGATTGCTTGCCCTGTCTCTAATGGAGGTTGGGGCATATTGGATTTATTTTCTTTTAACAGATTCTTTCTTATTCAAATTAATTGGAGGGTGTTGGAGGGTAGCAACAATTGGGCATCGATCAACAAAGATAAATATATGAAGGGGGCACATTTTACTAAATGGATTAGAGGTAATGCAAGGAGTAAAATAGGTTCTTCCCACATTTGGTGCAGCATGATGAAAAACTTACAATGGTTGCTTAGGTTCCTTAAGTGGGACGTTGGAGATGGCATGCATATAGAGATTGGACTAGACACTCTTAAGTGATTTTTCGAGAATCACTCCTTATCGATTCCCCTCTTAAAATTTCTACATGACAATGGTATTTTCTATCTTAATTAGATACACTATGCACACAATCAAGGATCTTTCTTTCAACATTGGCTTAAGGCAGATGATCTGGGATTAGATGGGGCACTTGTTGTAGAATGGGAGGAATACCTATCTCAATTGTGTGTTGCTAGTATTCAATCAACGCTAATGTGGACAGGTTGGTTTGGGATAGGAAACTGAAGAAGGGTCAAGCGGTAGCCCGAGAAATATACAATAGGCTACCTAAGGCGGATGTGCCTCCAGATAAATTTAGGTGGTTTCAATGTGCATTGAAATGGGAGGCCCCAAGAAAACTATTATGTTTTTGTTGGTTGGAACTACATGATAGAATCCTAATGTGGAGTAACCTCCTTCGTAGTGGTTTCATAAGTCCAAGTATATTCCCTATGTGCAAAGAAGGGCCAGAGGATGTCTGTCACCTTTTATTGAGTTACCTGTTTGTTGTGGTTGTTTGCGAAGGAGTTATGGAAGCATTAAACATGGTTGTGGACTGGAAGTTACAATCACTAGAGATTTGCTTATCTTCTTGGTTTATGTCCTAAAAAATCACAGATCCCTTACTTTTTACATCTCATAGTCTATATGGCGATGCAGGAATTCTCTCTTGTTCAAACTTAAAGATGTTATCGCTAGAGCTGTTATCATCAAATCAGTGGCATATTACTTAGAAATAGGGTCGACAAAGAAGTGTATTAAAAAGAGAGAGATTAGGTTTAAGGACATTTGGAAAGATCTGCTAGTAGGTTTTTTTGATGGTGCATGTCAGCAAAAGAACTCTGGATGCAGAGCTTTTATTGTGCTAGAGGCAAGAAAATATTATCACCTCTGGTGGGAGGGTGGCAGAGGTATAAATAGCAAGGCAGAAATTATAACATTATGGGGGTTTTTGATCTGCCCAAGATGGTTGGCGCTAGAGTCACTTCACGTTCACAGAGATGAAAAAGGCATTATTAACTAGGTAAAGGATCAATCACAGTTCAATCCTCCTATTCTATCAAATTGGATGCGCCGTATCCGCAATTTGGTGAGTTCCTTCCAATCTATTTCATTTGGGCACATATATAGGGAACAAAATAAGGTTGTGGATCTTCTCTCCAAGAGAGGCATTGCCAAGGATCCTTGGAAATTTTATTTTTCAACATTTATGCAGGACTCCCTGATAAATGTTGGGAGCATTAACTTCTTTTTTTTATGTCAAATGAGACAATGCTAGTAGTTTATTAGATTAAATCAAAAACGTTTTTTGTACTAAGTCAAAATCTAAGTATTATTGTAAGAACTAAAATTTCCTAAAGATATGTTTTCTCTATATCTTTGAGAGATTTTACGATATGAAAAGAAGGGGAAAGATGAGCCAAAATAAAATGGAGCCGTCTACGGAGGCGGAGGAATTGCCCGGACGGTCAAAAGTCGCTGGAATTTGGGCAAAAACATTTCAAAAAATCTTGTAGATGCAATGTTTGAATCATGTTTTTGATAGTGAAAATGAATTCAGCACCATCAAAAACGTCTTAGGCACCTAAAATTATGAATTTTGACAACTTTTACTTGGATTTACAGAAAACTTTGCCAATTTTTTTCAAAATATGACTAGAATTTCCATAACTTTCAGGGCAAAAAAACATAATTTTTAGACTATGGCAAATAAAATAATATTCAAAATTTTAGGAGGTGATTTCTCTTTTTTGGAAAGAAATATTGGAACAAAATATCGGATGTGTAAATTTTTTTTGGGAAGAGAACTGCTTCTTATTTTGTACATTTTTTTATATAATAATTTTTTTTTTTTTTTTTAAACACGACTTTTCAACTTTATTGATCATCATTTTAAGGTGGACTATGACATTTATCTCTCCGGAATCAAGTGAAGCCATGTATGCGCTATGTTTATGTGAATAAATGGTTGGGAATGTACAGAGTGGCTTAGCATACCATGGATCTGAGTAGCAATAGTGCTGCTACTAAAATCAGTAAACATATGAATATAACTAACAACGGACGACTTCAGGTGTTAAATATTGAGTTAAGATTTCAAGATATATAGAGTTTGGTCTCGAACAGAATTCAATGAACACGTTTATCCGAACGAAGGATAACACAAATACCATAGACGTGGGTTTCAAATTAGGGTTATTACAATTAATAGGTTTATTATGACTCTAAATTATTATTTTTAAATATAATACATTGTTATGAAATATAGTAAACTATGTTTATTGTTTTTTATTTGTTACTATCAATTTAATTCAATGGAGATTACATTGTTTGTTTGCCCTTTTTTAAGATTTATTAGACACCACGGAAACACCTCTAAGTAATAGGTTTATTTCAATTGGGTTTGAATAATTTTTTTTTTCAGAAAGAAAAAAAAGCACTATATTATATTTACGCCGTAAGGCGTTTCCCTTTGGGATTAACTTCCCTGGATGCCACTCTGTAATGCCTTGAGCCGTTGATCCATTGTGTTAGACGATTAAAAAAATCTCTTCCGTCCGATCATTATAGGCGGTTGCACATTGTAAGTCCGATCATTATCCCTATGTGCCACTATGTAATGTGACCGATTCATTCTCCTTGCAACGCATCACATCTCGCAGCGCATCACATCTGGCCAGCATGCACTCTTCAGTATTCCCATGCTGTAAGAGTCTCGTTTCTACAGTGCCTTTTGTTATTTTACATGCTTATTTATACAAGTCTGTCATCAGGCATGTCGATTCCCTACAGTCTCCTCTACATGAAACCTATGAGTAGATTTCTCAGGGCTTCAGTTTTTACCTTTTTACCTCCACCTACCAGATCCAACTGGAAAATAATGTCTTTGCAGAGTGATTCCTACCAGGAGACGGGATGCTACAATCTGTTATGTTCAGGTTTCATTCAAACCAATGAACGAATAGCCATTGGTGCTGCCATTACACCTATTTCTTCTTTCAATGGTCCTCAGTATGATATTACCATACTGATATGGAAGGTCTGGAACTTCATCACCATTCATTTGATTTTGTTCGATTAAATTAAGCTGCAAAGATATGCGTATTGCAGTAATATAAGCACTAAATGCAAAGCCAGAAATAAACAGAAAGAACCAGTATACAGCTTTGATTTTTTATATGTACTACAATTTATTTTTTCTGCATTTGTTTTTGTTGTTTGCAGGATCCTAAACAGGGCGACTGGTGGATGGAGTTTGCAGAAAATGAATTGGTGGGATATTGGCCTGCACATCTCTTCACACATTTAACAGATCATGCAAATATGGTTGAATGGGGTGGTGAGGTCGTAAACATGGAACCAGGTGGAGATCACACTTCCACACAAATGGGAAGTGGTCATTTTCCAAATGAAGGATTTGGCAGAGCCAGCTATTTTCGTAATCTACAGGTTGTAGATGCAGAAAACAGTTTACAAACCATAGATTCAGTCTCCACTTTATCAGAGCACACTACCTGTTATGACATCCAAAGCGTTTACAATGAGGTAATCATTTCTGCTGGGCACTTTTATCACTGCCAAATATGCCTTTCTCTCGCATGTGACTACAGTACATTCAAGAACAGAGGATCCAGGGATGGGCTTAATTCGCCGTTCTCTGGGCTCTAATTCAGAGACATTTTTTTGTTATTTAAAATATAAATTGATATTTTTTTTAACCTAAGGTAATTTTAAAAGAGATTTTTGTTATTTGGAATACAAATTGGTTTTAGACAACTTAGAGATTTTTGTTATTTGGAATACAAATTGGTTTTAGACAACTTAAACCTCTGAGGTTCACAACTATTACTCGTTTGTAAAAGTTTTGAAAATTTATATATTTATCTAATTTTATGAACTTTTTTCCTCTGTATTGAATTTATCTTAGCCCAATTACATTTGATTATCTTATTACATTATATTTCGTTTATAGTTTACTGTATATTAATTTTATTTTTCAAGTGTGAATATATGAAGATTGTATGTAAAGATTTTTATTAAATTTAAATTTTATAATAAAATATTAAAATAATTTGTTAATTGTTAAAATTGTGTAAGTTAAGTGTTTTGAGATTTTTAAATATATTGGATAGATTTATTTAAATAATAATGATTTTAATTCAAAATTAAAATATAAACAATTCAATAAACATTGTTATTAATTTTTTTTAAATATTATTATTAATTTTTTTAAATGATAGAGAATTAATAAATTGAGAAACTCAACAAAAGTCATAGAGATTTTGATTTTTGTTCTATTTTTATTAATTATAACAGTGAGCACAAAACAAACTAAATTGCCATAGTTTCAGTGTCAATGGATATATTATTTTTTCCCAAAAATTGGGTCAATGGATATATTAATTTAGTTGTTGAGAAAATATTGATTCCCTAACTTAAACCTATCATAACATTATATAGTTTTATAACAGTTTTACCTTTCAACAATCTAAATTTCAATTTCCTTATATTTACACTGAGCGACTAAATAGCACTTGTTTTAAATGTAGAAGTAATAAATAACATTATTAAAGTTTAATTTAGATTTTTTTAATTTTAAATTTACTATTTTTAATAAAAATCAATACTTTGAGAAAATATATACACTTTTAGAAATTTGATCTCAACCAAATTAAAATAATTTTAACCATAATTTTAGCCTCCTAAAATCATTTTTTTTTATAATACATAAAATATAATTAGAAATTTGATCTCAATCAAATTAAAATAATTTTGACCATAATTTTAGCCTCCTAAAATCATTTTTTTTATAATACATAAAATATAATTATAATAAACCACTAATAATAAGATATATTTACGCCGTAAGGCATTTCCCTCTGAAATGAACTCCCCCAAATACCTTTTTGTCCTAATCGTAGCAGTTAGATCTTTTGTTAGACGATTGAACAAAAATCAACCGTCTGATTAGCCATCTGATTTAATATAAAATGTTTTAAAATATTAAAAATCTTAAAAAAACGTTTCACCTTTCACTTGACATCTGTGGGCTCACGGTTGAGCTTCAGGAAGAAGTTGCAACTTCCTGAGAGCATGCGAAAAGCCCCCCTGATTACAGTGTCATCTGGACTGCATATTCTTGCAAGAATTACTCGTGCCTCATTCAGAGAAAATACCAGAAGGGCTTCGATGACTGCAAAGACCGCTTCGATCTTCAAGGCTGGGAGAAAACTAGGTGGGTAAATGGCGGTGGCTCCATGATTACTCTGTCGATGAGGTCTTGAATCTGAAGAAGAAGACAATTGGAATTGGGTTGGACATCGAAGGAGGAACATGAACTTTCGCCGTGACAAGGAGGGAGCGAAATGTAACAATCATTACAACTTCCATGAACTTGAACGGGCCCTTCAACAGTTTCATTGCCTCCAGAGGGGTTATTCTCATGTATATCACTATAACACAAACGCTGTCATTCTTTGAAAATACTTTGGACATTGTTCATTCTAGAGCAATTGGATTCCCACACAGCTGCTGGAATTTGTACTCTATGATTAGGTGAGGGTTCTGAGAAGAACCTGCAGAAACATGTGAGAGATCTGAAATTGATACACTTTTGATTTTGTTTATCAGGGAACTTTTCAAAGATGCTCAGAAGGTAAAGTTTAGCTTGGTGGCTTTTACAGTACTTCTATTTGAGAAATTTTTAATTTTCAATTATGGGAATATATATGATGCCCTTGCCTGTTTTTAAGATATTTGCCACTTTCAGTGTATGGTTCATGTATCTGGGTTTGATTTAGGGCTCCAAGATTTTCATATTCATATTAATATATAAAACAGATCTGCAATTTGAATTTCTGGATTTTCTACCGTGCCATGGTTTTCATTGATTTTTGAAAAAATGTGGATGGTTCGTCTGTAATGGTCAAGGGCTGAAATTCAATGGCCATGTTTAGTAGGTGCCGTGCTCTGCAAATTCTCCCAGACTCGTTTGGGAATCTGACGGGCCTTCGAAGTCTTGTCCTGGGCGAGTGCCGTCTTGTCCTCGGTGAGTGTCGCGCTCTACCGACGCTGCCAGACTCGGTTGGGAAGCTGACGGTTCTCCAAAGTCTTGACCTGGAAGGGTGCCGTGCTCTGCAAATGCTCCGAGACTCAGTTGGGGATCTAAAGGGCTTCCAAATTCTTCAGCTGCGCCGGTGTTCCAATTTACAGGTGCTGCCCAAAGTTGAGCACTTGAGATCGTTGGTGAAGCTTCATGTGTCTGGATGTCCCAAACTACAATGTAGTGTGGGAGTATTCGAGCAGCTGCGCCAACGACTGGGAGAAGGTTTCAGTGAAGAAAACTTGGGAGAAAGCTTCAGTGAAGAAAGCGAGTAGTAAATATAACAGCATTTAATAATCACAATCGTGGTCCAGTCGCCACAGTGTTCACTGCTCGCTGAATACAACCTTCGCAGATTTGTAATCTTAACCAAAATGAACAAGGCGGATAGCTGCGAGGCAGTTAGTCCCTGTCTCTTTAGATAATTAAATATATTGCTCAATGCGACAAGATTTATGTGTAATGTAATTTTACTGAACAAATAAGTTCATATTTCTGATTTCTGATTTGTCAAAATTTGAAATCACATGGAAAATTTTAGGGTGACGCGTTTCGAACCTTTATCAAGGTTTATCACCATCATATAATAAATCTCCACCATGTCCTATAATGAACCTCGATAGAGATTCGAAACTTATCGACCCTAAAATTTCTATATGATTTTTCCAGAAAATCTTGGCTTAAGTTCATACTTCTCCATTGATTCGTTCTCATTTTTGGTCTAAACATATTATTTGATATTTTTTGTCTAAACATATTATTTGATGAATACAGTGATGGCTTTGCTTCTTTGACGAATGCAGTGATGGATGTGCTTCTGCCTCTCAGAGAAACGTCCATACATGCAGCAGTCACAGATCCATTGTAGTCTAGCTAGATAGGATATTTTTTTTTTTCAATATGTAACCTTGCGTGAGATCTTCTGGGTTTTAACTATTTGTATAGTCTTCTCGATCTCCCATCAAATCTGTAGGGACTACCTTGCTTACAATCCAACACCATTATGAATCAGTTTGTAATACATATACCAAGAAATTAATTATTATCACGATTCAGTAAAGGATATACTTTTAACTCTTTGCAAATTGACAAACTGACAGGTTTTCAATGTACTTCACATTTGCCATAGACAAGCTGTTAATTTACAAAAAGCACGTGCAAAGAAATTTTACAAACACGTGATATGAGATCAACATATAGATGTAATAAAATACATCAAATATCATCTTTCTATTCCAGTCAAAACTATTCTGGCAAATCCATAAGTATAGACTATCATAACCAGTATTGTGCAGGCATAATGAAGAAAAGTGAATCAACAAACCAAGCATAGGAAAAGTAATATGTACAAATCAAAAACACAAAATGGGTTGATAGAATGTCCAGCATGTTGTATCCCGACAAAGTTCATCTTGTTCATATGAGAATTCCTGCAAAGAAATAGTTCTATTCAGAGAAAGTCATCACCCCGGCGTCTAGAATTTGTCCTTCCATCTTAATCTCAATGTGCAGTACATCCGCTTCAGCATGAAGTCCTTTTTTCGAGAGTCTGCCTGTAAAATGGTTATGCTCTCTTTCTATGTGTTCAATAGATGAACCTGGATAATAAGTCCAGAGTTGTTGTACTTGGAAGAGCCAGCCTTGAAGAGTGTAAAATGGTTATGCTCTCTTCCTATGTATGCAATAGATGAACTCGGATAATAAGTCCAGAGTTGTTGTACTTGGAAGAGCCAGCCTTGAAGAGTGGTTTGATAGATATGTGCCCGTCCAAGTCCTCATATATGTGTAATATTGGGATGTTCAAAAATTTTGTGAACCAAAGTAAACCTTAGAGTAACATTACTTCAGCTTAAGTGTTCGTGCCACGGCCAGCACCCCAATGTATCCAGAATTCCTGATCCAGCTAGAAGGCAATCCAGAAACCACATCGGCAAATATGTCTTTGCGATGCTCCATCAAAATAGGCAGCCGGGAAAACCACTGTAGGGGTGGATTTGCAAGAAGAAACCTTCGGCCCGATATGCAGATATGAACCAGTAGTGTGGGCCGGGCCAGTTTGATGTTTTCCAAAACCCGCAGTTAAGAAATCTGGTGGTTGTTGAAGATGATTTTATTTCTCCATTTTCAGACCTCCCAGAAAAAATATAATGGTAATAACAATATAATGGTATATTGCGCCATGCAGATTGCTCTTGCTCTTTGCTCCGCCAGATAAGACATTCTGACAAGGTTGTGAAATGTATCAACAATAAGAGCTCAACAGTCCCAACATCCTAGGTCATATTATATTGGTAGAATCAATTGTTTGAAGTTAAGTTAGACAGATTCTTATGCAGTTATCCTACTTCAACCCACATTTATGTTTCTCTTTTGTCAATGTGATTGTTCAGAAATCCTCACCATCAGCATATACAAACGTAATTTAACGATCCTATTTCAACCAAGAACCTAAGAACCTGACGGTTACACTCATGCAGTTTGTATGGAATTTTTTAACGCTTGTGCTCTGGAAACATGTATGCTATTGTTGATTACAAGACCATGACATTGTTTGTTGGTAAGTTTGAAACAACACAAATATTATAAGCCCAAACTGAAAGAACTTGTTCCAAAGTAAACATAAACATATACCTGAATGTAAAAGCCTTTTGTGATCATGAAGGCAAGCAAAACAATAGATGCTACTAATCCAATCCCTCTGATGTCACGAACTACAACACCTATCAACACTCCAATTCCCTTCATGTGTGTCAAAACAATGTGAATGCATTAACCATATGTAGGTATAGGTAGGTAAGATGACTAGGACATAGAGTTACAACTTACATTAACTGTGATGATTACTAAATATAGCCCAAACAAGGAGAGCAAAAATGCAAATGGAGTACTTCGAAAATTGGCCATAAAATGCCCAATGACCTAATCAAGATGCCAAAATCAGGGTCCTCACAGTTTCCTCTACTCATCGTGCTCGCCAAGACATAGGATCAGCCATGCACATCCTTCTTCCAATGTGTTCTTCATGAGGCACCTTGAGAGATACCATACCTCTGATTTTATGTTCATACAGGCTGCTACAGGAGTCTGCTCCAGAGTGCCTCGCACTTCTTCTATCTTCCAGACTTCCAAGGGTAGTGTCACCCTTGTCCAATGGTGCCAACACAAAGGAGCTGCATACTTTTCTTGGATGAACTTCCTTTGCTTCAGCTGCTAGACAAAAATAGGATCACATGGAGGGCTGCCACTAAACCTTCTCAACAAAATCACATCAACTGCTAGATAATGGCATTATCGAGGGCTTTTACTATTCTTCAAAAATCATTTTCATATTGATGTCTAAAGGGACCATCCCTTCTCATAACTACATCCTCTATTTTTATTGGCTCCAGGGCACCTCTTATGAAGGTTTCAAAGACATGAATATATATTCCTTATTGATTTGCAAGTTGGCTTGAATGGAACATGCTTTTAACACTTATATATATATGTGTGTGTGTGTGTGTGTGTGTGCTTGTAACAGTGATAAGGACTTGGCCTCTTCTTCAATACAAAAAATAGGGTTCCTTGATTTTACTAATATAGATGACATAGGATGCCCACTGATTGTCTTTTCAAGGCTTGCAAATATATGCATACAAAAGAATAAAGTTCTTTTCAAAAGACTTATTCAAAAGCATACCTATGCCCAGAATGTAAAAGAGAGATAGCTCCATTGCATAGCAGACCTTTATTGTTTCTTGTGCTTAGAACAATAGGAACACTTGGCTCCTTCTTAATGGTTCAGAGAACTAGGCCAACAACTCGATTCTTCATTGCTCCATAGGGCTCTCTTTAATTCATTGATCAAATCCAAATAAATATATGTATCCCTAGAGTCACTTATTTGATCCTCAACAAATTTGCTTGTTGGACATCTTTATTTACAAGACTTGAATTTATGTGAGCACAAGTGACTGGATGGAAGGACTGCTAGCTTTAAAATACTGATACAGAGGTGCCAAAGGGATCAGATCTTCAAACATATTGTTGAATGCTTTATCCAATGAGAAGATTGGACTTAGATCAACAAATTCTTAAAACAAAACTCTTCATTGACTTCTTATCATGACACGTGGTTTAGCTGTTGAAGGAGGACTTTCCTATTGTAAGAACAATGAAATATTACCTGTGCAAATAGCATATAAAAAGTACCTAAAAAAAATAAATTGCTACATTAAATGGGTAATATGCATTAAATTACCCAATCCAGAGTAATAATCCATCAAAGTCGCAGTCAAACAGTTGGGAAAAGTGCCTGGTCAATGCTGCTCTGTGTACTGGAAAAGTCAACCGCAGAAAATCACAGGAAATTCATCCTCCAAAAATTTGCACGTATGGAAGAGAGATAGTTTCTCAAAGAAAGTCGAATCCATCATGAGAGGAAAGAGAGAATCATGTGTGATGATGCCAAAATGGAGTGAACTCATCTTATATTTATACAATTCAATGTGTGTCAAAGGTCATGTCTTTTGGGCTTCATGAGCCTACATCATTATGGGCTTGACTTCAAATATACATTTCTGCCTGTCAGAATCCATCGTGCTTTAGGTCGAAATTGGTCCTCTCGAGAAGAGGAATCCAATGCCATCATCATCTCATACAAAGGAGCCGTCCATAGTGGAATTTGACCTTAGTTGACCATTTTTAATAATTGCCTATACAAAACATCTAGTTAAAAGACTAATTTTACTCTCAATAAACATTGGACAAAAACTTCTCTTGATCCATTTTGAATCTGGTAGTATCAAACAAAATTTTCATTCCATAGATGAAACAACTTTTGTATTGCACAAGAGTTCAACTTTTTTGTGGAGAGGTATGTTCATGACACCTCACTTACAAACTGGTTTGTTGTAAAGTTCATCTTAACAATGATTGATTCACTCAAACGAAATAAAGTGGGCAATAGATCCACATACACATCCTACACACATGGAAACATACATAAATATTGTGGGAAGGACAGGAAGATGTGTTGACCTGACTTGAAAAAGAAATTGTTTCAAACCAATTTGTTTAGACTTGGACTCATCTAAGACTCAGCTGGGCTGTGACTCAGGAAGACTCAGCAGAATCTTTTAGGCTTGGCAAAGAGAAAAAAAAAATACTCAGAATATGTGTTGGAAAGTTTCAGAGGAGTCTCGCAAGTGGGGATTATGACCGAAGAGTGTCTACAAGTTACTCTTTCCAGCGGCGACTCAGTGAACTTGGCAAGATTCAGGAGTCCGAAAAGAGTCTGAAAACATTGTTTTGAACAAGCATCAGTCACAGTCGAAAAGAAAATGAACAGAGAAAAATCAGCAATCTTAATAGAAATGATACACGTGTAGAGTTCTATTTAAGAGTTCAAGGCTAGACTCCAGTATAAAAGCAAATTTTGTTTGCTGCTGGAAACTATAAAGTAGACAAGCAACAAGCTAAGTATTTTATTTCGCTGAACCTGAAATGCTTTGGAAATTCTCAAACGTTAAAATCAATCAAATTCTTGCCATTTATCTTGGACCTAATTTCATACATAAGCATGCTAGGAAATCACACTTCTCTATAAAAATATACAAGTTGTAAGACGATTATATAAACAATCATAGATTGAAACAATTTCGAGCAAATGAAATGTTATTTCAATATATTGGCCCTGTTCAAGTTTTGAATGATTTAGAAATTAGCAGATGTGTTAGATAGTGGAGGCGGGAAATTTGCACTTCTTTTCTTTCAAACCTGGTAGCTAATAAAACATGAGAAACAACTTAATCACACACCTGTTGGTAAAGGCCTAATACTAAGAAGGCAGGTAGAAGTGGATGGTTAAGATTGTTTATAGGTTTAGCCAACAGTTTTATTGGTAACATGCTTAGTTTGAACTTTTGGTGATATTGTTCATCACATAGGCTGACTACGGTTTGGTGAATTGTTACTGGAAATATACTTAAATCAAGATAAAATATAGGTGGTAATACCTAGTTGAATGGAGAGTCCCAGTATATTGGCCCTTTTGAGGATTATTACTAAGTACATTTTTTTTTGTTTTTGTTGGTTGGTTGTTGTTGTAATTGGTAAATTGTATAGGTGATTTTCATTCACATGCTTATTGGAATAACTGGCTCTTGAATAGGGCAATCATGCAGTTGAGTATGTCAGAGGGGTTTGTAGAACGCATTATCTAATGAACTCTTATGTAGAGGCAAAAAGTCTCACTCATAGCCTACTCAGGGCTTCAGATGGAAATTTATTTTATAGACTGATCAACTTACTAGAACTACTACTCCACTTTCTTCATCAGCAGAAGCCACTTGAAAATGCTTGAAAATAAACTCTCTATAAGGGCCATTGCCAATAAAAATATTTGTAGTGGAGGGGGTTTCTACATGTTGACCAACCATGTAAATTGGATCTTATAAATTATAATTCTTGTTTTCTAGCCTTCTATTTCTGTAGATATCAATTGTGTAGTTGATGGCATACTTTTTATAAATAAATTTCCATAGATATTACGGTTCAATTAAGAGCCAATCTCTTGCAGAGTTCAGAGTTGAATTCATCTGTAACTGCCTTTGATTTAGGGAGTGATCTAGAAAAAACTTCAATGCCTAACAAGACTATGATAATCACAACCATAAATGCAGCTTTGGCAGAAGAAAATAGTGTACTACATTTGTACATGTAGCGCCTTCGAATAGTTATTGAATCATGTTCTCCTCGTTGCAGTGGACGAGGGGTCATTTAATCGTTGCCAACATATTCATCACATTGTTATATTTTGCTGAAAGAAATATCTGATTTTAATGAATCTGCCTCTGCATACCAAGACTGGCGTGAATTGTAAAATTCAGTGAATCTACCTCTGCGTGCCACTAGAAGTTGTTGCATGAAAATATCTGTTTTAAAGGCAAGAAATGGAATGGTTTTTTTGTTATTTGGATTACCAAAAGAAATGGCTTAGTTAAGATAGCTTATAAATGGAGGCATAAGTTCTGAGGCTCTCATGGTGTCATTTCAATATATTGGCCCTGTTCAAGTTTTGAATGATTCAGAAATTAGCAGATCTGTTAGATAGTGGAGGTAGGAAATTTGCACTTCTTTTCTGTCAAACGTGGTAGCTGATAAAAGATGAGAAACAACTTAATCACACACATGTTGTTAAAAGCCTAATACTAAGAAGGCTGGTAGAAGTGGATGATTAACATTGTTTATAGGTTTAGCCAACAGTTTTATTGGTAACATGCGTAGTTTGAACTTTTGGTGATATTGTTTCATCACATAGGCTGACTACAGTTTGGTGAATTGTTACTGGAAATATACTTAAATCAAGATAAAATATAGGTGGTAATACCTAGTTGAATGGAGAGTCCTAGTATATTGGCCCTTTTGAGGATTATTACTTGACGAGTTTGTTGCCTTAGTCTGCTGAGTACATTTTTTTTTTGTTGGTTGGTTGTTGTTGTAATTGGTAAATTGTATAGGTGATTTTCATTGCTTATTGGAATAACTGGCTTCTTGAATAGGGCAGTCATGTAGTTGAGTATGTGAGAGGGGTTTGTAGAACACATTATCTAATGAACTCTTATGTAGAGGCAAAAAGTCTCACTCATAGCCTACTCAGGGCTTCAGATGGGAATTTCTTGTATAGAATGATCAACTTACTAGAACTACTGCTATATTTTCTTCATCCACAGAAGCCACTTGAAAATGCTTGAAAATAAACTCTCTGTAACGGCCATTGTCAACAAAAATATTTGCAGTGGAGGCCCTCAACCCAACAACTATTTTAGCCAGCCTTGGAAGGCAAATAGTTGAGTTCAAACATGATGAAAATTTAATTCCCTGTATACAAAAGCATGTATTAGGTGTAGATAATGGCTAGAAATATGAACTGAAGATGTATATACCTCCTTCTGTACAAAAATGAACAGAAGAGGCAAAGGTATAGGGTTCACCTCGAATTTTCTTGCAAGTTCAATCCACTGTAGGATGTGAAAGGAAGTGTCATAGTGCTAAGAGCGAAAAAGAGGGGAAGGAAGAAACTAATAATTTCAGAAATTTTAGCTTTCTATCCGTACCTTGATTTGTTCTAATAAAATTAATATTAAATGTTTGATGGCATCCAGGGAGCTATCTGGTAATGGTAATAATAATATTATTAGTATTATAATAATAATAACAACAATGTAAAGGTGGGGAAGGAAGAAACTAATAATTTCATAAATTTGGACCTTTTATCCTAGCTTTATTTGTTCTTTAGATCTAACTAATATTTTGCAGATCCAACTTATGGTGAACCAGCAGCTTGAAAGCCAATTGCAAGTCATTCAGCCAACAACGATCTATAAGCATGCCATAGTATTATGTCTCTGCATATTCACAATAGTGATTCCACTGTCATATTATTATTCCCCACTTGGACAAAGCGATGACACAAGGGGTTTCTACATGTTGATCAACCATGTAAATTGTATCTTATAAATTAAAATTCTTGTTTTCTAGCCTTCTATTTCTGTAGATATCAAGTGTGTAGTTAATGGCATACTTTTTATAAATTCTTCCACAACCTATTATTATTTACAAAATATTCATTTTCAAAATACACATAACTAACTATTGCAATTGTAACTCATTATCATCCACCCTTGCTTTCAACAATGTCCATTCACATGTCCCTATTCTTCCCCACTCTATGCTATTCTTCCCCACTCTATACATGTCTCTATTCTTCCCCACTTTATGCTATTCTTTCCCACTCTATGCCTTACGGCGTTTCCTTTGCAACATAAGGTGCAAATGCTAGTTATGTCTATTACAAATTGGGCTTTCTCGATTTGAACCAAAATATTGCGTTGATTTTAGATTGGACTTTATTCATAAAATTTCGTTGATTTGAAGTTGAGCTTTTTTGATGGGTTTGAACCATTAAATTTCGTTGACAGGTTTTAACATATACAATTATTTGGCGGTTTCAGGATCAAGATAAGTGAATGAAAGATAGTAAATTTATATTTTGTTTTACTTTTTCTAAATTTTTTTTATAAATTAGTTTTGAAAATAATGGATTTTTTAAAATTAGTTTTGAAAATAATGGAAATTTCAACGAGATTATGATAAAATCTTGTATTTTTTTTTTTAATTTGGGTTACAGTTGTCAAATTTTAGGATTTTCGGTGCTCAAGGTTCTTCATGACGCTGAATCCATTTCCACCATCAAAAAAGTATTCAAACATTTCAACATTCTGATTTTTTATTTTTTATTTTTAACCAGATTCTGACAAGAACACTGTCGTCCAGACCCATTTGTAACATCTATAAACAACACCTATTTTGTTTCAAGATAAATGATTCTACTCACTTTTCATCATTCTGGCACGACGGTCATGGCTCCAATAATATGGCTGAAGTCATAACACTCACTGGACTTTTAAAATTTTGTATCTTCCTTGACATACAACAGGTTGCTATCTTTGGAGATTCGAAAATTTTGGTTGATTCGGTAAATAGGAGAAATCACATTTTGGCGCCGCACCTGACCGGTTGGAGAGATAGGATCAACTATTACTGGGACCGCATGGTTGATAGCACTATTGAGCACATCAGCAGGGTCAAAATTTGATATTTTTGTCTCATCAGCTGATGCTTATCAACTTAAATCATGTTTTTCTGTACTATTTACAAAACATAGATAGTTATATAGCTACATAGATAATCTGGTTTTTCTTTGAATATAGGAGCATATTAGACAATATGGGGCATATTGAACTATTTTAAAACAATTTGGATGTATCCAGATATTTTTGGACTCTTATATTTCTCATATAATATATTGAAGCTTTTTCGTTCTTAAAAAACAAACAAACAAACAAACAAACACCTATTTTGTTTGTGATTCTTGAATTTATGTTAATGAGTCAAATCATAGTACATGGTTATTTGTATACAAATATATAAGTAAACCATTTTCATTTTTAATTAAAAATATTGATTTTAAATTATTATTTTACAATATATGAGAAATTGTATGAGAAGACTATACAATTCTAGAATTATCTAGATGATACAATGCATAGTAGGATGGGAAAATACCTAGATATCAAATTAAGAAAATAAAATAAATTTTAATGTGAAAACAAATACTCAATATAAATTAATTATGTTTAATTTTATGAACAAAGTAAATAAATTTTATAATATTTAGAATTATATTTCAGTAAATATGAATAAATTTATAATATTTCAAATTAATATTTGATAAATGTGTTTGATATAAATTTATTGGAATATATTAATGACCATCAATACAATTCTATAATTAACCAAAAAAAATATCACTAATAAGATAACAAAATCTCACTGTGATAAACACACGTTCTTCATTCCCTAAGATTAAATCACTACTTATCTGTGAAGTAAATCATAATATAGCTGCAATCCTACTTTTAATCTTATTCCCAGCCCAAACCCATGTCTAATTATGATTTTTAATATGCTTGATATGGATTCCCAAACACACTCTCTAGAGGGAAGGAGAGCGTAGCGGGGACAAGAACAAGGGGGCTTCCCTATTCCCTCACCTTATCCAGTACGATCACAATCACCCGAACACCAGGGAATATACCAAAAGTCGAAACGCTTAGGAGGTCATATCTATAGTATACATGTTCACTCTATGTTTATTGGAGTTTAAAATTACATATATATTTTTTTTCATTTATATTCATGATATGTTTATTATAATGACTTAGAATATAAAATCTTTATGTAAAAGCCTAAATTGTAAATTTAGGTTGGGGAGAAGACTTTATATCACACACTATATATATCTTTTAAACAAGTGTGCACACGAATATCGAATCACGTTATTAATTTTAAAGGATTTGATTGAATGGACATATGAATCGTTTAGTCTAACATATTAACATATTATTAATTATTATGTTGTAATCCGTTTTTAGTTGTAAGGCGTTTCTCTTTGAAATGAATTGCCACAGCCGCCACCGTGTCTTATTGTTGACCGTGGATTTGTGGTGTTAGACGATTGAATGAAGTGTGACTGTTGATTCAAAACTGAACAGTTAATGAGGAAGCGGGACGGACGCACTGCCAGCGAGCCATTCGTTTCGCAGCTCACATGTGCTTGGCCAGCCCAAACCCTACTTTCTCACTCATTTATGGGGCGGTCTGTCCCTGGTTCGTATTGGTTCTGTAGATTTCACAAGAGTTGCAGGCTTTGGAAGACAAGTCAGAGTGGAAAATGAGAATCCTTACAAGGTCTGGGCCATCCCCATAATGTACAAAAATTTGCAGGTAATCGCAAAGCTATCCACACCTGTGAATGGAGAGAAGCGGTCATCCGCTTTGCTCAAAACATTCCAATGCCTGTTCTTATTGAAGAATTTAAGCGTTATTATTACACATCTCCAAAACGCAAAAGGGTTTCCAGAGGCACACTAGATCAAGATTCCAGGCCCCTTTGCGCAAGCGATTGCCCTGTCATTCAAGAGCTTCCAAATGATATACTGGAGAACATTTTTTCAAGAATCTCACTAGCTGATTTGATAACTTCAATATCAGTTTCTAATGATTGGGCTGCTGTTTATGCTTCCAGACATTTCCAATCGGTCTATGACAGAACAGATAGATGCATTTTCATTAATAACAATAACCTAGACATATGGGCTTTCAGCATTGCCTCAACTCGTTGGTTTGAGCTGAAGGTTCCCTGCAACTGGGATAGGTGGGGCATGAAAACCCTAGGTCTCAAGGCTGCCTGTGATGGTTTATTTTTTATGGCTCGGTCTGACTTTACTTTGTTTGTTGTCAGTCCTCTCACTGCCAAGTTCAAACGTTTGCCAAGGATACGTCCACATACTAGAGGCTGTGATAACTTTGTCAAGTGTCTCATTGTTCATGGAACAACTCAATTGCAAGTTAATAGAGATTCAGGGGATTATACAGTTTATTTGTTTGGTAATTGGCAGGACATACCCAAATCCTGAACTCAGACTTTCAATCCAACATGGCCTCAAAAGAGCTAGAAGCAATAAAAGTCCCAGACTTTTAGCTACCCAACAACTTCACCAATGTTATTGACATAGCCAGGGTCTTATCTCCAGCCCAAGCAGTGAAGATTTCACAAGAGTTGTAGGCTTTGGAAGACAAGTCAGAGTGGAAAATGAGAATCTTTACAAGGTCTGGGCCATCCCCATAATGTACAAAAATTTGCAGGGAATCGCAAAGCTATCCACACCCGTGAATGGAGAGAAGTGGTCATCCGCTTTGCTCAAAACATTCCAATGCCTGTTCTTATTGAAGAATTTAAGCGTTATTATTACACATCTCCAAAACGCAAAAGGGTTTCCAGAGGCACACCAGATCAAGACTCCAGGCCCCTTTGCGCAAGCGATTGCCCTGTCATTCAAGAGCTTCCAAATGATATACTGGAGAACATTTTTTCAAGAATCTCACTGGCTGATTTGATAACTTCAATATCAGTTTCTAATGATTGGGCTGCTGTTTATGCTTCCAGACGTTTCCAATCGGTCTATGACAGAACAGATAGATGCATTTTCATTAATAATAATAACTTGACATATGGGCTTTCAACATTGCCTCAACTCGTTGGTTTGAGCTGAAGGTTCCCTGCAACTGGGATAGGTGGGGCATGAAAACCCTAGGTCTCAAGGCTGCCTGTGATGGTTTATTTTTGGTGGCTCGGTCTGACTTTACTTTATTTGTTGTCAATCCTCTCATTGCCAAGTTCAAACGTTTGCCAAGGATACATCCACATACTAGAGGCTGTGATAAATTTGTCAAGTGTCTCATTGTTCATGGAACAACTGAGCTGCAAGTTAATAGAGATTCAGGGGATTATACAGTTTATTTGTTTGGTAATTGGCAGGACAGAAGGGAAAGTTTTGTGCATGTTGCTAGGTATACCTCCACTACAAAGTTGTGGACAGTGCAGCCAATCTCCATGCTTGGAAATGGTATACCTCTCTTCTCCACAATTTTTCCCTCTCCTCTGTGGAGTTTTCGCCGTGATAATGTGATTACTTGTGTCTCAAGCACCCGTGAATACTTTCATTATTCATGTGATAATAATAATAATAACAACCAACCCTATGCCATGGTCAATGGAAATTTGTTATTGAATGGGCCGGCAATGATGGACTTCGAATATTGTCATGGCAAGATATGTTACTGTAATGTTTCACTGCCCACTTTCGTTACCTGTGGTGGATGACTGATACTGGTTTGGTTTTGTTAGGGTTTTTGAGGGGTTTCGGTGGATTTTATTTTTGTTTATTTGCTTCTTTGGATTTCTTCAAAGACCATGTAATAATCCTGTTGATGGTAGAGCTATATGCTGGTAACTGTCCCTGGGCTTGGTATTTGATGTTCTGTAAACTTGTTTGCTTTTTGATCTGGATCTCTATTGCTCTCAATGAGCTCTCTGTTGATCTCTTTAATTGCAATCTGAATATGCACTATACAGTTTTACTATCTCATCGTTATGGTTTCTTCCGTAAGTGTTTTTAAAAATGACACGTTTCACGAAATAGTTTTGGTTTTTGGTGTCACTTGGTTATGGATTCTTCCGCATTAGGAAGCCCCTCAGTAGAGTCAGGAGGTTTCCAACTTCCATGGAGTATGTTGGAAATGCTCTTGTTGTCTATTTCCTTGGCTCTTGGTCACATTGTGGTGGCATACAGGAATAGATGTAAAGCTAGGCGTAAAATGCATCACTTCCAGCAGCTTGATCCTGAAGCGATAAGATAGTCTCTGATGGTGAAATGGGTTTTCAAGCTACATATTTGAGGTCTTTTTAGCTTTTTCTAAGAACTGATACTTATATATCTTTGAAAAAGACGCAATTGCTATCCTTTCAAAGAGTAAATGCGAACCCATCATCACATTAAACAGTCGTTTCCCTGCCCATACCTACTCTATAGTGCATAGAGATCTAATTCATTTATCTATTCTTCTTGAGTTAATCATGTGGCTAAGCATTGAACAACTATTGAGTCCAAAATTAGGAATATATCAATTTTAGTTACCCATTCATCTGGCAAATCTTTAATCTTCTCACACATCTCTTTCACCTCTAAAAGTAGAGAGTCACCACCCTCATTGCCTGTCAAACATTCCAGTCAGATTTGTGGCAGAGCCAAAGGTTCCATAGAAGGAAAACCCACCAGTAAAGTTTATATGTAAACATATTGGTGAACAAGCATTGTATCCAAGTCTAGACCTCCTTAACGAATGGCCAAAAAACATGGCCAAGGTCTTCAGGTTTCCTGAAATAGCTGCAGTTTTCCATCCTTAATCCCATTTTATTAACCCTATTTTTAAGATTTGGTGCAATAAGTTTAAATCAATGTTGCACAAGACTAGGTGTGAGTATTGGGTATTGGGTATGGTATGATTAAGGATGAAACATTTTGAATTACAAGTATGGGTAGTGGTTATGGTAATTTTCCTTTGTAAAGGGGCTCATCAGCATGTGGGTATGGCCCAGGGGAATAGAACTATGATTTGAAATAATTTATGTATCTTACAGGTTATCTTATTTGTCATATAAAAGTTGCACTGAATAGGGCCTCCAAATGAAAAGAAAAGCCAAATTTCTGCACTCTGAATGACTCTATCTTTCATAGGTCTGCAACATGTACGACCTGCAAAGGAAATAGAAACCAAAGTCCGAACCTCGAAAGTAATATCCATGTTAGCTTTGCTATGTTTTCTAGAGTCTAAGGAGCGTTTTTCTACCATTTGAAGATTTCCACATAAGCAAGGGTGTTACCTGGCATACATTTAGTTATGATATTTGTACCAAGGTTGCTATGATATAGTGTGGTGGTATGAGAAGGCCATATTGGGCACTGGTGACAAATTTAAATGCTCAGAATCCTATCATATCTGTGAAACGTAAGCTCTAATATGAAAGGAGATAGGCTTCTGTTGCCATAGACAGCTCATAACTGCATTGTTCAACTTTTCTCCAGTTTCATGTACAGTAGTAATTCTTATTCCTTTTGATCTTTACATTTTACTCCATTCAAGAGTATCAGAAGCATTATTTATTAACTATCATTACTCATCTCGATCGATAATGAACTGATCTATTATTGACCATGTCTTGCATTTTACAGGTTACACTTTACAACACTGTTTTCCATGGTTATCAAAATCTTCCTTGTTCTCCCAACCCCAATATGGGTAGAATTGTTAAAGCTAATTCTGAAGAGAAATATTTCTTTGATGGAGGGAAACATATGCCTTCAAGAATCCTTCCTGATGATGAGTCTTTTCATGCTCTGTGAAGGTCTGGTTATCCATTACAAGATTACAAATAGTCATTCTTACACTTCCAGCGCTTTGCATGATAGTAATGGTGAAAATTATGGGTCTATGCTGAGAAGGTTAAGATTTGATGACCCTTTGCTTCCAAGATCTCATAATCTTGCCAGGAAGTTCAGTCATACTTCGACAAATGAGCCCTTGTACACTCCACTATTGAGCGGCTCTACTACTATAGAAGTGAATCCAAGCTCCAAGTGTGGCTCAAATAGCTATTCTGGTTTCTTTAAGCATATACCCTTACTGAATTTGGAGAAATATAAGCATGAAAAGTTTGGGTTAATAGAAAAGTTATCAGAGCCAACACCATATAAATTTGGACACATGGGGGTGATTTTGATACATGGATTTCGTGGAGAGGTTTTCTCTTGAAGTTATGTTATGAATCCCCTGGAAAGCAAACTGGATGCACTGTCGCTGCTTTTGACCGGCCGGTTGGGGACTTACTTCTTGTCCCAACAAATCAGAATGGAAAGTAAAAGGACTGCCCAATTCATGTGAACTTGAGTTCCAGGTGAGACCTGGAAGCCATGTGGATTTGAGTGCCATCTCATCAATTCAGAGTTTTAACTATTTTCCTATTTGATTTTTTATCTGCTCTTTCTTGTAATTTCAACCTCACTTTGTTTTGTTTGTGATTGTAGCACTTTTATCCCTTGTATTCTGGGAAAAATATTGTTTTATTTCATTTCCTTTCCTAGACTTTAATTGTAATTGATCTTCTGGGAAATTTAAGTGCTTTATTTAAATATGGCTGGTAATGATTTTCATTATTTTTGCACTGTCCGTGGTAGATCTAATTTTGAACGATTTATAGATACACATATCAGTGGCATGTTAACATAATAGTTTATGTTCTCAAAAGCCATCGACAATGGCCTGAAAGGAAGGATCATTCCTTTCTTCTATTGTGTCGAGACATGAGTGACACTGAATTCTCTAGTAGGTGTAGAATTGTCTTGAGAGGTTAGATTATCTCTCCTCTCTAACAAGTAAACATGACTGAAAAAATTATTAAATCTATGAAAGAATAGTGCATTTTTTTATCATATCTTTTCAAAGATTTGGATGTGAATAGGTTATATACTTTTATAGATTGCAATCTTTATAGTTCAATCTTTTCATCTTTTCTTTCAAGAAAAACCAAAAATAGTGTTTTTGAGCCTAATTCAAGATCAACACAAAGGTTTTCTAATGTCTCTCACTCAGTTGTCTGAGAGAATGTGTTACAGAGAAGTTATGTAGCTCATTCAAGTTTCTCACTTCGTTTTCTATTGAAGGAACGACCTAATTGCATTTCACTCGGACAAATTCCTCAATGTGGCATATTGTATTGTAACCTCCCCATTCATACCTTACCCTTACATATTGATGAACACTCCTAAACAACCTGTTCGGTACAGGAAATTGCCTTTCTTTGAAACCAAAATTGCCCTACTAACCCGCTCGCTCTTCCAGAGAAAGAGAGTCAAAGAAGGTCTTCAAATGAAAAGGCTATCATTGGGAAGAATCTGAATCTGCAGAAGTGCCAGAAATCGAAATGTTTGAATCAGTTGACCAAATTGACAATGGGAAAATTGTTTTTTTTTGTAGTCCAGATCTAAGCTCATGCGATCAAATAAAAAATGTGAATGCAAATACCATATAATGCTTTGATATATTACCCATATAATGCTTTCATTTCTCAATATGCTAAGTTACTCTGTTGACTCAAATATGTAATAGACAATAAACTAATCAATGATAGAGAAAATAAAATGTTAAAGTGAGGCGGGACCAGTTTTGCAAATAATTCTGCTATGCCTGTCAAGAGAGTGTCCAGCCTCTTTGTTCCAAGGTCCCAAAAGATGGTCCCAAATAGTAGGGCAATGACTGTAGTGAAGAAAAATCGCACAAAATTATAGTGTGGATTCCTCCAATATGACCAATGTTGCTTCCAAAGGCATGCCACACACTAAACCTTGAAGGACCGTGCATACTGTGTTGGAAAACTCAAATCCTATGAGCCAGGAGTAGGGGTGCTTAGCTCTTGAATAAGGGCTTGATTCCATCTGAAAACAGAACAACATAATTGTCAAACAGGGCTTTAAAAAAATTACAGTTTCTTGGGAGAAATTATTGTTTCCAAAGGCATGCCACGCACTGAACCTTGAAGGACCGTGCATATTGTGTTGGAAAACTCAGATTCTACGAGCCAAGAGTAGGGGTGCTTAGCTCTTGAATAAGGGCTTGATTCCATCTGAAAACAGAACAACATAACTGTCAAATAGGGCTTTAAAAAAATTTACAGTTTCTTGGGAGAAATAATGTAACTAAAGATAGGGTAACAAAATTAGAGATACACAATAAAAAAAGCTCAAAGTTCTGAAACAAATTCCTACAATTATGTTAGACATACTCATAGAGTGCTAATTTTCTGTAGATCTTAGCAAACTCTACACCAAGTTTTTCCTCAACAGCTATGGAACTCACTTCCGGCGCCCATGTCGCTGGATTGTATCCTTCGCTAATCTGTGGTATTTCTGGAACGGCCTGGCCAAACAACCAAGAATCGGACAAAATTGAAGGAAATAAGTTTTATGATTATAAAAAGAGTTGTAGTTTAGCAAACCAATAAAACTGAAAATTTAGCAATTAGTTATGTAGTTCATTCAAGTTTCTCACTTTGTTGTCTATTCAAGTTTCTCGTCAACCTCGCAAGGAAGACGGAGCCATGCAGAATACACGAGTGATTCAAAGACTGTGACATTTGGAGAGTGGATATCATTTTATTCACAATACCCTAAGATGCGAGCAAATGTTTCTTGCTTCTTGGGGAATCAAGAGATCATTGTCGGCCTACGTACGCTTGAAGCCCCATCGGAACCAAGAAACCTCCATGACCTGCCGAACGGTGATCCTCCTCAGAGAGGGTTAGGTTTTGGTTTTGTTAGGGTTTTTGAGGGGTTTCGGTGGATTTTATTTTTGTTTATTTGCTTCTTTGGATTTCTTCAAAGACCATGTAATAATCCTGTTGATGGTAGAGCTATATGCTGGTAACTGTCCCTGGGCTTGGTATTTGATGTCTGTAAACTTGTCTGATTTTTGATTTGGATCTCTGTTGCTCTCAATGAGCTCTTTGTTGATCTCTGTAATTGCAATCTGAATATGCACTATACGGTTTTACTATCTCATCGTTATGGTTTCTTCCTTAAGTGTTTTTAAAAATGACACGTTTCACGAAATAGTTTTGGTTTCTGGTGTTACATAGACACTTTTTTTTGGTTCAACTATTCTGTAATGGTCCCCTGCATAAGGGGGATGGGCTTTTATGTCAGGTCTCTGTATCATAGGGTTTGTTCTGCGACTGCCATACTTGTAATTAATGTTGTGTAATTGTTATAGACATTTTTGGGCCCTACAACCCCAAGCATGAAATGTCCATAAACCAAGAGCTCCTAAGTCCCTAAAAGTGTTGTTCTAACCCCTAAAGGAACAAGGTCAACATATTACAGCTTCTCCCAGAAGTTCTCCATGAAAAACTGCTCAGAATTGGTCAAAACAGGATCATTTCAGCTGCTCCACTGGCTAAGTGCGTTGCATCTCACCTAAATACACTGTGTGGGTGCGTTGCATTTCAAAAATCCCTTCTGTGGGGTGCGATGGGTGAGAAATGACAAATGGCAGTGTCATTCCGCGAGGTGGAGAGGCAATGGAAACTTCCAGAATCTTCTCCTGTGACACTTGCCTCACTGAATTCGACCAAGGATGAGTAAGAGATCATCAATCTCCAAGTGGAAGCAAGAACTATCAGAGGGAAGACACTAATCAAATCATGAGCTGACTCATCTCCATTACAGATATCTATATATGGATCCCTCATCCCAAAGATCCAGAGGCTGGAATTTTGCATATTGTAAGGAATTGTTGTTGGTTTCTTGAGACAAACATCAGATTGTTGGGTGATCTAAGCTTTGTTTGAGGTGAAGAGGGGCTTCTTTGTTGGGAGGTTGATGCTGGGTCAGAACAACTGGTTGTAACTCCTCTTGGCTCTTTTCTTGTTTATCAATAAAATTTATTCAAGTTTTCCTCCATGCTTTTGTGTCATTGATGTTTGCTACATTTGTATGGTCAATTTACATCTGATCCTAGATTGTTTATGATTATAGATCCATGTCTTTGTATAGTGCTATGCTTCTGTGATCTTACAGGTACTTGGTGAAGTTGGGCGTGCAAGGGAGCAGGTAGCTGAAGACTATCAAAGAAGAGAGGGACCAAATCAGGAGATTAGCGCAAGACAAAGGTTGGTCTTTCTGTTCCTCTCTATCTATAATTCATAAAGGAAAAACGAAAGTAGCTTTTCTCTGTTTGTTTCTAAGGCAGCTGTCACACCTTAGTGGGATAGAGCAGTTCTATATAGACACTTTTCCCTGTAACAAAATGGCGACTCCGCTGGGGAGCTAATTAGTTTGTTTGTTTATCATTCTGTGTTGTCTGTTTCATAAACTTACAAGTAGCATTCGAACGGCATTTGCCATAACAAATGCAAAGTAGATAACCGCTACTTCAATCCATCTACTGGATCTGTTTATGATTTAAACAACTGATTCACAAACTATCTGATTGCCCTTGTGATAGCTCTTAGATCCTCCTTAGATCTACCCCTGATTGTTGAATTACTGATTGCTTTTTGCTCGGCCAAAACCCAAGAACTGAACTGCAAACTGTGACCTGGAACCGTTTCTGGCCCAGCGCAAGTACTGTTCAGAGATTTTGAATTTCAGCGCACTTCCCGAGTGGACAAGCTGCGCTGCATTTCAAATTCTCTGTGTTACAGGTGTGTTGACCATACTAGCTCTATGCAGTTGTGGCTTCTGTGATTCATTCTTTCCAGTTCTATTCCTGAATTTTGCTGCCTGTGATCAGTAAATGTCTATTTGAAACCCCTTTTCCTTGTTGTTATTCCGCCTCCTTTGTATGAAAGAACTGTAGATGTTTTTGTGTGTTTGTTGAGTCATTTGCAGTTCTCCTTTGCAAAAGTAGCATAATCGTACTGTCGTCCTTTGATTTGAAATTGTCACAAGTGTCAATTTCAATCGTAGGAAAGAGTTTGATTGCTATTGATGGTCGATTATCCTGTTACTATTGCTTTTGGTCTGAATTTGTATTTTTCTAGTGTCGAGAACAAGTATTCAGTTCAAAATCGTAAAGTGTTGTGATCGTCTCCATTTTTTGATTGCGAAAAGAAACTTGTTGATATTTGTCGCTTGAAAAGAAATTCAGATTTGTGCATCAAATTTCTTTTTAGCATTCATATACTAAGAAAGTCGAAAACAAATACATGCATGTGCATTTGCATATAGGCAGTCTGATTGGCTTGATTTAGGAAAATGCATTTAGAGTGTGCTCTTTGCTCTTTGTGAAAATATTTTGTCTTTCTTTTCCCTAGTAGCTAGGATTTTCATTGCACAAAGAAGATAAAAAGTTTGTTTATCATCTTAGATTGCATTTTAGGAATTACATCTACATCTCGTGGTGAACCTGAAAGGCAAACTTCATAAACAAGATCAACTTAAAATAAATTCAATGAATCTAACAACGCTTTGGAACTTAATGCACAACATTTAGAAGTCTAGGCTAGAGACGTATTCTGGCGTCGTAAAGCCTGGTAATTGTTGTTCTCACTGATGGTTGGGTGATTCCTCCACTTTGAGACGATAAGTGCCAATACCAACTTGTGCTCCCACGTACCGTTGAGTATATTTTGGGAGACCCCAATAGGCTTAATCCTTTATCCATAGGAAGCCGTGTCTGCCGCCCTATCGATCGCAATGCACTGAACATAGCATTCGGGAAGATTGACTGCCGTACCATAAAAAGTATTCTGCAGTTTTGCGATTGGTTTGGTAATCCCTCTACCTAAATTTCCAGAGCAGTCCCTTTCGTTCCTTTTTCAGACTCCTTAACGGAAAAGGTCCATCTGAGCACTTGTCACTTCAGGCTCATTAAAAATCGAAGGAGACTAGAGTCATCTTTTGTTTTTTCTCGACTCTTAAAAATTGAAAAAACAAGCTGTGTCAAAGCGTCTAAAATTCATTTAATTCAGAAACATACTTCCCCTTTATTTTAGTTTATCGAGTAATCCGCAATCGTGGAAGAAAGTCAATTGAAACCTCGTCGTTCGCAGAGGCTTACAAGTCAGCCATCTTTGTCTCCGGAATCGAAGCTAGTACGGACAAAGCGAACTCGTTTAACCGGTTCCAAATCTCCTGTTAAAGTTAGAACAAGTGTTCCAACAACATCAGAGACTCCGGTTACTCCAAACAGTTCTGGAACCCCTGCCTCTACAGAAGAAGTTCAGCAGCCATAGAAGGACAGTGATACTGATCCTAGTCTGAGAGTAAACACTTGCGTTACCCAACCAGTTCCATTTTCAACCGGTTCAGAGAGTCTTGCTCTTCAAACATCCGTTGCTGCCGATTCCATACCTTCTTCGGCACCAGAAATATTCTACGGACCTGACGGTCTTCCCCTTCCACCTGGTCTGATTGCCATAGAAGAAACTGTGGAAGATCCTCCAATGAGTACTCCATCGCAATTTGGAGTCGGGATCACTCTATATCCTTCTTCATTAGAAGTTAGTCTACCACTAGCGGAAGCTCCTGTAGAATCGCTAGGTAATATTTTGGATAGACTAGAAATGTCTGAACAACCGTCAACGTCTAGGACTGTGTCGTCTGACATAGCGACGACAGAACTCCCTGCTATCACTCCAACAATTTTCGTCGATATACCATCCGTATCGACTAGCTCTCAACCACTAGAAGGAGCCCACTCAGGGACCATTTTGACAGTATGGTCTGTTCCTGTTTGTTCATCTGGAATAATATCCGGAAACTCTTATGTTGAGTCTCGACAAATTGATCCATTTGGAGGTCAATTTGGGCAGTCCGACCCCCAAGGGCAAACCATTCCCTTGAGTTCTGGATTACCACCGTATGGGGGCAGTATACCCTTTCATTATCCCCTCCGGGAGGATATCCATACGGGAGTTCACAACAACATTCAGGTTATACTGGAATTACCTCAAGCGGTTGGGTACCTATACTACCTCAACAACCAAGAGTTGTATACTTGATGCAACAATGCTTACCCATGTCAAATATACCAACTACGCCAGCTATTGTGACGGTGTCGCAAGTTCAAGCGTTGCCTGTTGTATGCCAACCTCAGGTTTCTCAGGTTGTAATGCAACAGCCCCTTGACCCTGCGACTCAACCGCAATCGTCGACTGGTGGAATGACACAGGTTCAGATGGGTACAATTACCCCTCATCTTGGTCAAACTGTTAGTATCGGGCAACAACACATGGCTTCACAACCATGGCTAGTGCAATACCAACAACCGCAATTCCAACAAGTATATCAAGGTTCTAAGCAACAAATCTTTGCAAATAGTGGACAGCTGTATATTCAAAACGATCAAAATCAACCATTTTACAATGGTCATGCCCACCAACCTTACCAAAGTTACCAACATCAAATGCATTATGCCGGTATGCAAAGACCAACTGCTCAGGCAATCCCATCTTATCCTGGGTATGCTTCACCTAACCTGAATCAACAGTTACCCTTTGTGGCAACTTTAGAGTTACCTGATTTAAATCGGTTAACAAATGATCCAATCGCTTACGGCCCTTGGTGGCCAGCGATTCCGCATAAACTTCCATAAGATATTCCTAAATTTAATAGAAATCCGGGTGAAGATCCATCGAATCATGTGATGACCTTTCATCTATGGTGTTCATCAAACACCCTAAATGATGATTCGATAAGACTTCGCCTCTTTCAGAGGACGTTAACGGGTTCGGCGGAAAAATGGTACATCGAATTGCCTAGAGCTTCGTTCGACAACTTCAGTACCTTAGCCACAACCTTTTTAACCCATTTTCAGTTACCAATAAGGTACGAAATGAGAACATAACTTCTTACCAACTTCAAACAGACAACGGCCACTCACATATCTGATCATATACATGAGTGGCGACGTCGTCGTAGAATGGTAAAAACGTATGTCCCCAATCAACTCCTAGCTGAATGGTTTATCAAGTCATTACTACCTTCCATCATGGAAGATGTGGCAAAGGGGGAGTCGTAACATCGCTCGTGCACAATATTTGGACTTGATTTACACTCAGTCTGGCACACTCTACGATAAAATACCTGACGCCCCTAGACCGGAATTCTCAATTCCTCCTCCTCCTAAATCAAACAATGACTCTCATGCCGATGATGGCGTGATTGGCACAACAGACACAAAATCGACAAAGGCCACATCCAAAAAGGCTCGTAAGATTTCAGGTCAAAATGCAAAATATGAACTTCTTGCCTCGGAAGTAAATGCCGTATCAATAGATAAAGGCAAAGAAACCAAACAACCAGGGAGCAAGAAGAAAGGCAAAGGGAAGAAGAAGAAACAAGAGGAATCATCACCTGAAAAATCTTCTTCAAACCCTCCTGGAGATAGGAAACTAAAATTTCCATGCTTTATATGCGATGAGGATCATCAGACCGCAAATTGTCCACACAGAGCTGAGCTTAAAAAATTCTTCAAGAATTCAAAAACCTCCGCAGTGTTAATTGATCCGTTTCCAAATCCAGGAACAAATCTGGTTGAGAGTGAAGATGCTTCCCGGTGTCAAGTGCTAATGTTGTCAGTTTCAAAACAACAAAATGATGCTTTGATATCAACAAGGAACAAAGATTATGGGAATCCACAGCTGTCGAACAACAAGGATAAAGATCAACCTAGTAGTTCGACAACAACTTCGACAGAAGTTGCGTCGCCCATCATTCCTGAATTGACAATAAAACCACCAAAGGGAGTAGTACACAAGTCGACGTTTAATCCCCGCGCTAGAGCAGCACAACATTGTAATATAGTGGAAGATTTGGCCCAATCGCCATCCGCTATGTCGACTCTTGAAGTGCTACAGAATTGCCCATCCCAAAGGCAGGCTTTATTATCAGCCATTGGTGGGATAGACCCAAAGGATTCCAATCTTGTATCCTTTGACCATAAAGGATACGATCCTCAATTACCAGCTCAACTAGCTTTCCTTGTTCAAGTGAAAGCCCTCAACAAAACTGTTCATCGAACAATTATTGATGAGGGGGCATCTACATGCATTATGTCAATGAGTTGCTGGAAAACTTTAGGATCTCCAACCTTGTCACGATCTTCGACGACATTAAAAGCATTCGACGGAAGGACATATACCCCATATGGTATTCTAAGTAACTTGAAAGTTGAACTAGGAGGGAAAACGGTAGAAATAGATGTTGAAGTAACCGATGGAAATCTTGACTACAACATCCTACTAGGAAGACCATGGATATATGCTATGGCTGCTGTTGTGTCGACCTATTTTAGGAAGATTGCATTTCCCTTTCAAGGAGGGATTACAATCGTCGATCAACTAAACTTCATCCCCAATGGTTCTCAAGTTACAGGAAGCATTCCCATGATCCATGGAAGCCCCCATTCGCTTCAAAATATCGGAGTAGGCCTACTAAAAGATCCTATATTAATGGGAACTTTCGCCCTTCCACCTCCAATCAACCTGGCGGAAGTAGCGTCGGTAGGAACCTGCAATATGATATCTTCTAAAAAGATCTCAGAAAACGATATCGACATGGATCATGCAATGGTTTTTCCCCCAAGCCCAACGGAAATATTGTAGCAATCAATGTTCCTAGCCTGGATGGCAAACCCAGATCAACGCTCATCAAGCGTTTGGATAGATAGGTCTAAAGAATATGGTACCCCTTCAGATCCTTGGTCGCGAGTGCATGTCACCGACGAAGGAATTGTCCAATCAATGGTAATTGAAGGAGCACCATGGAATGAATCCCACCATCATTCCCTTCTTCTGGATTGTGGAGAAGATACTTCTGATGACCTTTATCATCCTTCAGTTTTTGATTTTCTATCAAATACTGTAAACACGGTGGATTCAGAGCGAAACTTGTCCAACATTGAAGAGACTATCGCCATAAATATCTCGACCAAAACAGATGTTGTAGAGAATATTTATGTTGGCAAATGTTGTTCTCCTTCAGAACTGGAAATATATAACGCTCTTTTTCGCGAATTCAGAGATGTCTTTGCTTGGTCATATAGTGAAATGCCAGGCATTGACTCGAGTATCGTTGAACACGAAATTAAGATGTATCCAGATGTCAAACCAGTACGACAACGGCTACGGCAGGTGCACCCCAAGAAAGCCACTGCCATTAAGGCAGAAGTTGAAAAACTTCTCCATGCTGGTTTCATTTACCCGGTTCCTCTAACCGATTGGGTATCGAATATTGTCCCTGTTATTAAAAAACAAGGAACAATTAGAGTGTGTGTCGATTATAGGGATGTAAATCAAGCTTGTCCGAAAGACAACTACCCTACACCCTTCGTCGACTAGATAATTGATGAATGCGCCGGATGCGAAATCTTTTCATTCATGGATGGATTCTCCAGGTATAATCAAATAAATATCCGCCCACAGGACCAGTCAAAGACTGCATTCATTTGTCCGTGGGGCACATTCGCATATCAAAAATTACCCTTTGGTTTAAAGAACGCAGGGGCGACGTTTCAGAGGGCAATGAATTATGCCTTCCATGACATCAAAAACATCGTTCAACCATACCTCGACGACCTTCCGGCTCATTCGCGAAAGCGGACTGATCACCCGCAGCATTTAAGAGAGATATTTCTACGTTGCCGACACTACAAGATACGACTCAATCCACACAAATGTGTATTTTGCGTCAGTTCTGGTCGTTTTCTTGGCTTTGTAATCTCGAAGGACGAGATTCGTCTCGACCCATGTAAGGTCCAGGCAATCATAAATTTGCCTCCACCTTCGGATTTGCTTCAGATACAGAAACTCCAAGGGAAAGCGAACTTTTTGAGGAGGTTCATTCCAAATTACGCCGAACTTGCTAAAGGTTATACACATCTTTTGAAAAAGGAAGTACCCTTTGTCTGGGATCAGGTTGCGCAAGCTTCCTTTGATGCTTTAAAAGAATCCCTAATGAAAGCATCAATAATGTACGCTCCTGATTATCAAAAAGATTTTAACTTGTATCTGGCTGCAGCGGATACGACCATCGCAATGGTTTTAGTTCAAGAAGTCAATGGAATTGAACAATCTATATATTATTTAAGTAAAAACTTAAATGATACAGAAAGAAAATATTCTTACGTTGAAAAGTTAGCACTTGCAGCTGTTCAAGCGATACAGAGATTTCGACACTATGTCCTCTTTCGGAAAACTACCATTCTGTCAGATTGCAACCCCATGACTTATATATTGTCGCGACAGTTGCTGGGGGGAAAATATTCAAAATGGATAGCAATCCTGCAAGAGTTTGATCTGGAATTTGTAAAATCCAAGTCAAAGAAAGCTCTAGTTTTCGCAGAATTATTGTACGATCTCCCATCGTCGTCCAACGATGAAACATCTGAAGAAACAATCATGGACGAAAGTTTGTTTCTGATATCTTCAAGCAATGAGTGGTATGGGGATATAATCATTTATCTCCAAACCCAAAAATATAGGCCAAACACCTCCCGCTCCGAACAAAAACGTATTCGATACCAAGCAAAAGACTACATGATTGTTGGTGATACACTTTACCATCGTGGTATCGATACAGTTCTGAGAAGGTGCCTCACCCATGAGGAGGCCGAAAAAGTCCTAAATGATTGTCATTCAGGCGCGTGTGGGGGGCATCAATCCGGATATTCTATAGCGCAAAAAATCTTACGAGCAGGATACTTCTGGCCAACAATGTTCAAAGATTGCATAACCGCAGTCAGAAGTTGGCATGCTTGTCAAATTTTCGATAGCAAAACCAAAAGACCACCCGCACCTCTGCAGCCAATAGTAGCTGTTGGGCCATTCGCCAAATGGGGCATCGATTTCATGACATGTAACCGCACCTCGACCAGGGGGCATGGGTATATCATAGTCACAGTTGACTATTTTACCAAATGGGCCGAGGCGATGCCTACATTAGATAATACTGGTGAAACCGCTGCCCTCTTCTTTTTCAATCATGTAGTCGCCAGATTCGACGTACCACATGCTATAGTCACAGATCATGGATCGCATTTTTGCAATCACATGATGGTCGAATTAGCTGCCAAACTAGGGTTGTCTCACGACAGCTCTACTCCATATTATCCGCAAGCCAACGGACAAGTTGAAGCAATCAACAAGGTCCTGAAACGCATGTTGCAAAGGATGATTGGAGTTCACAAGAGAAGATGGCACCTAATCCTGTACTCAGCTTTGTGGGCTTACCGAACATCGGTAAGGAATGCAACCGGATTTACACCTTTCCAACTGGTATATGGCTTGGAAGTAGTCTTACCAATCCAGTGCAAAATCTCGTCTCTTAAACTCGCAATTGATCTCCTCCCCGGAACTTCAGAAGAAGAAGCTCGTTTCTTGGAATTAATCCAATTGGGTGAAACCCGTCGTGATGCCGCTTTGGCTAACGAAGCCCATAAGAAACGAGTCAAGGCGCAGTTTGACAAAAATGTCAAACCCCGTGTCTTCTCAGAAGGTGACTTGGTCTTGCTTTACGACCAAGAATCCGATAAATTGGGAGCAGGTAAATTTAAGTCTTTATGGATGGGCCCCTCTATTGTTAAACGGGTGTTGGCAAAAGGAGCCTACGAGTTAATGGATTATGACGGAATTCCACTGGCGCAACCTCGTAACGGGTTGTACCTCAAGCGTTACTATGTGTAATGGTAACATGTATGCTTTTGTTATGTTTTTGTTTTCGCTAAAGTGTTTATTTTGGTCAAGTAATCCACTTTTTACATTTGTTGCAGATGTCAAACCTATTGGAGTCATGTGTTGGATATGCCGATGGAGCGAGTTGTAGTTCGCGGAACCTATCTTCCGCAGCCTGGGCTATTTTTGATCCAAGCGGCGAGTTAGTAAGTTTCAGAGGGGTATGTATTGGTCGATCAACAAATAACATCGCTGAATATAGCACGTTGATAGAACTTCTCTCTGATGCCATCACACATGGTATACGCCGACTAATTGTCAGGCTAGACTCACAACTCGTAATACTACAACTCACTGGTATCTATTCCGTCTGAAACCCAGCTATTTATCGCATGTTCCTAAGGGTTAAGATTTTGGAAAGACAATTTGATTTTATTCAATATCAACACATTTCCAGAAACTTAAACACATTAACTGACTCATTAGCAAATTATGTGTTAGATAAACATTTGCAACATTTATAAAAAGAAACATACTATCAATGTTTGCATTTGGATCATGTAACTTAACCAAAATAAAACTCCGAAAATCAAAAATATATATAACTGTTTATGGTTTACACATAATTTTCTGTAACCATGACAAAATCGGTCAAGTGACCAAAAACTCAAAATGCTAGGGGGCACCCTAGTCTAATGATGCTCGTGATAGCAAGTCACAGCCTGTGCAATCATGCGTAAGAGACGAGTCCATCGTCTTGGCACACCAGTAGTATGCCGTTGTAACCTCAAAGGTAGCTCGTCAGTCCTCACATCCCGAATAAGTTGCCTAGTGATATTCCTAAGTTTGAAGGCAAATCAGGAGAGGACCCGTCGAACCATGTGATGACTTATCACCTCTGGTGTGCATCTAATTCCATTTCAGATGATTCAATCCGTTTAAGGCTTTTCCAGCGCACTCTAATTGGTCTTGCGGCCAAGTGGTACATTGAGTTACCGCGAGCCACTTTTATAACTTTAGTTGTTAGCTACTTCATTTTTAACTCATTTTCAGTTGCCAGTTAGATATGATAATGGCACGGAATTATTAACTTCATTAAAGCAATCAACGTCCACCTACATTTTAGATCACATTCATGAATGGAGACGTCGACGGAGTTTAGTGAAATTTTTTATTCCGGATCAGATCTTAGCTGAATGGTTTGTAAAATCTTTATTACCGAAGATCACTGAAGATGTAGCTAAGGCCGGAGTCGTTACTGAGGAGCAAGTAATTGCTCAAGCTCAGTACCTTGACTTAGTTTATACGCAGTCAGGTACGTTACACGAGAAAATCCCCGATCTTCCTAAACAAAATTAGATAACTGCAGCTCCTTCAGGGTCTCATGCCGCTGATGGTATGATTGGTACGGTTAATAACAAAAGTAAGAAGAAATATTCCAAGAATTCTTCTCCTATCATAACTTTACCAGATTCCCTGACAGGAGATTCTTTCGCGGAAATTTACGCCGATATTCATGTTGTGGAGTCATCTACAGCCAAATCAAAATCCGGCGGTAAGAAGAAAGGGAAGAAGAAAAATAAAACAGATAAAAATTCGAAAGAGAAACCAGAAAAGCGGAATCAACTGATGAGAAACGCAAACCTCGTTATCCTTGTCTCATTTGTGACAAAGAGCATTTTACAAGAGACTGCCCTCATCGTGCAGAGGTTGCGACGTGTTTGCCTGGTCATATGAGGAAATTCCAGGAATCGACCCCGCAATTGTTGTTCATGAAATCAAAATTTACCCAGATGTTAAACCCGTCCGGCAACGTTTGCGTCAGATCCACCCGAGAAAAGCTGCTGCTATTAAAGAAGAAGTTGAAAAATTACTCAAAGCAGGTTTCATTTATCTGATTCCGTTGACGGATTGGGTATCGAATATTGTTCCTGTTAACAAAAAGCAAGGGACAATAAGAATATGTATCGATTATAGGGACATTAATCGAGCCTATCCAAAAGACAATTACCCAACTCCCTATATCGATCAAATCATTGATGATTGTGCCAACAGTGAAATATTCTCCTTCATGGATGGTTTTTCCGGATACAATCAAATCAATATTCTACCTGCTGATCAACCAAAAACGACTTTCATTTGTCCATGGGGGACATTTGCTTATTGCAAATTACCTTTTGGGCTCAAGAACGTCGGGGCAACTTTTCAAAGGGCCATGTCTTACGCGTTCCATGACATCAAGCACATTGTGCAACCCTATCTCGATGATTTACCTGCTCATTCATTACATCGAGCTGATCATCTCATCCATTTACGAGCAATCTTTATGAGGTGTAGGCATTATCAGATTAGGTTGAATACACACAAGTGTGTTTTCTGTATAGAAACGGGTCGGTTACTGGGGTTTTTTGTTTCGAAAGCCGCCATTCACATCGATCCCTCGAAGGTTGAAGCTATTGTCAAATTGCCTCCTCCTTCGAGTCTTCGCCAACTCCAAAGTTTGCAAGGGAAAGCAAACTTTTTATGTCGATTCATTCCTAACTACGTCGAGATCACAAAGGGTTTTACCCGGTTGTTGAAACAGAATACTCCATTCTTTTGGGATGAGATAGTTGATAAATCTTTTGATGCACTAAAACATGCGTTGACCCATGCACCGTTATTGCATCCTCCCAACTACAACCAGGACTACTTCTTGTATCTCGCCACCTCCCATTCCACCATTGGAATGGTGTTAGTTCAGGAAGATGAATTCGGTACTGAACATGTGATATATTACCTTAGTCGAACTTTAAATCCAACTGGGCTAAAATACTCACATGTGGATAAATTGGCATTGGCAGATGTTCAAGCTGTCCAACGTTTTCATCATTACATTTTACTACGTAAAACTACAGTAATTTCTGATTGCAACCCTATGATCTATATTTTAACCAAACAATTGCTAGGGGGCAAGTACTCCAAATGGATTGTAATCCTGCAAGAGTTCGAACTGGAATTTGAAAAGTCTAAGTCGAAGAAATCTTTAGTTTTTGCGGAGTTAATGTGTGACTTCCTGCGTGTTGACACAGAAACTATAGTAGAGGAGCCCATTGCGGACGAATCCTTGTTTCTAATTAACACTTTAGATCCGTGGTATTGGGATATCATTGTTTATCTCCAGACCCAATCCTTTTGGCCATAAATTTCAAGGTCAGAACGTTGAAAAATACGATTCCAGCCCCAACAATTCAGAATTATTGGAGATACTCTTTATCATCGTGGGGCGGACTCTGTTTTTCGACGTTGTTTAACTCATGAGGAAGCTAAAAGGGTTCTGAATGACTGTCACTCTGGAGCGTGTGGCAGTCATATGTCTGGGTTTGCCACAGCCCAAAAGATATTGTGCACTGGCTACTTCTGGTCGTCTTTGTTTAAAGATTGTATTAACGCGGTCCGAAAATGCCACAACTGCCAAATTTTTGATCGAAAGATGCGCGCTCCACCTACTCCTCTCCACCCTATAATTTCCTTCGGTCCGTTTGCAAAATGGGGTATCGATTTTATTACATGCAACCCTCACTCGGCTGGGGGGCATGCGTATATCATCCTTGCGGTAGATTATTTTACCAAGTGGGCCGAGGCAATGCCTACATTTGAGGCAGACGACAAAACTGCTGCAATTTTTGTGTTCAATCATATAATTGCTAGGTTTGGTGTTCCACAAGCGATTATCACTGATCATGGGCGTCATTTTCGAAACGTTATGATGACTGAACTTACAGGCCAGCTTGGCTTGCGTCATGATAGTTCAACTCCATATTATCCACAAGCTAATGGTCTGGTTGAAGCCATCAACAAAGTTCTAGTCATCATGATCCGACGAATCATTGGGATTCATAGGTTGAATTGGCATAACATGCTATTTTCAACGCTTTGGGCGTATCGAACCTCAGTAAAAACGTCAACAGGGTTCACTCCTTTCCAACTAGTTTATGGTCTGGAAGCTGTGTTACCCATTGAATGTGAAATCCTGTCATTGCAAATGGCCATCGAGTTACTTCCAGCCACTTCCGAAGAGGAAAAACGTTTGTTATACTTGGCTCAGCTAGATGAGAATCGACGTGATGCTGCATTAGCGATCGAAACTCATGCCAAACGTATTAAAGCTCAGTATGATCGAAATGTTACCCCTCGAAATTTTGCGAAAGTTGGAAAAAGGAGCCTATGAATTGGTAGACTTTGACGGGGTCTCTTTAGGTAAACCCAGAAATGGTCTTTACCTGAAGAGGTATTATGCTTAAAAATGGGTGTGGAGATTTTTAGTTAGGTTAGTTTTCTTTCTAGCTGGTGTGTTTTAGTTTTAAAAGTGTGCTTAGCTTAGAGAGCGTTTTTCATCATTATTCCTGCTTATCTTGGTTTTACTCTTGATATTGCAGATGTCGATGCCTCTCCAAACATACATTGGTTTTGCTGATGGTGCTTGTCGTAATACATGGAACATTTCTTCCACAGCTTGGGTTATTTATTCGCCCTCTGACGAGTTGGTATCTATGCATGGGGTAAGCCTCGATCAAACAACGAACAACATTGCAGAGTATAGTGTAGTGATTGAGTTATTATCTGAATCTATTTCATTTGGGATTCGGAGTTTGATAGTGAAGTTAGATTTTGAACTCGTTGTATTACAGCTTAATAGAGTATATGCCATTAGAAATCCAGTGTTATTGAGATTATTTTTGAGAGTGCGTCTCTTGGAACGTGAATTTGATTATATTGAATATCAGCATATTCCAAGATATTTAAATACATTGGCAGATGCAATTGCTTCTCGAATGTTAAGTAGACATTTGCAATAATCATACAAGTAAATTTAAAAACATTCCATAACATGTTTTACAAGATAAGCCAGTAATAGTGATATAGTATAATATAGGAGTGTGTCAAAATATACATCGTCCTCGATCATAGGTTGAAAAACACCTTATGATCGGCAAAAATGATAGTACAAAAAGCAAAAATGTCATATGTGTCTACAACAGGCGATCATCCTATCACTGGTGATGATCTTGATAAGAAACCACTGTACGGGCCACCTTACAAAGGAACCTCCTGAAAGGTCCTGGGACCCCAATCACATAGCGCTGTAGTCGAAGAGGAATGTCATCTATGCCGGTCTCCGGAATGTCTCCTGTCAAACGCTCTAGATGGCTCTCCAATTCGGCCAAGGTCTCTGCTGATTCGTCCTGTGGGGCTGGTGCTGCTGCAGCTGGTTGTTTCCTCTCGTAGGGCCGGAGAGCGGCTGGTCACCGTGGACCCACATCTGCATTTGAAACTTTTACTATCAATTTTGGGACGAGATAAAAACAAAAAAAAATAAATTAGAAAAATGTTGAAAATGATTTTACCTGAGTCATCCCATTGCTCTCCTGGTGGAAGAGCCATGTCTGGGTCACCGCGAAAATCTACCCCAGCGTAAGGAAAGTCCTGAATAGCAAAAACCTGGTTTTCCAACCAATGGAAATACTCAGGTGTGAATCAAACGACCTCTGTCCCCTCCTCAGGATGACGGGCCATAAATGCAACCCATCGCATCAGTTTGGGCTCTCGAGGAAGTCCAGCTCCAACAGTGAGGTGTTGTGGGACCAACATTGGGACCCTCTCCAGACCAAAGCTCACGACTAAAGCACCATATCCAAAGGTCTTCAGTTGTCCGTTCTTGGCTCTAGTCAGTTGGCCTTTTATATTAGCCAACACAGCATCGCACCAGTTGAAGATGGTGCCTCGAAAGCAGTCAACTTCCATCCGCATCTGGGATCCAGTGGCTACATGTAGTGCTGCGCTCCCATAGAGCTTGCTAATAGTAAACGCAATTACCCTGAGTTCAGGAAGGGATATGGTTTTGATATCTATCCCTTTGTCTCTAGTCTAGTTGTTACAAAACTCTCGTTGGAGGCTATCGACAGACTGGCCACCTGGCCTAGTCCCGAATAGAGTCAAGTGTTCACCTCTCTTAGGCAAACCAGTCAAAAATTATATGTCTGCCGGCTCCATTTCGAGCTGGTGACCACCAATGAAGAAGCATTGGTCCTGTATGCTCCACCTGTCTACCAGCCACTGCAAGAAGTCCACCTGGGCCCTCATGCCAGGTATGGCCCAGAATTTGTATAAGCCGCATGCCTTCAATGCATCAATCGAAGGTTGATGATTTATCGTGGCAAGATCTACGTCCTCATGCTCCCGTTCTCGCCAATCAAGCATGATGTATACTCTACATTCAACAAAAAGGTGAATTAGAATGTCTAAAAGCAAAGTCTTTGGGTGAATTTTGAGAAATTTAGGGTTAAAAACCCTTGCTGCGGGGACTGCACCCTCTCTTTTAGAGACAGTGCGTGGGTCCACACCTTGCCTTCACGGCAGGTGCGGACCCCTGACTTTTTTCCCATTACGAAAAATTCGGGGTCCGTAGGTTACTTGTGTTGTGCCTGCGGGCCCCCGCGCGCGGGTTTTGAACCTAAAAATCCTTTAAAAAATGAAATTAAAACCTAAAAACAACTTTGAAACGGATGAAATTAAAGAGTAGGATGATGTGGATTACCTGGAGGAGACGGCGTTCGATTCCAACGGACGGATTTTTCGAAATCTTCATAGGAAGTTTTTGACCAAAAGCTCTATTTTCTCACCCGAAACTCAAACGGTAAAAATGAATTTACAAAAGCCATTTTTATAAGTTTTTTGAATAAATGAGTTTTTAATTTGTTTATGTTTCACTTTAGAAAGGTAAGTTTTGCAGCATTTTTATCCATTTAAAACAGGTATGAGTAATGTTTGATTTTTTGTTCAGGATAACAGATTTTTCTGGCGAAATCGGTCATTTTCGACGAAAAAACTTTAGAGTCACCTTTAAGCTCTTTTCTGACTCCTAAAACATGAAAAGATCGCCGAGTTTTTCTTTTTAAACTCATTAAAACATAACTAAAAAGACGGTCCACTTACAACTCTTTTTCTGACCGTAAAAACATGAAAAGATTGCTAGATTTTTGTCGTTTCAAATTCGATATTGGTTATAAAACGACGTGTCATTGATCGCTTTTTTACTTTTTCGGATCAAAGGCACTAATTACGAAAAGTACTCATTGGTCATAATGATCGAGCGGTTCTCTCAAGTATTATTTTATACTTTTTCGGGCTTGGGAGACACAAATTTACGAAAAAGGACAACCATGGAGTCTTCTTAAGTTTTTTCAGACTCTCTAAAATTGAAAAACGCCGAGTTTCTCCTATACTGGACTCGTTAAAATTTAACAGTAAAGGACCTGTTCAATTACAAATAGGAACAGACCACTCCTTCTTAGGTTTCGAATTTAAACTAAGTTGGACTCATCCGAAGGATGAGCTTATAATCAAGCAAATGTTATCCTCCTCAAGCTTGTCAAAAATAAAGAGGTACTTGCCAGAAATGGTGGGGGAAAAGAGAGAAAAATGAACCTGTTTGTCATACTTTGTAACCACTCTTGAACACGACACTTTTATTCACCTAGGTTGGGAAATCCTTTGCCTAACAGTTAATCAAACCATATTGAAAGTCTTCAGTTGGTTTCTGGGTATTAACTTTGGGTCAATTGTCACCAAACCATCTGCTGTGTCATTATGTGTTCAAGAGGTCAGTGCAAATAAGCCATTCATCTGCAAAATATCTGTCATCCATTTTGACCATCCCTGAGTCAGTCCTTGCAACTAAATTTCTTCAAACTTGATCTATGATTTTGTGTTGTGGGCTTGCCTACGACGGATCGCTTTCTATCGACTTCAGCTCATTATCTAGAAAGATGATCTAGAAATCGTCAGTACCTTGGGATCTGCATGCCTCAATGGCAAGTTTCTCGCCTTCGACGATAGGTTGCATCATTGACCTTTGATCAAAGGATTCAGTGACATGTTCGACATCAACACATCTATTCACATCTCATGGATTGCACTGAGTACTTTGAGAGCCATTGACATTACTGGTGGTTCTCTCACACGTGTTAACAATTTACATCATTGACTGGTAATCAAGTGGTTTCTACCATGTTCGACTTCAACACATTCATTCGCATGGATAGAATCGTATTATTTCGGGAAGTAGAAATGAAGACCCTGGATCTAGTTTCTGCCATCCAAGCTGCAAGGAATTTTGTATTCATTATACTATGGACTATTCATAAACATATGGCTACGTCCGTACTGTGTCTACATGTGTCTATACTTGTGATGTATTACAAGATCATTCCTATATCAGAGCAGTAGTTATTTTTCTAGTCAGTTTTAATCTGAGTATGGGAATGCCTACCTCAACAATGATATGATCTCATATATATATTTTGCATTGAGTGTTTTTACAGGTTCCAACCGGGCTCTCCACAAGATGATCCTCGAAACGATAAAGTACTTCACTCTTCCTAGATGATAAATGAAATACTCATCTACTACAGACTTTGCACTTTAGGGGGCAATCTGTTACACAAAATATTGTCACCATGACTATTTGCAGTCAGTATGGGTCTATCATCATTCATACTGTCCTCCTAAGCAAGTCTCAGACCTCAGCTCTTCATGTCAAGCTTTGAAAATGAGAGAAAGACCTTAAAAATCATTAAAGTTCTGGTTCCGCACTTTCTCTCACTGTTTCCTGCGGTCCCGCACCCCCTGTTCATATTACCTGCGGACCTGCCCGCTCTGTCTCTAAAGGAGTGGGTGCGGACCCCTGTGAAAGTAAAAAAGGCGCAAGTTTATTCTAAAAAACTCACTTTGGGTTAATTCTAGATGATTCTAGAAGGAATTTTGACGTGGATGGTTCGCTCTTAGGTGGTTCATGCATCCCAAAAGAGAAGGAGCTAATCCCTTGATGTGAGGAGCTATCCCTTTGAAGGAGGGCTTTATCCCTTTGAAGGTGGACCTAGTAACTTCCCTCCATTGCACTGTAAATTAAGGCATTGGGCTGGTTGCTAGGGAGGTTAGAAGCTGAACATTTTTTAGGGTAAATGCTGGTGGAATTGAGACTTCCTAGTTAAGCTTGAGAGGAGATATCACATACCTTTTGGCTTCATTGGGAAGAGAGTGAAACTTGTCAAAGTAGAGGAGACTTCTTGTTGGACCCTGGGAGGAGCTTGTACAACATCAAGGCACAGGTTGTAAAGTTCTTCTTTGATTTGAATTAATACAATCAGATTCATTTTTCTCAACAAATTGTCTTATGTGATTTGTTTTATGAATTCCTTGATCATCATAATAAGTATGCTTTATTATATTGGCTTTTTAGGTGCTATTTACTTTGTGTGCTTGTTGGTGTTTTCAGATTCGCTACAAGGGAGCTCATTTGGATCAAAGGAGCGAGGCTTCCACAAACTTGCATTGGACCCAAGGTAGGCCTAAAGCACTTGTTTGCCTTTGTTTATAAATTGCATACTTAGAGAAAGATAGGATTTGATTGGCTTGCTTGTCACTAGATATCATTAGATACTAGGGAGGTCAGTCTTGTTCGCAAGAACAACTCATTCCGTGTGACACCTTACAAGGTTTGGGCCATCCCCATAATGTACAAAAATTTGCAGGGAATCACAAAGCTATCCACACTCGTGAATGGGGAGAAGTGGTCATCTGCTTTGCTCAAAATATTCCAATGCCTGTTCTTATTGAAGAATTTAAGCATTATTATTACACATCTCCCAAATGCAAAAGGGTTTCCAGAGGCACACCAGATCAAGATTCCAGACCCCTTTGCGCAAGCAATTGCCCTGTCATTCAAGAGCTTCCAAATGATATACTGGAGAAGATTTTTTCAAGAATCTCACTGGCTGATTTGATAACTTCAATATCAGTTTCTAATGATTGGGCTGCTGTTTATGCTTCCAGACGTTTCCAATTGGTCTATGACAGAACAGATAGATGCATTTTCATTAATAACAATAACCTAGACATATGGGCTTTCATCATTGCCTCAACTCGTTGGTTTGAGCTGAAGGTTCCCTGCAACTGGGATAGGTGGGGCATGAAAACCCTAGGTCTCAAGGCTGCCTGTGATGGTTTATTTTTGGTGGCTTGGTCTGAATTTACTTTATTTGTTGTCAATCCTCTCACTGCCAAGTTCAAACGTTTGCCAAGGATACGTCCACATACTAGAGGCTGTGATAAATTTGTCAAGTGTCTCATTGTTCATGGAACAATTGAGCTGCAAGTTAATAGAGATTTAGGGGATTATACAGTTTATTTGTTTGGTAATTGGCAGGACATACCCAAATCCTGAACTCAGACTTTCAATCCAACATGGCCTCAAAAGAGCTAGAAGCAATAAAAGTCCCAGACTTTCAGCTACCCAACAACTTCACCAATGTTATTGACATAGCTAGGGTCTTATCTCCAGCCCAAGCAGTGAAGATTTCACAAGAGTTGCTGGCTTTGGAAGACAAGTCAGAGTGGAAAATGAGAATCTTTACAAGGTCTGGGCCATCCCCATAATGTACAAAAATTTGCATGGAATCGCAAAGCTATCCACACCCATGAATGGAGAGAAGCAGTCATCTGTTTTGCTCAAAACATTCCAATGCCTGTTCTTATTGAAGAATTTAAGCGTTATTATTACACATCTCCAAAACAAAAAAGGGTTTCCGGAGGCACACCAGATCAAGATTCCAGGCCCCTTTGCGCAAGTGATTGCCCCGTCATTCAAGAGCTTCCAAATGATATACTGGAGAACATTTTTTCAAGAATCTCACTGGATGATTTGATAACTTCAATATCAGTTTCTAATGATTGGGCTGCTGTTTATGCTTCTAGACGTTTCCAATCGGTCTATGACAGAACAGTTGGGGCATGAAAACCCTAGGTCTCAAGGCTGCCTGTGATGGTTTATTTTTTGTGGCTTGGTCTGACTTTACTTTATTTGTTGTCAATCCTCTCACTGCCAAGTTCAAACATTTGCCAAGGATATGTCCACATAATAGAGGCTGTGATAAATTTGTCAAGTGTCTCATTGTTCATGGAACAACTAAGCTGCAAGTTAATAGAGATTCAGGGGATTATATAGTTTATTTGTTTGGTAATTGGCAGGACAGAAGGGAAAGTTTTGTGCATGTTGCTAGGTATACCTCCACTACAAAGTTGTGGACAGTGCAGCCAATCTCCATGCTTGGAAATGGTATACCTCTCTTCTCCACAATTTTTCCCTCTCCTCTGTGGAGTTTTTGTCGTGATAATGTGATTACTTGTGTCTCAAGCACCAGTGAATACTTTCATTATTCATGTGATAATAATAATAATAACAACCAACCCTATGCCATGGTCAATGGAAATTTGTTATTGAATGGGCCGGCAATGATGGACTTCGAATATCGTCATGGCAAGATATGTTACTGTAATGTTTCACTGCCCACTTTCGTTACCTGTGGTGGACGACTGATACTGGTTTGGTTTTGTTAGGGTTTTTGAGGGATTTCGGTGGATTTTATTTTTGTTTATTTGCTTCTTTGGATTTCTTCAAAGACCATGTAATAATCCTGTTGATGGTAGAGCTATATGCTGGTTATTGTCCCTGGGCTTGGTATTTGATGTTCTGTAAACTTGTCTGCTTTTTGATCTGGATCTCTGTTGCTCTCAATGAGCTCTCTGTTGATCTCTGTAATTGCAATCTGAATATGCACTATATGGTTTTACTATCTCATCGTTATGGTTTCTTCCGTAAGTGTTTTTAAAAATGACATGTTTCACGAAATAGTTTTGGATTCTGATGTCACATAGACACTTTTTTTTGGTTCAACTATTCTGTAATGGTCCCCTGCATAAGGGGGTTGGGTTTTTATGTCAGGTCTCTGTATCATAGGATTTGTGAGAGATTTTTCGGCGACAAATGGTATTTCATGTGATTTTCGCCGAAAAATCTCTCACAAGCTTGATATGGATCACAGAAGCCTCAACTCTATAATCATAGGGTTTGTTCTGCGACTGCCATACTTGTAATTAATGTTGTGTAATGGGTTTCTGCATGTTCTGTTTCGAATCGATACTTCTGTAACATTGGGCTGGTTCTGTTGTTTGAGCACTAAATGCATTCACATAAGGCACATGTCAAAGCATGTCAATGCTCTCGTACACGCAATTGGCCAATTAGTTGCCTAACGGTAGATAGGTCGGTGCTGTTTTGTGTTGTAATTTAGGCTAGACCAGTGGTTTTTTGATGGTTGAGAGTAGGTTTAAATGTGCAAAGATTGCAGGACTGCATCGATTAATGGGTCTCCTTCACATATCCACCATGCTCTGTAGTGACTGTATTAGCTGTAAAGTTCCCAAGTCTGACATTCTCTGTGCTCAGCAGCCCTGTTATTCTGCTTTTAGTTACATTCAGCAGAGAATAAATTTCATTTTGATTTGTGTAAAATAAACCTTTTATTGCAGGCATTATATTGTTTTTTATTTCAGGATGTGGTTACTCCAGACTCATGAATTTTCTGAATGTATGGCAATGAGGCCTTCCCCTATAGCTTATAGGTATGTCATTCTTGTGTTTACTACTTCATTTTACATTCCCGTGGTGTGGGCATTACCGTCTCGTCTAATTTTCATGGGTTTGGATGTGCCAGAGGATGTGTGCTGGTATCGTCGAGCTGGTTCAAGTATTCATGGGACAAGAGAACAATGGATTCCATTACCATCGTGGTGAAAACTCTCAGGTCTGCATTTATCGTTTTTCCCTCAATTCCTTGTTATTGTCGTTTTGTGTTCCTCAAAGGAACGTGTTTGGTTCTCATGCAAACTATTTTTCTCTGGCTGTTTAGGGTATCCACAGTGGAATGGAATTCACCAAACTATACCAACGGAACCAAGAGCAACTTCTCTTCAAGTGTGCTATGTATCTATAGGTATGGATTATTAACCCTTGTCTCAGAAAAATAACTCCCCTATTTACTTTTTTTCATTTATGCTACCTGTAGCCATGGTGTAAGCCTCGACTGGTTGTGGCTCTGTGACCTCAACCAGTTCACTTGGTTTATCAGTGGGTATTTCAGGGCACCATTGATGGTCGCTACAATGCTAATGCTTTCCCTCGTACATTTAATTAGGAGTGTTATGCATATCTCGGTGCCTGCTGCGACCGAGTGTCGTAGTTTCTTAGTCTACGTATCCTCATTCTGGTATGTGCCTGACCTTATAGGTGGAATCAGGTGGCTCAGATTTCTGGTGCATTCGGTCTTTCATGATTAGCCCCATCTCCAGTATCTCATGGCAACTCAAGCTCAAGCCTCAATGAGCAACCATCAAGAGCATTCTGAGTGTTTCTCCACCCCCAGTTAAAATGTCACTCAGTTCTTGCTGCATTATCTCTTTTAAGTCATTCTCTTTCCTCTCCATTTTCAATTACAAGCCCACCTTCAATCGCATAAAACACTCATACTTTGTCAGTCAATGTACACCCGATTCAATAACCCACAACTTCAACCCCTTTCAGATCACCTTCAAAAACCTAGGTATTTCTCAGTTGATATATGCACAACACAAAAACAGCATTCTCAAGGATGTGGTTAAGCAAACTCTGTCAATGGCATCCATGCTCGTGTTCACCTTTCTAATTCAGCAACTGCAATTGACACCATCTTTAGCAATTACCCAAATCCTGAACTCAGACTTTCAATCCAACATGGCCTCAAAGAGCCAGAAGCAATAAAATTCCCAGACCTTCAGCTACCCAACAACTTCACCCATGTTATTGACATAGCCAGGGTCTTATCTCCAGCGCAAGCAGTGGAGATTTCACAAGAGTTGCAGGCTTTAGAAGACAAGTCAGAGTGGAAAATGAGAATCCTTACAAGGTCTGGGCCATCCCCATCTCCTTCAAATAAATCCTTCAGGGACATATGGCGCCCTGATGACAGGACTGTGATTATAGTAGAGGACATCTCTTCCCCAAACATTTTGAATTTCGGCACAGGATTAATAGTGGGTTCCAGGCTTCCTCGTCAATTCTTCGGTGAGCTGCAGCCCAGGTATGGGAATCAGTTTTTTTATATCGGAAGAGGGCTATTAGGCAGCCATTTTTAATACAATTGATGGCATCAAGCAATGCATTATTAGGGAAGAGGGATGCAATAACGTGCCTGGTTTGACAGATGACCTGTACTTTTTAACTCTTGCGACGTCCATTGCTGGGGGTTGTGTGTTTGGGTTTGCTACTCGGCTTAGCCCTCAGGGCAGAGTGGAGGGTTCATGGCAGTGGGTTGTTCTTCTTTCTCTAACTCTGATATAAAAGTCTGGGAATTTTTTATTTTGCAGAAGTTCAGGGCTCAAATGCAACTCATGTTTATTAGTATCCTCAGGAGGGTTGTCAGCCAGATTTCTTAACGCTTGGGATTTCTGTACCCACGTTTTGTTTAATTAATTAAGTTATTATGTTTTGGATACCAATCAATATTGAAATCTTTCAAATTGTTTAATTAATAAGTTATCATGTTTGGATACCAATCAATGATTTCTTAACGCTTGGGATTTATGTACCCACGTTTTGTTTAATTAATTAAGTTATTATGTTTTGGATACCAATCAATCTTGAAATCTTTCAAATTGTTTAATTAATTATCATGTTTGAATACCAATCAATCTTGAAATCTTTCGAATCACTGTAAGACGATCTTTCTGATTATTTTTACGCTACATCATTTTTATAGTTTTTATATGATTGCGAAATTTAGCTCAATATGGTGCGACTATTAAACATTTTACATTTTAAACTTTCATGAAACAGTGAATGGCTTTTTGCAGATGGGGTACCTGAGTACATTTTTGTGATAAGTTGACACATTCTTTTTCAAAAAATATTTTATTTAATCAAGTTTTTGGGTTAAATATGTTTAAATGATGAATGCAGTAAGATTGACATGTAATGCTCTGGTAAATAATTGATTATTTTACCTTAATTACATTATGGAGGTGGTTATCATTAAAGAGAATTAGTTTAGAAATTTAATACTTTGGTAAATAATTGATTATTTTACCTTAATCACATTATGGAGGTGGTTAACATTAAAGAGAATTACTACATTATTTACAAAGAGTCTCTCCCAACAAAAGATGAAGAATTTAATTTTGATTATCAGCGTAATTACATTAAGAAAATAGTTTTCCCTTCAAAATGTCAATTGTTTTGATCCTGGGTAACAGCGTGTATAAAATTTCTCTTTTATATTAAAATTCAAACACCATCACACTCTGTAAAATTCCACCAAAAATATCCCTGTTTATCAAATATTCAGTTGGATGTCATAGATTATTTGCAATGAACATGACACTTTGAATCCTCGTTGATTTTTGTATGGACATGAATTCAAATGATTTATCAGGAAGCATTCGTCCATCTTTGAGTTGTTATTCTAGTTTTAGTTACATTCAGCAGAGAATAAATTTCGTTTGGATTTGTGTAAAATAAATCTTTTATTGCAGGCATTATTGGAATAAAGAAAATATTTATTTTTTCATGAGGTGCCAAGTGTCACTACTGAAAAATTCTATAAAAGAGGGAGAAATTTAGTGAGAAAGGGACTTTTTGAACACCCTACTATTGGATTAATATCCTAATGACATTGTGTACTTAGAGTAACTATCAATATTTGTGGTGATTTTAGTAAAAATGGAGGTCATGTTCTTCTGTTCATCTCCTCAATGGGTATTGAATTCCCTTCTTCGTCATAATGTTTGTAAGATTTATCTCTTTCTTTCATAGGCTTTGGCGTCCTACTTTTGTAAGATTTATTTCTTTCTTTTGTAGGCTTTTGCTTTTAATTCCTGCTTTTCTGAGCTACGATGCTTTAAAGGAAACTAATCTTAGCCTTTTTCTCGATCTAGGTGGTTTGTAAGGAATAAAAAATAAGATGTGATATACCCTAGTAGATGTTGTTACCTTTTTCTCCAGCTAGGCATACTTATATTTGTTCCTTAATGTTAGTGCATCTAGGGATAAATTAGAAAAAAACATACTAATCTATAAAATTTTAAATGCATACAATTCAGGTTGTGAAAGCATAATAGTTGAAAAGGGCTTGAGATACCAACATTAAGACCTTAAATGATTTACAAAATGTAGGCCATCATTATATCATTTAATGGGAGAATTATGAGTACCCATCAACATCGTTACCGTAGGTTTACTCCCATAAAATGGTTTTGGGCTCAATGTCAATAGTCAAAATATCATCTACATAATAGTCAACATTTTTTATATCCCCTTCAATGGGATTCAATTTGAAGGAGCCACACTTGATTCTTCTTTACCTTCACTATGTTAAGCCACTTTAAGTACATATAGGTTATAGTTTTAATGTTACAGTTAATGTGCTAGGTATTAAAGTTTATGTGTTGTAACATTTTAGGAGTTACAATGTCTTTATGATGAGAGTGTACTAGGGGTCATAATTTCTAGAATTCATTGTGTTAAAAATCATATTGCACTATGGTTTACTTAATATTAGAGTTAGTCCCTTAAGGATTATAAGGTAATCAATGCCATTTTTTCTTAATGGTAATAGTGGTTAGAAGTTGCATTTTGGAAGGGATTGTAATTCTCCAAGAGTGATCAAAGTAAATTATGTTTATATGGGATATGGGACATATAAGTATTTTGACTTTCATAATGGTTTTTGGTTAAGACACATATTGTATTTGATATTATAGTGACCATAGTGGTGAAAGGTTACATTAAGAAAGGGAAACAATTAGTGGGGCTAATATATAGTGCAATATATATGAATATCTAATAATAAATTCATTATAAGTATTTTCATTCTTTATGAAAGTATTTTTTTGGTGTATTTGCGTTCTTCAATTTATGCCTTACGGCGTTTCCTTTGCAACATCTGGTGCAAATGCTAGTTTTAATGGATTTGATATGAATGTACATATGGATCGTTTATTCTAATTGTATGAGATTATTGATTTTTTAATTATTATTTTTAATTGATTTTATTTAAAATGTGACTGAATTTTTTGGAATGGTAAATTTGAATTTTGGCGTGCAAATTTTTTTTTGAGGATATTGATTTCTTTTTAATAGAAATATGCAATTTCTAAAAAAAATCATCTTATTTTAACAAAAAAAAACATAAAATATCTAATAATAAAATAACATGTTATTTAATTCTTAAGTACTATAGAGTTTTTACTCATAAATTTTTTTATTTTAATAATATAAAATTGTTGGACACCTAATCCTCAATGGGTTAGTGTGGAAGCGAAATAGACAAAAGGAAGTCCAAGAGACCTTGGGATGTGGAACCCAATGGTCAAACCATGTACTATAAATGTATATCTCTTGTTAATAAAAATGTATTCTCATGTTTTATCTTTCATATTATCTTGCTGCCATGTGTGTGTTTAACATGGTATCAGGGTAGGCGTATTCCTGCCCTGCATAATTTCTTTGAGCCATTTGTTTTATGGCCTTTATGTGAAGATCATTTCTGCCATCAATTCTGCATTTCACGAATATTTTCTCAGCTAAATTTTAGCTGCAACCTATTATTTCTCTAGCGCCATTTTTATTCACCTGCATATAAAAGTACTGCTCCTCTGCTTTGCTCTGACATATAATACCCTGTTGGTACGCTACCCATAACGCTGCTGGTATCTGCTCGCTGCGCCGCACTGACATATAATCCTGATACATATAACACTGCGTTGCCGGTTTATGGTATAATCCTGATACGTTTTTTATGCCGGTTTTAGAGCATTTGTCAGAATAGAGGTAATGTTTGATATTAGTTATGAGCATTTTGATGAACCTTTCTTTGCACGTCAGTTTTTTTTGTCTGAACTGCACCTAAGTGCTCTGCCATTCTAGATGCTAATTTGTCTATTCTTATCTGTTCTAACCCGATTTAACCTTGGATAGCATTGTATGCATAATGCATCAACATATCCTTCATCGTAAGTTACTCCTCTCTGCCTCAGGAATGCCCGCCTGATAGATTACCAAAATATAGTATCCGTTTCACTGTTCACATGTCTGTTTCATGGTAAATATGCTTGTTCCTCATCTCCTACAGGCTTAACGCTTTGCTAGTAGCTCGACTGTTCATTTGTCATAGGCTCTAGGTGTACAATCCTAAGAAGTTACGCCTTCCCAAGGTCATGAGCGCCGACGTTGTGAACCTTTTGACTATTTGAATGAATGCCATGAAACCCCAGCTTTATTTTTGAAGCCCATGAATGTTGCGGATTGCATAAGGCATCTCCAACAAATAATTGAAGGTTTATTTTCTGGGTAAACTAAACTGAGAAGTCCATTCTAAAAATCCGTTCTACACTCACACAATGCGCGATAAAAATTCAACCGAGGGGAATCCCCTAGGTTGTTCTGGTCAAGGCAGTAGTGTCAGACTTCGAATTAAGAAAAGGAATCCGCTTTCGGTAAAATGAGCTCACGCAATGGTAATGACACAATGGCAATGAATTCATATTATTAAGAGAATACCCAGAATGGTCGGCTCGTTGAATCAATCTTCTCTACTCCTATCGTCCATATTTTCCATATTTTGCCACTAGAAAAGCGTATTTGGCGTCGAATTCAAGTGGATTTGACACTGTGGCTCCTGCCCTGCTCCTCCACCATATAACTCTTCCAGATCAAATATAATTTCCTCGCTTGAAAAAGAACACAGCGACTCCAAAGTGTTGATTGCCACTGTCATTTGTATATTAATCCAACATGAAAGCATGAAGTTAATCATGCGCTTTCATTTGTATATTAATCCATGGTGAAAATATGTAGTTAATCTTGGCAACAACTCGTTACTATTTCCTTTAATATGCTAAAAGGTATGCTTTCTGTAAATGCTGACATTCTTTTCTGGAAAAGCAATATAAGAATAACAAAAAATGTTATCTATTTAAAAAGGAAAAACCAGTGTCTGGAATGCTCACTGTTAGACTGAGCAATGTCAAAAAGTTCTACGTTGGTGGGGTTGCACTTGATATCATCTCGAAAAAGCCTCATGTAATACTCCAAGTTCCATGGGCATTGAGTTTTGAATGATGCATGTCGCTGGTTATGAACCTAGAAGCATTGAAACAATAGCTTACGATCTTGAATCTATGTTAGAGTTCGTGTGCTGGTTATGAATAATCATAGTGATTATGTATAGGTTATGACAACCGACTATGTATGATCTAGAACTCCGTTATTTATTCTTTGCGCGCGTTGGGTTATACCGTGATTGATTTGCATTGAGTACTAAATAAAAGAGACATTATAATGAATGTTGGAACGTGATGAATATTTAGCTCTGTGATTGAATACTAGAGCGTGATTTGTGTTTCCACATTGAAGAATCTCCAACATCATTGTGCATGCCGAGCACTTCTGTACGTTGAGATTTTGAAGGCAGTGTGTTCGAATGGAGCCAAGTCCATGCATAACTCCTAGTATGTTGCATTGAAATTTTTGAAGGGCTATATTTGGTATTTGTATTTTGAAGACCGCATATCATATGATGCATGAATTAACTACTGGGCATATGCGTGTGTCTGAATAGTTCTAGAAGACCATCTTTGGCACACCACAGCAAGCAATTTGCAGTTTATGAGATTATGTACAACTCTTTCTCTGGCGATCTGTAATCCCACAATTACAACTGTTCCACATGCTATCATCAATGGTTACAAGAATGTATTAGCAGTCGCCATTGAACTTGAATATTATTTTCCACTGGCCGAGAAAGTGAAGGAGTATTTGAAGGATCCAAGCAAGTTTGTAGTTGTTGCTACCCCAGTGTAGCATTGTATTTAAAACTCATTATAGTCTTTTTCTACATATATATGCATTGATTCCTTGATTCGACTGCTGCATAAGAGTTTGGTGGGCTGTATAAAGGCAACGATTGTTTTGACAAATAAAAGTAATCTTTTGTGGAGAAAAGTTTAGTTGGTTGTATTATTAGAACATAGCGCTGGTCATGAATAAACTCTTATTTTTATGTAATGGATTGTAATTGGTGCTTGCTGGTTGGACACTAATCATTTGTTGCACATTTATAAAGGATATTGTTGTGTACTATGAGTGATATTTCTTTTCTGCATTGAGTAGTAGTTGTGATTAGTTTTTTAAGGTGTAATTCTGACATTGAAGAAAAAATGGATAGAATCAATGAAATATTAGAGTTCCCAAAACTCTGATATTGTCTACCACTCATGATACATTAAAAATCAGAAAAGTTTCTCTCACAGACATTCAAGTCTGTCTACAAAATGCAGAAGAGAAAATTATTCTTTTGCAGCTCGAATCTCAGCTACAGCAAGAAGAATTAAAACAGAGAAGTCATTTTGAATCTGTTTCTGTTCAGAAGATTGAAACAGAATCCCATAAAGCAGCAAGGTTACATGCAGATACAAAAGTTCAGCTTGCACTTCCCAAGCCCATCATCAGACCTTGGGAAGAGCTTGTCCATAACAAGCACAGAACTGGTCATGGATATGACAAGGACGTGTCCTTTCATATTCCAGACTACGCCAAGCCCATTCAGTTTCAGAGTGTTGGATTCCTTCATGACAGTTCACCTCTAGCTATTCCAGATTCTGCCCCTCTTCCACAACAACAACAACAGATTGTGAAATGCCAACACTGTGACCGAGTTGGCCATCTGAAAGATCACTGTTTTGATCTTCATCCATGTAAGCACTGTCATAAAACCAATCATTCTTCAAATAGATGCTTCAGAAACAAGTCTCCTGCAAGAACAAAGATTCATCTAGGATGGATCACTTCTTGGCAATGGGCATCAATAGCCAAGAAGATATTCCAATCACATGTCAGAACTTGTTCTAGAGTATTGAATAGTCTTGCAGTTGAGTTTTCTCCATCATCTCACCTTGTATCTGACCGGGGGGGGGGGGGGGGGAATGATGGTCATCTACAAGCTTCAAAATCACATCAAGCGAGCCTAAGCCATAACCTGCCACACCAATTTCAGAGTTGTCGCCAAAGACAAAGATGCCCCTGAGCATGCTTTTAGTTGGTAATCTGGGACACTTCCTTTATTAGAAGACTTCAACTTGTTGCCAGTTTTGGAAGAATTCCAGGAACAAAATTGAGAACACTTTCTCTAGCAGAAGACTTCATTTTCTTGCTAGTTTTGGAAGAGTTCCAAGAATTGCATTAAGCATTCCAGAGTTGTTGGTCATCCTTAAACCATCACAGGTTGAGACTTCCCTTTTTAGGTTGAAGTTATCCCTTTTATGCGGGGTGAAACCTCCCTTTCATGGTTGAAGGTTTCTCTCTTCAAAACATCAAGAGCACTTCCTCTAGCAGAAGACTTGAGCTTCATGCCAAACTTGGAAGAGTTCTGGGAATTGCACTAAGCATTCAAGTGTTGGTGGTCATACTTAAACCACCGCCCTTTATACCAACATTTCATAGAGCACATTCAACCTAGTGCTGCTATCCATTATAACCCTTCGGATTAAGGGGGAAAATGTTGGACACCTAATCCTCAATGGGTTAGTGTGGAAGCGGAATAGACAAAAGGAAGTCCAAGAGACCTTGGGATGTGAAACCCAATGGTCAAACCATGTACTATAAATGTATATCTCTTGTTAATAAAAATGTATTCTCATGTTTTATCTTTCATATTATCTTGTTGCCATGTGTGTGTTTAACAAAAATAAAAATCTTATTTGACTAATATATTGTGGAAATTATATAGTATTATAAACTAGCACAACTATGCTAATAAATGTAGTTGATAAACGCCTATAAGCCTATATCAAGCACATATATCAATTATCAATAATATTAAGAATTAATGTTATTATCAATAATATTAATATAAATATAATAACCATATTAATAATAATTAATATTATATTAAATAATAATATAATAATAAATAAATGAAGATAATAACAAAAATTATATTAATAATCATTTAATAAATAATAAAGAAGTGATTGTGAAATAAACATTTAATAAAAATCAAACAACAATTTAAATGTGGTTGATATGAAATTCATCTTTAAACACTCCACCAGAACATCATTATTAAACGTTATCCTCTTCCAAAACACACCGAGACCAATGACAAAAGCTACACCAATTCAAATTAACAGGATAATGACCATGACCATTCACACTTTCCAACCAGTCCCTTTTTGCACTGTCTTGCATTTTTGTGTATCGTTGAAAAGAAAAAGGCAGTGAAATCTACAAACCATCTATTGATTTCACTCTTGATATAGTTGTAAATGTCAGACCCTGCTTCTCTCTGTCTCTAATGTCTACAGTGGCTCATTGCAAGGGAATACTATTAAACCCAAGAGATAAATATTATAAACCCTAAGATAAATATTTGTCACAATGCGAAGTTGGAATATGGTTGACCATGATTGATTTTCACATGGAGACAATGTTTGTCATAATGTGAAGTTGGACAATGGTCGACGATGGTTGATCTCCATATTAAGACAATCTTTTTCACAATGCAATGTTGGGCCATGGTTGATATCCATATTAAGACAATCTTTTTCACAATGCAATGTTGGGCCATGGTTAACCACGATTATTGACCATGGTTAACCATGATTGAATCCGAAGGTATTATAAACCCAATGGAATAATATTAAACCTTAAGGGATTAATACTATAAATGCAAGGTATATAAACCCTAAAGGGTTTGATATTATAAACCCAAGGGAATAATAAATCCCAAGGGATCAAAAACCCAATAGATTGATAATATAAACACAAGGAAATAATATTAAACTCAAGGGATCAGTATTATAAACCCAAGGTATATAAACCCTAAGATAAATATTATAAACCCAAGGGATAAATATTATAAGCTCGGGTAATATAAACTGTAAGATAAATATTATAAACCCTAACATAAATATTTGTCACAATGTGACATTCGAATATGGTTGACCATGATTGATTTTCATATTAAGACAAATAAACCCTAGAATAAACATGGTTGACCATGATTCATCATCATTGATTTTCATACTGAGACGATGTTTATCACAACTTGACGTTGGACCATGATTGATGTTGGACCATGATTAACCATTGTTGATTTTCATATTGAGACAATCTTTGGCACATTGTGACATCGGACCATCAATGACCATGATTGTAAACTCAAGGGATTTATATTAAACCCTAGGGTTAATATTATAAACCCTATGAATAATATTATACCCTAGGAATATGAACCAAATAAACCCAAGGGATTTATATTATAAACCGAATGGAATAATAAACCAAAGGGGTTAATTCTAAAATCCAAAGTTATTATAAACCCAGGGAATAATATTAAACCCAAGGGATTAATTCTAAAATCCAAAGGTATTATAAACCAAGGGAATAATATTAAACCCAAGGTATTAATATTATAAATGCAAGATATGTAAACCCTAAAGGGACTGATATTATAAACCTAAGGGAATAATAAATCGAAGATATTAATACTAAAAATTCAGGTTATTAAAAACCTAATGGATTGATAATATAAACCCAACAGAATAATATTAAACCCAGGGGATTAATATTATAAACCCAAGGTATAGAAACCCTAACATAAATATTATAAACACAATGAAATAATAAACTCAGGGGATTATAAACCCAAGGGATAAATATTATAAACCCAAGGAATACAAACCCTAAGATAAATATTATAAACCCTAAGATAAATATTTGTCACAATGCGACGTTGGAATATGCTTAACCATGATTGATTTTCATATTGAGACAACGTTTGTCACAATGTGACGTTGGACAATAGTTGACCATCATTGACCATGTTTAATCTCTATATTGAGACAATCTTTGTCACAATGCAACATTGGACCATGGTTGACCATGGATGACCATGGTTGTGACAATGTGATGTTGGACCAAGAGATAGTCTTTCTCACAATGTGACCATGGTTGATCATGGTTGTTGACCATGATTGAACCCAAAGGTATTATAAACCCAAGGGATTAATATTATAAACCCAAGGGAATAATATTAAACCCATGGGATAAATATTATAAACCCAAGGAATATAAGCCCTAATATAAATATGTTTAGGCCGATAGGCCTTCTTTTGAATAAGTCGGTTGTCTACACTTTTCGTGTGCATCTAACATCTGTACACAGATTTTGAGGGAACCCTTCTGCTCTTCACTTGACATCTACGCACACCATTTTCCAGATTTCTAGGAGACTGCGTTTGAATTTTTAATGGAGTTTATGGCACTGAACATGGAGGACATATATGGCACACATCAGTATGTGCAAATTTATATTTATGACCACATATGGATGACATATGTATGTGCACAATTATATTCACTACTTAGTTACGCTATCCTCGCCAACTTGTTTCTTCGTTTCCTAATTATCGTCATAGTCACAGTTCTACAACTCACCAAAAATGTGTAAACAACACATACTGGGTAATGTTCCCCGCCCTAGAGTCGAGCGTAGTTGGTTCCCTGAATCCCCAAAACCCTACTTAACATCGAAACCCAATGATCAAGAACGAAACCTAACTGTTATCCTGTGATCGGTTTCGCTAATGCCCTCCCTGCTTTCATTTCACGCGGAGCCCCAATTAAAATTCATCCAACCCCATCCACAGTTGCAGACGGAGGTATCGGTCAAGAAATATCTCATCAACGAATACGGCTGGAAACAACATCATCAGATGGAATTCCATAGATTTGACCAAAAAATCCACATTGTCTTCTGGGTTTTGTTTTCACAGGAAGAAAACTGAGTTTTGATGTGGATATTTGGGTCAAATCTATGGGGTTTCCATCAACTGATCTTGTTAATGTCCAGTTCTGTAAACAGGGTTTTGGTTCGCACGTTAAACAACTGTGGTGATAATCTCAAGGATTCAAACTTCTGGAGACATGGTTTCTTTGCAAGGTATTTGTTAGGCTAGACTCAAATCTTGAATGAATTTGACAGAATAAACAGATTACCCAAACCTGTGGCTTTTTAACTGAAGAAATAATTTTTCAGGGTTGTAACTGACTACACTTTCTTGTAATACTCTCATATTGGGAAAGGCATCTTTGCTTCATTCTGATAAGGCAAGCACCCTTCCAAACTATCGACAGTGGAGATGAGTGGTTCAACTTACAACAGTTCTCTGGCTCCTTCAGCATTAAAAGAGTCTAAAAGGGGTATTTGTAATATCAAAGTCATACTGTTATAGCATTTTCGAGGAGCATAATCAGAGATGGAAGCAATTTTTCCAGATGCTTCTATTGTAAGCCCGAGTCCGAAGGCATAGAAAATCAAAAGAGAAACCCTGAGATAACCCCTACCAAACCGAGAGCCTTGCCCTCAACCCTCCTCCTGCGTGGACGATTTCACCAAAGAGACATTGAGCAGAAGACGAAGAATAGTAGAGAAAATCCTAACAAGTTTTTTTTCAAGCTCTTCGCCCATAATTGAAATGCCCACCATTCTGCCTGCGGCCACCATTTCGCCCACCCATAACTCTGAAATCTGTGTATTCTCTGGCTCGCCTTTCTTCACTCTTTGCAGTACAAAATTCCTCGGTACAGTCAGAAATTGAAGTTGGCCCCTTTTATCCATCTAATTATTATTAGGAGTTGGAGGTGAACTATTTTCCCCTTTTCTGTCTTTCATGTGAATATTGATTTTGTTCTTCCTGTAGGGTCCCCCTTTATGATGAAGACCGATTGACTTAATTTTTTATTTTTTATTTTTTAGTCTCTCTATTCAGGCTAGCGTTCTGTGTAAGAGGATTTGCTCAGAGATATTTTCTGGAAAGGTCCAAGCCAACATTTAATACTAGGTACATATTTATAGACCTCTTAACTATTCTGGGGATGTGAGAATTACAATGTTTGGCAATTGTACAAATGATTCTGTAAAATTATGAATCTTTATATGTATTAAATAAATCATCCGCATTGTTTAGTAAATCATGGTATTGAGTTTTGAATTCCTCATAATATTGGTTGCATCTCTTTTGTAGTTGCAGTGACTTCTATAAAAGGACTGGCACTTTGATGCGTATAAATAAGTGAGTTTCCATTTTCAAAATAGATTTCTCATCTTTTGCGTTGGGAATTAGAAAGATACACGTACAATATCCAACGGTATTGTATGCAAGAACATGAATAAAATTTATTGTAGGTAATTCGATTTCTCTAATTGCATTGTGTGTTAGTCACAATAAGTTTACTTTTAAACAAATTACATTCCATTCATCACGCCCCAAATTTTATTGTTTAGCCCGATTTAAATTTATTCATGATTGTAGGTATTTTTATTTTGATAACAAATTTTGAAAATATTTTGAAATTTGAAACTTAAAGTTGCTATTGTATGACATTTAAAGATATTCCCAAAATATGGGATCGAGATAAGTTGAGAAACATTGTGCATATGCGTTGTGTTGTCTTTGTTGGTTGTCTGTCTCTTCTAAGAGTATATATATTGATCACTGTTCATGTTTTGTCTCATATCTGTGAGAGGGTGGAGAAATGAGAGAGAGGAGACTGGCAGAGGAACGTTTTGATGGCAATAGGAGAATATGGCATGGAATTGGTAGCTTGTTGTTCATGGGCTTCTACTCCATATAGTCGGCTTTTGTCCACCCAAAGAATGATATTTTCATTTTAATCTCTTCCGTGGCAACTATTTCTTTGGATTCCTTTAGACTTGCATAGGTACATAGGTACAAGGCACTTACATTATTTATTTGGTACATCATTTTAGGATTGACATGAGTATTTAGAATTGTTTTATTTTTCCTGAAATATAATGTTATTGTGTAGATGGTACTTTTAATCCTGAGGCTGCACATTCTTCTGTGTAGATATTTCTCTTGTGTCTGTAGTTGCCCATGCCTCTATGTTGTCTTTATTTTTATAAACAGAATATGGAAAATATGTTGTGTTGTCATTATTTTCATAAATATCTTTTAAAGTTTTTTTTAGCACACTAATTAATTTAATATATAAATATAGACACTTTATTTGTAAGGAATGATTTTAGGGATTTGGCATGTTCTGAAAATCAAATACTTCCACGTGAGATAGGTGTTGTCATTTATGTAAAAAAATGAATCTAGATAGATTTTTTAGAGCAATAAACGAGAGTGAATTTCATGACGAGTCAAATTCCTCATATTAAAAAACTAAAGTTTGAAATTATAATCAAACGAAAATTACTTATAAAATAAATTCAATGTGCTAAATTACTAAGAAAAATCTTTAATTCAAAACTGAAATATGTATTTCTCTAACTCTGGTCATAGTCTTGGTTGTAATGGGAACCTATATATTCAGAAATTGGTGACCTGAATATTTAACCCATCAAATCCATAGAAGATCCCCTGGTGCAAATCAAAACAATAGTAATAAAATCTATAGAAGATCATTTGGTGAAAATCAAAACAACATTAATCTAAAACAAGTGTATTATTGGAAATCCAATCCACTTTTTTCCAATTTTGTGTAAAATTTGATTTATTGGAATGGTAAGTTGAGTTGTTTTATCTAAATAATTCATTTTTTAATTTTTTAATAGATATTTAATATATTTATACATTTTAAAGAAACTTTTAAATAACTAACTAAACATTGTAATTTAAATATAAATTGTGAAATATTTAAAATTTTGTATCATTAAATTATGATAGTAAGAGTATAACCAAAATCCTACAAGCTAAATATATCAACAACTTATGATTTAACAAGAGTTGCCACTAGAATAGTCAACTTTCATCATTTCAATATTTCAATTATTATTTTAATTGTGTATTACTTAACTGAAACACGCTAAACAACCTAAATCTAATACGATAATTATTATTTCAAATCAAATTACAACTTTTCTAATTTAATAATTCTATTGGCCTCTCTTTGTACCTTTTGGGACAACTGCTAGTATAAACCCTAAGATAAATATTTGTCATAGTGCGATGTTGGAAAATGATTGACCATGGTTGATCTCCATATTGATACAATTTGTGTCCCAATGAGATGTTGGACCATGGTTGACCATGGATGATCATGGTTGTGACAATGTGAAATTGGACCAAGACACAATTTTTTTCACAATGTGACCATCGTTATTGACCATGATTGACCATGTTTGACCATGGTTAAGACAACCTTTATCACAATGTGACCTTAGAATATGGTTGATCATGGTTGATATTCATATTGAGACAATGCTTGTCACAATGCGACATTGGTTGATTTTCATATTGAAAAAATATTTATCGTAATGTGACATTGGACCATGGTTGACCATGATTATAAACCCAATGGATTTATATTAAACCCAAAGATTAATAGTATCAACCCTATGAATAATATCATACCCTAGGAATATGAAGGCTTAGATTAATAAACCCTATAAATTATTATTTTATAGTTTTTTTAATGAAAACAAATAAAAAATATAATGCAAAATCTTAAAAACAAATGAATAATAGATAATGATTTCTTTTTCATATTGAGACAATGCTTGTCACAATGCGACATTGGTTGATTTTCATATTGAGAAAATATTTATCGCAATGTGATGTTGGACCATGGTTGACCATGATTATAAACCCAAAGATTAGTATTATAAACCCTGTGAGTAATATTATACCCTAGGAATATGAAACCTTATATTAATAAACCATATAATTTATTATTTTATAGTTATTTTTAATGAAAAATAAATTAAAATATAGTGCAAAATCTTTAAAACAAATGAGTAATAGATAATGATATATATATATATATAAAATAAAATGAAACGAAATAAATAATCGTTTGTAAATTCATTTACTATAATTTCATTTGAATATATTAAATTTTTAAAAAATATAACATGTGAAACATTATTAATGGAATTTTGAATCTATAAATTTACAATTATATATATTTTCTGATTTCATCTATTTTACTTATAATCCACTTACAATGTAATGCATTTCGATTTTTAAAAATAAAAAATATATTTCAAAACATCAACCATAATTTCTAAATTTCATAATTTATTAATCATGGGGAAATTATCATGGAACTTATTAATATAAACAATGTACTTCATAAGTAAAATATTTCCATGTTTGATTTTAGACTTTTGTGATCCATACTAATTTTGATAAAGTCCTTCAGATTAATCACATCATAAGTTGTTGGTTAATTTATGATGTGACTAATATGAAAGACTTTATCAAAATATTTCAATGTCAACTAATATGTATAATGAAAAAAAAAAAAAATCATGATTAAAACATTTTTAAGCATTTCAAGTAATGTTATTGTTTTATATATTGGACTATATTTTTCTGTCAATTTTATTTTTGAGATGCAAACATAGCTTTTCATGATTAAAACATTTTTAAGCATTTCAAGCAATGTTATTATTTTATATATTGGACTATATTTTTATGTCAATTTTATCTTTGAGATGCAAACATTTTTTTTTAAATTCTACATTTTAAGAAAATGTGCAACTTGCAGCCCACATTCTTTGAGAGTGAGCAGAAGATTGGAGTAGACAATATGATCTTTGAACAACTTGAGGGACACCTTCACACCCAAATGGATGAAATTTATTTGCACGGTAGTGAAGATGTTGGAAAATACCTTGTTATATATTTGGTTATATATAAATGAATGTTATAAATAATAATGAGAAACTTATGATGGAGGAACTTATTAGAATTGGAATTTTTTTTTTTTTTTTTTTTTTTTTTTTTAAGTAATAGACCATTTAGCTAAATAAAATTTGCTTATATATAAATGAATGTTATAAATAATAATGATGACTTATTGGGATTGGAATAATCTCAACATGGAAGAACTCATTAGAAATGGAATAATCTTAAATCCCTAAGAAATTGGCGGTTGGGGAACCACCTGAGACAAATCTAATTTTTTAAATTTATTAAAAGTAATGGACAATTTTGCTAAATAAAATGTGCTTATATATAAATTAATGTTATAAATAATAATGAAGAGCTTATTAGAATTGGAATAATCTCAACATGGAGGAACTTATTAGAATTGAAATAATCTCAAATCCTAGAAAATTGATGGGTGGGGAGCCAAATGGCACAAATCTAAATTTTTAAATTTTATTAAAAGTAATGGACCATTTGGTGGGTGGAGAGCCACGTGGCATGAATATAATTTTTTTAATTTATTAAAAATAATGGACCATTTTGCTTAAAAAAAATTGCTTATATATAAATGAATGTTATAAATAATAATGAGGAACTTATTAGAATTGAAATTATCTCAACATGGAGGAACTTATTAGAATTGGAATAATCTCAAATATCTAGGAAATTGGTGGTGGGGAGTCACGCGACACAAATCTAATTTTTTAAATTTATTAAAAGTAATGGACCATTTTGCTAAATATAATTTGTTTATATATAAATGAATGTTATAAATAATAATGAAGAACTTATTAGAATTGGAATAATCTCAACATGGAGGAATTTATTAGCATTGGAATAATCTTAAATCCCTAGGAAATTGGTGGGTGGGGAGCCATGTGGCACCAATATAATTTTTAAAATTTATTAAAAGTAATGGACCATTTTGCTAAATAAAAGTTGCTTATATATAAATAAATGTTATAAATAATAATGAGGAACTTATTAGAATCGAAATAATATCAACATGGTTGAACTTATTAGAATTGGAATAATCTCAAATCCCTAGGAAATTGGTGGGTGGGGAGTTATGTGGTACAAATCTAATTTTTTAAATTTATTAAAAGTAATGGACTCTTTTGCTAAATAATTTTTCCTTATATATAAATGAACGTTATAAATAATAATGAAAAACTTATTAGAATTGGAATAATCTCAAATCCCGAGGAAATTGGTGGTTGGGGAGTCATGTGACACAAATCTAATTTTTTTTAATTTATCAAAAGCCAATGCAACTTAACAAACTCTGTAATACACTACAACCATTGATAAGCATTAAGAAGAAGCATATGCTTATCATATTCCCTTGAGAATCAATCTAGGCCCTCAATTAAAAAAAAAAAAAAAAGTCAACAAACCTCATTCCATCTAAAGTTCATATATTATATACATCCACGAATAAAAATAAATAACTTTTCATGGTTAAAACATTTTTAAGCATTTCAAGTAATGTTATTATTTTATATAGTGAACTATATTTTTCTATCAATTTTATTGATGCAAACATTTTTTTTTAATTCTGCATTTTAAATTTTTTTACAACTTGTAGCCTACTCGATAGTGAGAATATTGTCTATCAACTTGTAGCCCACATTCTTTGAGAGAAGATTGGAGTAGACAATCGAACACTTTCAGGGACGTCTTCACATCTGAATGGAAGAATTTATATGCACGATAGTAGGAAAATACCTTGTTATATATTTGGTCATATATAAATGAATATTATAAATAATAATGAGAAACTTATCATGGAGGAACTTATTAGACTTGGAATAATCTCAAATCCCTAGGAAATTGATGGGTGGGAGCCATGTGGCATGAATGTAATTTTTTAAATTTATTAAAAGTAATTGACCATTTTGCTAAATAAAATTTGCTTATATATAAATGAATGTTATAAATAATAATGAAGAACTTATTAGAATTGGAATAATCTCAAATCCCTAGGAAATTGGTGGGTGGGGAGCCACGTGGCATAAATATAATTTTTTTAAATTTATTAAAAATAATGAACCATTTTGCAAGATAAAATTTTCTTATATATAAATGAATGTTATAAATAATAATGATGACTTATTAAAATTGGAATAATCTCAACATTGAGAAACTTATTAGAATTGGAATAATCTTAAATTCCTAGGAAATTGGTGGGTGGGAAGCCACTTTGCACGAATCTAATTTTTTAAAATTTATTAGAAGTAATGGACACATTTGCTAAATAAAATTTGCTTATATATCAATGAATGTTATAAATAATAATGAGGAACTTACTAGAATTGGAATAATCTCAACATGGAGGAACTTATTAGAATTGGAATAATCTCAAATCCCTAGAAAATTGGTGGGTGGGGAGCCACGTAAGATATATATATATATATATATATATATATATATATATATATATATATAAGTAATGGACCATTTTGCTAAAAAAATTGTTTATATATAAGTGAATGTTATAAATAATAATGAGGAACTTATTAAAATTGGAAGTATTTCAACATGGAAGAGCTTATTAGAATTGGAATAATCTCAAATCCCTAAGAAATTGGTGGGTGGGGAGCAATGGGACACAAATCTAATTTTTTAAATTTATTAAAAGTAATGGACTATTTTGCTAAATAAAATTTGTTTACATATAAATGAAAGTTATAAATAATAATGAAGAACTTATTAGAATTGGAATAATCTCAACATCGATGAACTTATTAGAATTGGAGTAATCTCAACCTGAAGGAACTTATTAGCATTGGAATAATCTTAAATCCCTAGGAAATTGGTGAGTTGGGAACCACGTGGCACGAATATAATTTTTTAAATTTATTAAAAGAAATGGATTATTTTGCTAATAAAAGTTGTTTATATATAAATGAATGTTATAAATAATAATGATGAACTTATTAAAATTAGAATAATCTCAACATGGTGGAACTTATTAGAATTGGAATAATCTCAAATCCCTAGGAAATTGATGGGTGGGGAGCCATGTGGCACAAATCTAATTTTTTAAATTTATTAAAAGTCAATGCAACTTAGCAAACTCATACACTGGGTTAGTTGATAAGCATTAAGAATAAGCATATGCTTCTCTTGAGAATCAGTCTAGGCCCTCAATTAAAAAAAAATCAACAAACCTCCTTCTATCTAAAGCTCATATATATACACCTATCAATGAATTAGATTTTGGTAAAATAGTAAATAATTTATATAAAAAATAATTTATTTATAAATTATAAAATTAATAATCTAAAAAAAATATGTGTACGAAATAAGTATAATGTATAATTATACATTTAAAACTAGTCTAGATTCATCTTAATTTTGGATCTACCAAGAGTCGAGAGGGATTCATTCTAAAAGAGGTTTGCATATCAAGAGATTTGATCCCTCTAAGGACTTGTAGATGTGAAATTAAGATTGATCTAGATTGATTTCTTTCCCCCATTTAAATAGACAACATTCAACATGAATACCATGGATCAATACCCTAGGCCATTTTTATTTTTATTATTATTTCGTTTTTATGGAGTTCTTTTTGTTTTATTTTATTCTATTTTGACCAAGTTAAAATGTTTACATTACATTAAATTAATTTTTTATTTAATTTAATTTTTATATAATTTAATTTAGTCAAAATGTTAAACATTACGTTACAACATCTCTACCATACTAAACTAGAAAATACTTCTCTGAACTCAAAAATACTTCTCAACCTAATAAAAAAATTCATTTATTAATATTTTAAACTTATGTTTATTAAGAAAATCGATTAAATTCAACTTCTATAAAGATAGGTTGTGTTATTAAATTAATTCAAAACCATGTATATAACTAAAGCCTATTCTACATAAATCTGCAATCTAGAAATTTGAAGCAACAAGCATAATCGCCAATAGAATGTCATAAATCATTTATTAATCTTTTAAACTTAATTTTATTAAAACAAGATTCATTAAATTCAACTTTATGAATGTTGTGTTATTAAGTTATTTCAAAAGCATGTATATAATTAAAGCCTATTCTACATAAATCTGCAATCTAGAAATCTGAGACAGCAAGCATAGTCGCCAATGGAATGTCATGTTATTTATTCTCCAATGAAATTGCAGCAACTAACATGCTGCCGTGAATACTTGTTCTCGAAGTAGTGTATTGAAACACATTCTCTACCTCACATAGGTTCTAAGCTAATGTGTTTTATCCTCCTTTATAGGCTAAGAAGAGTGGGGAAGTTATAATAACTAATTACTAACCATAAGCGGTGTATTAAATTTGAACCTGTCAACTTTAATAGGTGCACCTCGTTATTTGTGTGGGTAATCCACTCCATAAATGCACCCTACGTGTGCTTATTATACCTTCCCCAAGGGCCCCGGCGCATGGTATATAGTGATTGATATCGCTTTTATTAGCATTAGTTTTGAGTAAAATTATAAGCTTAATACAATTTTTTTTAATTCATATGGATATTAAATATTTTTTCTGCGTATTTAATATTGACAGCTTTACATAAATTTAGGACATAGATCAGAATGTGGATCAAAATTGAACTTTAAGATTATTATTAAAGCTTAACATTTTATGTGAATTGCTTTGGGAATATCATCGGTATGCTTTGCAGCGTGACGATGTATCACTGTGATTTGCCCTGTGTCATGTATCACTTCCATTTATCTTTGCATATGTTTGTGAGTGTCGACACTTGGCTGTTGGCATGTTGCCCTGCCAACCACTCGTAACAAGGCCATGATCGTTGTTAATTACGAAGGCGAGGAGAAGAAGTTTATTACAGAAGAGATCTCATTAGTTTCCTACAGAAGAGATCTCATATATGGTTTAATCAAGATGAGGGAGATTGCAGAGGTAATGTTGATGAAGATGAGGGAGATCACAGAGGCTTACCTTAGTGCCACAATCAAGAATGTCACCCATTATTTCTCTTGCATATTTCAATGACTCCCAGAGGCAAGCTACCCCTCTTGCATATTTTAGTGACTCTGACTCTCAGAGGTAGGCTACCGGTTGAATGTGATGGATCAAAAAAACCTTGTGCTAGTCAAGTTGGGTTGCATTCCACATGTTGGAAGCGAGATAGGTTGTGAAACCTAAATGTGGAAAGCTACTCAAGATGTCGCCCACTATGTTGCCTGCTATAATTGATTAAGCAAAGGGATTTGGTTTAGTCTCATCTACGTCCCTTACTTCAACCTATCATATATCAAGTCTCCCCTTTGATGTGGTTCGAAATAGGATTGTTAAGTTTGTGCTTATGCTTGCTCTCAGAGGCAGGGCCTTCTCATATCGGAAGGGAATTACTTTTAAACCTTGAATGTGCTATGATTGTCAATCAAGGGAAGATTGGTTATCTATGGTTTGACAATATTTTCTTTTGTAGGGTTACAAAATTTATGCGATGATATTGTGATGTAAAAGTTGTGACCGATAATGGGAAAAACTTTGTAGTTGATGTTGTCATCATTTCTCTTCCTCTTGGTGTGCTAAAAGCAAACCAAGTAATATCATTTATGGATTCTCCACCTCTATCGATGGTTGTATAACTTGCTTAGATGCTTCCTTCTCTCCTGCACCTAGTGGGTTAGATCTTTCTATTAAGACTAAGGACTAATCCCCTACTTTTGACTCTTCCTATGGTAGCAAAGTCTGATACTACCATTGCTAAGGTGGTTGCATATGTGCCCTTCTATTTATGTCCATAAGGCAGCGACGACTCTTACTCCCATTCAGAACTATAACTTTTATCTTACTGGCTTACTCTTGCTCTTACTATTACTAGAACAAAGAATCGATCTGGAAACCTCCATTCCATCCAGTCCGAAATGAATTGTATCCTTCACCCAAGCAAGATGATGTCTTATAAAAATCCTTTGAAGTAATGCATGATAGAAAGAATGAATGGAGGTTCTACGCAAACCGAATGAAGGATTGATATGCTGCAGCCACGAGACGCTACCTTGATTCTGGATAGGTCAAGCAACAACTACTCTTGGGGGAGAGTTTGGAAGAGTGAATCTGACCACCCTTGCTTTTTCCATAAGCATCAGGTTGGGTAGCTCACTAGGATTATTTCTCTCTCTAGCACACTTGTGCCTAGGTTATTGAAAATTTGAGTTTGTCTTTGAAAGGTTCTTTGAGGGAATTAGGAGTGACGATAATTTTACTGTTGTTCTTTTTCAAAACTATTGCAGTTTTGTTAATAGTGCCATGAAAAAGGGGAAGGTAAATAAAGAGAACGATATCTTGAAGAGGCTTGGGAGGGAAAGATTTAGGCTTACCACTTTCTTTAAAGTTTCATTAATATTAGTGAAAGAATACCCATTTATTTTTTCGACATTCTTGGCAACTTGTTTAATATGATATTTATCAATATTTGAGAAATCTGCTTATCAAAGTAGTGCTTAAAACAAGATATTTACAAGAAAGGTAGTGTTGAAAGCCAACATAGAGATCCATGTCAATTTTATTTCTATAGATTTAAATAAGAGGGATCCATTCAATTTTTTGGCACCTAAGAACTTAAGAGTAGATTTAAATCAGAGGGATCCATTCAATTTTTTGGCACCTAAGAACTTAAGAATGGGAAGAGGGGCTTTTTAAAATTTCACCATGAACTTACTATGTTCAAAAGAACTCATTATGTTTGAAAATGCTATAAGAATGCATGTGGAATTAATTAACATGAGATGTTTTCTCCAAAATAACTTTAGATTGATAAAAGAGATACAACTTTCCTATACAATGAAGCTTACAAAATCTCAAACAATGCTTCGAATTGTATACTTATACAATGAAGCTTACAAAATCTCAAACAATGCTTCCAATTGTATACTTCTACAATAGAAAATGCGCTTACGATGCCTATTTCTATCTGTCCAGAGACAAAAGATTGATTATAGATCTTGATTCTACTATTACAAGTATAAAATTTGATAAATTATCTTAAAAGACAAGGCATATAAACAAAACATAATGGGTTATTATAAAAGGATCCCATCTATATAAGCTTATCACTTTTAAGAATCATCCTAATAAGCAACAACATAATTTTGAGTACCTGGGTCTTTAATTTGTTCAATCCCATTTTCTCTATCTTCTTGATTGGGATTTTCTTCCTCTTATGAGTGGGGGAAAACTATAAAGAGAGATCCCTTCTACCTCAACACTTTGGCAAATGAAATGTCAAGCCTATAATGTTGAGGATTTCATGGGGGATTCAAATTTCGTGATTCAATTAGGATCATTATTTCCATTAAAACGCTCCAACTTTCCACCTTCTAATTGTTCGCCTTATCTCTGTTTTTCTCTTTTTATAGATACAATCTCTAGTGTCACACTAGGATACAAACATAAATACTCTTGGATGTTAATACTGTGGGAAATCCTTGTGATCTTTATGAACGGATGCATATTCCTGTGGATAAATTATTTTTTTTTTCAAGGGAAGCTACAAACACAATATTTTAGGCATGCTTCATGGGGCTTTTGCCATAGGGATACTGGTTGTTGTAGAATGTAGAAGGATTATTTTGGAACAATATAGTGGTTTGAATTTGTTTCAATCTGTGATGGAGGAGCAATTTATGTGATACAAATATTATTAGGCTTACATATAATATGTAATAAATTACCATAACATATTGGAGTAAGTAAGCTCAAGAAAGTCGATCAAAATGTCTGAGTTTAGTTCTTCAGGTGATCTGCATTGTGAACCAAAGGGAGAATGAAGAGCTTCCAAAAAACTATCGGAGAGAGACATCCCACCAAAGATTCTTCTCCACCACTGGTGCCGACCTCTGACCTCTTTATTATAACTAAGCTAACTACTCTCAATAGTTGCGCTTCGAAATAAATCAAGCATGCAAGCAGAGTGGGAAGCACACGAAACGACTTGAAAGTGAAGAAATGACCTTGATATCCTCTTTTTCCAACTCCTTCATAAGAGAAGCCAATTATTTAAGTGATTTCACATTCATTTCTAGATGAGCACTATAATAGCTGCAACCAGAGTGGGAAACACAAGAAATGGCTTGAAAACAAAAAATGACCCTAATATCCCATTTTTTCAACTCCTCACTAAGAGAAGCCATTTATTTACATGATTTCACATTCATTTCTAGATGTTCACTATAGTAGTTGTTGTTATGTATCTAGCAATTCTAGCATACATTCATTTGACTTATCCATGTCAATTTTTTGGATTGTGAGTTTATTCAATCTTTTGCTTACTAGCAATCTCTTGTGCATATGAAACATTAAGCTATGTTGTGTTCCTTCACGTATTTCCCCATTGTTTGAAACAAATAAAATATGTGGTTGCCTTTCACCATTTGTTGAAATAGATAAAGCAGATACAACATGTGGCCTATAAGAATTCAAATTAAAATTCAACAAATAAAGTAAGAAGCCTCATATTTGTTACAAGTTCAAATCATTGGTTCTGTAGATGCAGACTTTGACCCTAGTCAATGCAAAGATAGTCTTGATCACAAATATTTTGACAATACAAGCTGCCACTTATCTCCAAAATCATAGGTGATTTTCCCCCAGTCACGGAAAATTTTAGGGGCTAATATTCACAAGTGGGCTAATTCTCCATTGTTTTTCCAAAAATAAGAATCATTGATTATCATTTTTTTCCTAAAAATAATTCGCCCAAATTTTGTAGTATAAAATTCTTTTACCTTAAAAAATGCCAAAATTGTATAAAGACTATATATAAAACTACTAGAAATTTTCATGTTTTCACAAAGATATCAACAAACATTTTATAATTTTCAATTTGGGAACTCGTAAGATTCGCCAAGGTTTCTAAACTTTAAGACAATTTTTCTTCCTTAAAATTTTCCCTGCCCCTAGTGTACAGGTTTGTTGTTGCTCCTTGTTTCGAGCTGGTAAACATCAAAGTTGTAACAATAAAGGAGAAGACATTATTTCCTAGTTGTTACAATAAAGGAGAAGACATTATTTCCTGATGACCCTTTACGCTCATTCAATGATAAACCCTGATTACGAAAATCAGATTAGCCAGAGTGATTGTTCCCATACTTGAATGGGAAAGGACATACATGTTAAGTAAGTTCTAAGGGAATTTGATTGCAAGTTTAACAATTGCAAGCCTTTGCATTCCACTTCAATTAACATGCCCTCAATGACTTACTACAGTTCAATTAACATGCCCTCAATGACATACTATAGGTGAGTATTTTCATTGTTAACTGACCGATTTCTCCCTAAGTTACTATTATTTGTAACAGATGCAATGTCAAAAGATTGATGAACACCAACTCATGATACACATTACTTGTGTGGTTGATTTAAAAATGAACACAATGTTTTTGACATGAGATTTCATAGCCCAAATGGTAATGAATTGATGGAAAGGCAAAAATTGTTTTTATTGTAACCCAAATGGTAATGAAATGATGGAAAGGTAAGAATTGTTTTAATTTACCACAGATAAACTGAATATCACTTCTGATCAGTGCAGTGACAAGCTATATGATCTAGGTGGATATTGGTGGCCACCCGCCTATTCCACTTGGATCCTCACCATTGTTCTTTCAGTTTTTTTTCTTCAGATTCCTTAATTGTAGCACAGTTTACTATTTTTGGCAATTTTTCAGGTCGTGAACTTTCGAAGCCATTTTGAGGCCCTAAACGATGTTTTTTTGGCAAAATGCATCTAGCGATTTCAACTTAAATGAAATTGCATTAGTAGCTAGAGTCCTCAGAGAGATCTTTCCTACGAGGTGTCATACGCATGAAACAGAGATAATATGACCAAGTTATGACCCTGGGAAGTTGGTTTCCCAACTAACCCCAACAGAGCCCATAAAATCTTGATATTACATCTCCACGGGTTAGGGTTTTGGTTGTTTAGGGTTTTCTCTTATTGTTCAATAATAAAAAGGCCCTTGAGCCTCATTGTAACTGAGTTTAGAGGCTTATAGCCGCCACATCTTTTCTTGGAGATAAGCTACCATCGCCCGAGCTTGTCTTATTTCCATTCTGTTTGTAAACATATTTCAATATTTGATATTAATGAAATGAAGTGTTATTTTTGTTGCATCTCTGTATTTATGGTTATATCAGTAATTTGTTGTGTTCCCGTTTAAATCTAGATCAGTGATATCATAGTAGTCTGATCTTTCTCTGTTTTTCTTTGCATGTCCCCAACGAGGTCGGGATATAAGGAGTTAGGGCTCGATCTGGTTGAAAATTTGCAAGATCAACCTCACAAACCCTGACGACTGCCCCTGGGGGAAGAAAATAAATATGAGGGAGCATGATATCCTATCAAAATATTGCTCAAGGATGCCCTCAAGAAACAAAGGAACACGATGATGGATATGTTTACCCAAATCCTTCAATGGTTGTCCACCCGCGGCACATCAACATCTAGTAGCCACTCGGGAGGCTCCACACCTTTTAAGGTACAAGTAAACTTTGGAATTCCCATATTTGAGGGTCAAATAGATGCAGACGTCGTAGATAAATGGTTAAATCTTCTAAAAGAATTTTTTTTGTTCATGATTTTTCCAGCTCGGAAAATATTACTTTTTCTATTTTCAAAGCCGCCCCCCACGTCAAGGATTGGTGGGAAACCTACTGTGAGTAGAAGGATGAAAGTATGAGCTCACTATTTTCAGTTGTTCCCACTTGGAATTTGTTCCGGGACACCATCAAGGAGCAGTACTACCCTGTCAGGAGCTATGAGGACAAATACATAAAGTGGACCACGCTACGGTAGGGAAGGAACTAATATGTGTTGAAGTTTACCAATGTTTTTCATACCCTTCGCACGAAGGTGGGTATCAAGGATTCTAAGAAACATTTGGTACTCAAGTTCTGTGGTTGCTTACACAGATACATCTAGGATGAGATGGAGCTCCTGGACATCTCCTCGCTTGACACAATGTATTGATACGTCGTCAAGATCGAGCAGAAGTTTAAACATAAGAAGCGAGACTTTGGATCTGCGAATCCGAAGCAAGGGAAAGGTGCCCCAAAACCGCAAAACAAATGACAATGCCAAGGCGGGACGACCCGAAACAACTTGCCAAATCCATAAGCAAAGGACAACATTGCAAAGTCGAAGAAGGAGACGAGAAAGTGGTGTGAATTCCATAAGACCTCTAATCACAACACAAGTGAGTTTCAGGCAAAACAGTCACTGGTGGTCGAGATGAAGGCTTCAGAATCAAATGCATGTTCCGACTTTGAGTTAGAACCCGACAAGGGGAATGAAAAAGGGAAGCAGATTATCGATGCGGAGCCCAACACCATTGTTTCCACCAAGAAGATCAAGAAGGAGGAACCCGAAGATCCAAAGGAGGACGACTGTCTCTTCCACTCCCAGATGTGGGTAAAGGGTTCCCCGCTATAGTTCATTATTGACATCAAGAGCCAAAAGAGCCTCATTGCAGTAGAGGTCGTGAAGCGGCTGGGCTTACCGACCACTTCACACCCACAATCATACACCATCAAGGGGCTTCACCAAGGATGGGATCTTTGCTAATCCAATAGTGTCACCTTCCATACAGCATCAGGCCCTTCACCTATGAGGTATTATGTGACTGTTGTAGCGGCTACAACCACCCTCCAAAATTTTGCCTTAGCTTTGTTTTGGAGGCTTCCTACCAACCTTTCACAGCAACATGTCTTGCTTTGTCAAGTGCACAAGCTCCAGTGATTTTCATGAAGAAAGACAGCCTGTTGAACAAACCTTGATGCATTCCCCTCATAGGTTGTTCATCCAAACTTGGTCCAGCAGCAAGCTAAGCAACTCCTTCAAGAATTTACACAAATCTAGAGGGCAACCAACCTTCCCTCGAGAAATTGCGCAATCTTGACTGGCAGGCCACTGGGCCCAAGAATTGCGTAATTCTACTAAGCAAGCTTCACCCAGAAAATTGCACAATCCTTCCCAGTTGGGCTGCTCAACCCATAATTTGCGCAAATCTGGGCAATAGTCAGCTGCTCTGCCCAGAAATTGTGCAAATCTTCTGAGTAGCCAATCGAGTCCCCTTCTAGAAATGCACACTTTCTCCCAACGGTTGAGTAGCCTCTTGCATGTGCAGTTGAGTTGACCAGTTCCATCTGGGACCAAGAAAAAACGATTTGCATGCAAGGGATGCTTCTCCCATGGTAGCATGCAAAGGCATCCCTTGATTCATGGATCTACTTTCAGCAGATGGAGGTTACATGCAAGGATCATTTCAGAAATCTCCCACCAAATGTCGCTCTTCCTAGATTTGTGGCATGCATGTCACATCTTCGATTTTATTAAAACTCATAAACCAGACACTGCAGAGCTCTCTCCTCACATCAACCTTGCAGCTCTGACATCCCACATCGCATCTAAGAGTCGTCAACACATTCAACTCAGCTATTTTGGGGTAAGCCCGCTTTCCATGTCTTGTGTTGCATTTTTGGTGCTTTTTGTGTTTCGCTTTGTATGATAGTTGTCTGCTTGATTTCAGTGAGTGCTTTTTGTCGTTTTGATACATACTAGCTTGTACTATCAGTGTTTCATTTTTCGTTAACATCTCACTGTTGTTGCATGCATGAAATTGTTTTCAAGGACGGTCCCCGATTCGGCGACTCACCTCACCCAGATGCATGTTGTTCTATTTTGTGAATTTTTCATTCACCGTTTTCATGCACGATCATTAACTCATGCTTACACTCAGTATCGCCATGCATTCACATTCACATTCGCTTTCAGTTGCCCGTTGGCGAGTCTGGGCAGCCTTGGCCTAGACTTTGCCTCACCAAGATAACATTTCGCAATCCTAAGAGGGAAGGATCTATCTTCCTCTCAGGAAATGTGAATTTCTGCCCAGTGACTGTCCTCCAGTCTTGCATTGTGCAATTCTGAGGGATAGTGACTACTGGCCCAGAAAATTACGCAATGCAGTCACTGAGCCTGCAACCATTGCCAACAGAGATTGCACATTGCGCAATTCCAATACTCAGTAGCTAGACTAGACTGTGCATTGCGTAGTTCCAATAGTCAGTCAGCCTCCCAGCAACCCAGACTGTGCCTTGCGCAGTCTTAGCAGTTAGTCTCCCGACCTCCCAGCAGATATTGTGCAACCTTCATGATTAGTCACACAGGTATGTTGCAAGTAAGTTCTCAAGTTCATTTTGGTTTTCGACTGACAGGTTGCTTGCCATGAATGTTTCCATGTCTCTAGGTAACACAGGTGTTCATTTGCCTGTCAGCAGTACAAGTACAAGGGTTTCCAAGAGAGCAGAGTCGAAGACACCGTTCAGAGCACACTTGGAGATGCAGTCAATCAAGTGTCTATGGACTTGCCTACCCACGAAGACATCAAGTTGTTCATATATAAATACATCAAGATATGACGACAGCATCATCACAACGAGCAACATCATGGACAGAAGCTAAAGGCAGCATACATGATGCAAAGAATGTAAGAGGAATGTTGTTGACAACACCGAGGTAGGTGAAATTTGCAAGCTCAAGCAAATCCACTTGTGGTGAAAACAACTTTGGAGACTCAGGCTATGAAGATGACGCGAAGACAAAGAATGGAACAAAGAAGGAGTTGCATGTGTTGAAGAAGAAACTCAAGGAAGAACATGAGTTGCACATACAAGTGAATGAGTTGCAGCCGGAACAGGAATAGTAGGGGGCGCAACATTCACTCATGGATGAAACTGTGCCCGTACAAGTTATAGATCCATCCCAACAGCTAGCATGGAGCAAACATGGTGAGCAGTGTTGCTGATCGCATGCAGGGGAATTCGGCAGCATGCATGTCATTGTGCTCATGCATGTGATCCCACCCATTCAGCACACTCGTTGAGGCAAAGATAAGAAGCATGTCCAGCTGGAGCTGAACATGTAGTTGATAGTTGATGTGCATGACCACCAGCGCACGGTAAAAGATCAGCATGGACACTATGCATCAGTATGTTGCCGATTCGGCCACACCCAAGAAGACCATGCGCATGTTATTAGACGAGTTGGATGGAGGAGCCACACCGATGCACCCAGATGCAACGGAGGCAAGAGTTCGCTTCAGCAAGATGTCACCATGGAGTGCTTGCACACCATCATGGATGACCAAGCTTGGCACCAGCTCACCACCTTCACCATCACAAGCATGTCAAAGAGTTGGTCTCACCACAACGGACAGAGTGTCAGTGATGTCTTCCATGGCTTACTTAAGACATTTTGTCTTAGATGGGCACATGTGCATTGTAATGTAACGTATTCTCAAGTGGAAGCTCAAGGGTCGATAGTTGGATGTAACAGTCATGAGAGTAGATGGAGAGTCATGAGAATAGATGAAATGTCATAAAGGGAATGCCAAGGGTCACCCCACCCTTGGTTATAAATAGAACCTTATAACTCATTGTAAAGGCTTTTGGTTAGCCAAGCTTCCAATAAGACTATCTTGGAGAGAGCTTGGACAATATTGTAACGAGTTGTGGCTTCTCCACTGCGCAGAGCTAGTATATCTCTTTGGAGGAGCAGGCGGTTGTGGTTGTAATGTTTTGCTATTGGAACTAGTGGTTGAACATGGATATATTGTATGACTAGAACTTACACTTCTTGATATAACAAGAGCCCGGAACTAGTGGTTGGACATGGATATATTGTATGACTAGAACTTACACTTCTTGATATAACAAGAGCCAACATGTTTCATGCATATGTTGTATTGTATTCTATGTTATCTAGTTTACTCTAAATGATATATGTATTGGTTTGCTTATGCATTCATGTATAGGTATCTGTGTATGTATGTATGAATCTTTCTAAAATGTGATGTTGGTTTAACCATCACTTTGAATTGCTTGCTAACTTGCCTTCCATGTTGTGATGCATCTTCGCTTGCGTGTTCCCTTCCAATCTGCGTACTATTACAGATTTCCAAGGGGTGCACTCACCTCACCTTCAGTGTGTTAGAACCTCTCATGCACCTTCCTTGACTTACTGCAGCTATCACACCCTTGCTACCAATAAGGACATCTTACTTGCCTCTATGTGAAATCACGGTCAAGGCATTACCGTACGACCCACTACTGGGACTCCTACACCAAACAGTCTGAGGTCTAATTGGGACTTCTTACTAGGGAGATCCCCTTACATGTTGGCGGGTCCAGCATCGTCAACATTTTGGCACTAGAAGGAGGCCCAGATGACAAGTTGAGTACTCACATATGTTTTGAACCTCTACATATCTATCATGACTAACTACCGAGTTTATCTTCCAGAATGTATGTCTTATGGAAACGATTAACAATGTAAACTTTGAAACGGGAACTGATACTGTTACCCATTTTGTAGGGATAGCAAAAAAGTGACCCGATTTTGAAAATGGGTGATGCAGAACACACATGTTTTTTTTAGAGCATAGTTTTTGGCACTATAAATGTTTTATGTACATTGCGTTTTAGAATGGTAGTGATTTTGATGTTGATTTAAAAAAGTGGTAATTCTACACCATGCCCTTTTTTCAGAAAACTTTCTTTTTTTTAATGTATGAAATGTAAATAATTATGTTGTAAATTTAATAACTTTGGAAGTGGTCTTCTTCTTCATATTTTATTGTTTTTATTTTTATTTTTTTTGTAGTGAGGTTTTTATTGTTTTGCATATTTAAAGAAAAAGGTCGATATTTTGCATTTTTGATATTCTACATATTTATACATTGTTAATTAAATTTTCAATCATATGAAATAATTGTCTCTAAAAAACATATATAAAAAAGACAAAAATAAAAAAATAAAAAATGTTAAAAAAATTATCTCATAAACTATAAAAGAATTTGGAAATATATATATATATATATATATATATATATAATTAAGTAAAAAACAAAAACAAAAAACAAAAACAAAACAAAAAACAAAAAACAAAAAAAACAAACATGAAAAAATTAAAAACAAGTTAGTTAAAAAAAAAAAAACAACCAACAAACAAACAAACACGAGTAAAATTAATATTAAAATAAACTCAAATTATTTAAAAAAAAATGAAAATTATTTAAAAAAAAAAAACCAAAAAATATGAAAATATTAATAAAAACAAAAAAAAATTAATTTTTTTATTAAAAAAAATTATTATTATTAATTTTTTTTAAAACAATTTTCTTTTCTTATTAAAAAAAGCATTAAAAAAATTTTAATTTTTTTTTAAACGAACTAAAAAATTTTAATTTTTAATTTAAAAATTTTAGAAGATTATTTTAAAAAAAAAATTGGGTTTTTTTTAAAACTATATATATATATATATAATAATATTATATTAACTTTTATATATATATATATATATATTATTTAAAAAAAAATTAAAAACAAAAAATAAAATAAAAAATAAAAATAAAAATTTGATTTTTTAACGCCCCCTTGTCGCCCGTGGTGGCGCAGCCGTGGGCGGAAGGTCTTGCGCGCAGGCCCTCCGCCATGGTCGCGCCAACAAGGGCGGTCAAGGGGCGAGTGTTCGGTTCCCGCGCAAGCCCTCCACTATGGCCACGCCACTAAGGGCGGCTGGGGGGCGGGCGTCCGATTCCCGCGCAGGCCCTCCACCCATGGCCGTGCCACCCCGGGCGGCTGGGGGGTGGGCGTCCGATTCTCGCGCAGGTCCTCCACCCACAGTTGCGCCACCACGGGCAGCCGAGGGGCGGGCGTCCGATTCCAGGAATCAGACGCCCGCCCCTGGCCGCCCGTGGTGGCGCGACCGGGGGGCGTTAAAAAATTAATTTAAAAATAAATAAATTTCTAAAATAATTTTTATAAATTTTAAAATTAATTTCTTTTTAATGTTTAAAAAAAATTAATATAATAGTTATTTAACAAAACAAAAAAAATCCATATATATATATATAGATATATATATATTTTTAAATAATTTTTTAAAAATTTTAAATTTTAATTCATTTAAAAAAAAATAATGTTTTTTTAGGTTAATAATAATAATTTTTTTTAATTAAAAAAATTTTAAAAAATAAATAAATTTTGTTTTTTTGTTTTTTTAATATTTTTTTGGTTTTTTTTTGAGTTTATTTTTGTTTTTTTAATATTAATTTTACTTCTTCTTCTTTTTTTTAACGAATTTGTTTTTAATTTTTTTTTCTTAATTTTTGCTAATGTTTTTTTTCGATTTCTCTATTTTTACTTACTTATATATATATATATATATATATATATATATATATATATTATTTGTTTATTTATTTATTTTTTCCAAATTCTTTTATGGTTTATGAGGTGATTTTTTTTTAACATTTTTTATTTTTGTCTTTTTATATATATTTTTATATTTGTTTTTTTAAGTAATCAACATTTTAATCTTAATTTTAATAGTTTTTAAACTTTTTTTTTGTTTATATATATATATATATATTTAAATATAGTTTGTTTTTAATTTTTATTTTTAATTTTTTCTTAATTTTTCTATTTTTACCTATTTAATTTTAAGTTTATTTTAAATGTTATTTTTATTTTCCATATTTTTGTTTTTTTTCATTTTGCCAATTTTTTCATGGTTTAGAAGATTTTCTTTTTTTACTATTTATTTGTTTATAAATAATTTTTTTATTTATTTTTTTATTTTTTAATGATTGATTTTGTTTTCTTTTTTAGTATATATTTTAATTTACGTTTTGTTATTTTTTTGTTTTGTGTTTTTTTTTTTAATGTTTTGCGGGGTCATGATAAAATATTTTACGTCATTATTTCGAAATGTTGAAATTTTACTTTTGAGGGGCAAAAAAAAAAACAAAAAAAAAAAAGAGTAAAAAGTAAAAAGTTTTCCCAACGTCAACACTTTTCGTTTTGAGGGTGTTTTTTGGACAATTTTTGCACAAAAATTTGGTTTTCACTGCCTTTTTTAAAACATGTTGAAAATTTACCCAAGATTAAAAAAAGAAGAAGAAGAAGAAGAAGAAGAAAAGTGTTATTCCAGCATCAACACTTTTCGTTTTTAACACTGTTTTTGATGTTTTTTCCAGGTTTTTTTGTCAGAGTTCCCGTTTTGAGTTTATAGTTCATGTTTCAAAGTTTACATTGTTGATTTCATTATCTCGGAAAATCTCTCGAATAACTTGTCTCATAAAACATATGATGGTGGAGGCCACATAGCCTTGGTTAGGCACACGGTCGACGTTGTAAGCTCATGTGAAAGGCATGGAATCTTTGAAGAATACATGACCTGCGCATTGTTCGTCTACACGCTTCAAGGGCACCCAATGCACTTGTGTGCCACGTTGCCCGAAAAATCTATTCATTCTCTTGCTCATCTGGTTGCTAAGATAGACCATGCTTTCAATCACTTCGACCGTAAAGCACTCAACAAAGAAATTTTGAAATTACGAAAATCCCTCGATGAATCTGTTGAACAGTTTCACTCACGCTTTTGTAATCTTGCATATTGATACCTCGAAGATGATATTGATTGGGAATTTCTCGATAGGAGATTTGAGTATCTTCTTTACGTATCTGAAAATCCGTAATTCTTGAAATCACTCGAATCCCGCTCATAATCTGGTGATGGAACCATGCAATCACGCGCAAGAATAGTCGTTGTCACAAGTGACTCTCCGCCTTCACCTCATCAAATAGATCCACCACCGCGAAGTGATGTGGGAGATCATGCACATACATGTGTTGAATTGTCACATCCTCCCACCCCACCTTTTGTTGATATCTGCGCACATTTGGATTGCAATCCTATTGGTTGTCATGTGGATTTGTTCCCTCGACCTTTGTCCTCGCATTCCGTTGATCCTCTAGATTGTATTGTCTCATGTTCTTCCATTCCGGACTCCTCACTTATTGTGAACGAGGATCAAGTTGTCGACGGAGTTGGTGTTATGCAACCAACCTACGCCATCATTCATGATGAGTGTGTGCGGGAATCTAAAGAAGAACCCGTAGTGAAGGATGACTCCCTTCCAGCCGCACCTCATCCGCTTCATCCTGACATCCCTTGTGATTCTGCCACTGCTGATTTCCCCTGTGAAAACCCATTTTTGGATGTTTCTACTTCCGATCATTCATAGGACACGTCGGATGTCAGTCTATCATCACAGTGCGGAGAGGACACATCTTCCTCCAGAAATCTGTCCAATCTATCATCTGTCATTTCTAAAAACACAGAGGGTGAACATCTTTGCTTCTCATCTACCCCTCTACCCGATTCATCAAATCATGAGGATGCCGACAAACATCCTGAATTTTCTGATCTTGGTTGTCGTGATCTCTCTACTTCTTCATCTAATCACAATGTTGATTCAATCATTGTTAATCTGTCTAAGAAACTGGTCTACAGTGATCTATCTGTCAACGAAGTAGAAAACCCACAGACTGTCGAGGCACTTCTGCCCGAGCTGATGGTTATGTCAGGCCCTCACTGTTTTGAGGTTGTTTTCACTTCCAGTCAGGAAATTGTTGAAACACTCAAGGCTCCTCATCACTCTCTGCTTTGCATTGAAGATCAACCAAACACCCAGATTTCACTTCCTCCACTAGAACTACATGATGCCATCGGTCATGCGTTGGAGGAATCTTACACGGCAAGCACACATGCACAACATAAGTGGTCTACCTTTCTCACGTTTGCTTGCATGTCATAGTCGAGAATGTACGCACTCAACATCTACATGCATTGTAGCACAACACCATGGCAGCTCCACAGAGTGCATGTCATGCGCTTCCACTCATCTTTGTTTTGTGGTCGCTTGTGAACTCGAAGTGTATTTGTCTTCATTGTTATATCTTTCTTGTTTGCTAGTTCACATAGTTATCTTACTCGCGAACCATGCCTTCACCACCTTGGGTCAACTAATGCATCGGTGGTTGCATTGGAAGTATCACTTCACGTGAAATGGCACATGCACCGTTATCTTAGGAGTAGGAGTAGTGTTTGCTTGCATGCTTGTTTGCTTACTTGATTTGTTTGTTTGTTCGCTTGATTGCTTGTTTTCTTGCTCGCTTTGCTTTCACTTTTTCTTCTACTTCTGCTTTGCTTTGTTGTTTGTTTGCTTGTTTTGTTCATAGGCTAGTTTCGCATGAAACCATGTATGACTCTAATAACAAGTTGGGTAAAGTACGAGAGGACTTGTACAACTATCAACATTTGGTTATATGTTGTCCACTCTCGTATGTAAGAACTTGTTGTCTTCAGTCCATGATACATCAATGGAAAATATGTACTGTTTGAAGTGAACCTTGGTGAAAACACAACACTCACTAGTGTCACCTACTCTAGTCAGTTGTTTTTGGGTTAATCCTTGTCATATCAGGCAAGTAGAGTAAGGTGAGGGGGAAAACCTTAACGGGCATGTCAGAGGTATAATAAACTGCTTCTCTACGGGAAAAACCTTTTTTCCTCTCAATAAGTCGGGATCCCTCTTCCGCCTCTGAAATGAATAAGTGATATGCACAGTTATGAAGATGAAAAATGAAAAAATGAAAAATGAATAAGGTGAAAGAAGAGAAAGGCTTCCTACGTAGAGAGGTGATGCAAGTAACTCTGCCAGGGTACTAATTAGGCTTGCTGGCAGCGGATCCATGCTTGTGTTCCTATGATTCCGTCAGAGTACTGTCTAGGCCTGCTGGCAGCGGAGCAACACCAGAGATGAAACTAAGACTTTGACGACTATACTGCTTGTGCACCAATATACCCCTCAACCCCAATCGAAAAAACTATGTTGGGTGGCTTTGAATGTGTGTCAATTGACCAAGAGTGTGGCAATTACTACATCTTACAATCCAACAAGTGTGGAAACCAAGACGAACTGAGAACTGAACAATACTTATGGAGGTGTTAGACTTGTTTTTCACGAACAAGGTCCATTCAAAGATATGGAGTTATACTAATTTGTCACCAAGTGTTGTAGCGGCTACAACCACCCTCCAAAATTTTGCCTTAGCTTCGTTTTGGAGCCTCCCTACCAACCTTTCACAGCGGCATGTCTTGCTTAGTCAAGTACACAAGCTCCAATGATTTTCTTGCAGAAAGATAGCCAGTCGATCTAACCTTGATGCATTCCCCTCACAAGTTGTTCATCTGAACTTGGTCTAGCAGCAGGCTAAGCATCTCCTTCAAGAATTTGCACAATTCTGGAGGGAAACCAACCTTCCCTCCAGAAACTGTGCAATCCTCACTGATAGCCTGTTGCGCCCCAAAATTGTGCAATTCTGCTGAGCAAGCTTCATCAAGAAAATTGCGCAATCCTTCCCAGCTAGGCTGCTCATCCCAAAATTTGTGTAAATATGGGCAGCAATCAACTGCTCTGCCCAGAAATTGTGCAAATTTTCTGAGCAGCCAGCCCAGCTCCCTTCCCAAAATGCACATTTTCTCCCAGCAGCTGAGCAACCTCTTGCATGTGCAGTTGAGTTGACCGGTTCCCTCTAGGACCGAGCAAAACTGATTTTCATGCAAAGGGTGCTTCTCCCAAGCCAAGATGCAAAGGCATCCCTTGATTCAAGGATCTAATTTTAGCAGCTGGAGGTTGCATGCAAGGATGATTTTAGAAACCTCCCATCAAATGTCGCTCTTCCTAGATTTGTGGCATGCGCGTCACATCTTTGATTTTATCAAAACTCATGAAACGGATGCTGCAGAGCTCATTCCTCACATCAACCTTGTAGCTCTGACATCCCACATTGCATCTAGGAGTTGTCGGCACATTCAACTCAGCTATTTTGGAGTAAGCCCGCTTTCCATGTCTTATGTTTCATTTCTAGTGCTTTTTTGTGTTTCACTTTGTATGAATGTTGTCTGATTTATTTCAGTGAGAACTTGCTATCATTTTGATACATACTAGCTTGTACTAGCATCGTTTCAGTTTTTGTTAACATCTCACTACTGTCGCATGCATGAAATTTTTTCACGAACGATCGCTGATTCAACGACTCACCTCACCCACATGCATGTTGTTCTATTTTATGAATCTGTCATTCACCATTTGCATGCATGGTCATTCACTCATGCTTACACTCAGTATCTCCATGCATTCACATTCACATTCACATTCACTTTCAGTTTCCTATTGGCGAGTCGGGTAGCCTTGGCCCGAACTTTGCCTCACCAAGACAACAATGCACAATCCTGAGAGGGAAGGCTCCGTCTTCCTCTTAGGAAATGCACATTTCTACCCAGTGACTATCCTCCAATCTTGCATTGCAGAATTCTAAGGGACAGTGACTGCTAGCCCAGAAAATTGTGCAATGCAGTCGTTGAGCCTGCAACCATTGCCAGCTGAGATTACGCATTGCACAATTCGAGCAGTTAGCAGCCAGAATGGACTGTGCATTACGCATTTCCAACATTCATTCAACCTCCCAACAGCCTAGACTGTGCCTTGCGTAGTCTCCCGACCTCTTGGCGGAAATTGCGCAACCTTCATGATTAGTCACACAGATATGTTGCAAGGCAGTTCTCAAGTTCATTTTGGTTTTCTACTGACAAATTGCTTGCCATGAGTGTTGCCATGTCTCCAGGTATCACAGGTGTTCATCTACCTCTCAGCAGTACAGGTACAATGGTTTCCAAGAGAGAAGAGTCGAAGATACCATTCATAGCACACTTGGAGATGCAGTCGATCACGTGTCTATGGACATGCCTACCCACGAAGACATCAAGTTGTTCGTAGACAAGGAGATTAAGATATTATAGCAGCAACATCACATTGAGCAGCATCATGAACAACAGCTGAAGGAAGCATACTGTATGCAACAAATGCAAAAGGAAGGTTCTTGACAACACCGAGTCAGAACAAAGTTGCAAGCTCAAGTAGATCCACTTGTGGTGAAAACAACTTTGGAGACTCAGGCTATGAAGTGACGACGTGACATGAAGATTGCATGAAGACAGAGAATGGAACAAAGAAGGAGTTGCATGTGCTGAAGAAACAACTCAAGGAAGAGCATGATATGCACAGACAAGTGAATGAGCTGCAGTAGGAAGAGGAATAACAGGGGGCGCAACATGCACTCACAGAGGAAACTACGCCCATACAAGTTATAGATCCATCCCAGCAGCTGGCACGGAGCAGACATGGTGAGCAATGTTGTTGATCGCATGCAAGGGAATTCAACAACATGCATGTCATCATGCGCATGCATGCGATCCCACCCATTCAACACACTCACCGAGGCAAAGACAAGAAGCAAGTCCAACTGGAGTTGAACATGTAATTGACAGTTGATGCGCATGACCACCATCACACACTGGAAGATCAACACAGACACTATGCATCAGTGTGTTGTCGGTTCAGCTACACCCAAGAAGACCATGCGCATGTTAGCAAACGAATTGGATGGAGCAGCCACACCAATGCACACAGATGCAACAGAGGCAAAAGTTCGCTTCAGCAAGATGTCCCCATGGAGTGCTTGCACTCCATCACAGACGACCATGCTTGGCATAAGCTCACCACCTTCACCATCACAAGCATGTCAAAGAGTTGGTCTCACCACAATAGATAGAGTGTCAGAGATGTATTTCATGGCTTGCTCAAGACATTTTGTCTCCCATGGGCACATGTGCATTGTAATGTTACGTCTTGTCAAGTGGAATCTTAAGGGTCGATAGTTGGATGTAACAGTCATAGAGTAGATGAAGATTCATGAGGGTAGATGAAATGGCATAAGGGGAATGTCAATGGTCACCCCACCCTTTGTTATAAATAGAACCTCATAACTCATTGCAAAGGCTTTTGGTCAACCAAGCTTCGGATAAGACTATCTTAGAGAGAGCTTGGACAATATTGTAACGAGTTGTGGCTTCTCCACTGCACAGATCTAGTATATCTCTTTGGAGGAGCAGGCGGTTGTCGCTGTAATGTTCCTCTATCGGAACTAATGGTTGGACATGGATGTATTGTATGACTGGAACTTACACTTCTTGATATAACAAAAGCCAACACATTTCATGCATATGTTGTATTGTATTCGATGTTATTTGGTTTACTCTAAATGATATATGTATTGGTTTGATTACACATGCATGTATAATTATCTGTGTATGTATGTATGAACATTTCTGAAATGTGTTGTTGGTTTAACCATCACTTTGGATTGCTTGCTAACTTTCCTTCCATTTTGTGATGCATCTTCACTCGTGTGTTCCATTCCAAGCCACATACTATTATAGGTTTCCAATGGGTGCACTCACCTCACCTTCAGTGTGTCATAACCTCTCATGCACCTTCCTAAACTTATTTTCGCTGTCACACCCTTTCTACCAACAGGGACATCTTACTTGCCTCTATGCAAAATCGTGGTCAAGGCATTACCGTATGACGCACTATTGGGACTCCTACACCAAATGATCTGAGGTCTAATTGGGACTTCTTATTGGGAGATCCCCTTACATGTTGGCGGTCCAGCATCGTCAACAGTGACGTTTTTCCCCTTGATGCTTGTGATGTATTATTAGGCCAACCATTCTTATGGAAGCAACATGCTATGTATGAGTCAAGGCCTCGTGCTGTTATTGTTACCTTGGGAAATAAGTTGTATAGGATACTAGAGGTAACACCGCCTATCGCCATCTCTCTTGTTACTGCAAAACAAAGCAGTAAGCTCATTTCCAAAACTGAGAATTTTGTTTTCCTGATGATACACCCTTAGGGAAAGAAGAAGACGATGGCCATGACCTTCAGAAAGGGTCCCTCCACATGACAAAATGGATGGAAAAGGTCATAGAGGAGTACGAGGACATCTTCACCTCCTCCATAGGGATGCCTCTGCACTGTCAGGTCAAGCACTCCATCGATCTGACCCTAGGTGTGTCATTGCCCAATGGACCAATCTATCGACACCTGTTCTGGAGAATGATGAAATTAAGAGGTAGATTGAGGAGCTGCTGCAGAAAGTCGCATCTGGTCGAGTTCATCACCCTGTGGGAGCCCGATCATGTTGGTACAGAAGAAGGATGGGACTTGGAGACTCTGTATTGATTATCGGGGGCTAAAAAAATTTACTATACAGATTAGGTACCTAATCCCAGGGATTGATGACCTACTGGACCAACTCAAGGGGGGAAATATTTAAGCAATATCGACTTGAAGTCTGGATATCACTAGGTACCAATCAAACCATATGATGTGTGGAAGACTGCCTTCAAAGCCAAGGAGAGCCTTTTGAATGGTTGGTTATGCCTTTCGGGTTGAAGAATGCTCCTACAACCTTCATGAGGCTTATGGGTGACATCTTCCATCCATTCACCCACTCATTTGTAGTTGTATACTTGGATGACATCCTTATCTTCAGCCAGAGTTTGGAAGAGCACCTCCTCAATATCCAACAGGTTCTCCAAACACTGCGGCAACACAAGTTGTGTGCCAATTTGGAGAAATGCACTTTTGGCATGACCCAGGTTCAGTATATGTGATACCTTATTGATGAACGTGGGCTGCATGTGGATCCAGCCAAGATCCAAGTCATTCAGGATTGGCCAGCCCCAACCACTCTGACAGAGCTCAGTAGCTTTCTGGGTCTTGCCAATTTCTACCGTAGGTTCGTGTTGGGGTTCTCTCATATCACTTGATCCTTGATTCAAGTCACCAAGGGAGGAGCGAAAGAAAAATTCTTTTGTTATAAATCTCAACAGAAGGCATTTGCAGAGTTGAAACATCGCCTCCACTCTACACCAATGTTCACATTACCAGACTTGCAATAACCATTTGAGATCGAGACAGATGCCTTTAAATATGCTATTGAGACAATCCTTACTCAACAGGGGCATCAAGTGGCATATCACAGTGAAACACTTTCAGACACAGTCCAGAAGTATCCCACTTATGACAAAGAGATGTATTCCATTATGAAAGCCCGCCGACAATGGAACCATTATATTTCGGGGAAGGAAATGGTCATCTACATAGACCACCAACCCTTGCAGTTCATACAGACACGAGGCAAGTTTCAGAATGATCACCATCACAAGTGGTCCATATACCTGCAACAATTCTATTTGAATATCAAGTACAAGAAGGGAACCACCAATAATGTTGTAGATTGCCTCAATTGACCACTGATCATGGCGTTAACCACCGTGCTCAAATATTGTGGGCACAAGACTTCTGATTGACCACTTCTCTACAAAAGCGACCCATAATTCGGCCACACATACCATACGCTCTTGGAGGGTCAACGAGTTCCATATTTTCACCTCCAGGATGCTTTGTTATGCCACCTAGGACACCTTTTTGTTCCTTCAAGTGAGCATGCCAAGATGATTTGGGAAGTGCACTACAGTCAAGCCGCTGGGCATTTCGAGTTTGAGAAAACAATGGAAGTACTGCAGAAGTATTTATAGTGGCTGAATCTTCGACAGGATGTCGGGAAGTACATAAGATCCTGCACTGCCTGCGCCATTGCCAAACCGACCATCAAGAAGGAATGCCTCTATACTTTGTTGCCTACCCCTAGTCAACCTTGGGAATCCATCTCCATGGATTACATGTTGGGCCTTCCTTCTACTAAGCATGGCAACAATATTGTTTTTGTGGTTGTAGACAGATTCTCGAAGATGGCCATTATGGTGGCCTGCAAGAAGAATATCACAACAGAAGCCACTGCTAAACTCTTCTTTGAACGAGTGTGGGTACACTTTGGGATCCTAGAGTCTATCATCTTAGATTAGGACTGCAGGTTCCTCAGTTAATTTTGGTACAGTCTCTAGTCGATGCTGGACACTGAGCTCACTAATTCCACAACTTTCCATCCCCAAACTAATGGCCAGACAAAGGTCGTCAACAGGATGATCGTACACATTCTGCACATGTACAACTCAAAGAATCCACACACATGGGATGGGAGTCTCCCCTATGTCTAGCACAACTATATCCGAACTCTCCACAGCTTGACTGGCCATGGCCCTTTTGAGGTAGGCTTGGGATTCCAGCCACTATGTCCCATTGATGTGGCCATACCATTTGCAACGACTCAGGCAGTTTCAGCTCATGTCCAGTCCAAAAGTTGACAAGGAAAATAGCCTCATTGATCATGTTCAACACATCCACCAACAGTTCCATGACATATTGGACAAATCCAATGCTAAGTACAAGCAGCATCATGATCAACATCAGGTGCCACACAAGTTCTAGGCGAGCGACAAAGTTTGGCTACATTTGTAAAAGAAGCAACTCACTAAGACCCACCACAAGATTCACCTGCTTCGTTATGGGCCATACACTATCACCAAGTCTATGGGGGATAATGCTTTTGATCTCATCATTCCCCCATTCCTTAGCCTGCACCCAGTGTTCAATGTGGATCTCCTTCAGCCATACTTTCCACCATTACTGGACATATCCGACATTGCAGAAAAACTCACACCAACAGACTTAAATTCAAACGACATGGAACAAGCTACAGCTGATCAGATCATGGACACACAGATCAATAACACTCGCTAACAGAAGATCCAACTGTATCGAATTGTCAAAGCCGGCCAACTCCTGCACCAAGGCAAATGGCTCACTAGGGACCAAGTTCAGCATAAGTTTCCTCATCTCTTAGACGAACTCAATGCAATGGAGACCATTGCTTCCTAAGGAGGGAGGGCTTATCTAGGTGGATATTGATGGCCACCCACCTATTCCACTTGGACCCTTACCATTGTTCTTTCAATTTCTTTAATTGTAGCACAATTTACTAGTTTTTGCAGTTTTTCGGGTCCTGAACTTTTGAGCCGTTTTGAGGCCCTAAACGATGTTTTCTTTGGAAAAATGCATTCATCAATTTCAAAATAAATCACGTAAAAAATTTTAGTCCTCATAGAGATCTTTCCAACGAGGTATCATACGCGTCAAAAAAAGATAATATGACCAAGTTACGACCCCGAGAAGTTGGTTGCCCAACTAACCCCAATGGGGCCCATAAACTCTTGGTGTTACATCTCCTCGGGTTAGGGTTTTAGTTGTTTAGGGTTTTCTCTTATTGTTCAGTAATAAAAAATCCCTTTAGCCTCATTGTAATTGAGTTCAGAGGCATGTAGCCGCCACATCTCTTCTTAGAGATAAGCTACCATTGCCTGAGCTAGTCTTATTTCCATTATGTTTGTAAGCATATTTCAGTATTTGATATTAATGAAATGAAGTGTTATTTCTGTTGCATCTATGTATTTATGGTTATATCTGTAATTTGTTGCGTTCCTGTTTAAATCCGGATCACTATATTACTTAATACAAAGTTAGGAAACTAAATTAAGCATATCCTTAGAGACCTCTTCTTTTGGTGCCTTACTTTCCTTTGCTTGGTAATATTCCTTCTCCTTGATACTTAGACTAGAGAATTGAGGCTCTTCTTCCAGTATATCTTTGAGTTAGAGGTTGATCCTCTTAACCCTACTGTAGACCTGATTTCTTCGCACACGCGACTGATCTAGGGCTTGAGATAGACCTTTTTACTTGCTCCCTTCCTTCTCTACATGTGGGCCCTCCTTCGTTTGAGATAAAGACCTATTTGGAGTCTCTTCTTATCCCAATCAAACTTTATTACGTTGTTGAATTTGTGGATCTTATGTGATTGCAAAACTTCCCTCCTTTCTTCGCACGTGTGACAAAATTAGGCCCTTAAACAGTCCTCCCAAAATTGGTTTCTACTTTTTCTTTTTCGCTGCCCTAGAAGCACCTTTCTTCTCGTTTTTCGCATGTCTTTCTTGACTCTCTTCTTCGTTGATTTCAGAGATCACTTGATGGTCTAATTGTGAGGTCAAATGGCCCTATTTATAGGATTTTTTCCCTCCTATTGGGCCGACTTGAGCTAGTGAGGCCGAATTGACTTTAAGTGCACCAAAAATTCATTTCTTTGAGCTGACTTGAAGAGGAGACTTGTCTTTTCTTTGGAGGATCTTTTTTGACATATGTCTTTGACTCTAGTACATATATTTACATAGTGTAACATGCCCACATGGGTCTTCAACAATTACATTGACTCTTTGACTTTCCTAGAAGCACTCAAACACGTGCTTGACCTATGCAATGAGCAAGAAACTCATTTTTACAATTTACAAAAATAATAATTCTTTTCTTTTACAAGTACAAAGATCAAAATTACATTTATGTAGATCGAATCTAGTTACACTTTCTTCAACATGAAGGACACTTTACTAGGGTTGGAATCCCTTCCTTTCTTAGCTACATTCTATCCCAGAGTGGGTAGGTATCACATGTAGAATTGTTAATGAGAGGAATCACTCCATAGATCTACCCAACTACCATAATAAAATAATTATCATATTATTTCATTATTATTTATTAATGTTCCCAACATATAGTGTAACCATCGATATTATAGCACTTAAATCCTCTACTCTAAAGTGTTTACCTAGGGAAGGGAAGCATGCCAAAACAGTAAATGAGTTTATAAAATTAGTTATTTTGGTGAAGATCACCCTTACACGTACACCCTCTCTCTCAAACTTTTCAATTTTTGCTAATGTTCACTTAGGTTAAAGGGAGAATATCTTTAGAGAACTAGGTAAAAAATTAACATTATACACAATTCAAAGTACGAAATTATTTTTATTTATTAAAACCAAGGGAAATTTTCAACATTGAGTTTTATTTAGAAGTAGTGAAGGTGAGCCCATTAGGGACAAGAGTGAGTGGTTGGGACTAATAGTGTTAATGGCGTACATATCAGTTAAAATATTGGCTAATCCTAGAGCATGATGGTGGGATTTATGTGAAAAAATTTGGGGTTATAGTGGCAACCTGAGATTTTCAACCTCATGTCAAGCATGTGAGATTTTACTAAGTTATTGATTCCCCAAACTGGTTCATTAATAAAAAAGTAGTGAAGGTGAGACTATATATCACCATTAAGTGAAAAAACATAACTAATTGCTATGACATATCCATTATTAGAAGAACTTGTTTTGTGATGCAAAGATTCAACATGTTGAACAACAAATTGTGACAAGTGATTATAAAATGTGATTATTATTTAAAAGGGAAAATAACTACAAGGGAGTAATGTCTCCCACTAACATGATAGTTCCTTAGTTGTAGGTATGTATAATTCCTTTTTTTGGTTTTTAACCATGGGAATCAATCAATCATGGAGTGATCTAGGTTATGCCAAGGATTAAACCTATTGGCTGCCACTATAACCCAAAATTATACCCAACAACTTGTGAGGTAGATATACCAATAACTTATGAATTAGTAAGGGCCAAGATGTCTAGAAGCCCATTGGAGTGCAACCTTTATTCTAGGGGGTTCCTACCCTTATATCCTTATCAAAACAAGACAACATGCCATTTGTGGTAATTGAACATTCGTGGGGAGGAGAAGAAACAGTCCATCCAACCACTCAGCTTGACTTTCCCTCCTTCATTATGAGACATGTTGCGTGGATGTGTTTGTGAAACAATAATGTACCCCACCTGTCTTGTGATATCTTGGAACATGTGATTATAAAATATAGTCCTCTTACAACTTAGAATATATGAGATTTCAGTTCATATATAACATATGTAGGTGATTCTTATAAAATAAAATCAATCTTTAACATGTAACGTTGGAAAATAAGAAGAGAAAAAGGAAATATATATGATTCAAATTGGATCACTTTTTCAACCATCTTGATGCTTTCAAAGTGGAAAAATTGAAGGAATAAGCTTATAGGAGCAATTTTATTGGCAAGACCTAGTTTGGAGAATTGTGGTCTTTAACCTTTCAGAAGCTAGTTTAAGGCCTTAAACAACATGTTTTGGGGGTAAAAAAATCTCAATTAAGCATAACATATTGTAATATTATTCTACTTAGAGACCTTTCCAATGATGCAAGAAAGACATCAATCAAAGTTTGAATGGAAAGGTTATGTAACACCCCCTCCTAATCCACAACCCATATAGACTTAAAGGGAGCTAGTTGCTATGAAGATTCAGCTCCCAAAATATAACTATGGGAACGGAGCCTAAAACTTTTTACTTTTCCCGACCTTCTTAAAATTTCAATTAGTCACCACAATTAGATTCATCTCATCAAGATGATTCCAACGATATAAAATTTGCCTCAATCCGACTTACGGATTGAAAGTTATGCCTTCTTAAAGATAGGCTTTGCTCACATTCCACATCACCTTACCACCCATGTGGCAACCATCCAATGGCCAATGCAACAAATGACTAAAGGCACCACCACCCGTGGACAGGCTACATGGAAGTTTGGCTTAAATAACAATCAAGAGTCGTCCCTACTCACTAGTGACCCCTTTCCTTTTCCATTTTTAGGCCCAACACCCAACCTCCGACCTAATTCGGGGTCGACCCTCCACCTTGGCACGATAAAATTTTGGGTGGGGTCAGTCCTGAATTTCTTGCATTTAGACTCCTGAAAATTGGACCTAGGTTGGGTAGAGGCCCATCACGATCCATCTTGCCTGGCCGGCCTCTCGACCCCTGACTTGTGGGTCCAAAAACTTAAATTCCTTGTCAATTTTTTTGTGTTTTTCAGAGTTCCAGAGGTCGCTTCTCTTCATGATTTTTTTGGGTTTTCTCAAGTATTTCAAGCATCGACAATAACACCTCAGGGCCACTGAAATCTAGATAAAATATTAAGAACAACTTGATGAAAATTCCCTTAAGGAAAGTCACCAAAACATAACCACTTCTAAGAGCAGTTCTTTTGATGAACAAAGAGAGAAAAACTACTCTTAAACACTGGGAAACCTATCGTCCTTAACTCTATCATCAACACCAACTAACAATAAATGAACAATATCTCAACCCCTCTCACATATTCCCCTACTCAAATAGAAAGAAAACAACCGGAGAAGTTATCAACAATAGATATACAACAATATTATGATAGGATGAGCTAAGTCTCATAATATTCATTCATCACAAGATGACAATCAATCCACAAGGACGATTGACTTCACTACACAAACACTTCACTTCTGCAATCCCAACGATATCATAGGTGAACAAATCCTGCAACAAAATGTCAGTATAATGCCATTAATCCCATGAAATGTTCATATTCCATACATCCTCATATGGATCATAACCATCCATTCAACATATAGACACAAGTAAACCAAGACTTGTCACGCAACCAATATCATACCATTCATTCACACTTTAACATGAAATCCATACAATAGTATGTACAAGAAAACTTATCTTAGATTTGTATTGAAGATGGGAAACTAAGTTTGGGACTTCAACTCTCCACCCAACCACAGACAAGTTGCAGCGAAGCTACTTACAGTTGTCACCCTCGACCCAAATTCAAGGGTCTAAGGTGGTCCTGCTTAAGGGAATAAACACCAACTGCTAGTTGAAACAGGAACTCTAGAGGTCCTCCTACCTCCACCCACCATCCATTTTGCAACCAGCTAATGCAAAAGGAATCTAGAGGCTTGTTTCCTCCACCCTCTAGCTATCCAATAATATCTAAACAATACACAGGGAATCCAGAGGCTTGCTTCCTCCACCCCCCAAGTATTTAGTAGTAGCTAAACAATACATAGGGAATCCATAGTCTTGGTGCCTCTACTCTCCAACTATCTAGTGGTATCCAAGCAATACACAAGGAATCTAGAGGCTTGTTTCCTCCACCCTCTAGCTTTATAAGAACATCACACGCTTTATGGAATTGAGAGGCTCCGCCTCCACCTTGGCAGCAGGCAAGACAATGGTTCCACCCACATAAGGGAATAAAAAAATCATTGCCCACAGAAGCAAAGGAGAATCTAGAATTTTCTGACCAGGAATCCAATGGCTAAACCTCTACCCTAGGATATTAAAGGACTTCAAAGAACACCATCTTTTCCCTCCAATCCCCTGAGGTGTCCCGAGATTTACCATCACCTGAAGGATAATTTCTCATGTACTCCTATATCTGAATCGAAGGTATCATAACCTGCTGAGAGTGGTGAAAGAAACCAATGTATTCCACTCTATATATAAATTCCATTGTCTTCTTGTTAAGCACAGACACACCCTTATACTCTTCCTTCCAAAGAGATAGTCACTTCTTTGCGTTGTTGTAACTGGTATGACCTCGATGCATAGTAACAAGCATACTAATACTCACTAGTGTGCCTCTCTGGTGTCCCTCTATGCTCTCAAGTCTAAACTCACTAGCTGATAGGTACCTTGTGGTTCCTTCTTCAATAACTCCTTCTCTTTCTCCTCTCCTTCTCAGTGGTGCGGGAGAAATCCCTCCTATAAAAAAAATCCTCAACCACTATTGTGTGTGTCTCTTGTCTATGCCTATTTTTCCTCCTTCCCCGGGTTGACTTCCTAGCGCTTTTTCCAACTACACACGTAGTTATTGTCCATTAATTATTTTGTCCTTTTTTTCTTCTTCTGTGATTCCCAAGCCAACATGGGATTTTGTCCCTTATTTGTAGTCCATAAATTCACAACAACAATCTCATTAAAATACCATTCTAATGCATTTAAAGCTCAACAACTAGCCTTTAATGGTTGTCCACACTGTCCAATTTCTTCCTTCAACAAATAAGATGAATTTTCTGAGCAAATGACCTCCCTCAGACCTCTTGGAATCTGTGTACCTCACTCAACCCACTTAATTTTCAAAATTAAAATGCATGAGGTATTTACATGACAAGATCAAGCCAATTACAAGTTGGTTTGTTACAGACCCCTTCCACTTGGGGGAATTTCATCCTCGAGGTTCTTTGTCCATATACATAGAGAAAACATGCTAAATAAATAAAACAACAACATACAGTCCTTGGAGCTTTATATTTATAGATCTTTACAATATTTACATATATGTGCACATTTGCCTCAACCAACAGACAAAAATGGATAGTTTTTCTTCATGGCATCAACCATTTCCCAAATTCCTTCCTCGGGCCCAAAGTGCTTCCACTACACCTTGACTTGCTCTATGGTTTGATTCTAGAGAATGAGACTCCTCGGATCTAGAATGCACAGTAGCTCTTGTTGGGACTCTCCCTCTAGTTCCACTTGTAGCATAGACCAATCAATAACATTATTAGAATCTTGTACATATCTTTTAAGCAAAGAAACATGGAAAACATCATGGATTTTAATGTAAGGAAGTAAGGCCAACCTATAGGACACTGACCCAATCCTCTCAAGGATCTCAAAAGTTTCACAAAATTGTGGTTCCATATTGGAACATGACCCAATCTGCAAGGAGTTCTTCTTGGGTCTAATTATCAAGTAAGCATGTTCCCCAACTTGTAACTCTTTATGTCCCCTATGTTGATCTGCATAGCTCTTTTGCTTGTCCTATGCTACCTTTAAATTCTTCCTAATAGCTTGCATTCGCTACTCCATCTCTTTTAACATATTAGGTGTGATAAGTGACATATTCATTGGATCACTCCAACTGATAGAAGTATTACAACTCCTCCCATACAATGCCTCAAATGGTATCATATTTAAAGACTCTCGGTACCCATTATTGTATGCAAATACCACAAGTGGAAGATACTCTTCCCACTTGTTTTGTTTGTACATCATACATATCCTCAACATGTCCTCGAGGATTCGATTTACTCTCTGTTTTTCCATCTGTCTGTGGATGATAAGTTGTACTAAATGTTAATTCAGTCCCCAATCCTACAAATATTTCCTTCTAAAACTTGGAAGTGAACTCAGCATCTCAGTCTGAAATAATTTTCTTGGCAACTCCATGCAGTCTCACAATCTCCTTTATGAATATTTGTGCCACCTCACTAGCCGAGTTGGTGGACTCGACTGATATGAAATGAGCCACCATGTCCAATTTTTCAATAACTACCATAATTGCATCATGTTGCTTGGAGGTTCTAGGAAAACCTATGATGAAATCCATAGAGATCACCTCCCATTTCCATTCTAGAATGGGAATGGGCTACAATAAACCTGTTGGATGCTTACATTCAACCTTCACCTACTAGAACTCTATGCATTTAGCAACAAATTCAGCCACCTCCTTTTTCATATTAGGCCAAAAATAAAATTTCTTAATGGCCATGAGAGTCTTTTGGTATCTCAGGTGGCCAAAATATGGCTTTGTATGAAACTCTCTCATGATGAGGCTTTTTAAATCAACATTGTTCGATACATAGATTTTGTTCTTGAATCTAATTAAACCATCATCCATGAGATGATATTCCTCATCTCCTCTGTTCTTACTGCCCTGTTGTAGCTTTTCTATGATCCACTAATACTTCCCACCATTCTTCCTTGCATGATTGACCTACTCTATCAAGTCCACTCCATAGGAACTTATGGTTTCCTAGTGATTCAAGTAAATCCTTCGACTGAGTGCATTGACAAATCAATTTTACTTTACTTTAATGTACTTGATTTCAAATTCAAATTCACTAAATGTAGCCAATCACCTAGATTAACTAGAATTCAATTTAGGTTGACGAGACAAGTACTTTAGTCCTCCATGATCTGTCATGAGCATGAATCTTCTGCCAAGGAGGTAATGCCTCCACATCTTTAATGCATGAATAATGGAAGCTAACTCCAAATTATGAGTCACATAGTTTGCCTCATGCTCATTCAATTTTTGGGACTCATAACACACTACTTGTCCATCTTTCATAGAGAGTCCACTGAGCCTGTCCTTGCAGGCATTTGTGCAAATCACAAAATCCTTGTTTGGATCTGCAATTCTCAATACTAGTACATTAGTGAGCAATTGTTTAAGTTGATCAAAATGGATGCACGCTCAACTGTCAATTCAAATTTCTTTCCTTTCCTCTGCAAGGATGTGATAGGGTGGCTTATTATCTCTCAAACTAGTAGGGGTCATACAAGGGGATCCTATAGAGAAATTACTAATGCAAGGGCCAACAATGGAGCGATAACCCACTATCACCTCAGCTCAGGCTCACTTCTCTTTACAGAATTTCACTGATGGGAGGAGACCCACTATGGGAGAATCACAAGAATGAATATGTCAATGAAAGGATGAAGGGTGATTCACAAGGCCTATTCACATGAGATACTCAATTATATGGCTTTCTTGCTTGAAAATCAAGATGATAGGCTTTATAGGAAGGGGAAAGAGAATTCTTGAGGCTAGGGTTTGGGAATATATCTTGTCAAGAGGGTTCCTAGAATGGAAAATACTTATGGAGAATTGGCCTTTATGTGATCTTTGTGAAATTTGAGTTGTAAAGTTGTGGGACCACACAGGACCAAGTGGACCCAAAATTAGGTCAAGGGTATGTAGTTGATCAACCAAGGATGGGCTTGACCTAATTAGGGAAGAGAAGAGGATCAAAGGACAAATTCTCTTTTGAGGATTGAATAGAATGATCCAAATGAGGACATTAGCCAAGGGAAACCTAGGGCATGAAATGCTCCTTTAGCTAGGGCTTACTATATCTCGGGATCCCACTGTCGGAATTGCTTCAAATTTGGACTCTAGAGGAAACCATAATGCAATTATGGACCAAAAATTGAGGTGTTTTGATGGCTACAATAGAATTTATTTGATGCCCTAGGTGACCTATTAGGGATAGGCCTAGAGAGAGAAGGAGAAGGTGAGAAAAATACTATTTAAGTGACCACCAATGGTTGGATCAATGTCTTGCCTTTAGGAGATATGGAGTCAAAGTGAACTTTTGAGTTGGAGAAACTATATCGAATCAAGGAGAACTCTAGACAACTTCGCATGGCAATTAGGGCATGAGAGTAGTTATCAGAAGATTTTATAGTTCGATGTGTAATGTTTGATGACTTGTCAAGGTATATTCAACAAAAATAACCTCTAGGAACATTCACCCATTCATACACGACACATGCAATGGTGTAATGCTTCAAAAGATCAAAATTTCCATAATTTTGCGTAGAATAACAGTAAATTTCAGACCTAGATAGTGAAAATCCCAACAACATTCATGTGATATGATAAATACAAGAATCAACATGAAAATAGATCACATACATGTACAAAGAGTATATCCAATCACTAGATCATGACAAAAATGAAGCTCCAATACCAAGAAAATAGTATCCAAACATCAAAATTCCTCATGAAACCAAACTCATCCTCCAAAAGGGAATGCAAAATTCTCCAAGTAGCTACTAATTCCAAATCCAAGTGATGATGAGAGAAATTAATCACCTTTCATCTATTTATACAATTCCAAAGGGGATTTGATTTGCCTAATTAGCTTAATAATGCCCCTAGTAATAAAGTAATGTACAGTAATGATATGACTCGGTGACAAGCCCATCAAGATATCTCAATAACATGAAAATACGCCTCTCAAAAGGGAAGAAAATCAACATAATTAGTTGTTGGGCCATTGAAAAGGCCTTATGAAGTCCAAATTGTGGCATGGTGAGAAAATGGACTCCAGACATAGTGGACAAGGGGTTGGACCCTTGTTTTCCAAGAAAGTCACTATGGTGCTCCCTAGTGGGTGGGGGGGCACAAGGACATCCTCATGGGTTTCCAAGTGGATAAAAAATGCATGTAAACCATCTGTAAGGGCCAAGATGATTATATAAACCCTCCCTTTGGTTCCTGCAGTGAGACACATCCTCATCTAGACCTTGAAACACCTGCTAAGGGTATGGTGTAAGTGTGGAGCCGACTGGGCATGGTGAATTAGGTGCATCATCCTCATCCAAAAGGTGGAACATGAGCAATCAATGAGCGGCATTGGGGATTCATGAAGTACTCTTTGCTATGGTGGAGGCTCGTGGCTCTCAACGCTCGCCTCACAAGTGCTAATGTGGCCCTCTGTATAGGGAAGGTCAAGCCTCAAATGGAGACCCACCTAGAATCCTGCATTAGATACAATGTGTCCCCTTGCCCTCTAATACAAAAAATCATTATAATAATCAAGTAAAAGAGCTTAAAAGTTATGGAATAAATGGGGCACTTCATGGTGGAATTCCCTTCCATAGTGAGCTTTGGCATGTATAGGTGTCTCCAAGCTCAATAAGGGGCTAACCAAGGACCCTATTAGGTGGTTTCAACCTTATAGGGGGTGACATATCTATGGTACACCCATCAGGTGGTAGGTGGAATATGAGATAGTGATGGAATGAATTGGGGATCACGGGAATGCTCAAAGCCACATCCCCATGGTATAAGGGTACTTATAATAAGGGAAGCCCACACCTAGGTATATGAGAGTAGGATGGAGCAAATCATGGTACATAAGTTACCCCGCCCCTTTTTTTCCACCCTTCTTCATATGCCTTTTTACTTTGATTGATTTTTTTCATAACTGCTCGGGTCTTCAAGGGATGAGAGCATGATGTGTAGGATGTAGTAGTAGGTAACCCATTTTGAGGTGGGAAATTTCATTTCCCACAAGGGGTTGGGACAATCATTCATTCCTTAATGATGGATGGGGATCATCTAGGACCCATAGGAACCAGGGTGATGTCCATGGATAAGCGGTAGAGCTCATGTTTGGATTTTTTTCTATGTGCTAAATTTGTATGTCCTAACCAACTTTTGCATTTTGTGGTACATTTCCTTTTGAGAGTGGAAAAATTATGTTTTTTTCTTTCTGTTGAGCTACATCAACCTTTGAGGAATCGTTCCAGACCCGAACCAAGGTGTGGACAAGGGGAGGGGGGGGCTAACCCTATGTGGACCTAGTGGAGACATGTGGACCTAGATGGGAAAAGAGATGAATGAGGCCAAAATGAGTGGAAAGGAGTGATGTATATGGCATCGGGAAGCAGGACCACGCAACCAAAATCAGGATTTCCAAAGTAGTACCAACCATAAAGCTAATGTCCAGTAAAGGAGATCCAAAAGGGACTAGGATACAAGGGCAACCACTAAATTGGGCAATGGAGACAAGAGTACATACCTATCCCACTGTATATCGAATCCCCCCACCAATCCATGCCCAAAATTTCCCATGACAGGTAAGGAAACTTACTCAACTATACCAATGAAAATCCATACCTTCGGGGTTAGGAGGCCCACCTGCAAATATATAATCATAACAAATGGTTGAGGGATCACATGGTTGGCTCAGGTGGTGGAGAAACTGGCACATCAAGTTATCTGGTGGTTGTTGGTTGCTGGTTGAGGACCATCTAGGAGAAAAAATTTCTCCTATATATACTACCCACAGGTGGTGAGTAATATTTGGCTCCAACTGGGACATGATCTCTTAGAAAAGTTCATAGACGTACTCAAACAGGGAGGTCATGAGAACGCCAACAATCTCTTGGGACCACAAACCTATTACCTGTACATATCACAAATCGAGCAAACATTGCAGCATGCTTTCGCAACATCTCATGATTGCACATGCTTATATTAGGCCACCAAAAATTAGAAAACAAATAAAATTTACTCTAAATGCAACTAATCTAAGATGAGAATATCATATGATAGTAGTCCTAATGTGAAAATAAGTATGTGATGAATCCTATCCTAACATGTATATAATACTAGGCTAATTCTAACTATAATCATAAATCCAATGCAACCATCCTATCATCGTATCAATATAAATGTTCCTGCCTATATGATTAGTCATGTAGCAAATCCCAAAGCGAATGTGGACACAATCACATGGAGGATGATGTGGGTCTGAGGTGGGAAAATATGATATCCATTCGATGTAAAAGGAAGCCCTAGAAGAAGGAAAATAATTCATTCTAGAAGTGTAAAAATCTCCTTCTAAGTACATGATGAAAGAATGAATGGTCACACTCAATAATTCCATATCACAACCCTTTTTCATAATGTTATGCCTCACAGGTGCCACACGGTTGTGATGGGAAGAAAAAGGGGACTCGGGACATGAAAAGGGACAACAAATTGGTTGCTCAATGGAATAATCATATCCACAATCCTAAGGGTATGAGGGGGAAGGAGGGATACATTTAATGGATGGTTCTTCCTCAATATCATACCTAGGAGGGGAAGAGGGATCATCAATGATGGTGGAAATGTAGGAATGGGTGAGGTGAGACTTTTGGATACCGTGGTTATGCTATTGGGATTCTGAAGAAAGTGCGAGAAAGCGAGGACTTTGTCAGTATCATCATCGAAGTCATAAATGGGGCCTGCCATTTCCAAGAAACCTTCTTCATGCGTGGGAAAACAATGATCCTCCCTTTCGATGGTGTGAGTAGGGATATCGTTATGAGTAATGTCCAGGAGAAAAGGAGAATCAATTTCTACCTCATTTTCCACTTCAATGTCATAAATAGGGTCATTGTCAAAATAATGGTTGACCACATCCCATTCCCCTTATTAATGCAGAATAAATGAGAAATGTCATGTTCATAAGAAGGTGAAATATGCATATCTTCAAACCCTCTTTCTTGAATTAAAGCCCCTTGTTCATGGTGTTCATCTTTATGGACTTCAATGGGGCCTTTATTCATATCAATTCCCAAATCAAGACCTTCCAGAACTTCTTCACTTGCTTGGTTATCATGGTTTCCAGACAAGTGAGTCATATGCAATAAGAGGGGAATTCTCCCCAAGATTAAGAGGGATACCCATATCCCAACCCTTGAAGGCATAATCCTCATTGAATTTTTCATCAAGATCCCTTTACAGGTTGTTTGTCCCATTACCTGGCTCATGTTGATGATGCATAAAGGGTTCTTCTTGTCTTTCTAGCAAGGGAGCTTCCTTTGGGTCATGAAGAGTACATTCTTCACTTGGGATGCCACCCCATCTTCTTAAAAAGATATCTTCAAAACTATCATAACCAGTGATACTTTCAGGAGGGAGGCTAGCATACCAATATTTAACTTGACCTTCAAGTGATAAAGCAAATAACCTCATGATTGTGTCATCATTCTCAATCCTTAATGGGGCCAATACCCAAAAGAAGTCATCAATGTGGACATGGGCATCTTGATCGAGACTCCCTTTGAACCTAGGCATCCAACCCCTAATCCATCCCTTTATTTCTAGAAGCTCTAGAACTTCATTAGGATCAAGGTTATCATAGGGAAACAGAGTGATACCGTGCTTTTGACAGAAGTCTGTTTTTCCTATTTTGCATATTAGGATTAAAATGGAGTCGTCATGGTGAATCAAATGCCTTAATAAATGCTTGCTTCACCCTACGACCATTAATTTTGAAGCTTAATTAATAACTAGGGCTTTGTTCTTCCAATGGAGTCACAAAATTGATATGTCAATAATGTTGTATGGGGAACAAGACATATGTCTCATGTCCTCGGCAATGGTGCCAAAAAATGTTATCACTCAAACTAGCAGGGGTCTTAGGAGGGGGTCCTATAGAGCAACTACTAGGTCAAAGGGCAACAATGGAGAGATAGCACATATGATCTCGTCTAAGGCTCCCTTCTCTTTATGAAATTTTATCGATGGGAGGAGACCTAGTACGGGGGAATCACAAGAATGAATATGTCAATGAAAGGATGAAGGGTGATTCCCAAGGCCTATTCACAAGAGAGACTCAATTATATGGCTTTCTTGCTTGAAAAGCAAGGTGATAAGTTGCCTAGGAAGGGTTAAGAGGATTCTTGAGGCTAGGGTTTGGGAATATATCTTATCAATAGGGTTTCTAGATCGAAAAAATATTATGGAGAATTAGCCTTTATGTGGTATTTATGAAATTTGATTTGTAAAGTTGTGGGACGACACAGGACCAAGTGGACCAAAATTTAGGTCAAGGGTATGGATTTGATCAACCAAGGAGGGGCTTGACTTAATTAAGGAAGAGTCAAAGGACAAATTCTCTTTTGAGGATTGAATACAATGATCCAAATGAGGACAATAGCCCAGGGAAACCAAGGGCAAGAAATGGTCTCTGAGCTAGAGCTTGCTATATCTCGGTATCCCACCATCAAAATTGCTTCAAATTTGGAGGACCTCTAGAAGAAACCCTAGCTTAGTTATGGACAAAAAATCGAGGTGTTTTGATGGCTACGATGGAATTTATTTGATGCCTTAGGTGACCAATTAGGGCTAGGCCTGGAGAGAGAAGGAAAAGGTGAGAAAATTATTCTTTTAAGTGACCACCAATGGTTGGATCAGTGCCTTTCCATTTGGAGAGATGGAGTCAAGGTGAACTTGTGATTTGGAGAGACTATACCCTATCAAGGAGACCTCTAGACAACTTTTCATGGAAATTAGGGAATGTGAGTAGCTGCCAGAAGATTTTATACAACAATGTGTAATGTTTGATGACTTGTCAAGGTATATTCATCAAAAATAACCTCTATGAACATTCACCCATTCATACATGACACATGCAATGATGCAAGGCTTCAAAATATCAAAATTTCCACAATTTCACATAGAATAGCAGTAAATTTTAGAGCTAGATAGCGAAAAATTCCAACAACATTCATGTGATATGATAAATACAAGAATAAACATGAAAAAGAGATCACTTACGTTTACAAAGAGTATATCCAATCATCAAATCATGATAAGAATGAAGCTCCAAGACCAAGAGAATAGTATCCAAACATCAAAATTCATCCATGAAACCAAACTCGTCCTCCAAAAGGGAATGTGAAATTCTCCAAGTAGCTACTAATTCCAAATCCAAGTGACGATGAGAGAAATGAATCACCTCTCATCTATTTATACAAGTCCAAAGGGCATTCTATTTGCCTAATTAGCCTAATAATGACCCTAATAATAAAATAATGTACAATAATGATATGACTTTATGACAAGCCCATCAAGATAGCTCAATAACATAAAAATAAGCCTCTCAAGAGAGCAGGATAATCAACATAATGAGTCGTTGGGCCATTAAGAAGGCCTAATGAAGTCAAATATGTGCCATGGTGAGAAAATGGACTCCATGCATAATGGACAAGGGATTGGCCCCTTACTTTCCAACCAAGTCACTATGGTGCTCCCAAGTGGGCGTGGGGGCACAAGGACATCCTCATGGGTCTCCAAGTGGATCGAAAATTCTTGTAAAACATATGTAAGGGAAAATATGATGATATAAGCCCTCCCTTTGTCTCTTGCAGTGAGAGACGTCCTCATCTTGACCCTAGAACATCTGTTAAGTGTATGGTGTGTGGAGCGAACTGGGCATAATGAACTAGGTGCATCATCCTCATCCAAAAGGTGGAACATGAGTAATAAATGAGTGGTGTTGGAGATCCATGTAGTACTCCTTTCTATGGTGGAGGCCCATGGCTCTCAATTCTCAACCTACAAGTGCCAATATGGCCCTCTAGAGGGCTTGGACCGCATATAGGGAAGGCCAAGCCCCAAATGAAGACCCACATGAAATCTTGCATAAGATCCAATGAGTCCCCTCGCCGTCCAATACAAAAAAATCATTAGAATAATCAAGTAAAAGAGCTTACAAGTCATGGAATCAATGGGATACTTCATGGTGGCATGCCCTTCCATAGTGGGCTTTAGCATGTACAAGTCTCTGCAAGCTCAATAAGGGGGTTAACCAAGGACCCTATTAGGTGGTTTCAACCCTTAAAGAGGGTGACATGTCCATGGTACATCCATAAGATGGTAGGTGGCAAATGATATCGTGATGGAATAGAATGGGGATCAGGGGAATGCTCCAAGCCACATGCCATGGTACAAGGGTAGCTATAATAGGGGAAGCCCACACTTGGATATATGAGTGTATCAGGGAGAAAATCGTGGTACATGAGCTACCTTGACCTTTGTTTTTACACCCTTCTTCATATGCCTTTTGCCTTTGATTTATTTTTCTTCATAATTGCTCGGGGCTCCGAGGGATGAGAGCGTGATGTGTAGGATGTAGTAGTAGGTACCTCCTTTTTAGGTGGGGAATTTCATTTCCCACCAAGGGTTTGGACAATCATGGGTTCCTTAATGATGAAGGGGGTTCATCTAGGGCCCATAGGAACCAAGGTGATAGTCGTGGATAAGGGGTAAAGCTCATGTTTGGCTTTTTCCCGCGTGCTAAATTTGTATGTCTCAGCCATCTTTTGCATTTTGTGGTACATTTCCTATTAAGAGTGGCCAAATTATGGTTTTTCTTTTCTTTTTAGCTGCATCAACCTCCAAGGCATCGTTTCAATTCCGACCCAAGGTGTGGACAAGGGGAGGGGGAGGCTAACCCTATGTGGACCCAGTGGACACATGTGGACCCGGATGGGAAAATAGATGAATGGGGCTAAAATGAGTGGAAGGGAGTGATGTATATGGCATTAGGAAGCGGGACAACACAACCAAAATCAGGATTTCCCATGTAGTTCCAACCTTCAAGCTAATGGTCAGTAAAGGAGATCCCATGGGACTAGGATACAAGGCTAAACACTATATCAGGCAGTGGAGACAAGAGTACAAACCTAACCCACTCTTTCTGCCAAATCCCCCCACCAATCGATGCCAAAAAGTTCTCACGACAGGTAAGGAAAATTACTCAACTATATTAATGAAAAGCCATACCTTCAGGGTAAGAAGGCTCACCTTCAAACATACAATCATAACATATGGTTAAGGGACCACATGGTTGGCTCAAGTGGCGAAGAAACTGGCACACCAAGCTATCTAGTGGCTGCAGGTTGAGGATCACCTAGGAGAAAAAATTTCTCCTATATATACTACCCATAGGTGGTGGGTAACATGACCTATCTTAGAAAACTTTCCAATGAACCTATTATAGTAGCTTGCCAACCCCATGAAGGACCTATTTTTTGGTGTTGGCCACTCCTTGATGGCCCTAACCTTCTCCATATCAATTGATATCCCCTGATTAGGTATTATGTGCCCCAAGTAATGTATATGCGACTGGAATAATTCAAACTTACTAAGCTTTGTGTAGAGTTTATGCTCCTCAATAAATGTAGCACTGCAGCCAAGTGCTTCTCATGTTCTTCCTCAGCCTTTGAATACACCAGTATGTCATCAATAAATACAATGGAAAAAATGTCCAAATAAGGTTGTAGCACATTATTCATTAAGCACATGAAAGTTATTGGCAAATTAGTAAGTCCAAAAGGTACCAGCACAAACTCATAGTGCCCATATCTCATCTAGAATGCAGCCTTATGAATGTCCTCCTCCATGATCTTCACTTGACAATACCCTGACCTCAAGTCGATCTTCGAGAAGACTGCTACTCCTTCTAACTGATCAAAGATATCATGGAAATGGGTACCTATTCGTTATGGCCACCTTGTTTAATTGTTGCCTATAGTTAATGCATAATCTAATGGTCTCGTCCTTCTTCTTTGAAAACAACATAAGTGCTCCCCATGGAGACACACTCACCCTTAGGTATCCCTTGCCCATCATCTCCTTTAGCTACAATTTTAGCTCGACCAACTCATAAGTACTCATCTGATATGGTGCCTTGAATGTTGGTGTTGCTCCAGGTACCAACTCAATTGTTGGTACACTAAGATGACTTTATATATCAATCTTAATCCTACATTAATATGTCAACCTGGGATTCGTCTTCCTATTTCAAGGTTGCAAGCATTGTCTGTGCAACAATCAAAGATTGGAATGCAAGTAATTAATCCTAACTAATCGTTGCAGAAATAAACAATTTCTTAACAACTCATTAACTCTTAAAAATGCAGAACAAGAATTATTCTATGATTCAAAATTGGAAAGATAAATCAATTGCAAACTACTTTCAAACAAAGATCTTAATCCAATATCCTAATGCCAAAAGGAAATCAACCTGAATAATCAAATCCACACATATTAAAGGAAACTACTCAAATCATGCTAATCATGAGGAACATTCAAATCTAGAAGTAATTGCAGAAAGCATATACTAAGAGGAAACAACAATCATATACAAAACTAACTTTCTGTAAATTATAAAAACGATATTAACCGAGCTATAATATTTACTCTAACTCAACCTGTAGAAGGAACAACAATATGAATCTTGACAGTAAAGCGTAAAAATCATAATACAAATGAGTAGTAAGTCTTCCAGCGACCGGGCCCAAAGCCTCTAGAAGAAACTGCTATAGAAACTCAATACACGGATTTAATGTGAAACCTCAAGTCTTTCATTAACTGTCAAAAAGGAATTACAAAATCACTTCAACCCTTAAGGTTCAATCTGCATTCATAGTCTTGCTGGAATTTTACAATGATTACAAAAGTTACTTTTCTTTTTGATTTACTAGCATTATATATCTTCTATGAAATGCTAGCAAAATTGAAGCTTATCTTGAGGATCAGAAGATCCTCAGGATTGCTCGGCTGAACAATCAGATTTCCACATCAATCCCGTATTTTTCCTCCCTCCTTTAGTGTGGTCTGCACAGCTGTAACAACGACATCTTCCTTTCTTGGCATTGTTGTCTTATCCAAAAGGAACAACAATTGTCCAATGCAGTCATCATACGCATAAATGAACGAAAACTTATGCTTTTAATACTAAAAGCATGTAATTTGTTCATACTTCTTTTTATTTGCTTTTCACGATCTTTCTTCGAGAATGTGCTCAAGACGAGAGTAAATTCATGAAAACCATATGATTAATCAAGTAAATGAGGAGGAAAAACATACCTTTTTCATGACCCAACATACTCCCCAGCTTACCTTTTTGCATGTCCTCATGCAATAAGATAATTAAGATGCAACTAAGTCAGAGAATAGGCAGGATATGTTTCTTCCTTATAGACCCGAAAACCATTTTTGTTTTTAAGTACTACAAAGGCTCAACCTTCCTGATATTTTGATAGCTCATAATTACAACAATTCCCATCAAGAGGACACCAAATAATAGGGGTTTTGTAATGCCATCCAATCCAGGTAGGACCCTCGCTTAGGAAAATGTTACCATATCAGGCGAGTCTAGCTGCAGCTGCCTTAAATTTCTGTAACCAAAGGGTTCTCAGTTTCTGACATTATTGGGAGAGGTTTTCCATCTTTGCTTTACAGCCAAGAGAGTTGCTTCTCTAATTTCTTCGAAATATTCCAAACTTTACTTGATAACATCTGTGTGGATGGGACCCAAGGTAGACACAACCCCTTATTTTTCCATAAACCTTTTATGTTGTACCCAGATCTGCAGGGGCATTGTAGGTTCACCTCTTACCCAAAGATCTAGTCCACTTTCTCTCCTCTGGAAAGTATCATGAGCCTTAACCCATTTGAGTTGGTTTTTGGTGAAGGAGAGGAAAGCCTGGAACTGGACATCCCCAAGGAAGGGGCTAGGATTGGCATCCCTATCATCTTCCAAGAAAAAGTTGTGCAAATATAATTCACATAAAAAATGTTTTACATCCTCGATATATTTTTGACAGCATTTAATAAAATTGGGAGTAGAACTAAACTCAAAAGGTTGACCAGCTCTAATAGCCTTAAATTTTAACAACAAATATCATTCAAGCAGAAAAAGTGCATAGTTTGTAGCAGGTGACCTACAGGCTAGTGCATCTAAATAAACATAACAAATAATTTTGATTTGCTCCAAAGATTTCTGACACTGTCCTTGTACTTCCTCCACATTCTTTTGTTCTAATCTGAGGCTGGCATAGGTCTCATCTTCTGTTGTAGTCAAGTCATCATTTTTCAGTAACTCCTTGTATTTATTCAAAGGCACAACTTCTTGTTGATGTTTTTGCAGTGCTTGCTGTAACTCTGCTAGTTTTGTCTTCAGTTTTCGAATAATAACCTCTACTACCAAGGGAGTATAAGGAGGTAGGTCCTTAGTTTGGGTATTCTTGCTGCCAGTTGCTACTGACTTTGTTTGAATGGCTATTTCCATTGTTGACATAGGAACACAGAGGTCTGTTTGAACAACTCTTTCCATTGTTGACACAGGAACATAGAGATATGTTTGAAGGTCTGTTGGAGTAGTTGTCTCTATTACTTCCACAGAAGAACATAAATTTGTTTGATTTTCTATCAAACTAGCACAAACATCCTCTGTTTGAGTCCCTACTGAACAAGTGCTAATGTTTTATGTTTGTATTCCAGTGGAATTAAGGAAATTCTCACTCTAGGTTCCTATTGATTTCAACTCTACTTCCTTCTTATAAGCTTTCTTAGAGTCTTTTATCCATTTCCTAAGCTACTTGATTTTTCTTTTCAATTTCTCATTTTCCTTATTCATTAGTTCCAACTTGTGATCATCTCTCTTCTTTGTCCTTACTATGGGTTTCTTCACTGGGGAAGAAGGACCAGCAATAACATTTTCAAAAATAGGAGCAGTTTCGAAATTGTCAGAGTCACGTTTGAGTAAGACTGTGTCTCCTGAATTGGCTTCTGACTCGTCAGCATTGTTAGGGTTTGGTTCAAGTAAGGTTGTATCTCCATAATTAGCTTCAGGCTCCTCAACATTATTAGGGTTTTGTTCAAGTGAGGCCATATCCCTTGAATTAGCTTCTGGCTCCTCAACATTATCAAGGTTTTGTTCAAGTGAGGCTATATCCCTTGAATTAGCTTCAGGCTCTTGGGTTTTAGCTACAGAAAAATTATGTCCTTCCAATTCTTGTGTATTCTTGTCATTTCCAAAAGAGGGTAATGTCTCTGTATGGTGAGAACTATGAGGAGAAGTGGAAGGGATAGGAGTAGGGACTTATTCTTGTGAATTCTCAAATTGGCATATCTCCTCAAAAAGGGTTCCCAAATTTTCCAAGACCCGAGCTGCTTCTTCTTCATAATCCTAAGGAAAATTGACTCGTTGGTTATCAGGGGATTCGTGGGTTGATCTCACCTCATCTATGACTACATTAATGCTTCTCCATTGGATTATTCATCAAACTGACTTCGTTTAATAGGAATGGATGTCAAGACAGGGGCTTTTCTTTTTGTCCCCTTTTTGGGGCTTCTACTTCCGTAGTCTGATGTTCTTCCTCAAGCTGGGCATTTTCAGGGATTCCTTCCAGGGATGGTACATTAGATCTTATAAAATGGTACTAGGTTATCTGCAATTGAGTTAATTCCCCGGTGACTATCAATTTGATCAAACCATGATGACTGACTCTAGCCTGTGGGTTTTTAGATTTCCTCACTCTACTAGCAATTTCATGTAATAACGAGTTCGGTAAAAATGTCAAATTGATTACTATATTTTGTTTTAATGATGCAAACAATTTAAGGTGTCAAGGCCTTACCATGTCATGGCGGCCATCACATGTGATGTATTTCTCGATGACCTTTTCCAGTTTGCACCTTGGCTCGCTCAGAGATGCAAGACAAATACCTTTGTCTTTCTAAACTATCTCCTCGCCAGGTTCCTTCAATAATTATGCGACTTCGTGGAGTGTCGTGTTATTTTCTACCCATTTTATGCCTTTTGTGGGGAGGCCTATGACCTTTGCCAAAATCGCTGCAGTTACTGCTATGGTCCTGCCTTTGACAATTGTGCTCTCATTCTGTAGATTCTGCAAGAATTCCAAAGCGATATCATCATTAAACCCTTGCAGCCGAGCAAGATATTGTGCCCATCCTACACGTTCTAAAATATCTCAAGCTTGTGTGGTGATTTGTAATAGTGTAGGCTCACTACGAATAGAGGTGCCACCCATACCTACTATTTCCTAAGGACAATCTGCAAACCTACATGCACTATTGAATCCCACAATTCTCGTAATGAAACAACATAAACTACATGCAGGAGTATAAGGAATAAAAACTAAATACAGACTCTCGGTAATAATATCCTATCATATCGACAGGTATGGCAGCTATTTGTTAATCGTGTTCCTTCACATCGTCATAATGTATGATGCGACCACGACCTTTGAAGCATGTGGAAGGGAAAAAAGGCACGCGGCATCATAAATACAACAAAAAGTGGTCAGAACAGTCATACAAATAGAATTAAATGCAATGAATACACAACCATATGATTGGTCAGAGAGGATCATGAGAAATAAAGCGTACGAACTATATATCATGGAAAGAGATTTGCCTTTTGGAGTATGTATGACAAAATATGACGAAGCATTGTTTTAAATTTATTACTGTTAACGTCGGATGATCGGATAATGTTGACATGGTTCACATAATATAAATATTCTTCCCATATTAGTTATTAAGGATATAATCACTAACCCCGGATGCGGGTGCCACCTCGCATAACCAGGTAAGGCCACTTGCCACGGTCGATAGGACACGCGACGGACGGAGGGCTTTAAGGCTCCTCGCCGCCACCTCCCATCGCCAAGCAATGCAGCACACCAGCCTTTATGAAGGCGCAGGAACCATAGCGGAGGTTGATGGCCGCATTCAATGCGGGAACAATTCGAAGGAATGAAGGGGTCGATAAGAAATTCGATTTGGGGGCAGTTGAAACCCAAAGCTATGGTGTTCATGCTCTGCGTTCTGCGAATTCTGGGGTTATTGTGGAATTGGGGGAGGCTGGCCGACTGCTGGTCCTCCCTGGTTCATGCTTGCATTCATTTGTTTGCTACCGTGAGCCGAATTGGAAGGGAACTCCGTCTGAGGAAGAGGTATCTGGAAGAATGGTGCGGGAGAGAATGCCATGTCGTAGAGGCAGAGGCTCAGGGCGAGCCAGATCCTCTCGCGGGCCTGCAGCTGATTTACATCACCATTGCTGCTGTGTCTACTGCCATCGACGTGTGGGAGCTCCTCAGGTGCAGGCTAGCCAATTTGTGGAAGCTGGAGGGTCCAACAATGGCGAGCCAAGCCTACCTGCGTTTGGCTCTGTCATCTTCACTCTGGGCAATTCCAGAGAAAATTTGGGCATCAATGCCCACATATCTGTGTTATTCACCAGGATCCCGGAAGAGAATGAGAATGGCTTGCCTCGGCCACCTGCAATGGAGAATCCCTTGGCTAACGAAGGGGGAATTCCCCTGGTGCAAGAAGGAAGTTTGCCTCAGGCTCTGGCGGAAGAATGTCGGGTTGTGGACAAAGGTAAGAGGCCAATGGGTGAGGCCTCAAGCTCAAGGGATGATGCACTGCGGGAGCACGACCACCCATCCAGCCATTTGCGTGAACCTGAATTGCCGGCCTTCATGGACGGCTTACCAGAAGGACATGGTTGGGCTTGGATTCGTGAAGCTGAGCCAGAGGACGAGCCGGGGGACGCGACTGAGGGCTAGGCCAAGGTGGCTCTCCCGCATGCTGCCTGGACGCGTGTGGGATCGTGGTCGGTTCTGTTATCTCTCCTGTTGTCTTGTGTCTTTCTAGTGTTTTCTGTTGAATTATGTTTCTGGGTCTTATGTATCTACTGCTGTCTCTTGGTTTCTCTTCCGTTACGGATAGTAGTTTTTTTGGTTTGGGCCATAACCACATGCCCTGTATCCAAATGGCAAACTCTGCCCCTGCGTGGGTTTCACAGAGATGTTTTGAGTCTTTTTGTTGGTGGTTTTTACGGAGATGTCTAGGTACCTTCTGGTGGTGGGTTTTACAGAGATGTAATGGGTTCTGGGACTATGTCACAGCTGCCCATGGCGCCTCTCACGGACATGGGCAGCAAGAAATCTCGAATGTAAAGTTTCAGCTGTAAATATTAATACAAAGTAGGTAATGTTGCTTAGAAAAAAAAAAGGATATAATCACTAATCAAAGGTGCTTTCTCCCTTTTTATTAATAAAGAAAAACTAAGGACATAGTAAGAGTTTGGCAACTTCAAAGTATACTTCAATACCATAGGTTGAGCCACTTCTGCCAGTAGGCGTCCATAGCCTCGACAGGGTTACCTTTTAACCCACAATTGAGCTAGTATCCCTAACTTTAAAAAAAATGATTTCCTTCAAAAAGGACATTGTTTTGGCGTGATGACCAGATAGTAACAATGCCACTCACCGAATCATAACAAAGTGAACAAACCAACTCGTGATGAGACCTCTTGTCCTTTGACATTTTAGTGTCACAAGGCCATTACCCTGGTGTGGTAGCCATAATGGGAATGTCACTTATGTTACTTTCCTATGATCGTGGTAGGTTGGCTCGTGATGAGACCCCCTATCCCTTTTTTGAGAAAGATTAGCTTAGTACATTTCCAAATTTATTTTTGTTTTTTGTTTCTTCCTTCTTTTTTCTGTTTTTTTTTTTAGAAGTTAGGGGAGGCTCATCAACTCCTTAAGAGTCAGGGATGGTGTAAGAAGTAAAAAAAATGTGCCATATATTCTTTCATCATATTTGTTAAGGAAACCACCATTTGAATGTGTAATAAAAGAAAAACTAGTATGGTGGGGATAAATCATGAACAATTTATAATGTATCCAAAAAATAGACATAAGCAGGGATATTCATAGATAGAGCATGTCAGATTTTAAAAAAAATATTCACCAAAAGGCTAAGAATCATGATGATCTAAAGATTACCGCTTTTAAGGATTTCGATCAAACTCATAACCAAAAGGAATAACCAGCATGGAATGATAGTAATGGGAACAACAATCATTCAATTGTTATTTTCGTCAAAGGGGACATCAAATGTTTCATTTGAAGAGGGGACAATAGCTGCTCTTTGGAAAAGGGAACAACAATTTTTTCTTTAAGAAGGGAACTACAACAATTTCTTTTAAAAGGGAACAATAATGTTTCTTCGAAAAGGGAACAACAATTATTTCTTTGAAAAGGGAACAACAATTGTTTCTTCGAGAAGGGAACAACAACTGTTTCTTTGAGAAGGGAACATCAATTGTTTCTTCGAGAAGGGAATAACAATTGTATCTTCGAAAAGGGAACAACAACTGTTTCTTCGCAAAGGGAACAACAATTGTTTCTTCGCAAGGGGAACAACATTTGCGACGAAGGAACAACAACTGTGTTTCGAGGAGAAAAAAACGATTGATTATAAAACAATGTTTTTATCAAAATTCCAACATACTAAATAAGAAAACAAATAAGAACAAAAAATTTCAACCATTTTCAAAGAAAATATGTACATATTTACAATATGAAAAGAAAACAATTTTTTCCTGGAAATGAAGCTGCCAAGTTGACATCCCCTGCAACTATGATTTGAAGAGTAGGATCATTACTTACCTGTTGATAGAAAGATTCCTTCGTGAGTGGCTGGTGATAAAGTCACAACCAATGTCCATTCACTAGAAAGGGAGCACCAAACCTGTCAATAGTGATTAAAGTTATGGTGCCATTATTATGCACTTCTTGAATCTCATAAGGGCTGAGCCACCTTGTCTGTAGTTTCCCTGGGAATTCTTGAAATTTGGAATCATAGAGGAGCGCCCAATCACCTTTCTGAAATGATTTCTTTTTAATAAGCCTATCATGCCACTTTGCCCTTTGTTGTTGAATAATTGTTGTACGTTGTAGGGAAAGTAAGCGTGCTTCATCTAGTTCATTTAATAGCTGAAGTCGTTGTGTTTGGGCTTCTGTCAGATCCAGTCCAACCTCCTAGGTTGTCCTAAGAGTCTTTATCTCAAACTCTATTGGAAGATCGGTTCTTTGCCAAAACAAGTTGGAAAGGGGAGTATCCAGTAGTATTGTGCCATGTTGCACGATAGGCCCACAAGGCCTGTGGAAGTAGTCAAGATTTCTTCGAGGACTTTCTTGGTTCTCTCTACCTGTCCATTTGCATGTGGGTGATACGAAGAGGTAACTCGATGTTTGATATGATGATTTCGTAGGGTGGCCAAAATTTTATGTCCTATAAACTGCGATCCTTTGTTGGTTATTACCTCCCTTGGTAAGACATATCGTACAAACAACTCAAAAACAAAATTAATCATTGTTTCTTTTATGGCCTGTGGCAAGGCTACTGTTTCTACCCATTTAGTCATATTGTCTTTAGAAACCAATATATAGACATTTTGATTTGATGGCAGATTAAAGGGCCAACAAAGTCAAGCGCCCATCTTTCAAAGGGTGTCACCACCAACTGCGGCTGTAATGGCATCTCATCAGCCTAGCCAGGACGACCCATCCTCTGGCAGCTATCACAAGCTTGAACACATTTTTTGGCATCTTTGAATATGGTGGGCTAGTAATAGCCCATATGACGTATTTTATGACCGATTCTGTGGTTTGCGAAATGTCCGCCACAGGGCTTGTCATGACAGGCTTTCAGGATTTCATAAACATCATCTTCTCGAATACACCTTGGAATCTATAAATAATATCCATTGTGGAAAAGATACCCGCCAATCCATGAAAATCGGGCATTGCATTGGACAATCAACTTCCTTTCCTTGGGCGACAGATGTGTTGGTAACTTCCCAACTGCTAGATAATTTGCTACATCTGCATACCAAGGTGCTTTAATCATTAAGTGAACAGGTGCTCTTCTAGAAACTAGTCATCTACCGATAACAGATCATTCATCTTAGGCACCCGAGGCATGAAGTTTGTAAGAGGATTTCTTTTCCTAGCCGATCATTTATGGTGATATTGAACTCCTGCAGTAACAACAACCATCAAGTTACTCGCCCATTAGTGATTGGTTTGTTGGCCAAGTACCTGATAGTAGAGTGGTCAGTATACAAGAAGACTGGATAGCTTGTTATATAATGTCTAAACTTATTGATAGCATGTATAACAGCTAAAAATTCTTTTTCTGTTACTGTGTAATTTAACTCAGTAGGGGTAAGATTTTTTCTAATATAATAGATAACGTAGGGCTTCCTGTCCTCTTCTTGTCCAAGTACAACACCTATAGCTGTGTCTGATGCGTCTGTAGAGATATGGAAAGGTAACTCCCATTTCGGTCCTCGTAATACTGGTGCAGTTGAAATCAACTTCTTTAGATCTACAAGGGCAACGTCACATTTGTCAGACCAATTAAATTCAACATTACCAATTAAGACATATAAAGGTAAGAAATTTTGAAAAGCTCTCAATAAATCTATGGTAGTACCTTGCATATCCAATGAAATACCCTGCATATCCAATGAAACTACGTACCTCAGTCTGTGTGCAGGGTGTGGGTAGTGTAAAAATTACCTCTATTTTCATTGGATCTACCTGTATCCCAGCCACAGAGATGTATTGTCCTAAAACCATTCCTTTGGTCATCATCATGTGACACTTTATGTTGCTTAAGCGCAACCTAGTAGAAATGCTTCATTCAAGTACCTTTTCCAAATTTCATGAACCCTGTTCGAAGTCACTTTCATAGGGGGTAAAATTGTCCATATAAATTTCAAGTCCTTTGTTAATCAGATTGGAAAAAATGCTCAATATTGTTCTCTAAAATGTGGCTAGGGCATTTCATAAACCAAAGGGTAAAACTCTCTATGAAAATGTACCCCAAGGGCAGGTAAATGTGGTTTTATCATAGTCTTCAGGGGTGATCTGGATCTGATTATAGCCGCTGAAGCCATTGAGGAAGGAAAAAAATCGTTTCACTGCTAAGGTATCGAGAACTTGGTCAATAAAATGAAGAGGGAAATGGTCCTTCTGGGTGGCTTTTTTCAGTTCTCTATAGTCCACGTAAATTCGCCATTTCCCATTTTTCTTGGGAACGACTACCAACGGGGAGACCCACTGACTATCTGCGATAGAATAAATAAAATTTACATCCAACAACTTTTGCAATTTTTTTCACAATTTCTTTGAGGCGAGAATTCAACCTTCTTTGAGGTTGCTGGATGGTGCGAGCATCCTTCTCAATGTAGATATGATGGGTACACACCTGAGGATCTATACATTTCATGTTTGAGTATTCCCAGGTAAAAGCTTTTTTATATTTCCAAAGCACCTAAATAAGCCTTTGTTGTTGATGATTGTCCAAGTTACCGTTAATGTTAAGTGTTTTACTTGGTTCAATCTCAATTGGTATGTTGTTATAAACAACAGTCGTGGGTATATGTTGATCATCTACGTCCCTCTAGGGATCTCCCTGTGCCTCATTTTCAAGGATGGCCTTTAACACTTGGCATGTCGGATTATTCATGGAAACTGGTATATTAATGAAATTGTTAATCACATCATCTTCCGTCTGATTCTTAAATTCAAGAGCTTCTTCCAGCATGAGAGGACAGCATATTTTTTCTCCCAGGTATCTAAGTGGGTGTAACTAAGTATTTACAATAGGTAGACATGGTTTAGCTGGGGGATACAAAACAAGATTCTTCACAACATTTCCTTGAGTTATAGTCACACTGCCTGCACGACATCCTATATAAGCATCTATTGTTGCCAACCAAGGTCGACCCAGTATCAAAGGATGTCCATCTAACCTACTTCTTGGGTTGATGACTAGAAAGTCCACAGGATATTCCCATGAATTGACATAAATAGTCACATCTTGTAAGATCCCTTCAAGTTTAACTATTGATTTGTCGGCAAGTTATAATAAGATTGAGATGGGTTCCAAAGTTGTAATGCCCAGAACCTTGCAGGTTTTAGTAGTCAGAATACTAATGGCTTCTCCAAGATATACTAGTGTGTTTGGAAAGGCACGACCTTGTATCTAAACTATTAATAAAGGATTTCCTAGTTATTCATATTTAATCGGTGCTTGTTTACCCAAAATAAGATCATATAAAGTTCCTACCACATGTAATATTGGTTCATTTTTTAATTTCCTCCCAGGCTTCTTCCCACATAATTCCTTAATTGTTTTTGCATAAATCGGGATGTCTTGTATGGCCTGGAGGAGCGGAATATTTATACACAAAATTTTTAATCCCCCTAAGATATCAAAATTAGGATAGACATCAGATTTAGTTATCGCTAGTCTCCTAGGGAATGGGGGAGAATAAATTATAATTTTATCGAAATTCACATGCTCGACTATGCCTTCTCCTTGTTTTATTTATGTGGTAATCACAGTTGAAGAATTTACTGGGAGTTTTTTTTTCAGTTTTTTTTTATTTTCTTTTGTGATAATAATGTGCGTTGACCTGAGCCGAAGCTCATTGCATTCTACTAGTTCTATGTCATTATCTGAATTCTCAAGGATCTGTACATATTGAACTGGTCTATTATTAGGATTCAGATTTGGTTGAGATGGTAGTTGGGGTGTACTGAAGGCTAAGGGTTCTGAAATGGACCTGGAAATGTGGGCTGAGGTTGAGAACCCGTTCCCATGGGTAGATTGTTCATCCCCATAGGGCACTGCCAGTTTTGAGACCAATTTGGTTTCTGTGAGGTGGAAGCAGCCCACTGTGAAGGGTAAGGATTACTAGCTAAATTTTGCCAGAAGGGGGCAGAGCATTGTGAATTTGGCCAACCAGCTCCTGGGAAGGGTTGGTTTGGCTAGGGTGACATGGAATACTGTTGGGATTGCCAGGCAGAGAAGGGTGGTTGACCTTGCCATGTTGTTCCAGGATTTTGTTGTTGATTATATTGCATAGGAAAGAACAAAGAAGGGTCTTGTGGCATACCTAAGGGTCGTGCTTTCCATTGTCGATGTTGAGCCATTAAGTATGTCGGTTTTGTTCCTTCTTCAGCTTCTTTGAACACTACTTTTAATCTGAAAAGTGATGGACATTGATCTGTTGTATGGTCCTTGGTGCATATAGGGCACATCTAAATCATGTCCAAAGGAAATTCTCTTTGACTGTGCTTCTTTTAGTAGTGAGGACAAAATATGGATAGTGTTTGTTCTGCCTTAGCTTGTCTTTGTCTAGCATGTAAGACGTCTAATTGTGTAGTCAGTGTGCCCAAGATATATGTCTTGAAGTCTTCCAAGAGGTTGCGCATCTTTGTTCTTGTCACGCCTCTACTAGGAGGTCTGCTTCCTCTAGTCATGGAGTCTTGGCCTCCTAACCCGATGCGTGTACAATTTCATCATATTCTTCTTGATAAATGTCACCTTTCCCCATTAGATTTAAAGTTTATGCCCATTCTTCTCTCATTCCCTTTATCAAAATGGATTTCAAGATTACTTTTGGTAATGTGGAGTGGGAGGATCTCTGCAAATTATACTGAAACTGTTCAACATATTCTTCTAAAGTTTCATTATCCTTCGCAAAAATTTTGAAGATTTCATCTTTTAGATCCCTAGTCCTACAATAGTCTTGGTACTTGGTGAGAAAAGCGTTCTTCATGTCATCCCAGGAGTTAATGGTACTTCCACCTAAATCCATAAACCATCGCAAAGCTTCTCCCTTTAAGGTAGAGGGGAACAACTTCAATTTCTGAGGATCAGTGGTGTAGTCATATCCTCTGCATAGGACATCAAACTCAAATAAAAAAGCATCCGGATCCTCTGAGATCATCCCGTGAAAGGTTGACGATAGGGTATTCCAATGTCAAGATCTAACCTTAAGGTGGTTGATTTTCCATTTGGTCAGAGATGTGCCAATAATCTTCAGGGATTTCTTGGTCAGGAGGTGTTATCTGGGCAGATGGAGTATTCAAAATTTGAAGGGGTTTTACTATGCTACTTAGATCTGGGATGTTAGGCACTTCTTTTTCATCTAGGATCACAGGAGATCCCAATTCAGATGGATGTGGGTTTACTTTAGCAGCTCCACTGGTTTCTCCCTCTCCTTTCAAATTACATGATTTTCCCTCTTGTGAAGGACTAGAGTGTAGATTATTTGTATTTTGAAAATTTTGCTCAGATCCTTCAGTTTTTCTATGGATCTCGGTGTAAGATGTAGTTGGTGATTCTGCTGCTTGAGGGACCAAAGTAGAGCCCTTTCCAGATACTATCCGGGGTCCTACTGACGCCTGAGATTTAGCTCTCCGAATGATTTCATCTATAAAGGTCGATCTCCCAAGGATCGTCGATCCCTGGGATTTGGTGGTTTTTGGTATTGATTTCTGATCTATTGGTGTCTTTCTTCTCCTAGTCATTCATACCTACACAACCTTTGTGTATCTACTGAGAGCAGGCACTAGGAACAAGCTTTTTTCTTGCTTTGTACGCAGGTTCTTACCTCCCATTTTCAATACCCAATTCTCTTCAGAGATACAAATTAACTATTATCCTGACAACCTCCCCGGCAACGACGCCAAAATGTTGGTGCACTAAGATGACTTTATAAATCAATCTTAATCCTACATTAATATGTCAACCTGGGATTCGTCTTTCTATTTCAAGGTTGTAAGCATTGTTTGTGCGATAACAATCAGAGATTGGAATGCAGGTAATTAATCCTAACTAATCGTTGCAAAAATAAACAATTGCTTAACAACTCATTAACTCTTAAAGATGCAGAACATGAATTATTCTATGATTTGAAATTGGAAAGATAAATCAATTGCAAACTAATTTCAAACAAATATTTTAATCCAATATCATAATGCCAAATGGAAGTCAACCTAAATAATCAATCCACACATATTAAAGGAAACTACTCAAATCATGCTAATCACGAGGAACATTCAAAGCTAGAAGTAATTGCAGAATCATATACTAAGAGGAAACAACAATCATATACAAAAATTACTTTCTGTAAATTATAAAAACGATATTAACCGAGCTATAAGATTTAATCTAACTCAACCTGTAGAAGGAACAACAATATGAATCTTGACAGTAAAGCATAAAAATCATAATACAAATGAGCAGTAGGTCTTCCAGCGATCAAGTCCAAAGACTCTAGAAGATACTGTTATAGAAACTTAATACACGAATTTAATGTGAAACCTCAAATCTTTCACTAATTGTCAAAAAGGAATTACAAAATCACTTCAACCCTTAAGGTTCAATCTGCATTCACAGTCTTGCTGGAATTTTACAATGATTACAAAAGTTACTTTTCTTTTCGATTTACTAGCATTATATATTTTCTATGAAATGCTAGCAAAATCAGAGCTTATCCTGAGGATCAGAAGACACTCAAGATTGCCGGCTAAACAATCGGATTTCCACATCAATCTTGTATTTTTCCTCCCTCCTTTAGCATGGTCTGCACAGCTGTAACAATGACATCTTCCTTTCTTGGCATTGTTGTCTTATCCAAAAGGAACAATAGTTGTCCAATCCAGTCATCCTATGCATAAACAAGTGAAAACTTAGGATTTTAATACTAAAAGCATGTAATTTGATCATAATGCTTTTCATTTTCTTTTCACGGTCCTTCTTCGATAATGTGCTCAAGACGAGAGTAAATTCTTGAAAACCATATGATTAATCAAGTAAATGAGGAGGAAAAACATACCTTTTTCATGACCCAACATCAATAAAAAAATATATCTCTCTATGAGGAGGTAATCCAAGGATCTCTATTGGAAACATGTCTACATACTGCTATAGAACCAGATACCTTATTAGCAACTTGCTCTCCTCATTCTCAATGTCATTGATAGGATTCTCATCACTATAGATTTACACTACAAACAACATGCACCCATTTTTTGTTGTTGTGCTTGGATTGCATATCCATGATCAACCTCACTGAAGTAGGCTTTCTTCTGCCTTGAAAAATTCTTCTTTCTCCTTGCTCATCTAAGCATTCATCTTATTTTTCAAAACATTCCAATTTAGTATGGTGTTTTCACAACCAATCCATGCCCAAAAACACATTATACACTCCCGATGGCAGCGAGTCTAGGTGTGCACATGTTGGCATGTCGTTGAGCTCAAAAGCACACAATTTCATCCAACAATTATTCTTTCTCTTGGTTCCTGTTTCCAGTAGAACTAGCCATGGTTCCACATTCATTTCCTTGGCCAATCAACACTCTTCTATGAGATTTGGACTAACATAACTATAGTTAGAGCCAAGGTCAATAAAAATAGAGCTAAGTTATTGGACAATTTACCTTCCATCTCAATGATGAATGTTTGGTGGTTTTCTTGGCGATTATTTACCACTACATAAATTTTGGGCGTGCTTTTCGCTATGTCACGCAATGTCTGAGCTCCCTGTGCACTGTAGATTTGAGGTCTTGTGCTTCTCTAATTTGGGCAATCCCTCTTCTAGTGGTTCTCATCACATGTATAATGTAACACCCCACCCCACATTTACCTAGTTTAACATAATTACCTAGGTAAACATGAGTTGAGAATTACCATGCATGACCCAACTTCCAAGATGTAGTCACAGAAATGGGGTCTAACTTGCCCAAACTTGCCAAGCACATGAGAAATATTTAGACTAACACTTTGTAAGCAATTAGTATTTGTAGGTCATGAATGCATATTTATACAAAAACTCATTAAGTTCATCAAAGAATTGTCAAGAAGGCGTGCTACCCTCTCTTACTAGCAACAACAACATGCTTTATCTCATGCATTCATACCAAGTAATCAAGTACCTATCGAACCATGGAATGGATCCATAACAAGAGCACAACATAAAATAGGAAATATACCATGCATGTAACCAACATTTAACCAGATTGTAACCATGACAAGCTAGTCATATATTCATATATATAAAATCAAAACTTGTGCTCATTAATCTTAATAACAATCATCTCAAAATAACATATGCAAATTCCAACCAAGTCAGGTACTTCCACATACCACCCGACCATAGATTGGGATGAACCACATCTCTCTTTCATCCAATCACCCCCACACCATATTCCAACCATGAATGTGGGATTATAAGGGTAAAACGAAAACATAACCATCCAGGGCTTCCATAGGTCAAACCACCTCAACCCTCAATCACAATGATTCCACCTCTATGGTTCATAAAACACTAATCACAACCAAATCGCTCTCTACCTAAGCTTTCCAGGGCTCCAGGAATTAGTAACTCAACCCACAACCTTCTAGGGCTCTAGAGCGTTTGTTCCAACTGCGACTCCAAGGACTAGTAACTCAACCCACATAGGTCTCCAAAGCGTTTGTCCCAACCTACAACTCCAGGAAATAGTAACTCAACCCAAATTGTTCTAGGTCTGCCAGAGCATTTGTTCCAACCCACATCCATCGAGAACTTAAGCACCAATTAGAAAAAAACAAGTGGAAAACCCCACAACACCATGGCTATCGAGGAAATGGAAAGGCAAGGCTGAAACCATTATTAATCCAGGAAAATATCCATGCCAATGACAACACATAACTAAGGAATCACATGCATACATCATGCATCCATAAACCGACAAGGAAATCACACATGCAATATGTTACCTACAGAATAATCCTGTTGTATCTGTTGATCCAATTGTTTCCCTTGCTCTCCCTAGCTTTCCTTTGATTTCTTTCTCCAATCCAAGTGAATGCTTGAATGCTCCAAGAATGTTCTCAGTGTGCAAGAGTGTATGAGAGAGAGAATGAAAGGAGAGAGCCACAGTTGAACTGACAAAATCTATGGTTTCTCTGATGCCTTTTTATCATTGATTCCTATATTTTCTTCATTTTCCTTCAATTTTCATCTAATTTTCCTTGCATGCAAATTGGTGTCTGTTTATCTCCCTTTCCTCATATTTTCCTTTTTTTCATAATTAAATGTCATTTATTGCCTATTTTCCTTTGCTAATGCCTTTACCAATTTCCATAGCCATTATTGATCCACAAGAGATTCCCATTATAGTGTTTTTACCACCATTCAGCTTGGAATACATGTTTGATGACCTTGGCATTATTTTATTTGCATGGAAAATCAACCAGACATTGTTACATCCAACACCTTAATGGTTCCCTTGCATCAGGCCTGCACAATTCTCCCATGGGTGGTTGTGCACTGCCTTTCTCCCCTTGACCATTTTTTTGCTGAAAAATCGACCTCCAATAGCTGAAATCACACCTTCTTTCTTATTAGCAGTCCTTTTGGGGCCATTTCTTCTTGTCCCTCCCAATGCCATTTTACATCTAATTTCTTTTATAATTGGGCCTCCAGTTTTCTTGCTCATAACACTGCTTGAATTTCTTGATGGCTTCGTCCAAAGTCTGTGGTTCATAGAACTTGATGTGGTCTCTAAATGACATGGGCAACCCACTAATAAATTGTTGAATCTTAACCTTCTCATCCTTGAGATATGGCACATATCTCAACAACTCAATAAATCTAGAAATATACTCTTCATCTAACAGTTTCACCAACTTCAACTTATAAAAATACTTTGCCTTGTTGTCATAATATTTGTTGTATAAATGTTTCTCCTAGAAGAGTGTTTCAAACTCCTTCCTAGTCAATCTTTCTTCTAATAAGCTTTTCGAATTTTTTAAATCTTCCCATCATATGCCTACTCTTCCATTTAGACTGTAGGTGGCTACCTATGCCTTCATGTTCTCAGAATAGTCACAGATTTTGAACAATTTCTCCATCCCAAGCAACCAATATTTTGCATCTTCAGACTTCTTCACCTCCCCATTGAATGTAGGTGGTTTGACCTTATTAAACTCTTCGGGCATATAATCCATTCCCCTCTTCCTCTAATGATGATTATGGGAATGGTGGCAGTGATGGAAATGATGGTGATGATGATAAGAATGATGCCCATGAGTGCTATTTCTTTCTTCTGGGGTACTTAATGGTGCATTTTCATTCACAGTATCTTCACTTTCCCTTCTGTGCCTCCTCCTAGTTCTGCTACCATCTACTCCATTTCTTCTCTCTTCTAATTCAAAAGAGCTTAGCTTGGCTCTATGGCTAGCCCCTAGCTCATGCTTTTTTGTCTCTGTAAGTCTGAGAGGATTTGCAATATGACTGCATTCGCCTCCACTTGCCTCTCTTGGGCCTTTACCAACCTTTCATTACTCACTTGGAAGCTTCTTATCTTGTCTTCAATCTTCTCAAGGTTTCCAACCAATCAAGAGAGTTGGCTCCTCCTCTGTTTCTCACTGATCCTTATTCCTCATTTGTTCCTACCCCTTCATATCCATCCTGTGACTTGTCAGAGCTATATTGGACCATTCTTATCTCGATCCTTTAATAATTTGCTACTTGTGATGTGTTGTCATTCACACACATTGTTAGGTGCATAATATCATAACCGAATAAAAAAAATCTTAACATTGGAATTGCTCTCTCATAGTTTCAATAGTAGTCTAGTTGTAACAAAACAAAAAAATTGTTAGCGCATCACTCACCATTAAAATATTCTTATTCATTAGTGCTATGATGCATACAAGATCACAACAACTTAATTTCAAACTAGCTTTTAACACCTAAATATCAAATTACTATGAATATTTTTAGAGATGATTACATTAGAATTCATTTGTGGACATGTTTCAAACCATCCAGTGTGGCTCATTATTAATTTTCTAAAAAAAGAATCATCATGAAATCTCGTGTAGGAAATCTGCTACTAGCTTACTCATGATAGATCCCATACAGTCCAAGTGTTAGCCTAGATGTTAGGATACCAATCTATAAAACCCCCTCCTAACTCATAACCCATCCAAAGTTAAAGGGAGGTAGTTAATATGTAGATACAACTCCCAAAATATAGTTATGGGAAAGAGACCTAATTTTTTTTACTTTTCCAGATCTTCTTAAAACTGCCACAATCATTGTATTTGTCTCATCAAGATGATCCCGACGATATGAACTTTACCTCAGTTTGAATTGTAGATTGAATGTTATGCCTTCTTAAAGATAGGTTTTTCTCACCTTTCACATCACCTTACCCTCCACATGGAAACCATCTAATGACCCACGCAGTAAGTGACTGGAGGTGCTACCACTGTGGACAAGCAACGTGGTAGTCAGACTTAAAGACCAGTTGGGAGTCGTCCCTACTCACCAGCACCCCCCTTTTCTTTTCCATATTTGGGCCTAACCCTCGACCTTCGACCTAATTTAGGGTTTACCCTCCACCTTGGCATGATAAAATGCTTGGCCAGTGTCAATCTTGACCCTGGACCATCTAACCTCCCAACTTGCTTGCACCTCGACTCCCAACAATTGCATGGTCAGCCCGACCCAATTTGGGCGGAGGCCCTTTTAGATTCAACCTACCTAACCGACCTCCTGATCCTAGACCTGTGGGTCCAAAAAATTAAATTCCCGCCATTTTTTTAGCATTTTTTAGAGTTCCAGAGATTACTTCCCTTCATGATTTCTTTGGGTTTTCTCAGGTCTTTCAAGTGCCGACAACAACACCCCGGGGCCACTGAACTCCAAAGAAAATCTTAAGAACAATTTGTTGAACATTCCCTCAAGGAAAGTCACCAAAATAGAACCACTTCTAAGAGCATTTATTCCTATGAACACAGAGAGCAAAACAACTCTTCAACACTCGGAAACCTACCATCCTTAACACTATCAGCCTCACCAACTAACAATAAATGAACAAGATCTCAGTCTCGCTTGCATATTCCGCTACTCAAATAGAAAGGGCACAACCATAGGAGTTATCAACAATATATATACAACAATCCTATGATAAGACGAGCTCAACCACATACATTCATTTATCACAAGATGACAACCAGTCCACAGGGACAATTGAATTCACTGCAACATGTTAGTGTAAGGCCATTAATCCCATGAAATTTTCATATTAATATATACATCCTCATATGGATAATAACCAACCATTCAACATATAGACACGAGTAAACCAAGCCTTTCCATGCAACCAATACCATACCATTCATTCACACTTTAACATGAAATCCGTACAAAAGTATGTATAAGAAAACTTATCTTAGATTTGTATTGTACATGGGAAACTGAGTTCAAGACTCCAATTCTCCACCAACACATAGACAAGCTACATCCAGGCTACTTGCAGTTGTCACCCCCAAGCCAAATTCCAGGGTCTGAGGTGGTCTTGCTCAAGGGAATAAACACTAGTTGCTAGCTAAAACAGAGACTATAGAGGTCCTCCTACCTTCACCCAACAACCATTTAGCAATCAACCAATGCACGGGGAATATAGAGGCTTTCTTCCTCCACCCTCTAGCTATTGAATAGTATCTAAACAATACAGAGGGAATCCAGAGGCTTGCTTCCTCCACCCTCTAACTATCCAATAGTAGCCAAACAATACACAAGAAATCCAGAGGCTTGTAGCCTCCACCCTCCAGCTATACAGTAGTAGCCAGACAATACACAGGGAATCCAATGGCTTGTTTCCTCCAACCTCCAACTATTTAGTAGTAGCAAAAAATACACAGGGAATACAGAGGCTTTCTACCTCTACCATCCAACTATATAATAACAGCACATGCTTTAGGGAACCAGGAGGCTCCACTTCCACCTAAGCAGCATGCAACACAACAGTTCCACCCAGTGAAGGGAATCGAAAACTCACTGCCCACGCAAGCAAAGGTGACACCATGATTTCCTCACCAAGAATCCAAGGGATAAACCCTACCCCAGGTTGTAAAAGGACTCCAAAGAATGCCATCTCCACCTTCCAACCCCCTGAGGTGTCCCAAAATTTACCCTCACTTGAATGGGAATTCCTCTCGTACTCCTATTTCTCAACTGAAGGTATGATAGCCTATTAAGAGTGGTGAAAGAAACCAACCTCTTCTACTCTGTATATAAATTTCATTGTCTTCTTGTTAAGCCCATACACACCCTTCTACTCTTCCTTGCAAAGAAATAGTCGCTTCTTTGCGTTGTTGTAACTAGTATGACCCTGATGCATTGTCACAAGCATACTGATACTCACCATCATGCCTCTCTATTGTCCTCTTATGCACTTGAGTCTGAACTCACCAATTGATAGGTACCCTCGTGGTTCCTTCTTCAATGGCTCCTACTTGTTCTCCTCTCCTTTGCAACGGTGTAGGAAAAGTTCCTCCTCCAAAAAATGTCCTCAACTATTGTTATGCATGCATCTTATCTTTGCATGTCTATCCTCCTTCCCAAAGTTGACTTCCTAGTGTTTTCTCTAACTGCACATGTAGTTGTTGTCCATGAAATCTTTTGTAGTTTTGTTGTCTTATTCAGTCCTTAAGCCAACATGGGCTTTTGTCCCTTGTTTGCAGTCTATAAACTTACAACAACAGTCTCATTAAAACCACCATTCCAGTGTGTTTAAAGCTTAAAAACGAACCTTCAATGGTTGTCCATACTGTTCAATTTCTTCCTTCATCAAGTATTTTAAATTTCCCAAGTAATTTACCTCCCTTAAACCTCTTGGAATTTGTGTCCCTCACTCAATCCATTCAATTTTCAAAATTAAAATGCATGAGGTCATTACATGGCAAGATCAAGCTAATTACAAATTGGGTTGTTATAGGTTATGACTCCGAAAATTTGATTATCTGCATGATTGACTACCATAATTCAAGACGATCCCACGTCATCCCCCATTATTCATGGAAAAGGGGCTAGCCACATGAATACTATGAAGAAGAATCTATAAAGGTGTAATGGACAAGGTTCGCATACACAGTGGAATAATCTTCAAAATACTTCAAAGATGTAAACATCTATAGTAGGACAAGTAAGTGTATATTGTATATTGTATTAAAGAATTGATAAGAGATGATGATATCATTTCAATGACGGTGAGGGCCTGCTTGTAAACCCTAGGCATGTACCTCTTCACCAATGGTTATGTCCTTAGGGACATATCTTTTCATTAACTAGTTACTAATTAAGCATTATTATTATTTATTGTTATTATTGTTCTTACAATAATTGTGTTATTTTATATATATTTTTATTCATAACATTTCCTTCCTATTCAAAAAGCTTGTCGTTAAAGCTTACTCATGAAAAAAATTGATCCCTTTTTCAAATCATCATGGAACTGTCATTTTCATTTTTATAAGACGATATGATCCTTGGAGTGATAAATAAAATTGTCAAATCGAAAATGGATTTGACCATACTAGATTAATCCTTTGTGAAATCTTCCGACCACTGGAAATTTGCAATGAATTGTTATCATCGGACTGGATTCTGCAAACTTCAGTATTCTCTGAAACATAAATTTGTCGTTTTCGTTATGAGTGATACTAGTATGTAGATTTATTGGAAATTATTCTCTTGTGATTCAGATGTTGATAAGTTCTACTGGTTGGACTTTCCCTTACCATGTTAGTAGTAGTTCCCTGATTTCCTTTATGTGTTTGTAACACCCTCTTCCCACATTTACCCAAGCTAATTGGTCCATCGGGGTAAACATGATATGAAGAGTTACTATGATATTATTCAACTCTCTAAGTGTAGTTAAGGAAGTGGAACCGACAAACTAACACTTCACAAATCTCCCTCAGGTGCTACAAGACCCCGGGAGATGATCCACCACTCCAGGTGCCCAACCCCTAAGTTAATCAAGTCTTTCAATGAATTAAGCCCCTATTCACTCCCATGACATGGGAATGCATCCGACTAGGACCCTCCAATCACTCCCACAATGCTTGCAAGGGAGAGAATGCAGTCTTTTTCAGCCAGTTTTGTGCCTGAGACTGCAATATTTAAGCCACTTTTTTGGGTTAGTATCCAAACCACTACCTGGAACTTGATGATACTTTCTGAGACAATAAATGACACCAATAAAAAGCCTTTAACACAAAACTTGATCAAGGACTTGACCTAACCAAGCCTAACCATGGCAGACATTTCGTCAAACACATCATGAACATGTAATCTACATGTCATAATAACATATCTGAGCATAGGGGTATCATATTTATGTGAGATCCATAAAGAAGCATTGATGCCTTATCACATTAGTTGCATTATCATATATTAGGTATATATTCATTGTTCATTCATTTACAAATCAAAACATGATGAGAGGCATACATCATCATTGTCATAAGACATATTCATAACCAATATATAAACAACAGAAATAATAAGGATACAACAACCATAAAATCCACATATAAACCAATACATTTACATATGAAATACTAAAGAGAAGGAGCTCTTATTAATGAATGTAAAATCCAACCAAGTTTGAGACTTCCATGAACCACAGGACCGTATATTGGCTGAACCAAATCTTTCTTTTAGCCAATCACCCCCGTGCCATATTTCAAGCAAGAATGTGAGACTCTTAACCGAAAAAAAGAACCCAATGAGCATGGATGCCATCGAAATTCTCCACCTACATCATGAGGAATTTTACTTTCCTCCTAGTCTTTAGGCCTTACCACAATCCACAGTCTAATTTAGGGATCACTAGGCCATAATTGAGACACCACCCTCCAGGCTTTACCGTATATCCTTCCATTCACCAGCCAAGGATTCCTAGGCTTGAACAAGGACACACACCTTTAGGCTTTACGCATATCCCACCATTCACTGACCGAGGATTCCTAGGCCCACCAAGGAAACACAAAATTCTGCTTTATTGCGAACCATAATTTGGTTCAGGGGTTACTAGGCCAAGGCTTTACCACAATACATAGTCTGGTTCATGGATCACTAGACCATGTGTTCTTCCTTTCAGAGATCCTTCTCACTCAGCTTTGAATCCATCCAAAAATCCAATTCCACCAAAACATGAGAACCCCATCACATCAAGGCTATCCATAAATGGCAAGGCTAGGCTGATACTTGCAAATCGATACTTGCAAATAGTCCCACTGTAGCTGCTAGATCTTGCTCTTCCTTGCTTGATACTTGCTTTCCTTTGCCTTCTTTGCCTTTCTTGATCTAATTTTGAAGTGCTCCAAGAAAACTCTAAGTGTCCAAGTGTGTGTGAGAGAGAGAGATAATAAAGAGAGAGATCCAAACTTAACTCACAAAAGGTTACCAACTGGTCCTCATAAGCCTTTTTATCAATGAGGCCTCTAGTTTCTTCATTTTCCTCCTCACATGCAACCTGTGACCTTTCACCTTCATTTTCTCCCGAGTTCCTTTATAGTATTCCTAAACCTTCTTTACCAAGCATAACATCTTCCTCTTGAGCCAGCTCAAAACTCCATAAAAGCTATACTCTGCGGGAGGGGAGGGATATGAAACAAAGTTTTTCGATTGGGATCAAATAATTTTTGTCCCTAAATTTGTTACAAGCATACCATTCATGGAGAGATCAAAAAAAGAGATTAAACGTACTACTCCTACCCATGGATAGGAATATATCACACCATAAATCGACTTAGATTTTTTGGATTGTCAATCAAATTCATGGGGTGCAGAGATTCATAACTTGAAGGTTTTTCATACTCAGAAAAAGAGTTATCCTATCCGATGAATTTGGATCTATAACCATAGATTCTGATGCACGAGATCTAACAACACTAGGTGATGAAGCTTCATAAACTAAATTCCTTCAATCTTTCTTGAATGAATCAGGATGATTCTTATATTACATAAAATAGTAGGAAATTCTGTTTGTCATTGTGGGATAAGAAGCATTCAAACATTGACCAGGGAAAAAATACCATTTGGAAAACAAAGAGAAAATTTATCTCCTTCTTTCAAATTGATTTTCACACATGATTCTGAGAAATAATTTAGTGATTTGTAACAATCATAAATAAAATGCCAATTGATGCCTCATTCCTTTCTAAAGCCTTTGACAATGCCTTTTTCATTTTCCTTCAGCCCTAATAACTAAAATGAACACCCACTAGGATGTGTTTCCCACCATTCAGCTTGGAATACATGTCCCATGACCTTCGTCTTATATTTTTTTTACATGAAATTTTAACCAGGATTGTTACAGAACCTTCCCCCTTGGCGGAACACCGTCCTCATTGTTCAGTGACACCTATAACCAACAAGACTGTTGAAAGCAAAATATACTTCCCATGGAGCTTTATGACATAACTCATTACAGTATTTACAATGACATCTGTTGAAACATGACAATCATACCATTTACTGGAGCTTTATAAAACAACTCATTACGATATTTACAATAATAACCACATATATACTCTTATACACATTTGCTTCAACCATCAGATAATCATAATGTTTATGGAGCTTTATAAATCTAACTCGATACATTATTTAGAATAATATACACATATGCATATTTTCTCAACCAATAAATAAAAGGATACAATGCCTGCATCCACAACAAGGGAATCTAGACAATCACACCTCGACCCTCTAAAGTAGTACTAGGATTCACCTCCTTCCCAGGAAGTCCAGAATCCACTGCCAAAATAAAATTTGCATCCAATACCCAATGCTACAATCCTCGCACCACTTGTCCTCTCAGTGATAAGTTACCAGCTCATTGTTCCAGGGCACACGTCCAATGTGCATTTGATTCCATCTGGTAATGCTAATGACCAAAACAAGTCCATCTCCTACTTTCCCTTCTCTGCTACACAGTCCCTCGGGCAATATGGTCACCCCCTTCCTTGCATTCACACACCTTCCAAGTTTTGTGGGCATCCCATTCTCTACTACACAATCCCTCGAGGTTCCTCGCATCAGAAGGTTCAAAAACCAAGGCATATCCTTGCCTCAAAGCCATCATATTGGTCATAGCATGCTCATGGAAATCAATGGCACTATTGGGTACCAGTGTCCCAAAATAGCCCTGCTCTAGAAGTGCTTTACCGACATACTGCTGCCTATTTCAATTCCTTTTTCCATTGTTGCTAATGCTTGCAGTTAGTTTCAACCACCCAACCAGGCATTTTCTTTCCTGTACCAAGAACATAGCTTCCAATAGATTTAAAATAAATGCAAATAAATTCAAATCATACCTCATTGGTGGCTTGTCAATAAGGTACACTTGCACTTATGTTCACTTCCTCTCACAACAATCCAAACCAACTCTTGACCAAATCATCATGTATAAACACAGCACATGTGGTTAGCTCAAAACACAACCATCATATATCAAAATTGTGAATCACATGCAATCATCATAAACCAAAATTATAGATCACATACATAATAATACTAATACTTATCCTTTAATTGGTGCTTTGCTTCTACCTTTGTCCTTTGTCCTTTCTGTATGCACACTAGATCAGTTTCCATTCTCAACAAACACCCAGTGCCTTCTCTTCAACCACATACACATACACATAGAGTACATCACATGCATACACCCACACATGGCATACAACACCATACAATACATGCACCTATACATGATGTACAACACAACACATACACCTACATTCGATGTATGACACAACACCGACACCTACACCCAGTGTACAACACAACACAATACATACACCTACATCTGTTGTAGAACACAACATGATACATATACATACATAGAGTACAACACAACGAATACACATGTCACGATACCACGACTACGCAATGCACATACACAGTACCACACATACACAAAATAACATGTATAACATGCACACAATACCACATTTGCACAACATAGCATGTACGACATGCACATTATACCACATATGCACAACATAGCATGTACGACATGCACACAATACCACATCTACAACATGTACACAATACCACCTGCACAACATGTAAACAACACCACATGTACACGGCACCACCTGTACAACATGTACATAGCACCACATGTACACTGCACCACCTACACAAGGTGTACACAACACCACATGTATACAACACCACATGCATGACATGTACACAACACCACATGTACACAACATCACGTGCACGACATGTACACAACACCACATGCAGGACATGTACACAACATCACATGCACGACATGTACACAACACCACCAACACACAACACCCTGTGTACAACATGTACACAACACCACATATCCAACATGTGCACAACACGATTTGTATACAACACTGCATAGACAACATGTACACAATACCATATATACACAACAATACATGCACACAACATCATAGGTGCAATATGTACAACATATATACAACAGTAGTACCACACTTCCATGGAACACACTGGTGGGCTCCAGTATTGTAGCAATAATGCTACAACTCCTGGGGCTCCCTATCTCTAATTTTATCAACCCGATAGTTCGTACAAACTTGGAAGCGACGGTGTTGTATGCACAAGTACTAGCTCTTGTTGCAACTGTCACTTGGTCAGCTGGCACAAGTCCGCTAGGGCTCAAGCCAACTTCTATATGCTCTCAGAAGAAGCTTTCTAAATGATGGACGAATGCTATCTCAAGGGAAATTGATCTACTTTGCAACAATGAACTGAAAGCCAACCAAAACATGGAAACCCTAGTAAACCCTAATCTGACTAGTTTAACCTCTATGATGCAATAGTGAGAGTGCGAATGTCTAAAAAGGATGCCATTACTTCTAATGATGTGAAATGCATGAACTCAAACTACTTCTATGAAAGAGAACATTGTTTTTGTATTTTTGCTTAAGTGATGGAGTGATTATGAATTTGTCTCTTATTAGGGTTTGGCTGTGCAGAGGTGGTGCGAAGGGAGAGAAAGCTTGGGAAAGGTCAGGATGGCTAGGAGAGGCCCCAGAGGGTCCCTAGCATTAGTCCACAGAGGTCTACAACATTCGGATGCTCGGCAACCAAGTTTGCAGGCTTCTACAGGATGTCTGCAGGGGATCCTACAGGAAACTAAGGAATTCTACAGGAAGTCTGCTAACTTCTACAGGATGTGCTGTAAGTGGAAGTTTTGGGTGATGGTGAAGGGATGGAATGGTTTGGGTGGATAGGTGAGGTGGAGATGGAACTTGTGATGACTCAGGGGCAGAGAAATAGGACAGAGAATGAGTGCACGAAGTTGGTTGGTGGATAGAAGGATGGCAGCAACGAAAGGTCAAAAAGATGAAGCTACGTGGCAATGGATGAGTTGGAGGGTAAACGAGCTGGACAGAGGCCGAGTAGGTGGCTTGAGGAGAGGTCAAGAAGAAGAGGAAGGAAGTGGAATGATATGGAGCAGTGTAAATGAAACAAATGACTTATGTCTTGCACCAAAAACGAGAATTCATTAACCTATGATACCTGTGCCATTAAACCTATGAACAACAATGTAAAACCGAGAAAAGAAGCCATGCATGGAATGAAAAATGTAGAAGTATGGTTCAATATCAAAAGTGCATGGATGGATCTTCAACGAAAATGACTATGTTGCAGCTTGCATGGAAGTAAAAGACTGCGTTTCTTTTTGGTGGTTGATATGGACTGCACCCCAATCCCTAAACAGAGATGGCAGTGATCTCTAACAACCTTTTCTTGGAGCTCCTGTGTATTACAAACCTCCTATCCGAATCTAAACAACTGAAAGCAAAGTAACCATAAGCTAATCCTACTCAATCACACAAAAACTAAATCAGCAGACTGTAAATTCGAATTGCATGTCAAAGTAAAGAAACAAAGTGCTGGAACGAAAGGAAAATAACACTACAAAACAGAGAAGGTCTATTGCTCTCAGGTTGGGCCCTAACCTGAGAGCTATAGCTCCCTTAAAAACTCAGAATTAGATCCAAATCTGCTTGCCTTTACTCATAATCAAAAGTCTAATGTCATGGAAAAACTGGCTTACAAAACAACAAAACCCGAGCTGTAACTCGTGCTCAGAGATTACAATAGTAATTCCAAAGGTCAAAAAGCTTCTAACAAAGGCTACGGCCTCCATATTTATACAAAATGAGGATCAAGCTGGCTGCCTTCATTCGTGGAGCTTGGCTGTCTAACTGAAAGTCAAACTGCTGTAAAACTGCTGATCCTGTAGAACGTGTTGGCTGCCTTTGAGCTCCGTGGGGAGAGCTGTTAGAGCTCGGAGTTAAGGTGAAAAGCACGAGGGAAGTCATTTAAAGCTGTAGACAACCTCCCTATAAACATGCAATGCCACCTTTGTTGTCTCCTTTGGCGTGGTCTTTTGCTCTCTTTAATGCTAAGAACCTGAAATCATCATGTATTAGTCACATAGATATAATGCCTGCCCTTCTTCCTACAAACAACACGAATATACTAAGAAATGAATGCATAAGTGGTAAAAGATGAATGGTTGAACAAGGTAAGTAGGCCAATATGAGCCCAAATTGTACCAAAAATTGGGGCTCATCATCACCCCCCAGCTAAACTATTTGCTCATCCTTGAGCAACTTTGCTCTGGCTCCTCATCTTTGGCCGAGAACTAGAGCCCGGAGCATGCTCTTCCTTTCCTGTTTTTGGTGGCCCTGCCTTTTCTGCCTCTGGTGGTGACGAGGGTGGCGCTTCTTCCCCCTTTTCCATTTCCTTGAGCCAGGCTTCGGAAGGCGATTGGCCTATTTTTCGTGTCCAGGAAGTTATTTTTGGGCTTCCCCTCTCGGGGGTGGCTGATGTTTTAGAGGGGGTTCTTGCACTGGGTGAAGTAGGGACATCCCCTAAAATGGTTTGGCTGCTGGGTGGAGGCTGCGGCTTTCCCGTGTTTATCCTCTTACTTCTCCTGGCTTCAGATGGTAGAGAGGTCTCCCTCTCTCTCTTCTCCTTCGGCTTTGGAGGTGTACTGAGGGCGGCCAGCGTAGCTGCTGCCTCCTTTTCGAGAATACCAGCCTTCTCTTCCTTGCGTTTTGCTTTCTCGGAGCTCCTTGTAGAGGGCCCCTTCTTTTCAGATTTTGGGCTTCCTGTAGAAGACCCTGCTTTTCCCACTTCCGGGCCTTCTGTAGAAGATCCTTTCTTTATCAATTTTGGGCTTCCTGTAGAAGACCCGGTTTTAGCCACTCTCGGGCTTCTTGTGGAAGCCCCTGCTTTGGTAATTTTCGGGCTTCCTGTAGAAGACCCTTTCTCTGTCTTCAGGCTTCCTGTAGAAGCCTGTTTCTCAATGATTTTCGGGCTTCCTGTAGAAGCCTTTGTCTCTGTTTTCGGGCTTCCTGTAGAAGCCTGTTTCTGCTTTCCTGTAGACACAGGTGTCTCCACCTTTGCTTGCTTAGCTGCCTGAGTTTTGCTTTTTGCTTTGGTTGCAGGTGCTGATGAGGTACTTGGGCTGACGTGGACCACCTCAGCTTTGTCCATTCTGCTCTTCAGCCTCTTTTCTCTTGCTGACAAGATAGGTGTGCCACCTTTTTCTTTGTCATCCTTTTCCTCATGCTTCTTCTTTTGTTCTTTCTTCTGCACTGTGGTCGGGGTCTTCTGGCCTTTTTCTCTCTTTCCCTCGGCCACTGCTTCTTGTTCCTCACTGCTGGAGGACCCCGTTTCTTCAATCAACATTTTAATGTCTCCATCTCTTGTCAAATTCCGGAATGATTCCCATGAGAGGGGAACCTTATATGAATGCAGCGCATCCTCCACAAGAAGCTTTATCAGCCCATGGTGGGCTATCTGATCTGGTATGCCCTCTTTTAGCTTTGTGGCACACTCCATTAGAGACTGCAATAGGAAATAAGGGATGCTCAGTTTTTGTTCTACAAGAAGATCAATCTGGTGCCTTAATTCAGTGAGCAACCGAAAGTGATATGCATACACGATGCTAAAACGGCCTTCACAAGTTATATATTTCATGATTTGTGTTTAGTCAATTTAGTGTTCCTAAATTGATGTCATTAATTGTCAACCCGGGGCTCGTAAGCTGATGAAGTGAAGGTGTACTATATGTACTTAAGCAACCTCTTAGAGTTTTTGTCGTTTGGGGGTGTTGTTTGTGGTCGATTTATCTTCCTAAAATGGAGTAGTGATTTATAAACATATGAGTGATGGTGTGTGTGAAGTGAATTCTAGATGAGTGAGAGTGTGTGATTAGTGATTTCTAACTACTTGCTGAAAAGGAAAAGCTTGAATGAAATAAATAACTTAAAATGACTTGAAAGCAAAGAACCACTTTCTAATGGCATTAGACACCATTCATGCTGCTGCAAATAAAAGGTAAGAAAATCACTTAAAAGACCAATGATAAAGTTTATCTCTTCCTAACTCTCTGCCTCTAACACATAGTACTGTGTAAGACACGATTAGGAAGTAGCTAAAGATAAGTCTAAGAAATGATAAAAATGAGAAAAATCTACTTTAAAGACTAGTTATGATGTTCAGCTCTCTCTAACTCTCTGCCTCTAACACATAGTATTGTGTAAGACACGATTAGAGAGTAGTTAAAGATTAGTCTAAAAAGCACCCAAAGCCAGCTGCAAGTTATTAGTATTCTGATCTCTAAGAGATAGACAATTTATGATAAAAGAGATCATTCATATGTTAGCAAGCCACTTTGAGAAATAAAACTAAAAAAATCAGCTATGAAAATAAAGTAAAGGCAGCAACTTGAATCTGTCAACTAAAACTACCACTAGATATTTAAGCAAATTCACAAACACAAAATCAATCCCGGGCTTAAAAACCTGCAAAAGAACAATGCTGATCAGCTAAAAAGAAAGGCTGGAAATGAAATAACAAGAAAGGAAATTACGCTGTACATGTTTCAACTAAAAGAAATGCTGAATAGAAATAAGGAAATGCTGCACATAAAATACATAAAATACTTTACAAGGCTAACATGAACAGGGGCCCTCCATTCATATCATCCAAAGAAAACTCAGAGAATTGTAAACTTCAGAACAACACTGTTTCTATTACTCCATGTGCAGAAAAATACAGTCCAGAGTGCTAGAACAGCACTATAAAAACAGAGTCTTCAAATGCTCTAAATTAACAAGAAGTTTATAAAATGCAGCAACTAAAAAGTAACATTCAGCGTATGCAAACGCTAGTTTTATAGGCATCTGAAAGACGGCCTAATGCGTACAGCTAAAACTAGAAAACTAACTAACTGTCATGCGTAATTAAGGAACAAAACACGTCATAAGGCTGCGTTGATGAGTTGGAGGTTCTGGTCGTTATGGGCATTGAATCCAGAGTTGGATTATGTCCCCCACGGCCTGCATAAGACGGACAAGGCACCTTTTAAACTGACGTGACCTAGCAGCTTACGTATCACCGTTAAGCTGCCTTTATTGACCGTAACTTGACCCTCGTTGACCGGAGGTACAGATGACGTGGATGGCTGAATGGATAGCACAGGAACCTCGAGCACCTTGATTCCTAAGTGCCCATGTGGCTCATTTGGCAAAATGACACGTGGAACCTTTAGTTTAACAAAAAGGCTGCGGGATCATCAGATGGCTGCGGAATCATCAGATGGCTGCGGAATGCCTGTAAATATGTCAAAATCTAAACAAAACAGTCACACATTAGCAAAATCCCTAAATCATGCTTAATGCCATCATATGTAATGATCTGGGTGAGTTTATGCAGCAAAATAGAACAAAAGGGAGAGATGAGTGAGGGAAAACTGTGGGAAATGATGGATAACCAAGTGTAAAGTAGAGACTCTACATACCCCCACTGCGAGGGTATTGCATGTCCTCATGCAATCAAAAATATGGTTCAGTCCACCTGCTGGGATGCCTCTGCTAGGACATCCAGCCTTCTCTTCTTTCTCTGTGTGGCCACATTAATCCTTGGCCTTCTCATCAAACACCTGAATTTCAGATTGATTAAAGCTCTGTTTAATTTTCAGCATCTTTTCTTGAGCTTTTTGTTTTCCTTCTGCCACAGGCCCATATGAAGCATGGTGTTATCTTGGACCATCTTGTCCACATTGCCCTGTATCTTCAGTTTTTCATTTTCTTGTTTTATGTGGCGATTTAGTACCTCTAGTTCAAATATTTCATGCTTCAGTGATTGGACTTGCTGCTCCAAGGGTTGAGCAGTGCTTGGCCCAGCCACTGCTTGTTCCAGCGTCTCCAGGTAATTATAAACTTTTTGTTGATCAGGGTCAACCTCAGGTGAACGCCTTGGGGTATGCTCATACTGAAATTCGGATCCTTGTTCAAATTCATGCTCATGCTCAAATGCACTTTCCTCACGTGGAGGACTGGTCTCTACATACTCAGCGTCTGAATGGCTTTTCTCCAAGTCAAGACTTGTAGCACCTTTTTGAGGTGTGCTCAAGTCAATAAAGAATGACTGTTTACCCTTTGTGGCCCCTACTTTTCTGTTTTGTAATCTGCTGCTCCTTCTTACAGAGGTGGTACTCTGTTTTTCTTTTGGTACTTTTTGCTTTTGTTTTTCCTCCTTTTTGGAAAGGGCAGTTTCATGGAGTTTGGCCATTCTTTGTGCTAAGGGCTGAGTATCTTCTTCACTAGAGTTCTCAGGAGTAGCGTAAGTTTCTTGAGCTACAACTTTGCCTTTATCTTTCTTTTGTTTCATTCTACTCTCTTTTCTCTTTTGAGCAATTTCTTGGGCAAGTTCTGAAAGAGTTTCTGTGATAATTCCTTGATATGTTTGATCAGTGTCCATACCAGGCTCAGGATCAATTTCATGTTCAGGATGATGTATATCAGTTTCTTCTACAATCTGCTCTTGAGCAGTTTTCTCTTGGACAACAGTTTCCTCTTGGACAATAGTTTCCTCTTGGTCAGCAGTTTCAGGGGTAGCCTCCTTTCGTTTTCTTCTACTCTTTCTAGGCACAGAGGTTTCTCCTGCTTCCTCAAAATGGTTTCTTACAAGAAATTTCTCCCAGGTATCTCTTTTTGCTTTCAGTTGTTCCTCAACTAGCATTTTAACAAGACCATGATGACATAGATGTGATTCAATGTTTGTTGGGTTCTTTTGGGCCATTGAACACATTTTTCTAAGACTTGAGAGTAGAAAATATGGAAGGTTGATATCATCTCCTAAGAAATGCATCATGACTTTGGCATGGTAAACATATAAGACTCCAAACCTTCCCTCACAAGTAAAGAATTTTTGCACTAATAACAGTAAAGTTGTCCATTCTTCATTGACATAAGTAACAGGAATCCCTTTGGTAAAAATGTTGGTATCCATACCTGGGTTCTTCAAGATTTGCTTCCACTGTTGGTCTTGGACTGATCGGTTTTTAAACCATCTTTCTCCAGTTTGTGGAAGGGAAGTGGCTTGTGTTATGCTGCTCTCAGTGATTGTAAACTTCAGGTCCCCTATCTCCACTTGATTATCTTTATCCCTAAAGGAACGTGCAAAGGCCTTCGTAACCTCTCTGTGGTAACCATTGAACTTCTGGATGCATTGGAGCCAGTTTTCTTTCTGCAACGCTTCTTTAACTTGAGGATATCCCTCCAGAAATTTTGAACCCTCAGGTTCTGCCCTTAAAAGTTTACCCATGGACTCTACGGCTCTGTTCTTCAAACTTTTGGAAAAGGGAGGTTACACGGCTTCAACAGTAGCCTTAACACAGTGAATTTACGGCTCTGTTCTAAATCAAAAGGCTACACGGCTTCAACAGTGGCCTTAATCACCGTAAAATTACGGCTCTAATGTAACAACCGTAACACTAGTAACCTGAATTAGCAGAGAGGAATACGTAAAAAGAAACAGAGTATGAGGTAACAGCGTAGTGAGCACAGCGGAATGAGGGAAATGAGAAATGAAACAGCGTGAATGAAATGGAGTGATATGAGCGTATGAGGGTTATGAAGTGATGGGTGTAAACGGTTAGGTCCTTAGGCTTCGGTCACAGGTCTCCACTTGGCTGCGGGATTATGACTTAGAGAGACGTAGTACAGCAGTCTACGTCACTTAGGTACGAAACCCTTAATGAAAGAGCAGCCGCAATCCAGTTTCAAAATCGTGATGAATTATGACCGATGAGTGGGGAGATACGTGGATTTTTGGTCATATGATGGATAAAAACGGATAATCATTACATGTAATGGCAAGAAACATAACCCCGGAACTTTAGCAAAATGAGATAACCGTAAGTTTAGGATTTTAAATCATACCTCAGGTCCGCGTTTGAATTGCCTTTGATTATTTTCCACTAACCCTTCATTGTGTTGTTGCTGTTGCATGACCCTTTTTTTTTTTTTTTTTTTTTTTTTTTTTTTTTTTTTTTTTTTTTTTTTTATGCAGGTGCAGAGAGCTACGGAATCGTTAGATGGCTGCGGAATCTGCAGTAGTACCCTCCGGCTGCACAAAATAACTTTAGTTGTCAAAAAAATGACTTTATTGATGGAGTGAAATGTAATGAATGGATGGATGAGAGAAAGAAATGAGGTGAAGTGAAAGTGATGAGATGGTGAATGAGGTGGATGAAATGGTGAAATGAAATGGAAGAGAGAGAGATTTTTTTGGAAAACATGAGGTGTCAGGTGACCCTGATTTTCACCTCAGGTTTTCTGTATGAGACTGCCAATCAGAGATTGGTTTTTAGGCTCATACATTTATTTATTTTATTTTATTTTCTTTTTTTTTTTTTTTTTTTTTTTTTTTTTTTTTTTTTCAAAAACCAAAGATTAGGCTGATGCAGGAGAAGAATCCTTCTCCACCAACCTGATTGCAGAATCTTCTTTGAACAATTTGACAAACTCTTCTTTTGAGAATGGCTTCTGGTAGATTTTCAAGCGGTGGCCATTCACAATAAGAGGAGTATGAAATTCATCAATAGTTTTTACTCGAACTGCTCCATTGCTAAAGACTTCATCAATCTCATATGGCCCAAGCCAATGAGTTTGAAAATTTCCTTTTAAGTCTTTGAATTTTGAATCAAACAATAGAGCCCAATCTCCTCTTTGAAACTTTCTTTCTTTGATATGACGATCATGCCATTTAGATCTTTGGTGCTGAACTAGATCGGTCCTTAGAATTGCATCTTGTCTTATTTCATCTAGCTCATTTAGCTGGTCCATTCTGTGTCTTTGAGCTTCTGAGAGGCTCATTCCCAATTGGACTTCCATCTTGAAGGTCTTGATTTGGAACTCAATGGGGAGCAGGACTTCCTTCCCATAAACAAGTTCATAGGGAGAATATCCTGTTGTGTTCTTCCATGTAGTCCTATAGGCCCATAAGGCTTCAGGGAGCCTTTCCGCCCAATCTCTTCTATGAAGATGAACAGTCTTGGTGATAATTCCTTCAAGAACTTTATTGGTAGATTCCACTTGGCCATTGGATTACGGATGGTAGGGAGTGGATGTTCTGTGCTTGATCTTATATTCCTCCATCAGCTTCTCCATCAATTTAGATGTAAATTGGCTGCCCTGATCTGTCACAATTTCCCTTGGGACACCAAAACGAGTGAAAATATCCTCAAAAAGAAATTGAACAACTGAATTCTCAGTGGCAGAAGGCAATGCTTTTTCTTCTACCCACTTAGTAACATAATCAGTACAAACCAGTATATACCTCTTTTGCTTTGATGGTGGATTAATTGGTCCAACGAAATCTAGAGCCCATTTCTCAAAGGGTTCGATGCATACCTGAGGCTGTAGAGGCATTTCATTTGAAGGAGTTGGTTTCCCAACTCTTTGGCAGCTGTCACACCTTCTAACATACTGCTTTGCATCTTTAAAGAGAGAAGGCCAATAATATCCTAGAGAAAGGATTTTATAGGCTGTCCTCTTGTCAGCAAAGTGCCCGCCGCATGGTTCATCATGACATGCCTTAAGGATGTCAGGCATTTCATCTTCCCGAACACACCTTCTGATTATACAATCTGGCCCTGTTTTGAACAATTCATTAGAAATCCAAGAATAATGTGCACTCTCCTGAATGATTTTCCTTTTCTCATTAGGAAACAAGTGTAGAGGAAGCTTTCCTGTAACAAGATAATTAGCCATATCTGCATACCAAGGAGTCTTGGTAGTCACTGCAAACAAGTATTCATCTGGAAACTTATCTTCTACTGGAGAATCCTCATTAGTGTTTTGGATTCTAGACAAGAAATCAGCTACTGTGTTTTGTTTTCCAGGTCTATCTAATACAGTAATGTTGAATTCTTGCAAGAGTAAAAGCCATCTTGTGACTCTACCATTGGTGACAGGTTTGTTCATTAAATATCTTATGGCAGAGTGATCAGTATGGACAAAGGTTTCATAGCCGGTTATGTAGTGTCTAAACTTGTTGATCGCATGTACCACAGCTAAGAACTCTTTTTCTGTAACAGTATAATTTAACTCTGTGGGAGTCAAATTCTTACTTGTGTAATAAATGGCATAAGGGATCAAATCCTCTTGTCCCAAAACAGCTCCTAGAGCTGTATCTGAAGCATCAGTAGAGATGTGGAAAGGGAGTTTCCAATTTGGCCCCCTTAAGATGGGTGCTTCAGATATTCTAGACTTTAAAGCTTCAAAGGCAGATTGACACTCAGGATCCCATTTAAACTCACAGTCTTTGGTAAGCAATTTGAAAAGAGGAGATGCTATCCTAGTGAAGTTTTCAATAAATCTTCTGTAATACCCAGTAAACCCAAGAAAACTTCTAACATCCTTCTCGCAATTTGGAATAGGTAACTTAGAGATGACTTCAACTTTGGATCTATCAACCTTAATCCCATCTCCTGAAATATGATGTCCTAAAACAATCCCTTCAGTAAACATCATAAAACACTTTTCATGACTTAAAGAAAGATTTGTTTCCTTACATCTTACCAGTACTTTTTCCAAATTTTCCAAAGCTTCTTCAAATGTATTACCATAAACTGTGAAATCGTCCATGTATACCTCTACACAATCATGAATCAGATCTGAAAAGATTCCTAATACAGCCCTTTGAAATGTAGCAGGTGCATTGCACAATCCAAAAGGGAGTACTCGGTAGGCAAAAGTTCCCCAAGGACAAGTAAATGTGGTTTTGTCTTGATCTTCAGGTGCTACCTGAATTTGATTGTACCCACTAAAACCATCCAAGAATGAGAAATACTTTTTACCTGCTAAAGTGTCTAGTACCTGATCAATAAAAGGTAGAGGAAAATGATCCTTTAAGGTTGCCTTGTTCAATTCTCGATAATCAATGCAAACTCTCCATTTACCATTCTTTTTGGGCACTATAACCAAGGGAGAAACCCATTGGCTATCTGAAATGGGGTAAATGAAGTTTACCTTGAGCAATTTCTGGAGTTCTTCTTTCACGATTTCCCTAAGGTTTGGATTCATCCTTCTTTGTGGTTGCCTAATAGGTCTGCTATTTTCTTCAATGTAGATGTGATGAATACAAGTCTTAGGATCGATTCCTTTCATGTCAGTGTATTCCCATGCAAAGGCAGTGGAATGTTTTTGCAACAGTTTAGTTAATTCTTCTTGTTGTGGTCTTCCCAAGTTTTTGTTAATGTTCAATGTTTTTCCTAGAAGGATTTCAACTGTAGAACTACCAAACTCTTCCATTGAGAAGAGAGACATCTGTCTAGAGGAGAGATATTCAATATCTGCATCTATCTGAAACTGTGTAGAGTCATATTCTAGAGATACTTCAAAATTTTCTAATGTATTTAGAATTTGACTGTCTTCACTAATCTCAGAGATGGTTAGAACAGGTTGAATAGTATCTTCATCCTCTACCCATTCATCTTCTCCTATTTCTGTTATAGCTTTTGCTGGGGGATACAAGTTGAACTTCTTGGTGGAATTACCATCTGATATATACATGTCCCCAGACCTACAGCTTATGAAAGCATCAGCTGTGGCCAGCCAAGGTCTTCCTAAAATAAGAGGATGTCCTCCTAGATTATTCTTGGGAGTTAAAATCATAAAATCAACTGGATATTCCCAAGAATCTAGAGAGACTGGAATATCTTCCAATACACCATCAGGTTTAATGATTGATCTATCTGCAAGCTGCAGCAAAGTAGGTGTAAAGAGAAGGTTAGGAAGCTTTAACTGATCCATGGTCTATCTACTCATGATGTTGATCGCGGCTCCTAAGTCAATCAGAGTATTTGGGATTTCAACCCCATTAATATGAGTTTTGACAATAGGGCTACCGGGATCTACATATTTTTGCATGGTAATCTTACCCATCATTATGTCTGCAATTTTTCCAACTAGATGTATCCTTTTAGTATCTCTGGTTCTTTTTCCTGTTTTCTTCAAACTCAACTCCTTTATTGTCTTCGCTAGAATGGGAATTTCCTTAATGGCTTGTAACAAGGGGATCTTGATACATACATTCTTCAATTCATCTAGGAAGCTATAGTCAGGCACCCATATCTGCTTTTCCACCCCTTTGTCAATTTGCAATCTTTCAGGAAAGGGAGGTGTAGCTAAAGGTGTAGGTTGCTCAACTATGGGAGTTGTAGAGGTTGATTCTTTTTCTTTTTCTTTTTGGATATTTTGGTTTTGAAGTGATACTTCAGAACCTTTATTGACTTTGAGAGATTCCTCCTCAGAAATGCTTGGTTGTTGAACACTTGTAGAAGGTTGATCTAAGATTCTACCTGATCTAAGTTGTACTTCATTGAGAGGAACAACCATATAGGTAGGGAATGGTTGACCTTCCATCATGTAAGCATTTTGAGGGTTCCTATTATTTGGATTTGGTAATGGCTGAGAGGGAAGTTGATTTGATTTCTGCTGGGATTGAAGTGATAGTTGAGAATTTTGATTTTGTGGAGGAGGTTGTTGTTGTTGAGGGTATGGCAATGATAGTTGTTGACCTTGGTTTGGAAGTTGTGGAGCTTGCTGATTCTGAAATGATGGAGGATATTGATAGAATTGAGCAAATCTCCCATAAGGATTTTGCATGCTTTGCATCCATGCTTGGAAAGCATTTTGAGGTTGAGGCCAAGGTTGTTGCCAAGGATTCCAATTTGGTTGGGATTGAGAATTCATAGAGTTATTAAACCCTTTATTCTGTTGTCCTTGCCAAGGTCTCCTTGCAATAAAACAGAGAGATTCAAGTGTATCTGGATCCTCTTGAAAGACTGCTTTGAGGCCAGGAATTGAAGGACAATCCTTGGTCTCATGAGTTTCTGAGCAAATTACACATGTTTCTACAACGTGTGCATCTAAGGGACATTCCCTTAAAGCATGTTTCTTTCTACATTTCGGGCAAAAGATAGCCAAAGCCTCAGCTTCTGCTTTTTGTTTATTGTGAATCTTAAGGGTATCAAGTTGTTCACTAAGACTCCCTAAGATGTCAGTTTTAAATTCATCAAGCATACTGCCGATTTCAGCCCTACTCACTAATCCTGTTGCAGATTTATTCGCCCTAAGGAGAGAAGGATCTCTAGGCCCTTTTTGAGTTTTTGATTTGCCCCTTGAGAGATGGATACAAAGTTCTGCTATGTCATTGAGAGAAAGTTGAGAAATATCCCCTTTCCCCATCATGTTTAAGACGTCTATCCATTCATCCCTAATGGCTTTTAATAAGAGGGCTTTTAAGGTCTCTTCATCCAAGGTATTCATTTTTGCTCTTTTCAAGTTATATTGAAATCTTTCAAGTAAATCTTCTAAGCTCTCATCTTCTTTTTGTATCATTTTAAAAACCTCGTCTTTGTGATTAGTAGGCATGCAATAGTCTAAATACCTATCCAAAAATGTCTGTTTCATCTCATCCCAAGTCCTAATGGATTGAGTGAGTAACCCCATGAACCACTTCAAGGCTTGATCCTTCAGTGTTGAAGGGAACAACTTGAGTTTCTGAGAGTCATCCAGGTAGTCATAAGTTCGACACACTACTTCAAACTCAAATAAGAATGTTTCAGGGTCCTCAGTCCTTAACCCATGGAAGTTAGGGAGGACAGATGGTGATATGTTTTTCATAGTGGCTCGGGAATCCTCATTAACAATGGGAAACCCAAATGAATTATCCCCATTTCTATTTCCTCCTCCAATGGGACCTCTACCTCCATTATTGTTATTGTTGTTTCCTCCTCCTCCTCTACCTCTACCTCTACCTCCTCCTTCTTCCTCTGCCATGATGATTCTCCTAGGGATTTCAAAATCTTTTGGTTCCTCTACAAAAGGTGAATGAGAAGAGATTTCTCCTTCTTCTTCAGATGATTCCAATTCCTCAATTACAATTGGTCTTCCTGTAGGAGAAAGAGAAGAGTCTCTTCCTGGTTCAAACTCAATAGAAGGTGTAGGAGAGTCAACTCTTGGCTCTTGAATTCCAGGAATTCTAGGACTAGGAGTTTCGGTTGGAGATAAGGGGGGTGTCTCTTGTCTATCCCTTGAAGCAGATGGACTTGTAAAAATTGAACTTCGAGCTCTAGCTAAAAACCGTCCTCTAGAATCTCTAGCTCTATGCATGTCATTTTTTTATTTTTCTTCAAGTCAAGTTAATAGTTTTTTTTCTGATCTTCCAGTTCACTCTAGGTGCAAGAAGAGAGCATAGTCAAGAAACTACCAAATCAATAACTTTCTCTTTTCTGATCCTCCAGATCAACTTGCAGTGCAAGAGGAGAGCATACTTTGATAGGTTATCAACTTCTTTCCTTGAAATCTTTTTATGTTTTTTTTTCTAAGAATATGGCTACTTAATTTCACTTCCCCGGCAATGGCGCCAAAATGTTTAGTCAATTTAGTGTTCCTAAATTGATGTCATTAATTGTCAACCCGGGGCTCGTAAGCTGATGAAGTGAAGGTGTACTATATGTACTTAAGCAACCTCTTAGAGTTTTTGTCGTTTGGGGGTGTTGTTTGTGGTCGATTTATCTTCCTAAAATGGAGTAGTGATTTATAAACAGATGAGTGATGGTGTGTGTGAAGTGAATTCTAGATGAGTGAGAGTGTGTGATTAGTGATTTCTAACTACTTGCTGAAAAGGAAAAGCTTGAATGAAATAAATAACTTAAAATGACTTGAAAGCAAAGAACCACTTTCTAATGGCATTAGACACCATTCATGCTGCTGCAAATAAAAGGTAAAAAAATCACTTAAAAGACCAATGATAAAGTTTATCTCTTCCTAACTCTCTGCCTCTAACACATAGTACTGTGTAAGACACGATTAGGAAGTAGCTAAAGATAAGTTTAAGAAATGATAAAAATGAGAAAAATCTACTTTAAAGACTAGTTATGATGTTCAGCTCTCTCTAACTCTCTGCCTCTAACACATAGTATTGTGTAAGACACGATTAGAGAGTAGTTAAAGATTAGTCTAAAAAGCACCCAAAGCCAGCTGCAAGTTATTAGTATTCTGATCTCTAAGAGATAGACAATTTATGATAAAAGAGATCATTCATATGTTAGCAAGCCACTTTGAGAAATAAAACTAAAAAAATCAGCTATGAAAATAAAGTAAAGGCAGCAACTTGAATCTGTCAACTAAAACTACCACTAGATATTTAAGCAAATTCACAAACACAAAATCAATCCCGGGCTTAAAAACCTGCAAAAGAACAATGCTGATCAGCTAAAAAGAAAGGCTGGAAATGAAATAACAAGAAAGGAAATTACGTTGTACATGTTTCAACTAAAAGAAATGCTGAATAGAAATAAGGAAATGCTGCACATAAAATACATAAAATACTTTACAAGGCTAACATGAACAGGGGCCCTCCATTCATATCATCCAAAGAAAACTCAAAGAATTGTAAACTTCAGAACAGCACTGTTTCTATTACTCCATGTGCAGAAAAATACAGTCCAGAGTGCTAGAACAGCACTATAAAAACAGAGTCTTCAAATGCTCTAAATTAACAAGAAGTTTATAAAATGCAGCAACTAAAAAGTAACCTTCAGCGTATGCAAACGCTAGTTTTATAGGCATCTGAAAGACGGCCTAATGCGTACAGCTAAAACTAGAAAACTAACTAACTGTCATGCGTAATTAAGGAACAAAACACGTCATAAGGCTGCGTTGATGAGCTGGAGGTTCTGGTCGTTATGGGCATTGAATCCAGAGTTGGATTATGTCCCCCACGGCCTGCATAAGACGGACAAGTCACCTTTTAAACTGACGTGACCTAGCAGCTTACGTATCACCGTTAAGCTGCCTTTATTGACCGTAACTTGACCCTCGTTGACCGGAGGTACAGATGACGTGGATGGCTGAACGGATAGCACAGGAACCTCGAGCACCTTGATTCCTAAGTGCCCATGTGGCTCATTTGGCAAAATGACACGTGGAACCTTTAGTTTAACAAAAAGGCCGCGGGATCATCAGATGGCTGCGGAATGCCTGTAAATATGTCAAAATCTAAACAAAACAGTCACACATTAGCAAAATCCCTAAATCATGCTTAATGCCATCATATGTAATGATCTGGGTGAGTTTATGCAGCAAAATAGAACAAAAGGGAGAGATGAGTGAGGGAAAACTGTGGGAAATGATGGATAACCAAGTGTAAAGTAGAGACTCTACATACCCCCACTGCGAGGGTATTGCATGTCCTCATGCAATCAAAAACATGGTTCAGTCCACCTGCTGGGATGCCTCTGCTAGGACATCCAGCCTTCTCTTCTTTCTCTGTGTGGCCACATTAATCCTTGGCCTTTTCATCAAACACCTGAATTTCAGATTGATTAAAGCTCTATTTAATTTTCAGCATCTTTTCTTGAGCTTTTTGTTTTCCTTCTGCCACAGTTCCATATGAAGCATGGTGTTATCTTGGACCATCTTGTCCACATTGCCCTGTATCTTCAGTTTTTCATTTTCTTGTTTTATGTGGCGATTTAGTACCTCTAGTTCAAATATTTCCTGCTTCAGTGATTGGACTTGCTGCTCCAAGGGTTGAGCAGTGCTTGGCCCAGCCACTGCTCGTTCCAGCGTCTCCAGGTAATTATAAACTTTTTGTTGATCAGGGTCAACCTCAGGTGAACGCCTTGGGCTATGCTCATACTGAAATTCGGATCCTTGTTCAAATTCAGGCTCATGCTCAAATGGACTTTCCTCACGTGGAGGACTGGTCTCTACATACTCAGCGTGTGAAGGGATTTTCTCCAAGTCAGGACTTGTAGCACCTTTTTGAGGTGTGCTCAAGTCAATAAAGAATGACTGTTTACCCTTTGTGGCCCCTACTTTTCTGTTTTGTAATCTGCTGCTCCTTCTTACAGAGGTGGTACTCTGTTTTTCTTTTGGTACTTTTTGCTTTTGTTTTTCCTCCTTTTTGGAAAGGGCAGTTTCATGGAGTTTGGCCATTCTTTGTGCTAAGGGCTGAGTATCTTCTTCACTAGAGTTCTCAGGAGTAGCGTAAGTTTCTTGAGCTACAGCTTTGCCTTTATCTTTCTTTTGTTTCATTCTACTCTCTTTTCTCTTTTGAGCAATTTCTTGGGCAAGTTCTGAAAGAGTTTCTGTGATAATTCCTTGAGCTGTTTGATCAGTGTCCATAGCAGGCTCAGGATCAATTTCATGTTCAGGATGATGTACATCAGTTTCTTCTACAATCTGCTCTTGAGCAGTTTTCTCTTGGACAACAGTTTCCTCTTGGACAATAGTTTCCTCTTGGTCAGCAGTTTCAGGGGTAGCCTCCTTTCGTTTTCTTCTACTCTTTCTAGGCACAGAGGTTTCTCCTGCTTCCTCAAAATGGTTTCTTACAAGAAATTTCTCCCAGGTATCTCTTTTTGCTTTCAGTTGTTCCTCAACTAGCATTTTAACAAGACCATGATGACATAGATGTGATTCAATGTTTGTTGGGTTCTTTTGGGCCATTGAACACATTTTTCTAAGACTTGAGAGTAGAAAATATGGAAGGTCGATATCATCTCCTAAGAAATGCATCATGACTTTGGCATGGTAAACATATAAGACTCCAAACCTTCCCTCACAAGTAAAGAATTTTTGCACTAATAACAGTAAAGTTGTCCATTCTTCCTTGACATAAGTAACAGGAATCCCTTTGGTAAAAATGCTGGTATCCATACCTGGGTTCTTCAAGATTTGCTTCCACTGTTGGTCTTGGACTGATCGGTTTTTAAACCATCTTTCTCCAGTTTGTGGAATGGAAGTGGCTTGTGCTATGCTGCTCTCAGTGATTGTAAACTTCAGGTCCCCTATCTCCACTTGATTATCTTTATCCCTAAAGGAACGTGCAAAGGCCTTCGTAACCTCTCTGTGGTAACCTTTGAACTTCTGGATGCATTGGAGCCAGTTTGCTTTCTGCAACGCTTCTTTAACTTGAGGATATCCCTCCAGAAATTTTGAACCCTCAGGTTCTGCCCTTAAAAGTTTACCCATGGACTCTACGGCTCTGTTCTTCAAACTTTTGGAAAAGGGAGGTTACACGGCTTCAACAGTAGCCTTAACATAGTGAATTTACGGCTCTGTTCTAAATCAAAAGGCTACACGGCTTCAACAGTGGCCTTAATCACCGTAAAATTACGGCTCTAATGTAACAGCCGTAACACTAGTAACCTGAATTAGCAGAGAGGAATACGTAAAAAGAAACAGAGTATGAGGTAACAGCGTAGTGAGCACAGCGGAATGAGGGAAATGAGAAATGAAACAGCGTGAATGAAATGGAGTGATATGAGCGTATGAGGGTTATGAAGTGATGGGTGTAAACGGTTAGGTCCTTAGGCTTCGGTCACAGGTCTCCACTTGGCTGCGGGATTATGACTTAGAGAGACGTAGTACAGCAGTCTACGTCACTTAGGTACGAAACCCTTAATGAAAGAGCAGCCGCAATCCAGTTTCAAAATCGTGATGAATTATGACCGATGAGTGGGGAGATACGTGGATTTTTGGTCGTATGATGGATAAAAACGGATAATCATTACATTTAATGGCAAGAAACATAACCCCGGAACTTTAGCAAAATGAGATAACCGTAAGTTTAGGATTTTAAATCATACCTCAGGTCCGCGTTTGAATTGCCTTTGATTATTTTCCACTAACCCTTCATTGTGTTGTTGTTGTTGCATGACCCTTTTCCACTTATTGTTGATGACTTCTGAACTGTAACTTTCTTTCCAAACAGACTTTTTTTTTTTTTTTTTTTTCTTTTTTTTTTTATGCAGGTGCAGAGAGCTGCAGAATCATTAGATGGCTGCGAAATCTAGTGTAGTACCCTCCCGCTGCACAAAATAACTTTAGTTGTCAAAAAAATGACTTTATTGATGGAGTGAAATGTAATGAATGGATGGATGATAGAAAGAAATGAGGTGAAGTGAAAGTGATGAGATGGTGAATGAGGTGGATGAAATGGTGAAATGAAATGGAAGAGAGAGATTTTTTTGGAAAACATGAGGTGTCAGGTGACCCTGATTTTCACCTCAGGTTTTCTGTATGAGACTGCCAATCAGAGATTGGTTTTCAGGCTCATACATTTATTTATTTTTTTTTTTTTTTTTTTTTTTCTTTTTTTTTTTTTCAAAAACCAAAGATTAGGCTGATGGAGGAGAAGAATCCTTCTCCACCAACCTGATTGCAGAATCTTCTTTGAACAATTTGACAAACTCTTCTTTTGAGAATGGCTTCTGGTAGATTTTCAAGCGGTGGCCATTCACAATAAGAGGAGTATGAAATTCATCAATAGTTTTTACTCGAACTGCTCCATTGCTAAAGACTTCATCAATCTCATATGGCCCAAGCCAATGAGTTTGAAACTTTCCTTTGAAGTCTTTGAATTTTGAATCAAACAATAGAGCCCAATCTCCTCTTTGAAACTTTCTTTCTTTGATATGACGATCATGCCATTTAGATCTTTGGTGCTGAACTAGATCGGTCCTTAGAATTGCATCTTGTCTTATTTCATCTAGCTCATTTAGCTGGTCCATTCTGTGTCTTTGAGCTTCTGAGAGGCTCATTCCCAATTGGACTGCCATCTTGAAGGTCTTGATTTGGAACTCAATGGGGAGCAGGACTTCCTTCCCATAAACAAGTTCATAGGGAGAATGTCCTGTTGTGTTCTTCCATGTAGTCCTATAGGCCCATAAGGCTTCAGGGAGCCTTTCCGCCCAATCTCTTCTATGAAGATGAACAGTCTTGGTGATAATGCCTTCAAGAACTTTATTGGTAGATTCCACTTGGCCATTGGATTGCGGATGGTAGGGAGTGGATGTTCTGTGCTTGATCTTATATTCCTCCATCAGCTTCTCCATCAATTTAGATGTAAACTGGCTGCCCTGATCTGTCACAATTTCCCTTGGGACACCAAAACGAGTGAAAATATCCTCAAAAAGAAATTGAACAACTGAATTTTCAGTGGCAGAAGGCAATGCTTTTTCTTCTACCCACTTAGTAACATAATCAGTACAAACCAGTATATACCTCTTTTGCTTTGATGGTGGATTAATTGGTCCAACGAAATCTAGAGCCCATTTCTCAAAGGGTTCGATGCATACCTGAGGCTGTAGAGGCATTTCATTTGAAGGAGTTGGTTTCCCAACTCTTTGGCAGCTGTCACACCTTCTAACATACTGCTTTGCATCTTTAAAGAGAGAAGGCCAATAATATCCTAGAGAAAGGATTTTATAGGCTGTCCTCTTGTCAGCAAAGTGCCCGCCGCATGGTTCATCATGACATGCCTTAAGGATGTCAGGCATTTCATCTTCCCGAACACACCTTCTGATTATACAATCTGGCCCTGTTTTGAACAATTCATTAGAAATCCAAGAATAATGTGCACTCTCCTGAATGATTTTCCTTTTCTCATTAGGAAATAAGTGTAGAGGAAGCTTTCCTGTAACAAGATAATTAGCCATATCTGCATACCAAGGAGTCTTGGTAGTCACTGCAAACAAGTATTCATCTGGAAACTTATCTTCTACTGGAGAATCCTCATTAGTGTTTTGGATTCTAGACAAGAAATCAGCTACTGTGTTTTGTTTTCCAGGTCTATCTAACACAGTAATGTTGAATTCTTGCAAGAGTAAAAGCCATCTTGTAACTCTACCATTAGTGACAGGTTTGTTCATTAAATATCTTATGGCAGAGTGATCAGTATGGACAAAGGTTTCATAGCCGGTTATGTAGTGTCTAAACTTGTTGATCGCATGTACCACAGCTAAGAACTCTTTTTCTGTAACAGTATAATTTAACTCAGTGGGAGTCAAATTCTTACTTGTGTAATAAATGGCATAAGGGATCAAATCCTTTTGTCCCAAAACAGCTCCTAGAGCTGTATCTGAAGCATCAGTAGAGATGTGGAAAGGGAGTTTCCAATTTGGCCCCCTTAAGATGGGTGCTTCAGATATTCTAGACTTTAAAGCTTCAAAGGCAGATTGACACTCAGGATCCCATTTAAACTCACAGTCTTTGGTAAGCAATTTGAAAAGAGGAGATGCTATCCTAGTGAAGTTTTCAATAAATCTTCTGTAATACCCAGTAAACCCAAGAAAACTTCTAACATCCTTCTGGCAATTTGGAATAGGTAACTTAGAGATGACTTCAACTTTGGATCTATCAACCTTAATCCCATCTCCTGAAATATGATGTCCTAAAACAATCCCTTCAGTAAACATCATAAAACACTTTTCATGACTTAAAGAAAGATTTGTTTCCTTACATCTTACCAGTACTTTTTCCAAATTTTCCAAAGCTTCTTCAAATGTATTACCATAAACTGTGAAATCGTCCATGTATACCTCTACACAATCATGAATCAGATCTGAAAAGATTCCTAATACAGCCCTTTGAAATGTAGCAGGTGCATTGCACAATCCAAAAGGGAGTACTCGGTAGGCAAAAGTTCCCCAAGGACAAGTAAATGTGGTTTTGTCTTGATCTTCAGGTGCTACCTGAATTTGATTGTACCCACTAAAACCATCCAAGAATGAGAAATACTTTTTACCTGCTAAAGTGTCTAGTACCTGATCAATAAAAGGTAGAGGAAAATGATCCTTTAAGGTTGCCTTGTTCAATTCTCGATAATCAATGCAAACTCTCCATTTACCATTCTTTTTGGGCACTATAACCAAGGGAGAAACCCATTGGCTATCTGAAATGGGGTAAATGAAGTTTACCTTGAGCAATTTCTGGAGTTCTTCTTTCACGATTTCCCTAAGGTTTGGATTCATCCTTCTTTGTGGTTGCCTAATAGGTCTGCTATTTTCTTCAATGTAGATGTGATGAATACAAGTCTTAGGATCGATTCCTTTCATGTCAGTGTATTCCCATGCAAAGGCAGTGGAATGTTTTTGCAACAGTTTAGTTAATTCTTCTTGTTGTGGTCTTCCCAAGTTTTTGTTAATGTTCAATGTTTTTCCTGGAAGGATTTCAACTGTAGAACTACCAAACTCTTCCATTGAGAAGAGAGACATCTGTCTAGAGGAGAGATATTCAATATCTGCATCTATCTGAAAATGTGTAGAGTCATATTCTAGAGATACTTCAAAATTTTCTAATGTATTTAGAATTTGACTGTCTTCACTAATCTCAGAGATGGTTAGAACAGGTTGAATAGTATCTTCATCCTCTACCCATTCATCTTCTCCTATTTCTGTTATAGCTTTTGCTGGGGGATACAAGTTGAACTTCTTGGTGGAATTACCATCTGATATATACATGTCCCCAGACCTACAGCTTATGAAAGCATCAGCTGTGGCCAGCCAAGGTCTTCCTAAAATAAGAGGATGTCCTCCTAGATTATTCTTGGGAGTTAAAATCATAAAATCAACTGGATATTCCCAAGAATCTAGAGAGACTGGAATATCTTCCAATACACCATCAGGTTTAATGATTGATCTATCTGCAAGCTGCAGCAAAGTAGGTGTAAAGAGAAGGTTAGGAAGCTTTAACTGATCCATGGTCTGTCTACTCATGATGTTGATCGCGGCTCCTAAGTCAATCAGAGTATTTGGGATTTCAACCCCATTAATATGAGTTTTGACAATAGGGCTACCGGGATCTACATATTTTTGCATGGTAATCTTACCCATCATTATGTCTGCAATTTTTCCAACTAGATGTATCCTTTTAGTATCTCTGGTTCTTTTTCCTGTTTTCTTCAAACTCAACTCCTTTATTGTCTTCGCTAGAATGGGAATTTCCTTAATGGCTTGTAACAAGGGGATCTTGATACATACATTCTTCAATTCATCTAGGAAGCTATAGTCAGGCACCCATATCTGCTTTTCCACCCCTTTGTCAATTTGCAATCTTTCAGGAAAGGGAGGTGTAGCTAAAGGTGTAGGTTGCTCAACTATGGGAGTTGTAGAGGTTGATTCTTTTTCTTTTTCTTTTTGGATATTTTGGTTTTGAAGTGATACTTCAGAACCTTTATTGACTTTGAGAGATTCCTCCTCAGAAATGCTTGGTTGTTGAACACTTGTAGAAGGTTGATCTAAGATTCTACCTGATCTAAGTTGTACTTCATTGAGAGGAACAACCATATAGGTAGGGAATGGTTGACCTTCCATCATGTAAGCATTTTGAGGGTTCCTATTATTTGGATTTGGTAATGGCTGAGAGGGAAGTTGATTTGATTTCTGCTGGGATTGAAGTGATAGTTGAGAATTTTGATTTTGTGGAGGAGGTTGTTGTTGTTGAGGGTATGGCAATGATAGTTGTTGACCTTGGTTTGGAAGTTGTGGAGCTTGCTGATTCTGAAATGATGGAGGATATTGATAGAATTGAGCAAATCTCCCATAAGGATTTTGCATGCTTTGCATCCATGCTTGGAAAGCATTTTGAGGTTGAGGCCAAGGTTGTTGCCAAGGATTCCAATTTGGTTGGGATTGAGAATTCATAGAGTTGTTAAACCCTTGATTCTGTTGTCCTTGCCAAGGTCTCCTTGCAATAAAACAGAGAGATTCAAGTGTATCTGGATCCTCTTGAAAGACTGCTTTGAGGCCAGGAATTGAAGGACAATCCTTGGTCTCATGAGTTTCTGAGCAAATTACACATGTTTCTACAACGTGTGCATCTAAGGGACATTCCCTTAAAGCATGTTTCTTTCTACATTTCGGGCAAAAGATAGCCAAAGCCTCAGCTTCTGCTTTTTGTTTATTGTGAATCTTAAGGGTATCAAGTTGTTCACTAAGACTCCCTAAGATGTCAGTTTTAAATTCATCAAGCATACTGCCGATTTCAGCCCTACTCACTGATCCTGTTGCAGATTTATTTGCCCTAAGGAGAGAAGGATCTCTAGGCCCTTTTTGAGTTTTTGATTTGCCCCTTGAGAGATGGATACAAAGTTCTGCTATGTCATTGAGAGAAAGTTGAGAAATATCCCCTTTCCCCATCATGTTTAAGATGTCTATCCATTCATCCCTAATGGCTTTTAATAAGAGGGCTTTTAAGGTCTCTTCATCCAAGGTATTCATTTTTGCTCTTTTCAAGTTATATTGAAATCTTTCAAGTAAATCTTCTAAGCTCTCATCTTCTTTTTGTATCATTTTAAAAACCTCGTCCTTGTGATTAGTAGGCATACAATAGTCTAAATACCTATCCAAAAATGTCTGTTTCATCTCATCCCAAGTCCTAATGGATTGAGTGAGTAACCCCATGAACCATTTCAAGGCTTGATCCTTCAGTGTTGAAGGGAACAACTTGAGTTTCTGAGAGTCATCCAGGTAGTCATAAGTTCGACACACCACTTCAAACTCAAATAAGAATGTTTCAGGGTCCTCAGTCCTTAACCCATGGAAGTTAGGGAGGACAGATGGTGATATGTTTTTCATAGTGGCTCGGGAATCCTCATTAACAATGGGAAACCCAAATGAATTATCCCCATTTCTATTTCCTCCTCCAATGGGACCTCTACCTCCATTATTGTTATTGTTGTTTCCTCCTCCTCCTCTACCTCTACCTCTACCTCCTCCTTCTTCCTCTGCCATGATGATTCTCCTAGGGATTTCAAAATCTTTTGGTTCCTCTACAAAAGGTGAATGAGAAGAGATTTCTCCTTCTTCTTCAGATGATTCCAATTCCTCAATTACAATTGGTCTTCCTGTAGGAGAAAGAGAAGAGTCTCTTCCTGGTTCAAACTCAATAGAAGGTGTAGGAGAGTCAACTCTTGGCTCTTGAATTCCAGGAATTCTAGGACTAGGAGTTTCGGTTGGAGATAAGGGGGGTGTCTCTTGTCTATCCCTTGAAGCAGATGGACTTGTAAAAATTGAACTTCGAGCTCTAGCTAAAAACCTTCCTCTAGAATCTCTAGCTCTATGCATGTCATTTTTTTATTTTTCTTCAAGTCAAGTTAATAGTTCTTTTTCTGATCTTCCAGTTCACTCTAGGTGCAAGAAGAGAGCATACTCAAGAAACTACCAAATCAATAACTTTCTCTTTTCTGATCCTCCAGATCACCTTGCAGTGCAAGAGGAGAGCATACTTTGATAGGTTATCAACTTCTTTCCTTGAAATCTTTTTATGTTTTTTTTTCTAAGAATATGGCTACTTAATTTCACTTCCCCGGCAACGGCGCCAAAATGTTTAGTCAATTTAGTGTTCCTAAATTGATGTCATTAATTGTCAACCCGGGGCTCGTAAGCTGATGAAGTGAAGGTGTACTATATGTACTTAAGCAACCTCTTAGAGTTTTTGTCGTTTGGGGGTGTTGTTTGTGGTCGATTTATCTTCCTAAAATGGAGTAGTGATTTATAAACAGATGAGTGATGGTGTGTGTGAAGTGAATTCTAGATGAGTGAGAGTGTGTGATTAGTGATTTCTAACTACTTGCTGAAAAGGAAAAGCTTGAATGAAATAAATAACTTAAAATGACTTGAAAGCAAAGAACCACTTTCTAATGGCATTAGACACCATTCATGCTGCTGCAAATAAAAGGTAAGAAAATCACTTAAAAGACCAATGATAAAGTTTATCTCTTCCTAACTCTCTGCCTCTAACACATAGTACTGTGTAAGACACGATTAGGAAGTAGCTAAAGATAAGTCTAAGAAATGAGAAAAATCTACTTTAAAGACTAGTTATGATGTTCAGCTCTCTCTAACTCTCTGCCTCTAACACATAGTATTGTGTAAGACACGATTAGAGAGTAGTTAAAGATTAGTCTAAAAAGCACCCAAAGCCAGCTGCAAGTTATTAGTATTCTGATCTCTAAGAGATAGACAATTTATGATAAAAGAGATCATTCATATGTTAGCAAACCACTTTGAGAAATAAAACTAAAAAAATCAGCTATGAAAATAAAGTAAAGGCAGCAACTTGAATCTGTCAACTAAAACTACCACTAGATATTTAAGCAAATACACAAACACAAAATCAATCCCGGGCTTAAAAACCTGCAAAAGAACAATGCTGATCAGCTAAAAAGAAAGGCTGGAAATGAAATAACAAGAAAGGAAATTACGCTGTACATGTTTCAACTAAAAGAAATGCTGAATAGAAATAAGGAAATGCTGCACATAAAATACTTTACAAGGCTAACATGAACAGGGGCCCTCCATTCATATCATCCAAAGAAAACTCAGAGAATTGTAAACTTCAGAACAGCACTGTTTCTATTACTCCATGTGCAGAAAAATACAGTCCAGAGTGCTAGAACAGCACTATAAAAACAGAGTCTTCAAATGCTCTAAATTAACAACAAGTTTATAAAATGCAGCAACTAAAAAGTAACCTTCAGCGTATGCAAACGCTAGTTTTATAGGCATCTGAAAGACGGCCTAATGCGTACAGCTAAAACTGGAAAACTAACTAACTGTCATGCGTAATTAAGGAACAAAACACGTCATAAGGCTGCGTTGATGAGCTGGAGGTTCTGGTCGTTATGGGCATTGAATCCAGAGTTGGATTATGTCCCCCACGGCCTGCATAAGACGGACAAGTCACCTTTTAAACTGACGTGACCTAGCAGCTTACGTATCACCGTTAAGCTGCCTTTATTGACCGTAACTTGACCCTCGTTGACCGGAGGTACAGATGACGTGGATGGCTGAACGGATAGCACAGGAACCTCGAGCACCTTGATTCCTAAGTGCCCATGTGGCTCATTTGGCAAAATGACACGTGGAACCTTTAGTTTAACAAAAAGGCCGCAGGATCATCAGATGGCTGCGGAATCAGCAGATGGCTGCGGAATGCCTGTAAATATGTCAAAATCTAAACAAAACAGTCACACATTAGCAAAATCCCTAAATCATGCTTAATGCCATCATATGTAATGATCTGGGTGAGTTTATGCAGCAAAATAGAACAAAAGGGAGAGATGAGTGAGGGAAAACTGTGGGAAATGATGGATAACCAAGTGTAAAGTAGAGACTCTACATACCCCCACTGCGAGGGTATTGCATGTCCTCATGCAATCAAAAACATGGTTCAGTCCACCTGCTGGGATGCCTCTGCTAGGACATCCAGCCTTCTCTTCTTTCTCTGTGTGGCCACATTAATCCTTGGCCTTTTCATCAAACACCTGAATTTCAGATTGATTAAAGCTCTGTTTAATTTTCAGCATCTTTTCTTGAGCTTTTTGTTTTCCTTCTGCCACAGGTCCATATGAAGCATGGTGTTATCTTGGACCATCTTGTCCACATTGCCCTGTATCTTCAGTTTTTCATTTTCTTGTTTTATGTGGCGATTTAGTACCTCTAGTTCAAATATTTCCTGCTTCAGTGATTGGACTTGCTGCTCCAAGGGTTGAGCAGTGCTTGGCCCAGCCACTGCTTGTTCCAGCGTCTCCAGGTAATTATAAACTTTTTGTTGATCAGGGTCAACCTCAGGTGAACGCCTTGGGCTATGCTCATACTGAAATTCGGATCCTTGTTCAAATTCAGGCTCATGCTCAAATGGACTTTCCTCACGTGGAGGACTGGTCTCTACATACTCAGCGTGTGAAGGGCTTTTCTCCAAGTCAGGACTTGTAGCACCTTTTTGAGGTGTGCTCAAGTCAATAAAGAATGACTGTTTACCCTTTGTGGCCCCTACTTTTCTGTTTTGTAATCTGCTGCTCCTTCTTACAGAGGTGGTACTCTGTTTTTCTTTTGGTACTTTTTGCTTTTGTTTTTCCTCCTTTTTGGAAAGGGCAGTTTCATGGAGTTTGGCCATTCTTTGTGCTAAGGGCTGAGTATCTTCTTCACTAGAGTTCTCAGGAGTAGCGTAAGTTTCTTGAGCTACAGCTTTGCCTTTATCTTTCTTTTGTTTCATTCTACTCTCTTTTCTCTTTTGAGCAATTTCTTGGGCAAGTTCTGAAAGATTTTCTGTGATAATTACTTGATATGTTTGATCAGTGTCCATACCAGGCTCAGGATCAATTTCATGTTCAGGATGATGTACATCAGTTTCTTCTACAATCTGCTCTTGAGCAGTTTTCTCTTGGACAACAGTTTCCTCTTGGACAATAGTTTCCTCTTGGTCAGAAGTTTCAGGGGTAGCCTCCTTTCGTTTTCTTCTACTCTTTCTAGGCACAGAGGTTTCTCCTGCTTCCTCAAAATGGTTTCTTACAAGAAATTTCTCCCAGGTATCTCTTTTTGCTTTCAGCTGTTCCTCAACTAGCATTTTAACAAGACCATGATGACATAGATGTGATTCAATGTTTGTTGGGTTCTTTTGGGCCATTGAACACATTTTTCTAAGACTTGAGAGTAGAAAATATGGAAGGTTGATATCATCTCCTAAGAAATGCATCATGACTTTGGCATGGTAAACATATAAGACTCCAAACCTTCCCTCACAAGTAAAGAATTTTTGCACTAATAACAGTAAAGTTGTCCATTCTTCCTTGACATAAGTAACAGGAATCCCTTTGGTAAAAATGCTGGTATCCATACCTGGGTTCTTCAAGATTTGCTTCCACTGTTGGTCTTGGACTGATCGGTTTTTAAACCATCTTTCTCCAGTTTGTGGAAGGGAAGTGGCTTGTGCTATGCTGCTCTCAGTGATTGTAAACTTCAGGTCCCCTATCTCCACTTGATTATCTTTATCCCTAAAGGAACGTGCAAAGGCCTTCGTAACCTCTCTGTGGTAACCTTTGAACTTCTGGATGCATTGGAGCCAGTTTGCTTTCTGCAACGCTTCTTTAACTTGAGGATATCCCTCCAGAAATTTTGAACCCTCAGGTTCTGCCCTTAAAAGTTTACCCATGGACTCTACGGCTCTGTTCTTCAAACTTTTGGAAAAGGGAGGTTACACGGCTTCAACAGTAGCCTTAACACAGTGAATTTACGGCTCTGTTCTAAATCAAAAGGCTACACGGCTTCAACAGTGGCCTTAATCACCGTAAAATTACGGCTCTAATGTAACAGCCGTAACACTAGTAACCTGAATTAGCAGAGAGGAATACGTAAAAAAAAACAGAGTATGAGGTAGCAGCGTAGTGAGCACAGCGGAATGAGGGAAATGAGAAATGAAACAGCGTGAATGAAATGGAGTGATATGAGCGTATGAGGGTTATGAAGTGATGGGTGTAAACGGTTAGGTCCTTAGGCTTCGGTCACAGGTCTCCACTTGGCTGCGGGATTATGACTTAGAGAGACGTAGTACAGCAGTCTACGTCACTTAGGTACGAAACCCTTAATGAAAGAGCAGCCGCAATCCAGTTTCAAAATCGTGATGAATTATGACCGATGAGTGGGGAGATACGTGGATTTTTGGTCGTATGATGGATAAAAACGGATAATCATTACATTTAATGGCAAGAAACATAACCCCGGAACTTTAGCAAAATGAGATAACCGTAAGTTTAGGATTTTAAATCATACCTCAGGTCCGCGTTTGAATTGCCTTTGATTATTTTCCACTAACCCTTCATTGTGTTGTTGTTGTTGCATGACCCTTTTCCACTTATTGTTGATGACTTCTGAACTGTAACTTTCTTTCCAAACAGACTTCTTCTTTTTTTTCTTTTTCTTTTTTTCTTTTTTCTTTTTTTTTTATGCAGGTGCAGAGAGCTGCGGAATCGTTAGATGGCTGCGGAATCTGCAGTAGTACCCTCCCACTGCACAAAATAACTTTAGTTGTCGAAAAAATGACTTTATTGATGGAGTGAAATGTAATGAATGGATGGATGATAGAAAGAAATGAGGTGAAGTGAAAGTGATGAGATGGTGAATGAGGTGGATGAAATGGTGAAATGAAATGGAAGAGAGATTTTTTTGGAAAACATGAGGTGTCAGGTGACCCTGATTTTCACCTCAGGTTTTCTGTATGAGACTGCCAATCAGAGATTGGTTTTCAGGCTCATACATTTATTTATTTAATTTTTTTTTCTTTTTTTTTTTTTTTTTTTTTTTTTTTTTTTTTTTTTTTTTTCAAAAACCAAAGATTAGGCTGATGGAGGAGAAGAATCCTTCTCCACCAACCTGATTGCAGAATCTTCTTTGAACAATTTGACAAACTCTTCTTTTGAGAATGGCTTCTGGTAGATTTTCAAGCGGTGGCCATTCACAATAAGAGGAGTATGAAATTCATCAATAGTTTTTACTCGAACTGCTCCATTGCTAAAGACTTCATCAATCTCATATGGCCCAAGCCAATGAGTTTGAAACTTTCCTTTTAAGTCTTTGAATTTTGAATCAAACAATAGAGCCCAATCTCCTCTTTGAAACTTTCTTTCTTTGATATGACGATCATGCCATTTAGATCTTTGGTGCTGAACTAGATCGGTCCTTAGAATTGCATCTTGTCTTATTTCATCTAGCTCATTTAGCTGGTCCATTCTGTGTCTTTGAGCTTCTGAGAGGCTCATTCCCAATTGGACTGCCATCTTGAAGGTCTTGATTTGGAACTCAATGGGGAGCAGGACTTCCTTCCCATAAACAAGTTCATAGGGAGAATGTCCTGTTGTGTTCTTCCATGTAGTCCTATAGGCCCATAAGGCTTCAGGGAGCCTTTCCGCCCAATCTCTTCTATGAAGATGAACAGTCTTGGTGATAATTCCTTCAAGAACTTTATTGGTAGATTCCACTTGGCCATTGGATTGCGGATGGTAGGGAGTGGATGTTCTGTGCTTGATCTTATATTCCTCCATCAGCTTCTCCATCAATTTAGATGTAAACTGGCTGCCCTGATCTGTCACAATTTCCCTTGGGACACCAAAACGAGTGAAAATATCCTCAAAAAGAAATTGAACAACTGAATTTTCAGTGGCAGAAGGCAATGCTTTTCTTCTACCCACTTAGTAACATAATCAGTACAAACCAGTATATACCTCTTTTGCTTTGATGGTGGATTAATTGGTCCAACGAAATCTAGAGCCCATTTCTCAAAGGGTTCGATGCATACCTGAGGCTGTAGAGGCATTTCATTTGAAGGAGTTGGTTTCCCAACTCTTTGGCAGCTGTCACACCTTCTAACATACTGCTTTGCATCTTTAAAGAGAGAAGGCCAATAATATCCTAGAGAAAGGATTTTATAGGCTGTCCTCTTGTCAGCAAAGTGCCCGCCGCATGGTTCATCATGACATGCCTTAAGGATGTCAGGCATTTCATCTTCCCGAACACACCTTCTGATTATACAATCTGGCCCTGTTTTGAACAATTCATTAGAAATCCAAGAATAATGTGCACTCTCCTGAATGATTTTCCTTTTCTCATTAGGAAATAAGTGTAGAGGAAGCTTTCCTGTAACAAGATAATTAGCCATATCTGCATACCAAGGAGTCTTGGTAGTCACTGCAAACAAGTATTCATCTGGAAACTTATCTTCTACTGGAGAATCCTCATTAGTGTTTTGGATTCTAGACAAGAAATCAGCTACTGTGTTTTGTTTTCCAGGTCTATCTAACACAGTAATGTTGAATTCTTGCAAGAGTAAAAGCCATCTTGTGACTCTACCATTGGTGACAGGTTTGTTCATTAAATATCTTATGGCAGAGTGATCAGTATGGACAAAGGTTTCATAGCCGGTTATGTAGTGTCTAAACTTGTTGATCGCATGTACCACAGCTAAGAACTCTTTTTCTGTAACAGTATAATTTAACTCAGTGGGAGTCAAATTCTTACTTGTGTAATAAATGGCATAAGGGATCAAATCCTTTTGTCCCAAAACAGCTCCTAGAGCTGTATCTGAAGCATCAGTAGAGATGTGGAAAGGGAGTTTCCAATTTGGCCCCCTTAAGATGGGTGCTTCAGATATTCTAGACTTTAAAGCTTCAAAGGCAGATTGACACTCAGGATCCCATTTAAACTCACAGTCTTTGGTAAGCAATTTGAAAAGAGGAGATGCTATCCTAGTGAAGTTTTCAATAAATCTTCTGTAATACCCAGTAAACCCAAGAAAACTTCTAACATCCTTCTGGCAATTTGGAATAGGTAACTTAGAGATGACTTCAACTTTGGATCTATCAACCTTAATCCCATCTCCTGAAATATGATGTCCTAAAACAATCCCTTCAGTAAACATCATAAAACACTTTTCATGACTTAAAGAAAGATTTGTTTCCTTACATCTTACCAGTACTTTTTCCAAATTTTCCAAAGCTTCTTCAAATGTATTACCATAAACTGTGAAATCGTCCATGTATACCTCTACACAATCATGAATCAGATCTGAAAAGATTCCTAATACAGCCCTTTGAAATGTAGCAGGTGCATTGCACAATCCAAAAGGGAGTACTCGGTAGGCAAAAGTTCCCCAAGGACAAGTAAATGTGGTTTTGTCTTGATCTTCAGGTGCTACCTGAATTTGATTGTACCCACTAAAACCATCCAAGAATGAGAAATACTTTTTACCTGCTAAAGTGTCTAGTACCTGATCAATAAAAGGTAGAGGAAAATGATCCTTTAAGGTTGCCTTGTTCAATTCTCGATAATCAATGCAAACTCTCCATTTACCATTCTTTTTGGGCACTATAACCAAGGGAGAAACCCATTGGCTATCTGAAATGGGGTAAATGAAGTTTACCTTGAGCAATTTCTGGAGTTCTTCTTTCACGATTTCCCTAAGGTTTGGATTCATCCTTCTTTGTGGTTGCCTAATAGGTCTGCTATTTTCTTCAATGTAGATGTGATGAATACAAGTCTTAGGATCGATTCCTTTCATGTCAGTGTATTCCCATGCAAAGGCAGTGGAATGTTTTTGCAACAGTTTAGTTAATTCTTCTTGTTGTGGTCTTCCCAAGTTTTTGTTAATGTTCAATGTTTTTCCTGGAAGGATTTCAACTGTAGAACTACCAAACTCTTCCATTGAGAAGAGAGACATCTGTCTAGAGGAGAGATATTCAATATCTGCATCTATCTGAAAATGTGTAGAGTCATATTCTAGAGATACTTCAAAATTTTCTAATGTATTTAGAATTTGACTGTCTTCACTAATCTCAGAGATGGTTAGAACAGGTTGAATAGTATCTTCATCCTCTACCCATTCATCTTCTCCTATTTCTGTTATAGCTTTTGCTGGGGGATACAAGTTGAATTTCTTGGTGGAATTACCATCTGATATATACATGTCCCCAGACCTACAGCTTATGAAAGCATCAGCTGTGGCCAGCCAAGGTCTTCCTAAAATAAGAGGATGTCCTCCTAGATTGTTCTTGGGAGTTAAAATCATAAAATCAACTGGATATTCCCAAGAATCTAGAGAGACTGGAATATCTTCCAATACACCATCAGGTTTAATGATTGATCTATCTGCAAGCTGCAGCAAAGTAGGTGTAAAGAGAAGGTTAGGAAGCTTTAACTGATCCATGGTCTGTCTACTCATGATGTTGATCGCGGCTCCTAAGTCAATCAGAGTATTTGGGATTTCAACCCCATTAATATGAGTTTTGACAATAGGGCTACCGGGATCTACATATTTTTGCATGGTAATCTTACCCATCATTATGTCTGCAATTTTTCCAACTAGATGTATCCTTTTAGTATCTCTGGTTCTTTTTCTTGTTTTCTTCAAACTCAACTCCTTTATTGTCTTCGCTAGAATGGGAATTTCCTTAATGGCTTGTAACAAGGGGATCTTGATACATACATTCTTCAATTCATCTAGGAAGCTATAGTCAGGCACCCATATCTGCTTTTCCACCCCTTTGTCAATTTGCAATCTTTCAGGAAAAGGAGGTGTAGCTAAAGGTGTAGGTTGCTCAACTATGGGAGTTGTAGAGGTTGATTCTTTTTCTTTTTCTTTTTGGATATTTTGGTTTTGAAGTGATACTTCAGAACCTTTATTGACTTTGAGAGATTCCTCCTCAGAAATGCTTGGTTGTTGAACACTTGTAGAAGGTTGATCTAAGATTCTACCTGATCTAAGTTGTACTTCATTGAGAGGAACAACCATATAGGTAGGGAATGGTTGACCTTCCATCATGTAAGCATTTTGAGGGTTCCTATTATTTGGATTTGGTAATGGCTGAGAGGGAAGTTGATTTGATTTCTGCTGGGATTGAAGTGATAGTTGAGAATTTTGATTTTGTGGAGGAGGTTGTTGTTGTTGAGGGTATGGCAATGATAGTTGTTGACCTTGGTTTGGAAGTTGTGGAGCTTGCTGATTCTGAAATGATGGAGGATATTGATAGAATTGAGCAAATCTCCCATAAGGATTTTGCATGCTTTGCATCCATGCTTGGAAAGCATTTTGAGGTTGAGGCCAAGGTTGTTGCCAAGGATTCCAATTTGGTTGGGATTGAGAATTCATAGAGTTGTTAAACCCTTGATTCTGTTGTCCTTGCCAAGGTCTCCTTGCAATAAAACAGAGAGATTCAAGTGTATCTGGATCCTCTTGAAAGACTGCTTTGAGGCCAGGAATTGAAGGACAATCCTTGGTCTCATGAGTTTCTGAGCAAATTACACATGTTTCTACAACGTGTGCATCTAAGGGACATTCCCTTAAAGCATGTTTCTTTCTACATTTCGGGCAAAAGATAGCCAAAGCCTCAGCTTCTGCTTTTTGTTTATTGTGAATCTTAAGGGTATCAAGTTGTTCACTAAGACTCCCTAAGATGTCAGTTTTAAATTCATCAAGCATACTGCCGATTTCAGCCCTACTCACTGATCCTGTTGCAGATTTATTCGCCCTAAGGAGAGAAGGATCTCTAGGCCCTTTTTGAGTTTTTGATTTGCCCCTTGAGAGATGGATACAAAGTTCTGCTATGTCATTGAGAGAAAGTTGAGAAATATCCCCTTTCCCCATCATGTTTAAGATGTCTATCCATTCATCCCTAATGGCTTTTAATAAGAGGGCTTTTAAGGTCTCTTCATCCAAGGTATTCATTTTTGCTCTTTTCAAGTTATATTGAAATCTTTCAAGTAAATCTTCTAAGCTCTCATCTTCTTTTTGTATCATTTTAAAAACCTCGTCCTTGTGATTAGTAGGCATACAATAGTCTAAATACCTATCCAAAAATGTCTGTTTCATCTCATCCCAAGTCCTAATGGATTGAGTGAGTAACCCCATGAACCATTTCAAGGCTTGATCCTTCAGTGTTGAAGGGAACAATTTGAGTTTCTGGGAGTCATCCAGGTAGTCATAAGTTCGACACACCACTTCAAACTCAAATAAGAATGTTTCAGGGTCCTCAGTCCTTAACCCATGGAAGTTAGGGAGGACAGATGGTGATATGTTTTTCATAGTGGCTCGGGAATCCTCATTAACAATGGGAAACCCAAATGAATTATCCCCATTTCTATTTCCTCCTCCAATGGGACCTCTACCTCCATTATTGTTATTGTTGTTTCCTCCTCCTCCTCTACCTCTACCTCTACCTCCTCCTTCTTCCTCTGCCATGATGATTCTCCTAGGGATTTCAAAATCTTCTGGTTCCTCTACAAAAGGTGAATGAGAAGAGATTTCTCCTTCTTCTTCAGATGATTCCAATTCCTCAATTACAATTGGTCTTCCTGTAGGAGAAAGAGAAGAGTCTCTTCCTGGTTCAAACTCAATAGAAGGTGTAGGAGAGTCAACTCTTGGCTCTTGAATTCCAGGAATTCTAGGACTAGGAGTTTCGGTTGGAGATAAGGGGGGTGTCTCTTGTCTATCCCTTGAAGCAGATGGACTTGTAAAAATTGAACTTCGAGCTCTAGCTAAAAACCTTCCTCTAGAATCTCTAGCTCTATGCATGTCATTTTTTTTTTTTCTTCAAGTCAAGTTAATAGTTCTTTTTCTGATCTTCCAGTTCACTCTAGGTGCAAGAAGAGAGCATACTCAAGAAACTACCAAATCAATAACTTTCTCTTTTCTGATCCTCCAGATCACCTTGCAGTGCAAGAGGAGAGCATACTTTGATAGGTTATCAACTTCTTTCCTTGAAATCTTTTTATGTTTTTTTTTCTAAGAATATGGCTACTTAATTTCACTTCCCCGGCAACGGCGCCAAAATGTTTAGTCAATTTAGTGTTCCTAAATTGATGTCATTAATTGTCAACCCGGGGCTCGTAAGCTGATGAAGTGAAGGTGTACTATATGTACTTAAGCAACCTCTTAGAGTTTTTGTCGTTTGGGGGTGTTGTTTGTGGTCGATTTATCTTCCTAAAATGGAGTGGTGATTTATAAACAGATGAGTGATGGTGTGTGTGAAGTGAATTCTAGATGAGTGAGAGTGTGTGATTAGTGATTTCTAACTACTTGCTGAAAAGGAAAAGCTTGAATGAAATAAATAACTTAAAATGACTTGAAAGCAAAGAACCACTTTCTAATGGCATTAGACACCATTCATGCTGCTGCAAATAAAAGGTAAGAAAATCACTTAAAAGACCAATGATAAAGTTTATCTCTTCCTAACTCTCTGCCTCTAACACATAGTACTGTGTAAGACACGATTAGGAAGTAGCTAAAGATAAGTCTAAGAAATGATAAAAATGAGAAAAATCTACTTTAAAGACTAGTTATGATGTTCAGCTCTCTCTAACTCTCTGCCTCTAACACATAGTATTGTGTAAGACACGATTAGAGAGTAGTTAAAGATTAGTCTAAAAAGCACCCAAAGCCAGCTGCAAGTTATTAGTATTCTGATCTCTAAGAGATAGACAATTTATGATAAAAGAGATCATTCATATGTTAGCAAACCACTTTGAGAAATAAAACTAAAAAAATCAGCTATGAAAATAAAGTAAAGGCAGCAACTTGAATCTGTCAACTAAAACTACCACTAGATATTTAAGCAAATACACAAACACAAAATCAATCCCGGGCTTAAAAACCTGCAAAAGAACAATGCTGATCAGCTAAAAAGAAAGGCTGGAAATGAAATAACAAGAAAGGAAATTACGCTGTACATGTTTCAACTAAAAGAAATGCTGAATAGAAATAAGGAAATGCTGCACATAAAATACATAAAATACTTTACAAGGCTAACATGAACAGGGGCCCTCCATTCATATCATCCAAAGAAAACTCAGAGAATTGTAAACTTCAGAACAGCACTGTTTCTATTACTCCATGTGCAGAAAAATACAGTCCAGAGTGCTAGAACAGCACTATAAAAACAGAGTCTTCAAATGCTCTAAATTAACAACAAGTTTATAAAATGCAGCAACTAAAAAGTAACCTTCAGCGTATGCAAACGCTAGTTTTATAGGCATCTGAAAGACGGCCTAATGCGTACAGCTAAAACTGGAAAACTAACTAACTGTCATGCGTAATTAAGGAACAAAACACGTCATAAGGCTGCGTTGATGAGCTGGAGGTTCTGGTCGTTATGGGCATTGAATCCAGAGTTGGATTATGTCCCCCACGGCCTGCATAAGACGGACAAGTCACCTTTTAAACTGACGTGACCCAACAGCTTACGTATCACCGTTAAGCTGCCTTTATTGACCGTAACTTGACCCTCGTTGACCGGAGGTACAGATGACGTGGATGGCTGAACGGATAGCACAGGAACCTCGAGCACCTTGATTCCTAAGTGCCCATGTGGCTCATTTGGCAAAATGACACGTGGAACCTTTAGATTAACAAAAAGGCTGCGCGAGATCATCAGATGGCTGCGGAATCAGCAGATGGCTGCGGAATGCCTGTAAATATGTCAAAATCTAAACAAAACAGTCACACATTAGCAAAATCCCTAAATCATGCTTAATGCCATCATATGTAATGATCTGGGTGAGTTTATGCAGCAAAATAGAACAAAAGGGAGAGATGAGTGAGGGAAAACTGTGGGAAATGATGGATAACCAAGTGTAAAGTAGAGACTCTACATACCCCCACTGCGAGGGTATTGCATGTCCTCATGCAATCAAAAACATGGTTCAGTCCACCTGCTGGGATGCCTCTGCTAGGACATCCAGCCTTCTCTTCTTTCTCTGTGTGGCCACATTAACCCTTGGCCTTTTCATCAAACACCTGAATTTCAGATTGATTAAAGCTCTGTTTAATTTTCTGCATCTTTTCTTGAGCTTTTTGTTTTCCTTCTGCCACAGGCCCATATGAAGCATGGTGTTATCTTGGACCATCTTGTCCACATTGCCCTGTATCTTCAGTTTTTCATTTTCTTGTTTTATGTGGCGATTTAGTACCTCTAGTTCAAATATTTCCTGCTTCAGTGATTGGACTTGCTGCTCCAAGGGTTGAGCAGTGCTTGGCCCAGCCACTGCTCGTTCCAGCGTCTCCAGGTAATTATAAACTTTTTGTTGATCAGGGTCAACCTCAGGTGAACGCCTTGGGCTATGCTCATACTGAAATTCGGATCCTTGTTCAAATTCAGGCTCATGCTCAAATGGACTTTCCTCACGTGGAGGATTGGTCTCTACATACTCAACGTGTGAATGGCTTTTCTCCAAGTCAGGACTTGTAGCACCTTTTTGATGTGTGCTCAAGTCAATAAAGAATGACTGTTTACCCTTTGTGGCCCCTACTTTTCTGTTTTGTAATCTGCTGCTCCTTCTTACAGAGGTGGTACTCTGTTTTTCTTTTGGTACTTTTTGCTTTTGTTTTTCCTCCTTTTTGGAAAGGGCAGTTTCATGGAGTTTGGCCATTCTTTGTGCTAAGGGCTGAGTATCTTCTTCACTAGAGTTCTCAGGAGTAGCGTCAGTTTCTTGAGCTACAGCTTTGCCTTTATCTTTCTTTTGTTTCATTCTACTCTCTTTTCTCTTTTGAGCAATTTCTTGGGCAAGTTCTGAAAGAGTTTCTGTGATAATTACTTGATATGTTTGATCAGTGTCCATACCAGGCTCAGGATCAATTTCATGTTCAGGATGATGTACATCAGTTTTCTTCTACAATCTGCTCTTGAGCAGTTTTCTCTTGGACAACAGTTTCCTCTTGGACAATAGTTTCCTCTTGGTCAGCAGTTTCAGGGGTAGCCTCCTTTCGTTTTCTTCTACTCTTTCTAGGCACAGAGGTTTCTCCTGCTTCCTCAAAATGGTTTCTTACAAGAAATTTCTCCCAGGTATCTCTTTTTGCTTTCAGCTGTTCCTCAACTAGCATTTTAACAAGACCATGATGACATAGATGTGATTCAATGTTTGTTGGGTTCTTTTGGGCCATTGAACACATTTTTCTAAGACTTGAGAGTAGAAAATATGGAAGGTCGATATCATCTCCTAAGAAATGCATCATGACTTTGGCATGGTAAACATATAAGACTCCAAACCTTCCCTCACAAGTAAAGAATTTTTGCACTAATAACAGTAAAGTTGTCCATTCTTCCTTGACATAAGTAACAGGAATCCCTTTGGTAAAAATGTTGGTATCCATACCTGGGTTCTTCAAGATTTGCTTCCACTGTTGGTCTTGGACTGATCGGTTTTTAAACCATCTTTCTCCAGTTTGTGGAAGGGAAGTGGCTTGTGCTATGCTGCTCTCAGTGATTGTAAACTTCAGGTCCCCTATCTCCACTTGATTATCTTTATCCCTAAAGGAACGTGCAAAGGCCTTCGTAACCTCTCTGTGGTAACCTTTGAACTTCTAGATGCATTGGAGCCAGTTTGCTTTCTGCAACGCTTCTTTAACTTGAGGATATCCCTCCAGAAATTTTGAACCCTCAGGTTCTGCCCTTAAAGTTTACCCATGGACTCTACGTCTCTGTTCTTCAAACTTTTGGAAAAGGGAGGTTTACACGGCTTCAACTGTAGCCTTAACACAGTGAATTTACGGCTCTGTTCTAAATCAAAGGCTACACGGCTTCAACAGTGGCCTTAATCACCGTAAAATTACGGCTCTAATGTAACAGCTGTAACACTAGTAACCTGAATTAGCATAGAGGAATACGTAAAAAAGAAACAGAGTATAAGGTAACAGCGTAGTGAGCACAGCGGAATGAGGGAAATGAGAAATGAAACAGCGTGAATGAAATGGAGTGATATGAGCGTATGAGGGTTAGAAGTGATGGGTTGTAAACGGTTAGGTCCTTATGTTCGGTCACAGGTCTCCACTTGGCTGCGGGATTATGACTTAGAGAGACGTAGTACAGCAGTCTACGTCACTTAGGTACGAAACCTTAATGAAAGAGCAGCCGCAATTCCAGTTTCAAAATCGTGATGAATTAGGACCGATGATGAGTGGGGAGATACGTGGATTTTTGGTCGTATGATGGATAAAAAACGGATAATCATTACATTTAGTGGCAAGAAACATAACCCCGGAACTTTAGCAAAATGAGATAACCGTAAGTTTAGGATTTTAAATCATACCTCAGGTCCGCGTTTGAATTGCCTTTGATTATTTCCACTAACCGTTCATTGTGTTGTTGCTGTTGCATGACCCTTTTCACTTATTGTTGATGACTTCTGAACTGTAACTTTCTTTCCAAAAAGACTTCTTTTTTTTTTTTTTTTTTTTTTTATGCAGGTGCAGAGAGCTGCGGAATCGTTAGATGGCTGCGGAATCTGCAGTAGTACCCTCCGGCTGCACAAATTAACTTTAGTTGTCAAAAAAATGACTTTATTGATGGAAGTGAAATGTAATGAATGGATGGATGATAGAAAGAAAATGAGGTGAAATGAAATGATGAGATGGTGAATGAGGTGGATGAAATGGAAGAGAGAGATTTTTTTTGGAAAACATGAGGTGTCAGGTGACCCTGATTTTCACCTCAGGTTTTCTGTATGAGACTGCCAATCAAGATTGGTTTCAGGCTCATACATTTATTTATTTAATTTTTTTTCTCTTTTTTTTTTTCTTTTTTTTTTTTTTCTTTTTTTTTTTTTTTCAAAAACCAAAGATTAGGCTGATGGAGGAGAAGAATCCTTCTCCACCAACCTGATTGTAGAATCTTTTAAAACAATTTGACAAAACTCTTCTTTTGAGATGGCTTCTGCTAGATTTTCAAGCGGTGGCCATTCACAATAAGAGGAGTATGAAATTCATCAATAGTTTTTACTCGAACTGCTCCATTGCTAAAGACTTCATCAATCTCATATGGCCCAAGCCAATGAGTTTGAAACTTTCATTTTAAGTCTTTGAATTTTGAATCAAACAATAGAGCCCAATCTCCTCTTTGAAACTTTCTTTCTTTGATATGACGATCATGCCATTTAGATCTTTGGTGCTGAACTAGATCGGTCCTTAGAATTGCATCTTGTCTTATTTCATCTAGCTCATTTAGCTGGTCCATTCTGTGTCTTTGAGCTTCTGAGAGGCTCATTCCCAATTGGACTGCCATCTTGAAGGTCTTGATTGGAACTCAATGGGGAGCAGGACTTCCTTCCCATAAACAAGTTCATAGGGAGAATGTTGTTGTGTTCTTCCATGTAGTCCTATAGGCCCATAGGCTTCAGGGAGCCTTTCCGCCCAATCTCTTCTATGAAGATGAACAGTCTTGGTGATAATTCCTTCAAGAACTTTATTGGTAGATTCCACTTGGCCATTGGATTGCGGATGGTAGGGAGTGGATGTTTTGTGCTTGATCTTATATTCCTCCATCAGCTTCTCCATCAATTTAGATGTAAATTGGCTGCCCTGATCTGTCACAATTTCCCTTGGGACACCAAAACGAGTGAAAATATCCTCAAAAAGAAATTGAACAACTGAATTCTCAGTGGCAGAAGGCAATGCTTTTGCTTCTACCCACTTAGTAACATAATCAGTACAAACCAGTATATACCTCTTTTGCTTTGATGGTGGATTAATTGGTCCAACGAAATCTAGAGCCCATTTCTCAAAGGGTTCGATGCATACCTGAGGCTGTAGAGGCATTTCATTTGAAGGAGTTGGTTTCCCAACTCTTTGGCAGCTGTCACAACTTCTAACATACTGCTTTGCATCTTTAAAGAGAGAAGGCCAATAAATATCCTAGAGAAAGGATTTTATAGGCTGTCCTCTTGTTAGCAAAGTGCCCGCCGCATGGTTCATCATGACATGCCTTAAGGATGTCAGGCATTTCATCTTCCCGAACACACCTTCTGATTATACAATCTGGCCCTGTTTTGAACATTTCATTAGAAATCCAAGAATAATGTGCACTCTCCTGAATGATTTTCCTTTTCTCATTAGGAAACAAGTGTAGAGGAAGCTTTCCTGTAACAATATAATTAGCCATATCTGCATACCAAGGAGTCTTGGTAGTCACTGCAAACAAGTATTCATCTAGAAACTTATCTTCTACTGGAGAATCCTCATTAGTGTTTGGATTCTAGACAAGAAATCAGCTACTGTGTTTTGTTTTCCAGGTCTATCTAATACAGTAATGTTGTATTCTTGCAAGAGTAAAAGCCATCTTGTGACTCTACCATTGGTGACAGGTTTTGTTCATTAAATATCTTATGGCAGAGTGATCAGTATGGACAAAGGTTTCATAGCCGGTTATGTAGTGTCTAAACTTGTTGATCGCATGTACCACAGCTAAGAACTCTTTTTCTGTAACAGTATAATTTAACTATGTGGGAGTCAAATTCTTACTTGTGTAATAAATGGCATAAGGATCAAATCCTCTTGTCCCAAAACAGCTCCTAGAGCTGTATCTGAAGCATCAGTAGAGATGTGGAAAGAGAGTTTCCAATTTGGCCCCCTTAAGATGGGTGCTTCAGATATTCTAGACTTTAAAGCTTCAAAGGCAGATTGACACTCAGGATCCCATTTCAAGCCAACTTCTATATGCTCTCAAAAAGAAGCTTTCTAAATGATGGACGAAGGCTATCTCAAGGGAAATTGATCTACTTTGCAACAATGAACTGAAAGCCAACCAAAACATGGAAAACCTAGTAAACCCTAATCTGACTAGTTTAACCTCTATGATGCAATAGTGAGAGTGTGAATGTCTAAAAAGGATGCCATTACTTCTAATGATGTGAAATGCATGAACTCAAACTACTTCTATGAAAGAGAACATTGTTTTTGTATTTTTGCTTAAGTGATGGAGTGATTATGAATTTGTCTCTTATTAGGGTTTGGCTGTGCAGAGGTGGTGCGAAGGGAGAGAAAGCTTGGAAAGGTCAGGATGGCTAGGAGAGGTCCCAGAGGGTCCCTAGCATTAGTCCACAGAGGTCTACAACATTCGGATGCTCGGCAACCAAGTTTGCAGGCTTCTACAGGATGTCTGCAGAGGATCCTACAGGAAACTAAGGAATTCTACAGGAAGTCTGCTAACTTCTACAGGATGTGTTGTAAGTGGAAGTTTTGGGTGATGGTGAAGGGATGGAATGGTTTGGGTGGATAGGTGAGGTGGAGATGGAACTTGTGATGACTCAGGGGCAGAGAAATAGGACAGAGAATGAGTGCACGAAGTTGGTTGGTGGATAGAAGGATGGCAGCAACGAAAGGTCAAAAAGATGAAGCTACGTGGCAATGGATGAGTTGGAGGGTAAACGAGCTGGACAGAGGCCGAGTAGGTGGCTTGAGGAGAGGTCAAGAAGAAGACGAAGGAAGTGGAATGATATGGAGCAGTGTAAATGAAACAAATGACTTATGTCTTGCACCAAAAACGAGAATTCATTAACCTATGATACCTGTGCCATTAAACCTATGAACAGCAATGTAAAACCGAGAAAAGAAGCCGTGCATGGAATGAAAAATGTAGAAGTATGGTTCAATATCAAAAGTGCATGGATGGATCTTCAACGAAAATGACTATGTTGCAGCTTGCATGGAAGTAAAAGACTGCGTTTCTTTTTGGTGGTTGATATGGACTGCACCCCAATCCCTAAACAGAGATGGCAGTGATCTCTAACAACCTTTTCTTGGAGCTCCTGTGTATTACAAACCTCCTATCCGAATCTAAACAACTGAAAGCAAAGTAACCATAAGCTAATCCTACTCAATCACACAAAAACTAAATCAGCAGACTGTAAATTCGAATTGCATGTCAAAGTAAAGAAACAAAGTGCTGGAACGAAAGGCAAATAACACTACAAAACAGAGGAGGTCTATTGCTCTCAGGTTGGGCCCTAACTTGAGAGCTATAGCTCCCTTAAAAATTCAGAATTAGATCCAAATCTGCTTGCCTTTACTCATAATCAAAAGTCTAATGTCATGCCAAAACTGGCTTACAAAACAACAAAACCCGAGCTGTAACTCGTGCTCAGAGATTTCAATAGTAATTCCAAAGGTCCAAAAGCTTCTAACAAAGGCTACGGCCTCCATATTTATACAAAATGAGGATCAAGCTGGCTGCCTTCATTCGTGGAGCTTGGCTGTCTAACTGAAAGTCAAACTGCTGTAAAACTGCTGATCCTGTAGAACGTGTTGGCTGCCTTTGAGCTCAGTTGGGAGAGCTGTTAAAGCTCGGAGTTAAGGTGAAAAGCACGAGGGAAGTCATTTAAAGCTTTAGACAACCTCCCTATAAACATGCAATGCCACCTTTGTTGTCTCCTTGTCTCCTTTTGTGTGGTCTTTTGCTCTCTTTAATGCCAAGAACCTGAAATCATCATGTATTAGTCACATAGATATAATGCCTGCCCTTCTTCCTACAAACAACACGAATATACTAAGAAATGAATGCATAAGTGGTAAAAGATGAATGGTTGAACAAGGTAAGTAGGCCAATATGAGCCCAAATTGTACCAAAAATTGGGGCTCATCACACACACTGACTCTACAAAGCAACCTTGCTTCTAATGTCTTTCCACCATCCATGCTTGTCCCATCATGTTGTAGATTGCACTGCTTTCATTTTGTTGATGCACTCTTCATCATTACCTTTCCATAACATAAACATAGGCATAGTACAAGCATATAATATCAATTCATATCCACATGATACTGACCTGATAGATCTTTCATGGCTACTCTTCCCACTTGATTCCTCATGAAACCAAGAACCTCTTCATGCCATTCACCTGCATAAGCAGTCATTCCTCCACAAGAATAATTATTGATGACCCTTTCAAACAATGACATACGTATATATATATATAAACACTAGCATAAAGCAATCATGACCCTTGACGACATGACATATATGCATACATGTATACATATATAGACATCTGCATATTCATGATCACAACATAATTACCAGAAAGAATAAGGTCAAGGTTAAGAGAACTCTCTTTATCCATTCACAACATGACAACATTGAGAACAACGGTTCCCAACATAACCAAGGCATCTGATGCCTCAAATCCATTTACTTCACCTTTTCTTTTACCTTTCTCATGTTTGTACTGCCATCGTCCATTTACCATAAGGGACCCAACCAGTCCAACCAACTGTCACATTCTTACCTTCAACTTCCCTTACTCATGCATCGAGCTTCATCTAGGTCTTACATTACCTATTGGACTTCATTCATCTCCCCCCGAGCTCCACTAACTTTCGTCCTTCCCAACCAATTCCCAAGACCCTCAAAACATAAAAGGAAAGAACAAGAAACAAACAAGAAGAAAACCATGAAAACCAATAACAATATGATACCACAAACAAAGTGGCAAGTCCTTGCACCAGAAATAAACAAAATTGTAAATCAAAGCACAAACAAATCACAAAAGATGGAAAGAACAAAACTAGCAACAAACACCATGACTCAATCACCATGGTTCCAAATGCTTCCAAGGGAAAGCTTAACCTGAGCCTTCTTCAAGATTTCATTGCTGTCTCTTGCCATGCAATCCCCTACATCATACTACCATACACACATAACTATCAGTGTATAAGAAGATATAACAATATACCAATTATCTTACCTTGTTATTCGAAGCATGTTGCCTTGTAACTGAACACATCCACACCATCTCTCAAGGGACTCCAATTCCCTTTGACAGATCTAGCTATAGCTAGAAATTAGATGTTATACTTGTCAAATACATGTCCATGAATATAACACATATCCACATAATTTTAGAAAAGATTAGGGTTAAGAAGACTTCCTATATTAATGCAAGGCACTCATTCATTCAGAACTGTGGTTTCCAAACATTGTCAAAGGAATTCTTACCCAATTCCTTTCTTTCATCTTGTTTCAATTGAGTCCTACTATGTACTATCACATCATCCATCTGTTAATTATATAAACACATCAATTATTACCTAGTCATGCTAATACCAAGCACGTTGCCCGGCAACTGTTCACATATGTCAGTCACACATTCCAAAGATCAAGACATCATGTCTATTAATTTGAAATAAAATTTTAAAAAGACTAACAACTGTAACAACCCTGGTGAAAATTCCATGTAATAAAAGTTAATAAAGGAAAAATAATAACCACGGTTGATGAGACACTTATTCCAAGCTGAATGTTGGGTAAAATCCTAGTGATGGGGATCACTTGTGATTGTTTAATGGCTAAGGAAATTGGCAAAGGAAATGACTAAGGCTTTAGAAAGGCAAATGACATTTTTGGCACAATTATTTATGAAAATAAAGGAAATTAGGAGAAAAGGGAGGTGAAAGGTCACAGGGTGCATGTGAGGAGGAAAATGAAGGAAAATAATGGAAAATGAAGAAAATAGAGGCCTTATTCATAAAAAGGCTTCTGAGGATCAGTTGACAAGCTTTTGCTAACCTTTTGTCAGTTCAGTTTTGGAGCTCTCTCATTATTCTCTTTCTCTCTCATACTCTTGGAGACTTAGAGTTATCTTGGAGCACTTTTGGAGGGTGTGGCATACTTTGATTTTTGGAGCAAGAAGGTAAAGGAAGAACAGGAAAGTGCAAAAGGACATCGGGATCAACAACTACAATGGGATTTTCTTGTAGGTACCAAATTACATGTATGTTTTCCTCACTAGTTTTAGCATGCATGACATATGCATGTAGATTTTTGGTCATGATATGTCACTAGCATGGAGGATTGCGATAGTGGATTTCCTAGCCTTGCAATTTCTTGGATAGCCATGGAGATTGTGGGTTTAATTCCTTGCTTGTTTTGATTGGTTCTCATGTTTCCTTAGCTTGGGTTGATTTATTAGTTCCTGGAAGCCATAGTTGGACAAACACTCTGGAAGCCCTATAATAGCTTGGGTTGAGTTACTAACCCTGGAACCCTTGGTTGGAAAAACACTCTGGAAGCCCTTGGTGGGTTGAGTTACTAGTCATGGTAGCCTCGGTTGGACAAACGCTCTTGAAGCTCGATGACATCAATGGGTTGAGTTACTAGTCCTGGAAGCCTTGGTTGGAACAAACACTCTGGAATCCCTAGAAGGTTTTGATGGAGACCAATTTGATGATGGTTTTGTGATGTCCCACTGTGAGGTGGAATCATTGTTTGATGGGTTGAGGTGGATGGCCTCTAGAAGCCCTAGATGAGTTTGATTGATGTGTTCTACGAGATCCCACATTCATGCTTGAAATATGGCACGGGGGTGAATGGCTGAAGCGAGATTTGGTTCAACCATTCTATGGTCGGGTGGAACATGGAAGTCCCATCTCAAGTTTGGATTTTGCATCATCAATATGAGGTTATTTCTCCTTGTATTTCTATGAGTATTATACTGGATTATATGTGGTTTATATGGTTGTGATTTCATGAGTATTTCTGTTGCTATTATGCTGGTTATTATATGTTTTATGATAGTAGCTATGTATGGATCTCATCATGTTTTTACTTGTAAATGAATGATCAATGTATCTATGACCTAATGGATGAAATGGTAGTTGATGTGTTGAGGCATCAATGTTTCTTAGCGATTCTCAGCTAAGTATGAGACCCCTAGGTTGAAATATGTTGTTTACACCTGTAGATTACATATTCGTGATATATTTGATGAAATGACTTTCATGGATAGTAGGGGTCCAGTCAAGGTCTCATTGAAATGATTGCTTTTTCACTATCATTTGCTTATTAGAGCTATCATACAATTCTGGGTAGTGACCTGGGCTCTAGGCTTGAAAGTGTGGCTTAATTCTAGGGGATGCTGGCACAAAAATGAGCAAAAGAGTCCTTGGATGCTAGCTTGCAGGCCTGTGAGAGCGTCCAGAGGTCGTGGACGTTGCATGCCCATAGCATGAGAGCGTCCAGAGGTCAAGTTGTCCAAAAGTTCAGTGGGACCCATGGGTAAGTTGCCTGAAGTGTTGGGATGGTTCCTGAAGGTCCTAAGGCTAATGTTGAATGTTTGTATGGTGTGTTTCCATCAGTTCCACTTCCTTAACGTGACTTAGGAGGTAGAATCATGTCACAGTGGCCTCTCATCGCATGTTTACCACAGCTAGCCGGTTGCTTGGGTAGATGTGGGAGGAGGGTTTTACATAGTGGTATCAGAGCATGGTTCACCCCTTGAACTGGATGGGTTGTGTGTTGGTCATGCATGCATGTCAATTGCATGTGTGTCTCTTACACTTGTATTCCATGTGCTTGTTGTATTTGCATGATATTGATCATGGTTGTAGTGATGTCGTCATGTGGAAGTTGATGTTGTTGTTGTGGAATGCATCTTTGTGAGTGTATGACTGGTTACATGTTGTTATATGTCACTTACATGTATCATTATTGTCTGCTTGGTTACATTCTTGTATGTTTGGTTGTATTCTTATATGCTTGGTTATATGTATCATTCTTGCAGGCTTGATACACGCATTGTTTTTTTATGCTTGATCATACATGTTTGTGCATGTGTGTGGATGGTTATGCATCACTTATTCATGTTCATGTTTTCATGTGGTCAAGTGTATAGTGACGTAATGATGGTCATTGTCATGCATGAGGTCTTAGTGTGTGTTGTTGTTAAGGTCATGCATTGATGACTGGACCCTAGCTAGAATGATGGTTGCATGGTTATATGCTTATGTTTTATATTTTATATGTTGACATGATTATGTTATACATGTATCATGTTGATTTGTTGATTTTGCAAACAAGGTGCCCTCTGAAAGCTATACTAAGGTGTGTTTGTTTATTGTGATTTGGTTTAGCTTACATGATATACCTTGCAGGAAGAAATATCAAATAGTTATCAAGATGGTTGACTACAAAGACTCTCTCTATGAATCAAAAGAGCGGTATGGTGTTGGGAACTCTTTCGATTTGGTAGTTACATTGAGAAGCTTAAGGGAAGAAATAAGGAATTGTAAGGCTGATAATGATAGAATCATGTAGGCACGGGAGAAACAAGTAGAGGTGAATGTAGTGATACTTCAAAGTTTGTCAAACTTGCAATGACAAGGACTATGTTGGATCAACTATGAGTAGGAGGATATAACTGATGGGGCATATGGTAGTAGGTCGCATGGTGGTCACAAGTCATATAGAGATGACACAATCAGAGATGGCAGGTTGTTGGAATCTCCAGATAGGAGAGGGGATAGACATAGGTATCGTTCTAGTTCTGGTTCTGACAGGTATGATGATCGATATCGTTATCATCCTTACAGGAGGAGTGATAGGGGGTTTTTTCCAAATGAGTTTAAGAAAGCAAAGCTACCAACATTTGATGGAGAGATGAAGAAATCACAGGATGCAGAGGCATGGATGCTTGGTATGAAGAATTTCTTCAAGTTGCATGACTATTCAGAGAACATGAAAGCCAAAGTAGCAAAATTCAATCTCAAAGGTAAAGCAAACATTTGTTGGGAAGATGTGAAGAATTTTAAAGGTATACATGAGGAAGATTTGACATGGAGTGAGTTTGAGAAGCTATTCAAGAAGAAGTATCTATCAGAGAGATAATTTGATGACAAGGAAAAATAATATTATGAAATAAAGATGGGATCCATGACAGATGATGAGTACACTAGCAGGTTCTTCGATTTACTAAGGTATGTGACTTATCTCACAGAGGAAAAGGCCAAAATTCAGAGGTTCATTAGTGGATTATCGGTTGCATTCAACGACAGAGTTAAGTTCGATGAGCATAGATCATTGGAGGAGGCCATTTGAAAGCTAAGGAATTGTTATGAACAATCGAAGCGTAGATCTGAGACTAAGGCAGACTGGAAGGTTAATGAAAAGAACAAAGGAAAATGGGACAAAAAGCAAGTAAGACCTCGGGATTCAGGTTATAAAGAGAATGTTGCACCACCTAAGAGGTTTAATGCATAAGATGGAGGACATGGACAATGATTTGAGGAGAAGAACAAGGACACGGGTTGGAAGCCTATAGAGTGTTGGACTTATGGAAAAGATCATCACAGGAAAGATTGTCCGCAAAATTAGGGTGGTAGGCCTTAGATATATAGTGCACAAGACACACAGACTGTTGGGGATGTTGGTCAAAGTGTTCCTCTTATTTATTTATCACTGGATAACAAATAGACAGACCATCAGACATATATCTTTGAGATGGACGGTAAGCTTTGTGATCAAGTTATTTCTATTTTGATTGACCCTGAATCTAATTATAGCTAAGTTAGTCCTGACTCGGTGCATAAGTGTGGTTTAAGTAAGGAATTACATGCAAAACCTTGGTTAGTTTGGTTGGCTACAGGTACGGAGAAGCGAGTTCACCATTGGGTAAGAGCTTGTGCATTTGATTTGAATGGTATGCCTACCGCAACACATTTGAATATATTACCGTTGGGATCATACAATGCTATTTAGTGCTTGGATGACAATGGAGAACCAAGAGTCTTATAGGGAAAGAAGAAAGCCGCATCAGTTAGGATGGTGACAGTTATGCAAGCAAAGCGTAGACGCAGGAAAGGGTGCAAGTTATTCGTAGTGCACATTTCTAGTGACAAGGACAAGGAAGTTGAGGATGCAGATTTGTTGAGCAGGTATCCAGTATTACAACAATTCAAGGATGTATTTCCTGAGGAAATTTTAGAGTTTCCACCTCATAGGGAGGTATAATTTTCTATTGAGTTAGTGGTAGGGGAAACTCCAGCATCAAAATAACCTTACAGGATGAGCACACCTTAGTTGGTAGAGTTAAAGTCACAGCGAAAGGAAATGTTGGACAAGGGATACATTAGGCCAAGTGTATCACCATGGAGTGCACTGATATTGTTTGTGAAGAAAAAAGATGGTACTCTAAGATTATGCATTGACTATAAGCAATTGAACAAAGTGACCATCAAGATAAAGGTATCTATTGCCGAGGATTGATGACTTGTTCGATCAGTTGAAGGGAGAAACAGTGTTCTCTAAGATCAAATTGAGATCGAGATAACACCAAGTACACATCAAAGAGGAGGAAATTTACAAGACAACTTTCCAGACCAAGTATGCGCAATATGAGTTTGTTGTAGTTCCATTCGGTTTGACTAATGCTCCAACTAAATTTATGTGCTTGATGAATAGTATGTTGCGTCTGTATTTGGATAAGTTTGTTATCGTGTTCATTGATGATATAATGGTATATTCTAAAAATGAGGAAGAGCATGTCGAGCATTTAGCAGCATTGTTGAGGTTGTTGAGAGAGCATCAGTTGTATGCTAAGCTCAGCAAGTGTATTTTCTTTATGACTGAGTTATGCTACTTGGGACATGTTGTCTCCACGGAGGGAATTGAAGTAGAACCAGAAAAGATAAGAGCCATCATGGAGTGGGTATATCCTAAGAATGTATATTAGGTGAGATATTTTATGGAGTTGGAAGGGTATTACAGGAGGTTCATTAGGAACTTCTCACATATTGCTTATCCTATCACATCATTGCAGAGGAAAGGTAAGAAGTTTGAATGGAAAGAGAAGTGTGAGGCTAGTTTTGAGCAACTTAAGCAATTGTTGACACATGCACCATTATTAAATATTGCGGACCCGGACAAATAGTTTGTAGTATGCACAAATGATTGCAAGAAAGGACTTGGTGGAGTCCTCATGCAGGATGGACAGGTCGTATTCTATGAGTCGTGAAAACTGAATGAGCATGAAAAAAACTACCACACGCATGATCTTGAGTTGGCAACGATTATACATGCGTTGAAGATGTGGAGGCACTATCTTCTCGGCAAGATATTTACGTTAATGAGTGATCACAATGGTTTGCGATATCTATTTGACCAACCGAATTTGAATGGTATGTAGGCTCGGTGGTTGGCTCCGATCAGTGAGTTCGATTTCAAGATCAGAAATGTCAAAGGTAAAAATAACATAGTGGTATATGTTCTTAACAGACGGGTACAGGTAAACAACTTAGCAACTATGAGCTCCTATGGGACAGACTTACAGGATAGGATCTTGTAGGCAGGTCAGTAGGATGTCAGATATATGGAGATTCTGCATAGATTGCAACAGAGTACTGGTACATGTACAGGTGGTAGTACAGGTATAGGTACAGGTGATAGTACATGTGTAGGTACATGTGAGAGTACAAGTACAGGTACATGTGCAGGTGCACGAGATGTGGATTATTGTCTTACAATAGATGGATAGGTTAGATTCAGAGACATGATATATGTGCAAGACAGTAGTGAGCTCAAAAAGGTTATCTTGAGGGAGTTTCATGTGAAACCATATTCGGATCACCCTAGTTATTAGAAGACACTGACTGCAGTGAAGAGATTTTAGTATTGGTTGAATCTGAAGAAGGATGTAGCAATGTTTGTGGCTAATTGCTTCGAATCTCAGCGAGTGAAGGCAGATTGTAAACATCCAGGTGGGCTTCTACAACCGATTGTTATTCCAGAGTGGAAATGGGAAGTCATTTCCATGAATTTTATCACAGGGTTGCCGAGGACAATGAGACACCATGATTCCATCATGGTTGTTGTGGACTTCATTTCAGTGAAGTCTACATTCTCAGCTAGCGATGTAACACATGTATTCATTAGAGATGTGGTCATATTGCATGGTGTTTTGAAGAATATTATGTTAAACAGGGATGCGAAGTTCACTTCCAAGTTTTGGAAGGCATTATTTGCAGGTTTAGGCACAGAGTTGGCCTTCAGTACAACTTATCATCCACAGACAGATGGGCACATAGAGAGGGTCAACATGATACTAGAGGACATGTTGAGGATGTATGTGATGCATCAACAACATTAGTGGGAAGAGTATCTTCCACTGGTTGAGTTTGCATACAAAAATGGTTATCAGGAGTCATTGAGGATGAGTCCTTTCGAGGCATTGTATGGGTAGAGTTGCAATACTCCTATCAGTTGGAGTGATCTGGTTAATAGGGTGTTGATTGGACCAGATATGTTGGTAGACATGGAACATGAAATGTAGGTTATAAAGAAGAATCTAAAGGCAGCACAAGATAGGTAGAAGAGCTACGCAGATCAGAACAGGTTATTCAAGGAGTTCTAGGTTGGGGAACATGTGTACTTGTGCATCAAATAGAAGAAGAGCTCCTTATGGATTGGATCATGTGTCAAGTTGGCACCACAGTTTTATGGACCCTTCAATACTATTGAGAGGATTGGGTCAGTAAACTATTGAATTGCATTGCCTCTGAAAGTGAAAGTCCATGATGTTTTCCATGTGTCATTACTTAAGAAGTATGTTAAAGATGTTGATAATGTGATTGGCTGGTCTATATTGCAAGTGGAACCAGATGGAAAATTCCAGCCGGAGCCTCAGTGTATATTGTAGAAAAAGGTGCTCATGCTCCAGAACTGAGCAATCAAGCAATTTAAGGTGCAATGGAAGCACTTTGCGCCTGATGAAGCTACATGGGAGATGGCGGTTCAGATGCAAGCTATGTATCCTTCCTTGTTTGCTGGTTGAGGCAAAGAAGTTTTGGTACATGTCTTGGTATATGTTTGGTGATTTTGGTATATGCACATATGTATATGGATGTAAATAGCGCCATGAGCTATGTTATAAATCTCTAATAAGCGGTATGGGTGTCATTTCATTGTGATGCTATGTTTGTTATGTTTTCTTGTTGGTTTGTTTCTCAGTAGGTTGATCATTGTAAATACTGCAACGAACTAAGTTATAAATCTCCATCGGCAATATATTTTCTTACAACATTTTTGTGGTTATAGGTGTTGTTAAACACCGAGGACGGTGTTCCCCCAAGGGGGAGGGTTATGTAACAACCCTGGTGAAAATTCCATGTAATAAAAGTTAATAAAGGCAAAATAATAACCATGGTTGATGGGACACTTATTCCAAGCTAAATGTTAGGTAAAATCCTAATGATGGGGATCACTTGTGATTGTTTAGTGGCTAAGGAAATGGCTAATACTTTAGAAAGACAAAAGGCATTTTTGGCACATTTACTTATGAAAATAAAGGAAATTAGGAGAAAAGGGAGGTGAAAGGTCACAAGTTGCTTGTGAGGAGGAAAATGAAGGAAAATAATGGAAAATGAAGAAAATAGAGGCCTCATTCATAAAAAGAATTCTCAGGATTAGTTGGAAAGCTTTTATTAACCTTTTGTCAGTTCAATTTTGGAGCTCTCTCATTATTCTCTCTCTCTCTCATACTCTTGGAGACTTAGAGTTTTCTTGGAGCACTCTTGGAGGGTGTGGCATACTTGGATTTTTGGAGCTAGAAGGAAAAGGAAGAACAAGAAAGTGCAAGAGGACATCAAGATCAATAGCTACAATGAGATTTTCTTGCATGTATGTTTTCCTCACTAGTTTTGGCATGCATGGCATATGCATGTGGATTTTTGGTCCTGATATGTAACTAGCATGGAGGATTGCCTGGATTGATAGCGGATTTCCTAGCCTTTCCATTTCCTCGATAGCCATCGAGATTGTGATTTTATTTCCTTGCTTGTTTTGATTGGTTCTCATGTTTCCTTAGCTTGGATTGAGTTATTAATTCTTGGAAGCCCTGGTTCGACAAATGATTTGGAAGCCCTGTAACAACTTGGGTTGATTTACTAGCCCTAGAAACCTTGGTTGGAAAAAATGCTCTAGAAGCCTAACGACAGTTGTGGGTTGAGTTAGTAGTCTTGCAAGCCTTGGTTGGATTAAATGCGCTAGAAGCCTTGTAAGGTTTGGATGGAGACCAATCTGATGATGGTTTTGTGATGTCCGACCGTGAGGTGGAATCATTCTTTGATGGGTTGGGTTGGATGGCCTCTGGAAGCCCTGGATGAGTTTGATTAATGTGTTCTATGAGATCCCACATTCATGCTTGGAATATGGCACAAGGGTGAATGGTTGAAGAGAGATTTGGCTAAGCCATTCTATGGTCGGGTGGAACGTGGATTCCCATCCCAGGACTAGATTTTTCATCATCAATATGAGGTTAATTCTACTTGTATTTATATGAGTAATATATTGGATTATATATGTTTTATATTGTTGTGATTTCATGAGTATATATATTGCTATTATGTTGGTTATTTATATGTTTTATGATAATAGTTATGTATGGCTCTCATAATGTTATTACTTGTAAATGAATGATCAATGTATCTATGACCTAATGGATGAAATGCCAGTTGATGTGTTGAGGCATCACCGTTTCTTAGCGATTCTCAATTAAGTATGAGACCCCTATGCTCATATATATTTTTTACACCTGTAGATTACATATTCATGATATGTTTAACGAAATGCCTATCATGGTGAGTAGGGGTCCAGTCAAGGTCTCATTCAAATGATTGCTTTTGCACTGTCATTTCCTTGTTAATTTAATGCTCTGGAGGTATCATACAATTCTAGGCAGTGACCAAGGCTATGGCCCTGAAAATGTGGCTTAATTCCTGGGGACGCTGGCACAAAAATGAGCAAAAGAGTCCCTAGACGTTGGCTTGCAGACCTGTGAGAGCGTCCAAAGGTCCTTGGATGTTGGCATGCCCATAGCATGAGAGTGTCCAGAGGTCAAGTTGTCCAAAAGTTCATTGGGACCCAAGGGAAAGTTGCCTGAAGTGTTGGGTTAGTTCCTGAAGGTCCTAAGGCTGATGTTAAATGTTCGTATGGTGTGTTTCCGTCGATTCCACTTCCTTAACGTGACTTGGGAGGTCAAATCATATCATAGTGGCCTCTTGTCGCATGTTTACCATGACTGGCTAGTTGCTTGGGTAGATGTGGGAGGAGGGTGTTACAACAACCATGTCATAATCAACTAATCATCAAAATCACAATACTACAACTAACACACACTTACACTCAAGTACATATCATTTGTCTCAACACATAATGTGTTAGCACAACCATCTTAAAACAATATCATTGCCTCATGCAATACTATAGAAACATACTCATTTCATGCAATTAATCAAACATTCAAACAATGTATAGATGACACAATAGACACCAAACAATCAAACACCAATAGACAACATAATCAAACATTCAAGCACCAAGTTGATGACATAAGCAAACTCACACCTTAATGTACCTTGGGGGAGGCTATATTTTCTGCACAATCAATCTAGGTTAGCATTATATAACTTCACAACATATCAAATCAAACATAAATAAGGTCATGATATCCACAACAATAACTAGCTAACATGTTCACATTATAAGCTCATAAACAACTGTCAGTCATGCATACAATCACATGTGCACAATCAATCTAGATTAGTACAACATATTATCACCAATATATTAATTCATATATGAATGTCATAACCATAATCATATGCATAGGTCAATCCAAACTAAGAAAAAACATAACAACATCAAGGCCTCAACTACAATGACCACAACCATCATGCATATGACCCCAATGCATATAACAACAAGTTACTATCCTTCATGACTATCTGACGCATGAACATATGATCACAGTGATTAACTAACATCTATCATACATGTAACCACAATAACACTAGAATGACAAGGATATAAGTAACCCTAATGCTTATAACAACCATTGACCACATGCCTGCATGCCAAACATACAAACCTATATGATGATATGCTCTTACCCCAAGTATAGTGTTGCAATCTCGCTCTGGTGATTTTCATCCCTTGCTCTATCTCAACCAACACATTAGCATCATGATGACCTAATTGCATACAATGACCTCACAATGCATGTTTGACCTACTATACATGCATAACTATAACAATGACAATGCACGCATAAGAACATACAGACACTAACATGCATAACTATAACGATGACAACGCATGCATAAGAACATACAGAGAATGACATGCATAAAAAATTCATATACATCTGACATGCTTCAATGAATAACACATCCCAATAACAACATCATCAACTCCTACATGGAAACACAACTGAAACAATGACTACAACCATGCATACATAACAAACACATATACAACCTACATGCATGCATGACAAACACATTGCTCATCCAATCCAAGTGTTGAACCATGATTTTGTACCACTCTGTAACACCCTCCTCCCACATTTACCCAAGCTAATTGGTCCACTGGGGTAAATATGTGACGAAGAGATACTATGATATGATTCAACTCCCTAAGTGCAGTTAAGGAAGTAGAACCGATGAACCAACACTTCACAGACCTCCCTCGGGTGCTACAAGACCCCCAGGACCTAATCCACCACTCCAGGTGCCTAACCCCTGAGTTAATGTAGCCTTTCAATGAATCAAACCACAATCGCTCCCAAAATTCCTACAAGGGAGAGACTGCAATCCTTTTTCATCCAATTCTGTGCTCGAGACTGTAAGATTTAAGCCACTTTTTCAAGGCTAGTCTCCAAACCACTGCCCGAAACTTGATGAGAATTTTTGAGACAATAAATGACATGAAGACAAAGCCTCTAACATAAAACTTGATCAAGGAATTGACCTAACCAAGCCTAACCATGAAAAATATTTCGTCGAACACATCATGAACATGTAATCTACATGTCATAATAACATATATGAGCACAGAGGTCTCATACTTATTTGATATTCGTAAAGAAGCATTGATGCCTTATCACATTAGTTGCATTATCGTATATTAGGTCATATATTCATTGTTAATTCATTTACAAATCAAAACATGATGAGGGCCATACATCATCACTGTCATAAGACATACTCATAACCAACATATAAACAACATAAATAATAATGACACAAAAACCATAAAATCCACATATAAACCGATGCATTTACACATGAAATACCAAAGAGAAGGAACTCTTATTAATGAATGTAAAATCCAACCGGGTTTGGGACTTCCATGAACCACCCGACCGTAGATTGGTTGAACCAAATATTTCTTTTAGCCAATCACCCTCATGCCATATTCCAAGCATGAATGTGGGACTCATAACCAAAAAAAGAACCGAATGAGCATGGATGCCACCAAATTTCTCCACCTATCTTGTGAGGAATTTTACTTCCTCCTAGTTTAGGATTTACCACAATCCACAGTCTGATTCAGGGATCACTAGGCCATAATCAAGACACCACCCTCCAGGATTTACCATATATCCTTCCATTCACCAGCTAAGGATTCCTAGGCCTGATCAAGGGCACCCACCTCTAGACTTTACCATATATCTCGCCATTCATTTGTCGAGGATTCCTAGGCCCACTGAGGCAACACAAAATCTGGCTTTACTGCAACCGACAATCTGGGTCAGGGGTTACTAGGCCAAGGCTTTACCGGAATCCACAGTTTGGTTTAGGGATCACTAGGTCATGTGTTCTTCCTTTCAGAGATCCACCTCACTCAGTTTTGAATCCATCTGATAATCCAGGTCCACCAAAATATGAGAACCCCATCACGTCAAGGTTATCTGGAAATGGAAACGATAAGATGAGAAACACTATCACACCTAGAAAAACCCATGCCAATGACAACAAGAGAACCAAGAACACACATGCATAATCATGCATGCCAAAACTAGCAAGGAAATTAGACATGCAAATCGATACCTGCAAATGATCCTGTTGTAGCTGCTAGATCCTGCGCTTCCTTTCTTGATCCTTGCTTTCCTTTGCCTTCTTTTCCTTTCTTGACCCAATGCTGAAGTGCTCCAAGAAAACTCTAAGTGTCCAAGAGTGAGCGAGAGAGAGAGAACAAGAGGAGAGCTCCAAACTGAACTGACAAAAGGTTACCAACTGATCCATAAAAGCCTTTTTATCAATGAGGACTCTATTTTCTTCATTTTCCATTATTTTCCTTCATTTTCCCTCTCACATGCAACTTGTGACCTTTCACCTTCCTTTTTCTCCTAAATTCTTTTATTTTCATAAATAAAATGCCAATTAATGCCTCATGCCTTTCCAAAGCCTTTGCCATTTTCCTTTAGCCATAATAACTTAAATGAACACCCACCAGGATGTTTTTACCACCATTTAGCTTGGAATACATGTTCCATGACCTTGGTCTTATATTTTTTTACATGAATTTTTAACTAGGGATGTTACAATGTTGTTGTTGTTGCGTTGGCATCATCATTGGAATGTCCATCGTTTGAACTACAACTTTTGAATATGTTTTAACTTCTTTGGGTTTCTCATCCTCTTGAGTTGTGATATTAACTAGATCGATGTTTATTCTTTTAAGATCGAAATGACTGGAGACTTCAATACTTCTTCTTTAAGGTGTTCTAACTTGTCATTTGGTGATTTTTTTTCACTTTAAGCTTCTTAATTTGCGTAATTTGGGTTTGGTTATGATTCCTTAGACATGAAAGTTTGTCATTATCTGAATCGTCGACTTCATCCTTAGTATCCTTCTCTTTATTTTTTATTTGTTCTAATAACCTTTGATTCAGAGTTTTTAAACAAAAAATTTCTTCTTCCTTCTTTGATAGATTCTCGTTGAATTTATCCTTAGAACTTTTGTTCTCTTATTTTATTTTTTGCTTTTTAATCTTGGAATTTTCGATGTGTTCAAGTAATTTTTTATTATGGTCTCTTAGGCACAAAATCTCATCTTTACTTTTTGTTGATTTTTCATGAAACCGATCTTCGAGATATTTATATTTCTTCTCTGATGCTTCTTTCTTTTGTTGAAGTTTTGCAATTTCTTCCTTTAATCGTTTTATTTGCATCTGCTAATTGTATTGATGTTCTTCTGTACTAAATAATCTTCCACACCTCGGATATCTTCAATTGCATTTTTTTTAATATAAATATATTTAATTTCGTTTAAATAGAATGGAAATTTAGTCCAAAATAGTGATTGTTGTGTGGAACTCATATTTTCTTCCTTCATCATTTTAGAATTAGGCTCCATTTTTTTCTCCACTCGTTGACTCCAATTTGCCTTTCTCATTAGTGGTTGTCTTTGTTTAGTCAAGATGAGCTTTAATTTCTTTCTAAAAATAACCCAAAGGTTCAACTTGAACTTTTTAAAATATATATCTTTTATACCTTTTCAAACTTAATAATGAGTCTTTAATAATATTTTCTTCCTTAAAAAGAATCTCAATTACTTTTGGCCTTTAATTTTAATAATAATTCTCCCTTTAAATATTTATTTTTATTTTTTATTATACTATAAAAGACCTTATTGCATTTCTCTTCAACAATCCACTTCTTAAATTTTTTGATAAACCCTTTAAGTTTAATAATAATTCTCCCTTTAAATATTTATTTTTATTTTTTATTATACTATAAAAGACCTTATTAAAAGACCTTATTGCATTTCTCTTCAACAATCCACTTCTTAAATTTTTTGATAAACCCTTTAAGTCAATCAGTCACAAATTAAATACCCTTCGTCGTAAGTCTTAAGAATTAAGATAGGAATATAATTATTACACTATGATATATATATATATTTTGTACCGTTCACTTATATTACTAACGCCCACTTATAGTTTCTTTATCCATAGTGAGGAATATGACAGATAACCCATGAAAATGGTGACTATTGGGTTTGAAGAGGAATGACATTTTTGTCTTGCCCCTTTGTTATAACAATAACAAGAAGTTCTCCCACAGATTTAATGAGACTGTTTAACCAGATATGACTAATTGCCGACTAGAGAATACGGTGGCTCGAGCAAGGGATGGGAGGCTGGTAGACAGCACGTACAACGATGGTAAAGAAGGGACAACGAGTTCAATTGAATTCAGATTTTTCCACGGCCAGTGTTGTATGAACGAAGGCAACTCTATTTTTGGGTGTGCCCTCTTGTTGCGACGATTGCTCTATTGTTGCAGTTGCATACGATGGATGCCGGTGGGAGAATACAATGGCAACGACGACGTGGTCAAGTTGTGGGTAGTCGTTGGCAAGTAATCAATTTTTTATTTTATTTTATTTATTTTTATAAATTTTTTAAATATATATATATATATAAATTTTTTTTGAATATTTTTATTTTTTATTTTTTTCCCACACATATATTAATATATTTCTGATTTATTTATTTATTTAATGGCCAAAGGTCTAATGGGTAAATTGGAGAACCTCCAACAATGTGTAGCGAAACGATTCAATAGCACGACAACAAGGTTGATGAAGAGATGATGGCCAAAGGCCGAGATCTGCCGACGTGCCTCTGATACCAATGTAACAAACAAGGTTCGTATACACAGTTGAATAATCTTCAAAATACTTAAAAGATGTAAACATCCACAATAGGACAAGTAATTGTATATTGTATATTGTATATTGTATAAAAGAATTGATAAGAAATGGTGAGATGGTTACAATGAGGGTGAGGGTCTGCTTGTATACCCTAGGCAAGTACCTCTTCATCAATGGTTATGTCCTTAAGGAAATACCTTTTCATTAACTAGTTACAAATTAATCATTATTTATTATTATTATTATTATTGCATTATTTGTATTCTCTCTCTCTCTCTCTCTCTCTCTCTCTCTCTATATATATATATATATATAACAAAGGGTTAAGGTTTTAACTCTAGTCGTGAGTTCAAGGAGTCAAACTTAACCCCTAATTGTCTATCATGATGTGTTATAACCGAACGATTAGAGAAGAAAGGGTTCCATTTTATTCAAGTGCATTTTGCTCCATAGTAGGGTAGAGTAGAAGAGAGTGGATAAAGAGCGAGAGCATAACATATGGGATTTGTGTTTTGTAGTAACACATGGGCCATGGGTCTCAGGCAACTCCATAGAGAGTCCCTTCCCCTTTGTACTTGCATGATTTCCATTCCAGACAAAAGAGAGTAGAGCAACCAGTTGGGATTTCTCTCTTAAGGGTTTTCCAGAGCATATCTTGGTGTTCATTGTGGATTGTTAGTGATTGCATTCACCTTCTCTATATTTACCACATATTATCTATTGCATGCATAATTTTAAAAAACAATAATAACAAATCTACATTCTGAAAGGAATTAACCCTTCATAGTGTAGATTTCGACTAGTTTTCACAATTATGTTGTGACAAACTATCCATTAAAATATTCATGATAGTTGATATATTAATATATTAATGCATACTAAAGCTAGAGTAGGTCAATGGGATAAGGTGTTCATCCTTCAAAATAAGGCCATGTGAAAATTAGGGTACCAGAGGCCCTAAAAAAAGAATAAAATTATAGGAGTGTAATGTTAAGAGTGAATGAAGCATCATAGCATGGGGATATAAAAACCATAAAAGTAAAAAAGCATCATTGGAAAGAAAAATTGAGGTAAAAGTACAAATGATATCAACAAAGGAGGCAAAAACCTCTAGTTGTCTTAAGAATTTGAATCAATAATGCAGATGCCCATGCTCAGTGCCTCCCAGATAATGTCCTAAGTATAGTGCCTTGAGTTGATATCGCCCTAAGAAGTAATCCTAGGTGGCATTGACACCCCCTCCTCGCCCTAAGCCAAAGGTGTAGGGAGGACCACTCTGTTAGGCCCCTATACTACTAGTGTAACCCCTTATTGTTATTAGTATAACTCACTTATTATATTGTTGTACCCATGTAGTGCCCATATTGTTACTATTGTGCCCCATAAAAGCCCACTATTGTTATTATTGTGCCCTTACGTTATTATTGTTATGTCGGCTCTCATTATGTTATGGCCCCTTAGACTCCTATATATAGAAAGGAGGTCTTTTCATTTGTATCATCGAAGAATTGTTCATTTATGTAATGTAAAGGAGGTTGCCCCCTCGAAGAGGCTGAATTCTAAGGCGTTGATCTATCTTTTCTATCTTTTCTTGAGCTGGTTTCATAACATTTGGTATCAGAGCTTTGGATTCTAGGGTTTCACTGCTCCAAACAGGTTATCGTGGAATTTTCGCTATAACCTTCCTCCTTTTTTTTTTTCTTTTTTTTTTTTTTGTGACGTTTTAGAAGTCGCAAAAAAAAACCCATTTGAGAAGAAATCATGCTGAACCTTGGGTCCGAATTTCAGAGCTTTTCGCGCGATATTTGCGGAGATATGATCTGAGGAAGTTGGTCTTTTTGCAGACTCCTGAATTACATTCAAAACAGGTGACCTGGGGAAAATCGTCATAACTTTCTCTCTGGGGATTAGATTGAAATTTCGTAAGAAGGTACAGAAAGAGAACAGACTGTAGTTTCTTTTGTGTGTGTTTTAAATTCAAAGGTTGAAACGGTGACTCGTGGCACGTCGTACAAGTTCGCTCTACTGAACTAGTCTAAAAGCAAGTCACTGTGGGAGATTTCACATAACTCTTCCTTGGAGAATCCAATTTGGGTCAGACTTGTGGCATTGGAAAGAGGACACCGAGGGCTACTACAGCTCACAAATTCAGAAGTAGATGATTGGAAAGTACAGAGTTATAGTCGTTTCAAGGTCGAGCTCCTAAAATCAAGAAAAAGCAAGATGAGGAAGTTTGATGGCAAGGATCCGGTAAATTGGATACTTCATATGGAGCAATATTTTGATCTACATGGTGTACAACTATTACAAAAGGTATGTATTGCATCTTCATATTTAGAACCAGATCAATTTTTATGGTACGAAGGGCTTTGTTCTCGTAAACAACTTGTTACGTGGTCAATTTTCACGGAGGAAATGATAGCACATTATGAGGATACAAAGAGCAACACCTTCTTTAGAGCAACACCACAACAACTAGAAAGAGTAAAAGGGCTTTATGACATAGTGGAAAGAAAAATTATGGAAACCAGGAAACGTACCCCTCACAACTATAAAGATGGAAGTGTTGTTTCTCCTAGCCTTCCACATCCTACAAGGGTTACACCACAACAATTGGAATAAAAAAGAGAAAAAGGGCTTTGTTACAATTGTGATAGAAAATGCACTAAAAGTCATAAGTGTGCTGAGAAGAAATTATTTTACATAGAATATGAAGAGGAGGAAGAAAAGGATCAAGAAACATTAAAAGAAGAAGATATACGCCAGGACCCTACCCCAGAGAAAGAAGAAATGAATCAGACCATATCTTGTAAATCATGGGCAAGAATTACCACTCCTCAAACTCTCAAGATAGAAGGACATATCAAGAAGAAAAATGTGCAAGAAGTGAAAGATCACATCGAGAAAGAAGAAATGAATCTAGCCATATCTTGTAATTCATTGTTCGAAATTACCACTCCTCAAACTATCAAGATAGAAGGACATATCAAGAAGAAAAATGTTCAAGAAGTGAAAGATCACATTGAGCATCAAGAAATGAATCTGACCATATCTTGTAAAGGATTGGAAGAAATTACCACTCCTCAAACTCTAGAGATAGAAGGACATATCAAGAAGAAAAAGGTTCAAGCAGTGAAAGATCACATCGAGCATCAACAACAAGTTCTCCAACTTTTAAAGGATAACGCCACTTCGGTGAAAAATCAAACAAAACAACAGGTAGATAAACATTGTAGTGAAAAATGTTTTGATGTAGGTGATTAGGTATTTTTACTGCTACATCTCAAGCAAGCTATTTATGAGAAGGAAATGTTGGCAATACTACATGCACTTAAAAAATGGCGACCTTACCGAATGGGAAGACTCTTCAAGGATGAGGATGTGGAAGCATGGTTTTGTGCTATTTATATTATCCAACCAGATTGGATAAATGAAGCAAGGGATGAATGGAAGAAGGACGAAGAAGTATGGCCACTTATTCAAAAGTTGCAAAAGATCTCAATTCAAACAATATTGCCAAAAATTGAAGAGGAAGGAAAAATCATATTGGAACCTGGAGCAATCATAGAAACAAGAACCCGACAGCTACGAAATCGATCAATTTCAGAGTATCTCATCAAGTGGAAGAACTTACCCGCTGAAGATTCCACATAGGAGGACAAGAATTTTATACAGAAGCATCAAGAACTACTCAAGCGTTGAGGACAACGCTTTTTGAAGGAGAGGGGCATGTTAGGCCCCTATACTACTAGTGTAACCCCTTATTGTTATTAGTATAACCCACTTATTATATTGTTGTACCCATGTAGTTCCCATATTGTTACTATTGTGCCCCATAGAATCCCACTATTGTTATTATTGTGCCCTTACATTACTATTGTTATGTCGGCTCTGATTATGTTATGACCCCTTAGACTCCTATATATAGAAAGGAGGTCTTTTCATTTGTATCATCGAAGAATTGTTCATTTATGTAATGTAAAGGAGGTTGCCCCCTCGAAGAGGCTGAATTCTAAGGCGTTGATCTATCTTTTCTATCTTTTCTTGAGCTGGTTTCATAACACACTCCTAACATCCAAGGTTGACGATTTTTTTATAAAATGTTAGTTTTTTTTGTATTGATGTGCAGATGCAAAGAGTAAAACTCTGTCAAGTTGTCATGATCCTCATATATTTCTTTGGCTCAATGTGTAAAAGAGATCAAGTGGCATCAATGAGAGAGTATAACTAGTCAGTTTGAGTGGTCTCCCATGAAGCGTAAGTAGGGCGCTTTGTCCCTCCAAAACATAACACATTAAATAAAAATGAAGTAATTTGTGTATCTCGTGTAAAATAAGCTCCAAGGTAAACACCTTGTAAGAGAACATCGCTCCCTGCTTTATAAGGAAATGCATTGTTAATGACAATTGGAAGGAGTCTTTATCAACCTTGTAGACATTTTTCATGAGAATGTCTACAAGGTTGATAGAGAGTCCTTCCAAACCTTTTAATGATAATGAAATCTCTCCAATCTCATTGTAGATAAAAGAGGGAAAAAAAAGATAAAATACTCTTTGATCTCAATACCATTAAAAAAATAAAATTTACTTATTCATTTTATTATGAAAAATGTTATTATCTCAACCTTAAATTTATATATTCAAATATAACATAATATTAAACATAATCCTTCTCATAAATAAAATGAAAAATAACATAATTTACAAAATATTAAAAAAAATTAAAAAAAAATATTAATATAATATCACAACCTATATCATAAATGAATTTGAAAATGACTTAGTTTCCAAAATATTAGATGAATTTGAAAATGACTTAATTTCCAAAATATTTAAACAAATTAAGAGAAATCATTGAAACTACTATTTATATTATAATTTTGTTAAATTTGTTTAAATTTACTAACAACCCTATAAAACATTAAACTTTCAAACAAACCTTAATGCAACAATAGTCGATCCAAGGCACTTTATGTAAATGTATGTAAATGAAAGGGAGTATTATAAAAAAAAAAAAACCATGTAGGTTGATTTCACAAATCATTCAAATTTAAAGGTAATTTCCGAGATCTTTTAAATTTGTAACTCAAATATAAATATAAATCCATCATGAAGTTATGAAATAACCTAGAAAATCAATAATATAATACGATACATATACCTAAACACCTTTAGGCAAGGAGCCTCCACCAATCCACAAAAACATCTTCTTTGGTTATGGTTTATTTTATTAACATTTTGGGTTGCAAAATGTCAAATGGAGATCCACAAAATTTATATAATTCATAGAAATGGAGATCATAAAATTCATATAATAACATTTGAAAAAAAAGGATTTAGCAGAAAGCAATAGAGTTTTGAAAGAACAAGTAACATTGCTATAGGAACCCCGGATGCGGGTGAATAGGGAGGTGATAAATATGATGGGACAGGGGTGGTCGGAGGCGGCTCGACACCTGCCCACCCTGTACGTGAAGAGGTATGTAACGCGGGGGAAGGCAGCCTGGCAGGTAGGCTCTCACATACTCTCGTTAAGTGCCGCAGGTTCAGTTGTTAATGCGTTGGCTCTCGCATGCTGTGAGCTGCAAGCGATGGCGGTCTTCATCAATGAGGCAGTTATGGTGTGGTTTAATCGAGGGAGGGAAGACAACTATAAGGAAGCGCAAGGTAATGCAAGCGCGAGGCAGATAGGTGAAGTGTTAGGCTGGGTCCTCTCTGTCAATTCTGCGCCTAAAGCGGAGTTGGCGTGTATGGTTTATGCTATTTCTCTCTGGGACACTGGCTGGAGTTCGAGCTCTGAGCAGTGGCCTCTGTCTTTAAGTCTCGGGTGCATTAGTCCTGTTTCGAGCAAAGGTTTTGGAAAGGAGGGAGAGGACTTCGCAGGAAACAGCCTCTCCGCTCCCGCGGGCTCAAAGAGTTTCAGTCAAAAGTCTTCTCCTGCCGCGGTGAGCTTTCGAGGATACAGGGCAGTGTCTATTGGATATCCGTCTGAGGCCTCTCCTATTATGGCCCGCCTACGACAGAGAATGGGCTGCCGTCGTGGCCAACCCAGGCGTGCCCCCAATGAATCCAATTCGGACTCACCGACCACCAGCGAGCTATTCACTGGGCGCTATCCGAGCACCCGTAGCGGACGAGGAAGGCGCCGAGCTACCAATTTGCCTCCTGGGCCACCCTCAACAACTGGGTCTGCCATTTTTACCTTCGATAGTTCGCTTCATCGGCCACGAGTCACTGCTCACATCACGATAATGTTTTATGAAACCACACAATTGGGAGGCACTGCTGATCATATTGGAGGTTCGGGAGTTGTTGATGGTCCTCCCCCTGCATTCCAGCTTGGCATTGGTAAGGTGCCACAGCCTACACAAGCGGAACCAGGAAGAACTATTCAGGACACTGAGATGCAACCTGCCGATCCCGGTCCCTCTGCTCAGTTCAACGCTCCTACTGAAGATGAACAACAATTCGGATGGTTTCGAATTGTGGAGGAACAGCCTGATGAGTAGCATGCCTCTGCTGGAGGTAAACCTCCTTCTTTTTGTTCCAGTTTTGGATATCCTCGACTGCTTCTTAGTTATCCGGGTTCTGGGTCTCTGCCGGCTGCTGATGAACGGGTCTCCTGGTTTTGATTAGTATGTATGGGTCTCTATGGGTGGTTTTGTTTTCAGTTTTCAGTTATGGGTTTCTTCGCCTTTTGAGGGAGGCTTTGTTGGTTTTTCTTGGAATGATGGCTCTTCTTCAGAGCATTGTACTGACTTCGATCACTCTGTAAATACTTTCTCTTCTACTTAATAGAATTAATTTTACAAAAAAAAAAAACCAAAAACAAAAAACAAAAAAACAAAAAACAAAAAAAAACAAAAAACAAAAAACAAAAACAAAAACATGCCCAAATAGACAACAATGAAGAGAAAACAAGAGAAGCAAGGAAAGGAGATCCCACAAAAGTTTCAAAAACTTGGACGCAAGTTATTAGAAATTCTGCTAATAGGGAAGGAGAAACAAACATTTGGGTTGACAACATGCAAGATAGAGAAAGCAAGGAAAGAAAAAATATAACAACTAACATAATTATTAAAGGGGTGAAAGACTATGAGAAAAATGGATGCACTCTTGACCTTGCAAGGGACTTCTTGAAAGACAAATTGCTATAGAAAGGAAAAATATGACAAGCATGGAGGGTGGGTAAGTTTAATGGTGAGAGAGCCAGCCCCATAAAAGTCATCATGCCTAGCGTGCCTGATAAATATATCATTATAAGCGAGAAACATCTCTTGAGGGGTTCTCGTTTTTTTTCTAGTTGAAAATTTAACTATAAAACAACAACACGAGGAAAGGAGGGAGGAAATGCCAAAGGTTATGGCAGCAAGAAATGAAGGCAAGAGATCATGGATTTATAAAGATAAAGTTGTGATAACGTGATTTGGACCTCCTTCCAAAACAGAGCAGCAAGATGGTAATAAAAAAGAGGCAACAAACTCTTCAACATGAAATCAGGAAGCAAGGTTTGTATGGAAAAGTAGGTACAAAGACTCAAATGTGAGTCTTGCATGCCAAAATAAATAACAATCAATTCATACCTAGGTTTCCTCAATATTAGTTTGTTAGAACTGCAGAGGTTACCCATGGAGACAATGACCCGGGTTAGGGCCTATTGCAGAAGATAGAGACATAATTTTCCTCATAGAAACACATTAGCATGAAGGGTGCAAGAGACCTTTGTTTAAATGATATTGGAAGATTACAGTGTGGAACAAGGCAATATGGAATGACAAAGGACATAGGGGTATCATGGTATTAGTGAGGGAAAAAGAAGGTCGTCTCATTTAGTTAGAAAAAGAAGACTCAAATAAGCAATTCATTTGGTTTAAAATATCAGAAAATGGAAATCACGCCAGAGTTGCAGCATCTTATTTTGTGCCGCAAGTTTAAAAAATATACAAAAGTAGAGGGCTTGACCACAAAGATCCCTTTGCAACCTTAAAAACAAATATTTCAACATATTCTCAGCTAGGTGAAGTCCTTATAGTGGATGATTTCAATGCTAGTACTGCAAGTGAGCAACCTAGCATTCTTTGTTGTAAAGAAAACTGCGACCCTATTTGGATTACAGAAAAGAGTAATCATCAGTGGGAAAGAATTTCAGAGGACAAGGGTTGCAATCTTTTTGGCGAACAATTGCTTACTCTATGTGGGGCCTTCGATTTAGTCATTTGTAATGGCTTGACTAGATGGGAAAAGTCCAATAATTTCACTTGCAATACTTACAATGGAGCAAGTGTAGTAGATTATGTAATTTGATCGCATGGTTTGTGTGAGAAAATGGAGGAAGTTTTGATTGGAGATCAACTTTGGGACTTAAAATCAGATCACAAGCCAATTTATTTAAGTTTCTCTTGGACTAGAAAGAAGCAATTAGAGTCAAAAACTTAGTGTGTTCAACAAAATCTCCCAAAGGGCATCATTCTTTTAAACCCAAAAAATTGTAATACCTTCAAAATGACACAAGAGAGGCAGGAGAAAATCCCAATTCATGACCTTCATAGTCACAAATTAACACATTTAATTCAACGCACACTTGCAAAGTGCAAAAGAGTAAAAATTAAGAAGTTTGAAACAAATTACTTTCCTGTTAATGCTTAGTTTAACGATGAATGCAAAAAGGCAATGAGAATGTGGAAAGAGTCGAACAAGGATAACATAAAGCTCAAAGCTTAAAAGTAGATATTAAGAGAGAGAAAGACTGATTTCATGAATTCAAGGAGGGAAGAATTAATCTTCCTTGGGAAAAAATAATCCCAAATTATTTTGGAAGGAGTTCCAACCGAGAAAGATGCAAACTGAAAATAGTATTACAACTTTTAAATGGTTTGACTATACAAGACAACTCTATGACAAGGATCCCAAGGTTGACCCTCCCCACTTCATCAACATTGATATTGAACTCTTCACGGTGCATGAGGTAGAGATGGATATCAAGAAGTTGGGTGTTGGAAAAACAAAATACTTCACTGAACTCCAAGAAGAGTACCTGAAGTGGGGCTCAAATATTCTTGCACCTCACATTAAAAAAAAAATTCAACAACATCATACAATAAGGGTTCCCCACATATTGGACAACTAGTGTGGCAATACATCTTTTGAAGGGTGGTGACGTCAATAATCCCTCCAATTATAGAACCATAATGATAATTTGGAAGCATGCTAGAAAATAGAATTAACATTTGGGAAGAAGAAAGAGATAAGCGTGCTAAAGGGAAAATAGGTTTTAGACCTAAACATTCTACAGTTGATCATTGTATGACTTTAAGGCACATCATTGAAAAAGTTTGGGAGAAAAAGGAAGAAGCCTTTTGTTGCTTTGTTGATTTCAGAAAATCAGTTAACATAGTTCCTAGGGATAAGCTTTGACACAGAATGGAGGAACATGGGGTTCCTAAACATTTGAGAGCAGCGGTGCATAGGTTGTATGAAGAGGTGAAAGTCAAAATTAGAACTTCAACAGACATTTCTGAAATTTTTAGAAGCGATATTCGGGTCAAGCAAGGTTGTTGATTATCTCCTATCCTTTTTGGTTTATATATCGACAAGCTTGAGATGTAGTTAAATTCGCAAGGGGGTGATTGTATCTGATTGGGCAAGTTTTTTATAAGGCTTATTTTCTACGCATATGGCCTTATTCTGATCGCTAAATCTGATTTTGGTTTGCAAGAGCACTTACTATCCCTCGAGCATTTTTGTAGAAGTTTGGGGATGCAAGTCAATATTAGCAAAAGGAAAGTAGTGGTTTTCTCTAAAAAAAGAAAACATAACCATCACAAGTTCTACTTTGAAGGCAACATTATGGAAGAAGTTGTGGATTACAAATACCTTAGAATTGACTTCAACAAAAATCTAAACTGGGATAGTTGTAGAAAGAAAAGAACTTTGGGGGGTTGGAAAGCATTTTATGCTTTTCAAAAATAGGTGTAGAGAGACAGAGTTATGGGACTCAAAAACGACTCAAACTCTTTTTGGGCTTCTAGTGATTTCAGTGATTCTCTATGGTTGTGACCTATGGGCTAACAGTGCATCCAAAATGCAGAGGAAACAAATTGAGAAAATTCAGTTTCGTTTGATTACAAACAAATTCAAAATTAAAAGTGCAGTTCCTTATGCTATCTTGTTAAGTGAAACAAGGGTTGCTCCTATTGAAGCAATTGTTATGGTGTGAGTGATAAGGTATTTAAAAAACATGAGCAAATGGAAGAGATCAGATGTAACAGCCCTGGTGAAAATTCCATGTAATAAAAGTTAAAAACAATAACCACAGATGAATGAGACACTTATTCAAAGTTGAATGTTGGGCAAGACATCCTAGGGGGCGTTCATTTGGTTGTTTATGGCAAAGGTAATGGATAAGGATTTGGAAAGACAAAATGACATTTGGCACAATTATTTATGAAAATAATGGAAATTAGGAGAAAAGGAAGGTGAAAGGTCACATGTTGCATGAGAGGAGGGAAATGAAGGAAAATAATGGAAAATGAAGAAAATAGAGGCATCATTCATAAAAAGGCTTATGAGGATCAATTGTTAACCTTTTATGAATTTATCATTGGAGTTATTTCATTATTCTGTCTCTTCCTCTCATACTATTGGACACTTAGAGTTTTCTTGGAGCACTTTGGCATTGGAGCAAGAAAGACAAAGAATGAAAGAGGAAGCAAAAATTAAGTAGGGAAAGACAGGATCAAGCATCGACAAGAGGCTTCATTGTAGGTATCAACTTGCATGTGTATTTTCCTTGCTAGATTTTGAAATTATGGGATTGCATGCGTTTATTTTCTACCATGGCATGGGTTTTCCAAGGTGTGACAATATTTTCAGCCTAACCTTGTCATTTCCTGATAGCTTTGACGAGATAGGTTCTCTCATTCGGTTTATGTGGGATGGTCGGATTGGATTTGAAGCTGAGTGGGGTGGATCTCTGAATTGACAAACACATGATGTAGTGGTCCCTAAACCAGACTAAGGATGCACAAAGCCACTAGCTTAGTAACCCTTGAATCAGACTGTGGGTTGCGATAAAGCTAGATTGTGTGCCTCAGTGGGCCTAGGAATCCTTGTCGGTGAATGGCGGGATATACGGTAAAGCTAAGTGTGGATTTTATCTCTATTGTGCCTAGTGATTCCAAGAAGGAATGCACAGTAAAGCCTGGAGAGTATGTCTCAGTGTAGGGTCTAGTGATCCCTAGATCGAACTGTGGATGCATGACAAAGCCTGAGAGACTAGGAGGCACTCAAATTCCTCACGGTGTAGGCGGAGAACTCCGGTGGCATCCACATGGATTGGTGTTTTTGATGTGTTCTATGAGTCCCACGTTCATGCTTGGAATATAGCACAAGGGTGATTCGCTGAAGAGAGACTTGGCTAAGCCAATCTATGGTCAGGTGGAACGTGGTAGTCCCATCACTAATTGGTTCATTGCATTGATTAATGAAAAATTCATTCCATTGATTTTCATGTGTAAATTTATTGGTGTATATATGGGTTTTAATGGCTGATATGTTTATTTTATTTATGTTCCTATTATGCTAGTTATATGCACATTTTATGGCAACAACTATGTATGGTTGTCCACGTGTTTTTACTTTTATATGAATAGATAATGTGTCTATGACCTAATAGATTAATATTCAACAAATGACATGAGGGAACAATGGTTTATAGTGATTCTCAGATAAGCATGGGATCCATACACTTAATTCGGTTGTTTACAACTATAGGTTACAAGTCGATGATATGTTTAACGAAATTCTTGTTATGGCTAGTAGGGGTATGTTTAAAGTTTTGTTGAGCTTATTGCTTTTGCATCATTGTTTCCCTGTACTTTTCTTGATTTCAAGCTTTCATTTCATTCTCGGTAGTGGCCTGGGTTCTAGGCCTCAAAAAATGGCTTAAATCCCGAGGTCGATGGCACAAAACTAACAAGTTTGGTCCACAATCGCTGGCATGCAGGCCTATGAGAGCGACTTTAGGTCTCTGGTCGCTCCCTTGCCCATAACATGAGAGCGACTATGGCCTAAGAGGTCCAGAACAACAATGGGACCCAGGGACAGGTTGTCTGAGTGGCTGACTTGTCTCCTAAGGGTTCTGTTGATGATGTTGGATGACTGTGTGTGATGTTCCATCGATTCCACTTCCTTAAGGTCACATAGGAGGTCGAATATGATCATAGTAGCCTCTCGTCTCATGTTTACCCCGGTTGGCATGGTTACTTGGGTGGATGTGGGAGGAGGGTGTTACATAATGGTATTAGAGTGGGTTTCACTCTCTTTGGGTCATATCCGATACCACATAGTGGTATCATAGCATGGTTCAACTCTTAGATTAGATGGGTTGAATGTGTTAGTCATGCATGCATACCAGTTGCATGTGCCTCTTACACTATATACTTGTTGCAATTGCTTGATGTTGGATTAGGGTTGTAGTATGGTTATCATGGAGAATTTGATGTTGATTTCGTGAAGAGTATTTGACATGAGTATGTGACTGACTGTATATGGTTATTTGTTGCTTACATGTTGATTTTATGTCACCTGCTTACATCCTTGTATGTTAGGTTAAATTTTGAATATTTTGATTACATGTATCAGTCTTGTAGGTTGATTGCAAGAACTAATTAATTACGTTCGACTACATGCGTTTATTTGTATTTGTAGTTGGCTAGGAATTGCTTATGCATATTATCAGTTACATGTAGCAATGTGTATAATAGAGTAATGGTTGTTGTCACGCATGAGGTCATAGCATGCATTGATGACTCGACCCTAGTTAGAGTGATGTTTATGAGTTGATACATTTACTTGCGTATGTCAATATGCTATTATGATTATGTTATACATGTATCACGCTGATTTGGTGATATTACAGACAAGGTATATTGTGATTTCGTTTATCTGGCATATTATGCATTACAGGAAGAGAAAGATCAAATGTATAGCAAGGTGGTAGACTACATAGAATCTCCCTATGCATCATTTGAACAACGTGGTGTGGGGCATACGTCTAACTTGGCCGATACATCGAGAAACTTGAAGGAAGAGATAAGGAGTTGTAAGGCAAATAATGATTAGATCATACAGGCACATGAGAAGCAAGTAGAGGTCAATGATATACTTCTTCAGAGTTTTTTACAACTGCAATGACAAGGGCCGCTTCAGATCAACCATGCACATGACGATGGGACTAATGGAGCATATGGCAGTAGATCTCCTGGTAGACACAGGTCAGATAGATCTGATACAGTGAGAGATGGAAGGTTGTTGGACACTCCGGAAAGGAGGGGTGATGAGTACAAGTATTATTCTAGTTCTGGTTCTGATAGACATCATGATCGTCATCACTATCATCCTTATAGGAGGAATAATAGGGGATACTTGCTATATGAATTCAAGAAAGCAAAACCACCTACTTTTGATGGAGATGTGAAGAAGATGGAATATGCATAGGCTTGGATACTTGGAATGAACAGGTTCTTTGAGTTGCATGAGTGCACAGATAACATGAAGGCTAGAATAACTATCTTTAGCTTGAAAGGTAAAGCATACATCTTGTGGGAAGATGTTAAGCGGGTTAGAGAAATCGGGATAGATGACTTGAGTTGGCGGGAATATAAGAAGCTTTTCAGGAAGAAATACTTGTCAGAAAGGTAATACGACAATAAGGCTAAAGAATTCTATGAGTTAAATATGGGATCAATGACAGACGAAGAGTACACGGCCAAGTTTCTGGAGCTATTGAGGTATGTACCGTATCTTATTGATGAGAACGATAAAGTTCAGAGATTTATTAGTGGTTTGTCATTAGCAGTTAGAAATCAGATTGAGTATGATGAGCCTCGATCACTTGAGGAAGTTATTGGGAAACTGAAGCATTGTTTATGAGCAATCAAAGCGTAAGAATGAATCTCAGCATGGATGGAAGGAAAGGACAAAGGTAGAGGTAAATGGAAACCTAAGAGGACAAGGCCTCAACATGCAGATGGGAAAGAAAATGTGGCTTCGCAAAATAAATTTAATGCAGCTAGACAAGGACATGGGTCACAACAACAACAACATAGAGGTGAGGGCACTGGTTGGTTGGAGTGTTGGACATGTGGTGAGGAACACCTTAGGAGATATTGTCCGCAACATCAAGGTGGAAGGCCTAAGATATACAGTGCACAGGAGGCGCAAACTATTGGGGATGTTGGTCAAAGTATTCCACGTATCTATGTGGCAGTGGACAATAAGCAGGAAGAACACCAGACATCTATCATTGAGATGGACGGTAAGCTTTGTGATCAAGTTATTTCTATTTTGATTGACCCTTGGATCTAATTATAGCTATGTTAGTCCTGACTTGGTGGATAAGTGTGGTTTGAGTAAGGAATTGCATGCAGAGTCTTGGTTAGTGCAGTTGGATACATGTACAAAGAAGTGAGTTCATCATTGGGTAAGAGCTTGCATATTTGATTTAAATGCTATAATTACAACAACACATTTGAATGTGTTACCATTAGGATCATACAATATGTTGTCGGGCATGGATTCATTGTATCTACATATAACCAAGGTTGACTGCTATGACAAAGCTATTGAGTGTGTTAATGACAATGAAGAACCAAGAGTATTGCAAGGTAAGAAGAAAGCCACATCAGTTAGGATGGTGATAATTATGCAAGCAAAGCATAGCCACAAGAAAGGACGTATGTTATTTATAGTACACATTTCTACTGATAATGGCAAGGAGGTTGATGATGCAGACGTGTTGAGCAGTTACCCAGTTTTGTAGCAATTCAAAGATGTATTTCCTGAGGACATTACAAAGTTGCCACTTCATAGGGAGGTAGACTTTTCTATTCAGTTAGTGCGAGGGGCAACTCAAACATCAAAAGCACATTACAAGATGAGAACACCTGAGTTGGTGGAGTTAAAGTTGCAGTTGAAGGAAATGTTGGACAAGGAATACATTAGGTGAAGTGTATCACCTTAGGGCTCACTGGTCTTGTTTGTGAGGAAGAAAGATGGTACTCTCAGATTATGCATTCATTACAAGTAGTTGAACAAAGTGACTATCAAGAAAATGTACTCTTTGTCGAGGATTAATGACTTGTTCAACCAACTGAAGGGAGCAGTAGTGTTCTCGAAGATTGACGTGAGATTCAGATACCATTAGGTACGCATCAAAGAGGAGGACATTTACACGACTACGTTCAGGATCATGTATGGGTATTATGAGTCTGTTGTTGTTCCATGTGTTTGATGAATAGTGTGTTGCGTCCATATTTGGATAAGTTTTTTGTTGTGTTCATTGATGATATACTGGTATATTCTAAAATGAGGAAGAGCATGACAAGCATTTAATAACAATGTTGAGGTTGTTGAGGGAGCATCGGTTGTATGCTAAGATCGACAAGTGTAGTTTCTTTTAGGCTGAGGTGCACAACTTGGGACATGTTGTCTCCAAGGAAGGAATTGCAGTAGATCCAGAGAAGATAAGCGCCATCATGGAATGGGTAGCTCCGAAGAGTGTGGATGATGTGAGATCTTTCATGGGTCTGGCAGGCTATTATAGAAGGTTCATCAGGAACTTCTCACAGGTCGCTTATCCCATTACATCATTGCAAAGGAAAGGTAAGAAGTTCAAATGGACAAAGGAGTGTGAAACTAGCTTTGAGCAGCTTAAGTAGTTGTTGACACATGCACCAATACTACAGATTGCAGATCCGGACAAAGAGTTTGTGTATGCAAAAATGCTTACAAGAGAGGGCTTGGTGCAGTCCTTATGCATGGAGAAGTGGTATGTTATGAGTCCTAGAAACTAAATGAGCACGAGCATAACTACTTGACACATTATCTTGAGTTAGCGGCGATTATACCTGCACTGAAGATGTGGGGCACTATCTTCTTAGAAGACGGTTTGTGCTTATGAGTGATCACATTGGGTTGAGGTATTTGTTTGACCAGTCGAATCTGAACGGAAGAAAAGCCATATGGTTGGCTACGATCAACGAGTTTGATTTCGAGCTCAGGTACATCGAAGGTAAAGAGAACAAGGTGGCAGACACTCTCAGTAGATGGGTATAGGTACATCACTTGGCAGCTATGAGCTCCTATGGGATGGACTTATAGGATAGGATCTTGCAGGCAAGACAACATGATGTCAGGTATATGGAGATTGTGCATAAGCTACAACAGGGTGATAGTACATGTACAATTATAGGTCATGGTATATGTATAGGTATAGGTACATGTACATCTATAGGTGCAAGTACATGTACATGTAGTGGTACAGGTACGGGTGCAAGTGCACAAGGCATGGATCATTGTCTTACAACAGATGGATTGGTTAGGTTTCGAGACATGATATATGTACCAGATAACAATGAGCTCAAGAAGGTGATCTTGAGGGAATTTCATGCGAAACCATATTCAGGTCACCTAGGTTATCAGAAGACACTAACAATGGTGAAGAGGTATTACTATTGGCTGAATTTGAAGAGGGATGTAGTAGAGTTTGTGGCTAGATGCTTTGATTGTCAGCGAGTGAAGGCAGAGTGTAAACATCCAGGTGGTCTGCTACAACCGATTGCGATTCCAAAATGGAAATGGGAGGTCATTTCCATGGACTTCATCATAGGGTTGCCAAAGACAGTGAAGCAACATGATTCCATCATGGTCATTGTGGACAGGTTGACAAAGGTTGCACACTTCATTTTGGTGAAGTCTACGTACTCAACTAGTGATGTGGCACAGGTGTTCATCAGAGATGTGGTTAGACTACATGGTGTTCCGAAGAAGATTGTGTCAAACAGGGATGCGAAGTTCACTTCCAAGTTTTGGAAGGAGTTATTTGCAAGTTTGGGCACAAAGTTGGCCTTCAACACAAATTATCATCTGTAGACAGATGGACATACAGAGAGGGTCAACGGGATATTGGAGGACACGTTGAGGATGTATGTGATGCATCGGCAATAGAAATGGGAAAAGTATCTCCCTTTGGCAAAGTTCACATGCAACAACGATTATCAGGAGTCATTGAGGATGAGTCATTTTGAGGCATTGTATGGACGGAGTTGTAACACTCCCATCAGTTGGAGTGATCCATTAGCATAGTATTGATTGGACCAAATATATTGGTAGACATGGAACAAGAGATGCAGGTGATCAAGAAGAATATAAAGGCAACACTGGATAGGCATAAGAGTTATGCAGAAAAGAACAGGTTGTTCAAGGAGTTACAAGTTGAGGAATAGGTGTACTTGCACATCAAATCAAAGAAGAGCTCCTTGCGGATTGGATCATGTGTCAAATTGGCACCACGGTTTTGTGGTCCCTTCACTATCATCGAGAGGATTGGGCTAGTAGCATATCGACTTGCACTACCTCCGAAAATGAAAGTCCACGATGTTTTCCATGTATCTTTGCTTAAGAAGTATGTTAAGGATGTTGATCATGTAATTGATTGGTCTGTATTGCAGGTGGAACCAGATGGAGAATTCCAGCTAGAGCTTCAGTGTATATTGCAGAAAAATGTGCTCATGCTTCGAAACCGAGAAATTGAGCTAGTTAAAGTGCAATGGAAGCACTTTGGGCCTGATGAAGCTACATGGGAGATGGATATTTTAGATAGATGCGGGCCATGTATCCTTCCTTGTTTGTCGGTTGAGGAAAAGCAACATGACATGGTGGTTTGGTATTTGCTTATGGTGGTTTGGTATATGCTTTATGGTGGTTTGATATATGCTTTATGATGGTTTGATGTCTTCTATATGATGTTTTGATATGTGCTTATATACGATGATTAGTATATGTTTGATATATGTTTTGGTATATGATTTGGCATATGTTTTGGTATCTATATTTATGGTGATGTTGCTATATGTACCCATGTGTATGGATGTAAATACTGTAACGAGCTATGTTATAAAGCTCCACTATGCGGTATGGGTGTCATGTCATTATGGTTATGTTATCATGTTATTATGCTATCATGTGGTTATGCTATCATGATGTTATGATGTCATGTGGATTGACACTCAACAAAATGATCATTGTAAATACTGTAATGAGTTGTGATATAAAGCTCCACTATGTGGTATGTTGTCATGTTGTCATGATGTTCTTTTCTTTAGTAGGTATTTCATTGTAAACACCGCATTGAACTATGTTATAAAGTTCCATAAGCAGTATGTCATCTTTCAGCAGGTTGTTGAGGTATATGAGTGATTAAACACCGAGGACAATTTTCTGGTCAATTTAACGTCTTAAATTGCTCTACATAAATTATCAATCCGGGTATCATAAACTGATGAAGTGTGGTGCACCATATGTGCTTAGTTAACCTTTTTCTTACTTCATTGTTTTATAGTTTTTGTTTTGTTTCGGGGTTTTGTTCTTGTTGATCTCCTAAAGTATCTAACGCAAATGGAAATCCTATTCTAAGGTCTTAAGAATACTTTTAAAGGTCAAGTATGGATGTAGATTTCAAGACAAGGTCTATGTCCCTAATGGTAACTTCCAAAACCTAGCACTTCAAAAGATCTTAAAACATGTTATTGATGGAATTAGTACTTAAACAAAAGTGTAAGTATGCAGCTACTTCAATCAAGCAAAAGATGAAATACTAATCATGAAATCACTATCTCTGCTGCTTGTCTAAATACGGGAATAAAAGTTAAGCTATTGCACTCAAACAAATCAAAAACTGCAAACCAATAAAAAGTAAAATCAAATCACATCATTCATAGTCTGATTCCTCGCCAGGTAGTCTAAGCTATGGCTTTCGGACATAATCATCAATAACATGAGAAATCTGATATCTAATTGCAGAAAAGTAAAACTAAAATCAAATCACATCAATTCATAGTCTAATCTCTTGCCAAGTAGTCTAAGCTATGGCTTTCGGAGGTAATCATCAATAACTTGAGCAATCTGATATCTAATTGCAGAAAAGTAAAACTAAAATCAAATCACATCAATTCATAGTCTGATCCCTCGCTGGGTAGTCTAAGCTATGGCTTTCAGAGGTAATCATCAATAACTTGAGCAATCTGATATCTAATTGCAGAAAAGTAAAACTAAAATCAAATCACATCAATTCATAGTATGATCCCTCGCCAGGTAGTCTAAGCTATGGCTTTCGGAGGTAATCATCAATAACTTGAGAAATTTGATATCTAAACTAACTAACATAGCAAATGAATAAGACTGAAATCAAAGCATAACTAAAATTGAAAAGCTAAAAAAACAAAGTCAGCAGAGAGGTAAATCTCATGTCACTATTTGATGCAAAAACATGTAAAGAAAAACTAATCTACAATCAACCGGTTGAACACACTTGCATGAATTAAAATTGCATGAATGAAAAATCTAATCTATCAAACTTGAAAGCAATCAAATGACATAATGAAATCAAAGCAAAATTACAAAATGAAATCTACTCTACCTTACATTCTAATATGCTCCATGACATCTACTTCACATCTCCTTCCATGTTGAGAACATCAAAGCTTTATTCAAATTCTTCAAAATTACAAAGTACAACAAAGCTCTCCAAAGCTTTCCAAAGCCATCTCACAAGCTAACAAGCTTAAGAACTAACAAACTAAGACTTAAGAACTTACAAATGAAGGAGAAAGATCTCCTATTTATACAAAAAGATGAGAAGCCATCTCATTAATGAGAGTCCATGAATCTCTCCTTCTACCTCTAGAGCCCTAATCAAAATAGGAACTGATAAGACACATGTCTTCTTAAAGTTACAATATAATTAGAAGATGTGACACATATCCTCATGATCCCATGATTCTTTCCACTCAAATTCGAATTTGGCCTTAGAGTACCACATAAGGGTCTTCTAGAAGCCTCCTTTCAACCTACACATGTCAACAATCTCAACCCATTTGTTAGGTATAAGCATGTGCACATTATTTTCTAATTTTTAACCACAAATTCACTTAAAAAGCTTAGAATTAATAAAGTTCAGAAAAACATAAATGTGGCCCAATGATAATGAAAGTGGGATGAATGTGGTGACATAGTAGTGAAATGGAGGTGATATAATGGACATAATAGTGAAAGTGTAATGGAAATGAATGACATTTTCAAGACTCAACAACGATGTCAGGGTTCTATAACAACCCTAGTGAAAATTCCATGTAATAAAAGTTAAAAACAATAACCACAGATGAATGAGACACTTATTCCAAGCTAAATGCTGGGCAAGACATCCTAGGGGGTGTTCATTTGGTTTTTTATGGCTAAGGAAAATGGCAAAGGTAGTGGCTAAGGCTTTGGAAAGGAAAAATGACATTTTGGCACAATTATTTATGAAAATAATGGAAATTAAGAGAAAAGTAAGGTGAAAGGTCACAGGTTGCGTGTGAGGAGGAAAATGAAGGAAAATAATGGAAAATGAAGAAAATAGAGGCCTCATTCATATAAAGCCTTATGAGGATCAATTGGTAACCTTTTGTCTGTTTAGCTTTGGAGTTATTTCATTATTTTCTGTCTCTCTCATACTCTCAGACATAGAGTTTTCTTGGAGCACTTTGGCATTGGAGCAAAAAAGACAAAGAAGGCAAAAGGATGCAAAAATCAAACAGGGAAAGACAAGACCAAGCAACTACAACAGACTTCATTGCAGGTATCGACTTGCATGTGCATTTTCCTTGCTAGATTTGGCATGCATGGGATTGCATGTGTTTCTTTTTTACCATGGCATGGGTTTTGCCAGGTGTAACAGTATTTTCAACCTAGCCTTGCCACTTCCTGATATCTTTGATGAGATGTGTTCTCTCATTTGGTTTATGTGGGATGGCCAGATAGGATTCGAAACTGAGTGGGGTGGTGATCCGGATTTAAACAGGAACGCAACAAATTACAGATACAACCATAAATACAAAGATGCAGTAGAAATAATACTTCATTTCATTAATATCAAATACTGAAATATGCTTACAAACAGAATAGAAATAAGACTAGTTCGAGCGATGATAGCTTATCTCTGAGAAGAGATGTGGCGGCTGCATGCCTCTGAACTGTGTTACAATGAGGCTCGGAGGCCTATTTATTGTTGAGAAACAATGGAAAACCCTAAACATCCAAAAAGCTAACCCTAGGAGATGAAGCACCAAAATATGGGTCCCATTTGGGTAAATTGGTACATCAACTTCTCGGGGTCGTAACTTTGGCATATAATCTCCGTTTGACACTCACAATACCTCGTTAGAAAGATCTATTCGAGGAATACAACTTTTGAGTGACCAACATTGGTCGTTTAGGGCCTCAAAATGACTCTGAAAGTTCAAGACCCGAAAAAACTGCCAAAAATAGTAAATTGTGCTACAAATAAGGAAACTGAAAAACTGAAAGAAACAATGGTGGGGGTCCAAGTGGAATAGGTGGGTGGCCATCGATATCCACGTGGATCATTCCCCCCCCCCCCCCCCATAGGAAGCAATGGTTCCCATTGCATTGAGTTCCTCCATGAGATGAGGAAACTTCTGTTGAACTTGGTCCCTGGTGAAGGAGTTGGCCTGCATTGACAACTTGATATAGTTGGAGCCTTTGTTGTCGGGTGTTCTTGATCTACGTGTCCATGATCCGATCAGTTGTGGCTTGACCCATGCAGTCTGGATTTAACTCTGTAGGTGTGAGTTGTTCTGCAATGTATGATGTGTTTAGCAATGGTGGGAAGTATGGTCGACGGCGATCCACATTGAACACTGGGTGCAGGCCAGGGAATGGGGGAATGTTGAGCTCAAATGCATTGTCTCCCACAACGTTAGTAATGGTGTAAGGACCATATCAAAGTGGTCTGAGTTTCTGATAGGCTCTGGTAAGGCATTCCTTTTGCAAATGCAACCATACTTTTTCACCAACTTGAAACTTGTGTGGCACCCAATGTTGATCATGTCGCTGTTTGTACTTGGCATTTGATTTCTCGAGAATGTCATGGACCTGCTAGCAGATATGTTAGATGTGCTTAATGAAGTTATTTGCCTTATCGTCTTTCAACTGGACATGAGCCGAATCCTCCTGAGTAACTGCAAATGGTATGGCCACATCAATGGGACATAGTGGCTGCAATCCCAAGCCCACCTGAAAAGCACTGTGGCCAGAAGAGCTGTGAAGAGCCTGGTTATAGCTGTGATGGACATAGGGGAGGCTCTCATCCCATGTGCGTGGATGCTTTGAGTTGTACATGCGCATAATGTGTACGATCATCCTATTGACGACCTCTGTCCGGCCATCAGTTTGGGGATGTAAAGTTGTGGACTTAGTGAGCTTCGTGTCTAGCATCGACCCGAGACTGGACCAAAATGTACTGAGGAACCTATTGTCTCGATCTGAGATGATAGACTGTGGGATCCCAAAGTGCACCCACACTTGTTCAAAGAAGAGTTTAGCAGTGGCTTCTATTATGATATTCTTCTTGTAGGTCACCATAATGGCCATCTTCAAGAATCTGTCGACGACCACAAAAACACAATCGTTGCCATGCTTAGTAGAAGGAAGGCCCGACATGTAATCTATGGAGATGGATTCCCAAGGTCGACTAGGGGTAGGCAACGAAGTATAAAGGCCTTGATTCTTGATGGTTGATTTGGCAATGGCGCAGGCAGTGCAAGATCTAATGTACTTCCTAACATCTTGTCAAAGATTCGGCCAATAGAAATACTTCTGCAGTATTGCCATTGTTTTCTTGACCCCGAAATGCCCAATGGCCCAACTGTAGTCCGCTTCCCAAATCATCTTGGCTCGCTCTCTTGAAGGAACACAAAGGCGTCCTAGGTGGCATAATAGGGCATCCTGGAGGTGAAAATCTGGAACTTCCTGACCCTCCAAAAGCATCTAGTATGTGTGGCTAAATTTTGGGTCGCTTTTGTAGAGAAGTGGCCAATCAGAAGTCTCATGCCCACAAGAGTTGAGCACGGTGGTTAACGCCATGATCAGTGGTCGACTGAGGCAGTCTGCAACATTATTAGTGCTACCCTTCTTATACTTGATATTCAAATGGAACTGCTGCAGGTATGTGGATCACTTCTAATGGCGATTATTTTGCAACTTCCCTTGCGTATGTATGAACTGCAGGGGTCGGTGGTCTCTGTGGATGACCGTTTCCTTCCCTAAAATGTAATGCTTCCATTGTCGGTAGGCCTGCACAATGGAATACATTTCTTTGTCATAAGTGGGATACTTCCAGACTGTATCTGAAAGTGTCTCACTATGCTATGCCACTGGATGCCCATGTTGAGTAAGGATTGCCCCAATAGCATAGTCAGAGGCATCTGTCTCGATCTCAAATGGCTGTTGCAAGTCTGGTAAAGTGAGCACTGGTGCAGAGCAAAGGCGATGTTTCAACACTGCAAATGCCTTCTGTTGAGATTTAGACCAAAAGAATTTTGCTTTCGCTCCCCCTTGGTGACTTGACTCAAGGGCCAAGTGACATGAGAGAACCCCAACACGAACCTGCGGTAGAAATTGGCAAGACCCAAAAAGCTACGGAGCTCTGTCAGAGTGGTTGGGGTTGGCCAATCCTGAATGACTTGGATCTTGGCTGGATCCACATGTGCTCCTCGTTCATTAATAATGTATCCCAGATACTGAACTTGGGTCATGCCAAAAGTGCATTCCTCCAAATTGGCACACAACATGTGTTGTCGAAGTGTTTGGAGAACCTTTCGGATGTGATGGAGGTGCTCTTCCCAACTCTGGCTGAAGATCAGGATGTCATCCAAGTATACCACTACAAATGAGTTGGTGAATGGCCACAAGATGTCATCCATCAGCCTCATGAAGGTTGCAGGAGCATTCGTCAACCCAAAAGGCATAACCAACCATTCGAAAAGGCCCTCCTTGGCTTTGAAGGCAGTCTTCCACACATCAGAGGGTTTGATTGGTACCTAGTGATATCTTGATTTCAAGTCGATCTTGCTGAAATATTTTTCCCCCTTCAGTTGGTCCAGAAGGTCATCAATCTGTGGGATCGAGTACCTATTCCGAACAATGACCTTGTTCAATGCCCGATAGACAATACAGAGTCTCCAAGTCTCGTCCTTCTTTTGTACCAACACAATTGGGTTCCCACAGGGCGATGAAATCGGACGTATGTGACCTTTCTATAGCAGCTCCTGATTCTACGTCTTGATTTCGCTGTTCTCTAGAATGGAGTGCCCATAAATTGGTCCATTGGGTAGCGACGCACTTGGGGTCAGATCGATGGAGTGCTTGACTTGACAGTGCAGAGGCACCCCTGCGAGGGAGGTGAAGATGTCCTCGTACTCCTCCACGACCTTGTCCATCTATTGTTGTCGTGCGGAGGGGCCCTGTCTAGAGGTTGTGGCCACCATCTTCTTCTTTCCCTGAGGGCATATCATCAGGAAAACAAATTTCCCAGTTTTGGAAATGAGCTTACTGCATTGTTTTGTAGTAACCAAAGAGATGGTGGTAGACGATGCTACCTTTGGTATCCTGTACAACTTATTTCCCAAAGTAACAATAACAACACGAGGCCTTGACTCATACACAACATGTCGCTTCCATAAGTATGGTTGACCTAATAATACATCACAAACATCAGGGGGAGAAACGTCACATAATACCTCATCCGTGAAGGGCTTGATGTTGTATGGAAGCAACACTGCTGGCTCACACGAAGATCCCGTCCTTGGTGCAGCCACTCAGTGGTGTACGGTTGTGGATGTGCTATGGTTGGTAAGCCTAGCCGCTTCACGACCTCTGTCGAAATGAGGTTCTTTTGGCTCCCACTGTTGACAATGAACTGTAGCGATGAACCTTTACCCACATATGGGAGTGGAAGATGCGCTCCTCCTCCTCTGAATCTTCGAGTTCCTCCTTTTGGATCTTCATGGTGGCAATGGTGGTGTTGGGCTCCGCATCGATAATCTGCTTCCCTTTGCCATTCTCCTTGTTGGGTTCTAACTGAGAGTCGGAACATGCATCTGATTCCGAAGCCTTTAGCTCGGCCACCAATGATTGCTTGGCTCGACACACTTGTGTTGTGAGTGGAGTTCTTACGGAACTCACACCACTTTCCCGTGTCCTTCTTCAACTTTGCGGCGTTGTTCTTTGCTTGCGGCTTTGGCGGGTTGTCCTGGGCCGCCCCGCCTTAGCTTTGTCCTTTGTTCTGTGGTTTGGGGGCACCTTTCCCCTGCTTCTGATTCGTAGATCCAAAGTCTCGCTTCTTCTGTTTAAACTTTTTCTCGATTTTGAGGAGATGTCTAAGAATTCCATCTCATCCTAGAAGTACCTGTGCAGGCAGCCGCGATACTTGAGAACCAAATGATTCTCAGAATCCTTGATCCCAAACTTCGTGCGAAGGGTATGAAAAACATTGGTAAAATCCGTCACATCTTGGTCCCTTCCCTATTGCAACGTTGTCCTCTTTAATTATTTATCCTCATAGCTCATGACAGGGCAGTAATGCTCCTTGATTGCGTCCCAGAACGAGTTCCAGGTGGGTGGTGCGGCTCAAAACAGTGAGTTCATACTTTCATCCTTCTGGTAACAGTAGGTTTCCCACCAGTCCTTAATGTGGGGGGCTGCTTTGAGAAGTGCAAAAGTGGTCTTTTCCTGGCTGGAAAAATCATGAATGGAAAAATATCCTTCTAGAAGATTTAACCATTTATCTACAATGTCTGCATCAATCTGAACCTCAAATATGGGAATGTCAAAGTTAACTTGTACCTTAAAGGGTGTGGTGCTTCAAGAGTAGCTGCCGGAAGTAGATGTGTCGCCCTTAGGTAGCCGCTGAAGGATCTGGGCAAAGTTGTCCATCGTCGCGTTCCTTTGTCGCTTGAGGGCTTCTTTGAGCAAGATTTTGATAGGATCTCTTGCCCCCTCGTCTTTCTTTTCATCTGCCATAGGAGGCCGTCGAGATTTGCGAGGCTGGTCTTGCAAAGGTTCGATTAGTTCAAGCCTAAACTCCTTATATCCTGACCTCATTGGGGACATGCAAAGAAAAACAGAGAAAGAGAAGACCGCTATGATACCACTGATCTGAACAAGAACGCAACAAATTACAGATATAACCATAAATACAAAGGTGTAGTAGAAATAACACTTCATTTCATTAATATCAAATACTGAAATATGCTTACAAACATAATGGAAATAAGACTAGCTCAGGCGATGGTATCTTATCTTTGAGAAGAGATGTGGCGCTACATGCCTCTGAATTGTGCTACAATGAGGCTCTAAGGTCTATTTATTGTTGAGAAACAATGGAAAACCCTAAACATCCAAAAACCTAACCCTAGGAGATGAAGCGCCAAACTATGGGTCCCATTTGGGTAAATTGGTACATCAACTTCTTGGGGTCGTAACTTTGGCATACGATCTCTGTTTGATGCGCACAATACCTCGTTAGAAATATCTATCCGAGGACTACAACTTTTGAGTGACCAACAATAGTTCATAACCCATGTTGGTCCCAATTTTCCCAAAAAATGTCGTTTAGGGTCTCAAAACGGTTCTAGAAGTTCACGACTCGAAAAAACTGCCAAAAATAGTAAATTGTGCTACAAATAAGGAAACTGAAAAATTGAAAGAAATAATGGTGGGGGTCCAAGTGGAATAGGTGGGTGGCCCCCAATATCCACCTGGATGAGGTGGATCTCCGAATTGACAAACACATGGTGTAATGGTCCCTGAACCGGACTGAGGATGCATGAAGCCACTGGTCTAGTAACCGTTGAATCAGACTGTGGGTTGTGGTAAAGCCAGATTGTGTGCCTTGATGGGCCTAGGAATCCTTACTGCTGAATGACGAGATATATTGTAAATCCAAGAGGTGGATTTTATCTCCGTTGGGTCTAGTGATTCTTGGATGGAATGCACTGTAAAGCGTGGACAGTATGTCTCTGTGTAGGGCTTAGTGATCCCTGGTCAAACTGCGGATGCACGGTAAAGCGTGAGAGACTAGGAGGCACTCAAATTCCTCATGGTGTAGGCGAAGAACTCTGGTGGCATCCACATTGATTGGTGTTTTTGATGTGTTCTATGAGTCCCACATTCATGCCTGGAATATGGCACGAGGATGATTGATAGAAGAGATAGTTGGCTTAGCCAATATATAGTCAAGTGGAGCGTGATAGTCCCATCGCCGGTTGGTTCATTGCATCAATTAATGAGAAATTCATTCCATTGATTTTCATGTGTAAATTTATTCGTGTATATATGGATTTTGATGGCTGACACGTTTATTGTATTTTTGTTCCTATTACGCTGGATATATGCACATTTTATGACAACAACTATGGATGACTCTTAGCATGTTTCTACTTGTATATGAATGGATAATGTGTTTATGACCTAATAGATGAATACACAACAAATGACATGAGGGAACAATGGTTTATAACAATTCTCAGGTAAGTATGAGATCCCTACACTTAATTATGTTGTTTACACTTGTAGGTTACATGTCGATGATATGTTTGACAAAATATCTATCATGGCATGTAGGGGTTTGGTTAAGGTCTTGTTTAGCTTATTGGTTTTGCATCATTGTTTTCCTGTACTTTTACTGTTTTCAAGCTTTCATTCCATTCTGAGTAGTGGCTTGGGCTCTAGGCCTGAAAAAGTGGCTTAAATCCTGGAGTCGCTGGCACAAAACTGACAAGTTTGGTCCACACTCGCTAACATGCGGGCCTATGAGAGCGACTTTAGGTCTTTGGTTTCTCCCTTACCCATAACATGAGAGCGACTATGGCCTCAGAGGTCTAGAACAACAGTAGGACCGAGGGATAGGCTGTTTGAGTCACTGACTTGTCTCTTGAGGGTTCTGTTGATGATGTTGGATGATTGTGTGTGATGTTTCGCCGATTCCACTTCCTTAAGGTCACATAAGAGTTCAAATATGATTATAATAACCTCTCGTCTCATGTTTACCTCGGTTGGTATGGTTACTTGGGTGGATATGGGAGGAGGGTGTTGCAGCAGATGACCTAAGGTTGGCTTCAATGACATATTTGTGCAAAAGAAAGAAGACTTGGATACAACAAAATAACAAATGGTTTAGTAAATGGGGTATTTGCTTGAACACGTGTCCCATAAACAGTAAAGGGATAAAGTTTTTTTATGGATAAGTTCCATGAGCGTACTTGGGATAAGGAGCTAGGGTGAAAAATATATATACTATATTGAAGTATTCAATCCCTCATAATCATTAACAAAAAGCGCACATAAAGACAAATATTTCTTGGAGAGCGAAAATTCTTATTGCTCAGTTAAAGACTAATTCTCATCAGCTCTGTTGTGAAACACGACATTGGAAAAAGGCAAAAGAAGTGTGGGATGAAAGAGTATGTATTATTTGTTTTTCTGGAAAAGTGGAAACAAAAAAACATTTCATTTTAAAATGTGAGGCCTTCAAAAACAACAAAATTTTTTATAGAGATACTTTAGTCACTAACTCTTGAGATAATCTATTTGGCAAGAAATTTATTCGACGCTAAAAATATTTATTATAAAAATTCACATAAAAAAATCGAATACATCAACCAAATAAAAAACAATCTATTCCAATAGCTATCTTTAGCTCATCACGCGTATCACCATTGTGCTTTTCAATGGAGGCTCGTTGCCCATAGGTTCTGGAGTCGAAGTATTCATTAACGTTTTTTCAAAGCCGGTGGACATCTACGCCGGAAATATGTTCTGCTAGATTTTCGATACTTTCAGTCGGTTCATACACGTTTTCCATAGCATTGCAGAGCTGACTAACAGTGGAATTCAACTGCTCAATCTTGGAATTGGAATTGGAATTGGAATGGTGTATGAGAAGCGTTCCTCTTCCCGTCCCAACAACACTCACAGCAATCGATTATGGCAGAGCAGCAACACCGGCATACCATTTACTTCATCAGAATACCAAAACTGTTTCGTTTTTCACAAAAAATATGGGCACCTCTAACCCCACGGCTAACGCCGATACTATTACACCTGAGGTACCGAATGGAAATAGGGATTTAAGAATGTTGTGTGAAAATGGCCGATTAAAAGAGGCCCTCCGAATTCTGCGTTTAAGGAATTTCACAGACTCCGATGACTATGTTTCTCTTTTGCAGGGATGCCTTAAGCTCAAAGCATTGATTGAAGGCAAACTAATCCATTCTCACATCATTGAAACCGGATTCAAACCGGATATCTTCTTGGGTACGAAGTTTGTGATTATGTATGGCAAGTGCGGCAGTGTTTTGGATGCTCGCCGCTATTTGGACAACATGCCAGAGCAGAATGTAGTCTCATGGAGTTCTATGATTTCAGCTTATGCTAAGCATGGACGCTGTGAAGAGGCTTTGAATATGTTTAGCCAAATGCAGAACTATACCTCATTCCAGCCGAACCAGTTCACTTTTGCTGGTGTTCTCGCAGCCTGTGCTGATTTGAAAGCCTTGGATCATGGCAGGGAGATTCACGGGGACATAATTCGGACTGGGTTACAATCTAATGCTTGTGTGGGAACTGCCCTCGTAGTTGTGTATGGCAAATGTGGGTATATTGAGAGTGCACGAAAATTATTTGACAGAATGCCTCACCGTGATGTGGTCACATGGAATGCTATGATTACAGGATATATGCAGAATAACAGCGTTGATGAGGCTGTCGCGCTTTTTGGTGTAATGCCTGAAAGGAATGTGGTGTCGTGGACTGCGATGATTACCGGGTATGTGCAGAATGGGCTTCTGCATGATGCTTTGGATATGTTTCAGAAGATGCCAGAGCGAAATGTGGTTTCGTGGAATGCGATGATTGCAGGATATGTGCAAAGTGGTGATGTTGATGAGGCTCTGAGGTTGTTCCAGAGGATGCCTGAAAGAAATGTGGTTTCCTGGACTGCAATGATTGCAGGATATGTGCAGAATGGGTACCCAGAGGAGGCAGTGAAACTCTATCGACAAATGGGAAGAATGGGTGTGAAGCCAAATTCGGACACATTTGCTAGTATTCTAGCTGCATGTGCCAACTTGGCGGATCTCCAAGAAGGCAGGGAGATACATGAAGAGATCATTAGAGCTCGTCTTCAAGGTGATGTCTTTGTTGGGAGTGCGCTTGTAGACATGTATGCCAAATGTGGAAGTATCAAAGATGCATGCCAAGTGTTTGAACAAATACCTAAACGAGACATTGCATTATGGAATGCAATGATTTCAGGATATGTTCACAATGGTCACGTGGATGAGGCTTTTAAGTTCTTTCAAAAAATGCCTGAACGGAATGTGGTTTCATGGAATGCAATGATTGCAGGTTTAGCACAGAATGGGTATATGGATGATTCCCTTACGCTCTTTCATAAAATGCCTATGCAAGATACAGTTTCGTGGACTACAATGATTGCAGGATATGTACAGAATGGATGTTTTGACAAAGCGTTGGAATTTTTTCAACAGATGCGATTGGTGGGTGTGAAGCCACACTCGGAAACTTTTGCTAGTATCCTGTCAGCATGTGCCAGCTTGGCATTTCTTCTCAAAGGAAAGGAAATCCATGCAGAAATAATCAGGTGCGGATTTGAGTCAGATATTTCTGTTGCGAATGCGCTTGTGGACACATATGCTAAATGTGGGAGCAAAGAAGACGCACGCAAAGTATTTGATAAAATGCATAGACGAGATGTTGTTTCGTGGAATGCTATGATTGTGGGATGTGCCATGAATGGGTATGGCAATGAGGCCCTACATCTCTTCGAACAAATGCAACAGTTTTGTATGCAACCAAATCAAATCACTTTTGTTGGTGTTCTCTCTGCTTGCTGCCATGCTGGCCTTGTGGATCATGGTTGGAAATATTTTGATAACATGGAACACAATTATAACATCACACCTACAGTGGAGCACTTTTGTTGCATGGTAGATCTTCTTGGTCGAGCTGGGCGCTTAGATGAAGCACAAAACTTGATCAACAACATGCCAATAAAGGCTGACGCGGCTGTGTGGGCATCATTACTTGGTGCTTGTAGAGTTCATTCAAATATAAAACTAGGAGAATGCGTGGCAGATCACCTATTTGAGTCAAACTCTGAAGTAGCCGCACACTATGTGCTGCTTTCGAACATTTATGCCACAGCTGGTAGATGGGATGATGTAAAAAAGGTTAGGGAACTTATGAAAGACAAGAGGGTAAAAAAGATGCCTGGAAGAAGCTGGATTGAGGTCAATGACAAGATGCATACATTCATTGTAGGAAACAGATGACACCCCCAGGCAGAAAATATTTATTCAGAGTGGAATATATTGTCTGGCCAGATGAAGGAGGCAGGTTAGGTGCCTCCAATTGACTTTGTGCTTCTTGATGTTGAGGAGGAGCCAAAAGGAATGCATTGTTCTCTACCATGATAGTGAGAAATTGGATATTACTTTTGGGCTTATCAGTGTGTCCCCTAGGACTCCTATCTGCATTGTCGAGAACCTTCAAGTCTGTGGTGATTGCCATTATGCCCGTAAGTTCATCCCCAGGATTGCAAAAGAAATTGTTGTGAGGGATGCCATCCAATTCTGTCATGTCTGGGAAGGGCAGTATTCTTCTGCTGATTATTGATAGTGTTAAGCAAATGAGGCAATAAAATGACTCTCCTGTAACAATAAGTCGGGCAGCATCATCAACTTTGCAATGGAAGCTGAGGACCAGGTACTTGGTCGTTTGGTTTTTTCTGAATGTGGAATAGTTGGAGATCTATTTTGACTTTTGTTCTTTAATTAGTAAATCACCGCAGGAAATTATATGTATTCTAAAGTCATTAACTGTAGATTTATTGATATGAGACAGTAATTATGTTGACCATTTAGTGGTTTGAACATGTGAGTGCAAACATATCATAGTTTCTATTATTTAATGCAAGAGGTTTTACATCGTAGGATTTGGGCTTCTTACTTGTGTTTGCCTTCAAGTTTTATCATGAACCAAAGGAGCTTTTATTTACTTGAATTTTCCTCTAGTGCCAGAGTACTCATCCCACAGGCCTGCCAAAGACCTATGATAGACAGCGTACCCATGATCTGCCCAACCCTGTTTGACATGCATGCAAACAAAACTAGAATAAGCAGATAGATGGATAAGGGACATACATTATTGTAGAACATTGGTAGTTTCTTGCTCTTAGTGATTGAACTCTTGAGATCTATCTCCTTGCTCCTCACAGCTGTAACCTGCAAACAGACAAGCATAAAGCACCAAATCACAATCTGCGGCAATGGTAGCATTAGCAAAATCAAAATCATAAAATTATGAACATTTGCATAATATAAACAATATACAAATGGGGGAAAGCATAATTTCTTTATTATACAAAATGGTTACAATAGTTGAGCTCTCCCATGTTAGAAAATCAGAAAGGCAGGAAGATTTCCTTATATTGATAATTATTTGTGATATATTTGTGTTCTTATTAACTTATCTTATTTTATCTTTGTTTCATCAAGCGGTCATCAAAACAAAACATGAAGATCAATAACACCATATGTAGGCACATAGCCAGGGATAAAACCCTTCTATAGGGGAAAACCCAGTCAAACTTTTTCACTAGTAAATCAAATTGAGATAGACTAAGACCTTAGACCCAAAAGGCCTTCCTCTTCCACCAAGTCAGTCTTCCAATATGATTCAACAAACTTCAGTGGTTTCTTCTTGTCCGGCAGCTACAGCCCAACAACAACCCATAATTTTGACCAATGTTGCACGAAGCGGGAGCGAAGCGGAAGCGTGGAGCGCGGAAGCGTCATTTTCCAAAAATCTAGGGAGCGAAGCGTCCACGGAAGCGTCTGCTATATATATATATTTTTATATATTTTTTTGCATTTATACTCAAAACAAACATCCCAAATACCAAATTAATTGTAGAAGACATGAAAACATGCATATTTTTGCATAAATCAAGATAGATATGGCATCCATGATTCCATAATTGTAGAAGACATGAAAACATGCATATTTTTGCATAAATCAAGATAGATATGACATCCATGATTCCATTGTAGTTACTAGTATGTACAACAATCATCTATATTCTAGCTATTACAAACATACATCAACGGATTAGCTTTAAAGTTATTTAATTAAATAGATGTGCAACTTAAATTATATTAAGGAATTTAATACTTTATGACAAGGTATTTATTTATTCTTCCAAAATTATATTATTTAATTTTTAATATTCAAAATTATGAAACATTTTAATTTTTTTGGAAGATAAATCAATACCATATTTATAAGTATTTTTTTAATAATCTTAAATTAAAGGAAAGATCATTTTAAATACCAATAATTAGAATAGTGCTTCAATAGTGACTATATTGTCAAAATGGAAATCATTATCACTTATTCTCCACATAAACCACCAATTCCAAAATCATATACAATGTAAAACACCAAAATTATATATTTTTTAATGTTGAAATTGTAAAACATCACAACTTTCTAAAACATAAAACACAATCACAATCATATTTAGATATACATTCTTTTATAATCTTAAAGTAAAAAAGACATAATTTTAAATACTAATAAATAAAATAAAAGTTACAAAGCGACTACATTTTCACAATTACCATCATTATTCTTAGTTCCTATACGCTAAAATACCATTTTTACAATATATGCAAAATAAAATGTCAATTCTGGAATCATATACAATGTCCAACAAACTTTCATTTTGTAACCGTGTAAATTCTAGGTAAATAAACCCAACCGCTTTGGCTTTGAACTGCTTCACACCCTTAGAGTTCACACTGATGTAGCACGAGAATCTCCCCACGTCTCTTACATCTCACATCTCATTGTTTTGTGCGTGCAAACTGCGAATCTCTCCACTTTCACCCAGTGTCCACTGCTTCGGATTGAGTCGACCAACGTTATCTCTACATGGATGAGTAATTATATTCTAGTTACGCAACCGTAATTGCAGGAATCGTTTTTTTAACCCGGAATCGCGCCACCTCAAAAACGGAATCGCGCTTCTTGTGGGGATTCCGGATCGATTCCGTACGATTCGCGATTCTGCCTTTGGATCCGGGAGGGGGGGGGGGCGATTCCTGCAACACTGATTTTGACCCTTAGCAACTTCAGAATTTCGGCCCACTACGATCCAGAACTTCGATCCCAACAACTTCAGACTTTTGGCCCAACTATAATCCAAAAACTTCACACGTGTGAGAGATAGATTGCCTAAGAACTCGATTTTGGTCTTCCAACTTCAATACTTCTCCAACAAGTTTACTATCTTTTTATGCCTCCAACAACTGTAGATCGAACTTGTTGAGTGAGAGTGCTCCAAATGAGTCGAATTGCTACCTTTATATAGTGTTTGTCTGAGGTCGAATTCCCTTGATGAGGCGAACTTGTCCTTCTTGAGGCCGACTTGGTGGAGGATGTTGAGAAATCTAGGACAACTAGATTAGGTGATTTCTCTTACTTTGATAATTGCTTGTGATGTATTTTTACTTAACTTACTTAGCTTCTTCTTTCTCTTGATTATATTTAGTGTTCTAACTTCTTATCATGAAACAACTGCCAAATCATAAAGAAGAATGAGACAAGAGGACACAAGATGTAGGCGATCAGCTAGGGCTAAAACCTCTCCTCTTGAGAGGAAAACCTATAGGAATTATTCTCTTCTTATACAATCTTCAAATGACGAATTCGAAGACCTAACACCCTTGACAAAGACCCCTCCAAGACCAAGTCAACTTTTCTTCTTGATTTCTTTCCAGTAACTTCGACTCAGTAGTTTCTTCTACAACTTCGACCTAACAATGTCTTCTACAACTTTGACCCCAACAACTATCCAACACTTCGACTTGCCCACCAACTTTTCAACACTTCGACTTGCCCAACAACATTTCAACACTTCGACTTGCCCAAAAACTTTCAACAACTTGAATTTCCCAACGACTTTCCAACACTTCGACTTGCCCAACAACTTTCCAGCACTTTGACTTGTGCAACAACTTTCCAGCAACTTGACTTTTCCAACAACTTCCTAGCAACTCGACTTGCCCAACAATTTTCTAGCAACTCGACTTTGCCCAACAAATTTAGAAACCCTAACACAAGAGAGAGAGAGAGAGAGATCCAAAACTTCGATCTTGCTTTTCTTCTTCTTATCTTTGATTTTCATCCTTTTCTAGCTACTTTCTTGAGGAGATCGAACTTGCTTGATGTGTGTCAAAATGAGGTCGAGTTCTTTTTTATATATAGGCTTTCCACGGGTACGAATTGAAATGGTAGGCCAAGGGCAATAGATGGAGTCTTAACCGACTGTCACCTCAGCGAAGGTTCCCTTCTATTTACAGACCTTCACCGATGGGAGGAGACCTGATATGTATGGAGTCACCAACGAATGATAAGTTAATGGATATGAGTGACCTAGACCCTTTCCGAGAAGGTTTTGAAAGATGGAGCTTGCTTGCTTTCTAAGCAAGGTACTATGCTCTTCTAGGGAAGGAGGAGGATTTTGGGGTTAGGTGTATGAGAATAGGCTTTTAATGTTGGTATCCCGGATGGTTCTTCAAGAATGGTCCTTTGAAGGAGTGGGACCACATGGGGCCAAGTGGACCTAGTCTAGGGTATGAGAAAGGTATGAAATAATCAATGATTTTCTTACCTTAGACAAGGTGGGAAGGATCAAAGAAATAATTTCACTCAATGATGTTGTTTTGACCCTGGGAAGTGTTAGCCTTGGGGATGGCAGGGAAAGGTTTGATCTCGGAGCCAGGGCTTGGCTTTTCTTCCAATTCCACTGTCGAGATGTCTTCAATTTTGGAGGAGGGCTAGAGGAAAGGCCAGTGCAAGAGACACTAGGAGATCGAATTTTTTTAGTAGCTAGCTTGTTGGGAAATTGATGCCCAAGGCACCCCAATGTGGCTAGACTTGGAAGAAGGTGAAAGAATAGCGGTTTTGGTGACTACCCTTGGTAGAGTAGTGCCTGAATGCTTGGGAGAATGGAGTCTATGTTGATTATGTGTAAGATTTCTTGGTTTCCAGTCAAGGAGACCTCAAAATTGCTTCACAAATCCTCTAGGTCAAGTGAAAGCAATCCTGCAACTTTTATACTTCAAATGCACAAGAGGAATGGCTTGTCAAGGTCAAGTTTTACCTCTAGGAGATTTCTCTCGTACTACAAGGGCCAATGCATGGAGAGAACATTATGATAGAGACAATCCCACAATATTAAGCAACAATTTGCATGCAACAATTAGCCTTAAAACAATGAAAATCCCATCCAACATATATGACAAAGTAACAAGAATAACATAAAATTTTTTGTACTTACAATGCAGTAGAGTATATCCAACCATTCACAAATGACAATAACGAAGCTCCAAGAGAAGACAAACCAATAACCATACATCAAAATTCATTCATAAATGCTCCAATTCATCCTCTAGCAAAAAGTGTGAAATTCTCTAAAGGAGAGAGAGATCCAATCCAAAGTGATGATGAGAAATGATCTCACCTCACTTGTATTTATACACATCTACGGAGTTCGAATTAGCGTCCGTGGCCTACATAAGCCTCAAAAATAAAATAATGTGCTAATAATACAATCTTTTGGTGACAAGTCCACCAAACTAGCTCACAAATTAAAAAGTAAGCCTCTCAAGAGGTCAAATAATAATCTATACATGTCGTAGAGTCCTCTAGGAGGCTTAATGAGGTCCATGGGTGCCACAATGAAGAATAGGACCCTCAAAAGCAATGGACAAGGGGTTGGCCCCTTGTAACAACTTGTGGTGCTCCAAATGACTGTGGGGGCACACAAGTGTCCTCATGGGTCTCTAAACAAATAAAAAATGCCTATAAGTTACCCTCAAGGGCTAGGATGATAATGTAGGAGATGCCACATCATCATAGAAGTCCTGGATCATCTGCCAAGTGTATGGTGTAGATCTGGGGCCAGTTGGGCATGATGGATCAAGTGCATCCTCCTCGTCCAATAAGTGAACCACGAGCAATCTCTGAATGGCTGTGGGGATCCATGAAGTGCAATCTGCTATTGTGAAGGTCCATGGCTTTGAACGCACACTCTATATGTGCCACTGTAGCCCTTTGGAGGATTAGGACCCTGTATATGGAGACCAAACCCCAAATGGAAACCATTTGCAATCCTGCATATGATCCAATGTGTCCCCTAGGCTTCCAGTACACCAAGTCATTAGAGAAATCGAGTAAATGAGCTTACCTAATCATGAACCACAGGTGGGGACTTCATAATGACCTGCCCTTCCATAATGGGCTTCAGGATGTGCCAATGTCTCCTAAACTCCTAATGGGGTTAATCAAGTACCTTATTAGGTGATTTATGCTTTTAAAGAGGATAATATAGTCAAGGTACGTCTGCCAAAAGGTGGTGGCATGTGGCAGGTATGTGAATGAAGTAGGGAATGAGAAGGGGCAACCCTGGGTCACATGTTGGGGTAACCTTATTAGGTGATTTCTGCTTCTAATGGGGATAATATAGTTAAGGTACATCCGCTAAAAGGTGGGGGCATGTGGTAGATAGGTGAATGAAGTAGGGAATGAGAAGGGGCAACCTTGGGTCACATGTTGGGGTACAAGGGTAGCTAATAAGAGGGAAGCCCACACTTGGGTTTATAATGTGTAGGAGGGAGAAATCGTGGTACATGAGGTGCCTCGGCCTTGATTTTTCCATCCTTTTTTATATGATTTTTGCCTTTTTATGATTTTCTTTGATTAATTGCTCGGGGCTCAAGGGGTTAGAGCATGATGTATAAGATATAGCAGTGAATTCCCCCCCTTTAAGGTGGGGTGGTTCATTGCCCACCAGGGGTTGGGACAATCATGGGTTCCTATATGATGAAGAAGGCTCATAGAACTTGTTGGAACTAGGGTGATGACCATGATGATGGGGTAGAGCTCATGTATTGGCTTTTGCCCACGTGCTAAATGTTTTTGTCCCGACCATCTTTTGCATTTTGTGGTACTTTTCCTATTGAATGTGGCCATATATGCTTTTAACTTTCTTTTTAGCTGCATCAACCTTTGGGCTTCATTCCAAGCCATGACCCAAGGTGTGGGCAAGGGGAAGGGGTGAGTTGACCCTATGTGGACTTGATGGAGGAATGTGGACCTAGGTGGGAGAAATGATGGATGGGGTAATAATGAGTGGAAAGAGGGTAATATAAGCGGATAAGGGAGTAGGACCACACAACCAAAATTGGGGTTTCTTGTGAAATACCATCCCTGAAACCAAATGGTCAGTAAAAGAGATCCCACGGGACTAGAATCCAAGGTTAATTCCTAAAAGGGGTCTAGGGGACAGAAGCACAGGCCTAGCCCATTCTTTCCGTCGAATCCCCCCATTAATTCATACCCAGAAGTTTCCATGATAAGCAAACTAAAATACTCAATGTCCAAATGACAAGGCATACCTTTAGATTCGGGTGGCCCACCTTCAAACATACGATCATGGCAAATGGGCGAGGGACCACATGGTTGGCTCAGGTGGCGGAGAAATGGTACAATGAGCTAGCTGATGGCTGCAAGGGGCTGTCGGCTGAGGACCATCTTGGAGAATTTTTTATTTTTTATTTTTATTTTTTCTCCTAGGGATATTACTCACAAAATGGTGGGTAACAAGCAATGTCACATGGTTCAGGTTTGAGTTTGGGTTCGGCAATGATTAGGCTCGGTTTGAGTTCGAATTCTTTGATGAGGTTCGGATGAGGTTCGCCATTAGGTTCGTCTATATATATATGTATAAATAATGAATTATAGGATAAAATAGTAAGAAATAAACATCTGTAAACATAAAAAATGCTATCATGGACATGGAAACTGCAAGGATAAATTACAAGCTTGAGTTGTAACATGAAGTTATGAGTTGTGACTTCAATTTATGAGTTTTGATCTATGGACTTGGTCAATCGCTATAAGGTTTGCCGAACCTCAATCTTTTTTTAAGGTTCGCCAAAATTTGAACCTAAAGGTTAAAGTTCGACGAACCTTGTGACATAGGTAACAGGCACCACGACAAGGTCTTGGAGGGTTTTTGACTCAAATAAATTTTTCTTCACAATATGTAACATGCCCAAAAGGGTCTTTCATACATGACAATTACTCTTATAAGTTGTTGACTCAAAGACAAGCTGATAAGCACTCAATGGGTGCTTGACCTAAAACTAAATTTCCCTTGAGCATGAAACCCATGCCTCAAGAATGACAACAATAAATTTATTTTTCTCTTTACAATAAATACATAAAATTATGATTACATATGTCATTATGAAGACCAAATCTAGTTACATATTTCAACGGAGGAGACCTAAAATACCTATTTTACATTAAAATAAATTTCTTTCTTAATAGATGAAGCACAAGAAGGGTCTTTTACATTATGACATGGACAAGGACACTTGACATAAACCCTAGAAGCCTACAATGGAGGCTTTGACCGAAGAACCATTGACCCAAGCATGAAACCCATGCTTTAATAAGTAAATTTCTTTTATAATATTTTTTTCTTTCTTTCTTTTGACTACACTCAAATACAATTATGAAGACCCACACTAGTTATATTTTTCAACACTCCAAATCCTTGTCTTCAGCCCCTCTTTTGACCAAAACTCACAGTTAGGCTCACTGCGAGTGTTGGTTTATCGCAAGGTGGAACTGAGTCCCGACAACATTTGTCTCATGGAGAGCTTTGCTTTTATAGATGAGTTAACCAAGTGTTTAGATGATTTTGGCCACTTTATTGACTGAGTTTGATTCAGTCCTTTCATCCTTATCCTAAGATTTGATCACTTTTTGATCCATGCTCATTGACAACACTAGCTACCCACTTCAATGCTCCGTGCTTGTGAGTTTGGAGTGTTCAACTCTCTTTGCTAAGCCAACTGGAGCATTGCAACTCTATTTGACAGTGTCTTGGGGGCATTCAAAGAGTAAAACATGGTTTTTTCTAGGGTTTCCATGAAACTTTTGTTTGTTCCAACCTTTTTCTTTCACTGTTTCTCTAGTAGACTCAGTAGAGTGTCATTTTGAGCTATAACAACTTGGAAGACCATGTTGAGCATGGATTATTGGATCACAGATTTATTGTCTTATGCTTCTGGTAATTTTGTGATAAATCCTTATTGTTCCCTACTTGCAAACAGGCTACAAAAGCATTTTGTGCTCTCAACTAGATGCTTTTCAGTAATTTTTTTTAGCAGATCTTGTTCTTTTGAATGATATCAAATCACTTGCCATGCCAAATTGTTAAAAATACTTTAGTTGCTTTAAATGGAATAATTTTTCAATTCTATGCAGCATTCGTGTATAGTTCTTTTGGACCGAAGGAAACAAATCTAAGGAACTTTGTTTTACCTTTCACATAAATTAGCCATCTTTTAGTTTGTGTACCAACAATATCCTTTTACCTAACCCTCAAGAAATATATCTACTACCCTAATTTATCATATCCATTTTCACGAGAACTTCATTACATCCTGTACTTTCAAGTTTTCAACCCTTGATATACATGTAACCATTTTAATAAATACACTTATAATACCTGATTTGGTGCATTGTATGTGATGTAAAAGATGTAGATATTAGTAGTGCTTAGTAGCTTACCTTACAAAGGTACCTTGGCACAATGTAATTGATTGTACATTTTAGATGATGTGGATTGTGTAATATTACTTCAATGGGAGCTAAAGGCCAATGTTCCATTACTGGATGTGCTAGTAAACTTTGAATTCCTTAAATTATACAAATTAATGCTGCAAATTAAGTGTGATAGTGTATCATGTGGAACTTATTGCCTTGGGATAGATAAGATAAGATAATTTTATTAGTGTCCAACTAATGGCTAAATAGTAGTTGAATGGGACATAGAAGTATAGTTAGTGCAATTACATAGTGGGAGTTCAAAAGCAATTCATATGCAATTACTTGGTGGAAGTGCAAAAACAACTCGTAACTGTGATCTACAAAAATAGAAGAACCTAGAAGCTAGACAATAATACTCCAAAATAATATGGAAACAAAGCAAAATCACATCGAAAATAAATTGTTGATGCTATGTCACATTAGAGCTTGAAGTCAAATGAGAAGAGGATTCCCTCACTGAGTCATCTATCACTGAGAAGGGACTGATACATTGTTTGATAATCTCATTTGGAGAGAATCTAGGGCCAAGTGGGCCAGGATGTTTGATCATGTGTGGATATCGATTCTCCACTATGGCTCTCCTAACAATGAACATTTAAGGTTATTGGGAAGAATTTAGCAACGGAGTTTTGAGTACCCAAGCTGGTGGAGAGGTGACCAACCGAATTGTGTCATGCATGAAACCTCCTCAAGGCCCTGTTAGGAACTAGTTTGCTAACTGTGGGTTTAGAAGAGGTCCAACATCTCACCAGTCTAGAAGTTGATGTCACATGGTGCTCTGCATATTGCATACAGTAATTGATGGTTGGGATTGAGGGAAAAGAAAGACTTGATTAGCCTAAAAGGGTTTGTCTTCGGTGGAACTTGTAGAATATCTTCTGAAGCCCAACACTTCTCTCAAGAGAAGAGCTAGACATCTCTGGTTCGGGTATTGGAAGAAAGTGTTGAGGGATCCTCTTGACTTCTTGTAGAGACAATGGAACCTCCCTCTAATATTATAGCAAATAGGGCAATGTATGATTAAGTGTTTTTCCAATACAATGTCTTGTAGGTGACAATCCTAGCAAATCCTTTATGATCTTGGGATGTGATGATCTGTTTTAACTAGTTGTCAGGCTAAAGAAATCTCCATGTTATCAATCTAGTGATTTTGAGTGTACCGAGGTCTAATAATAAGGCCATTCCTCAACTACATGAGATGCTTAAAATAGAAAACCATCATAGGATCGAGGTCCTTAGAAGGGTTAATCCAAGTGACATGTATGTATTGTCTATAAATGTCCTATTTTATGAGTCATTGTCTTGTTTAGTGTCTTCTTGGGGGGCAGGAGGTGACTCAGCATTGATAGAAATATCAACATATTGGAGAGGAGCAAAGATGCCTGAGAGAACAAACATCGTTGTCATCCCTAGGGGAGGCCTGTAGAAGTGGAAGAAATTTCTTTATAGGAACAACGTGCTAATAAATGGTATCATTGTCATCCTGTAGTTGAGTCACTAAGAGATCATACTTTATCAAGGAAGGAGATCCCTCAAAAAATAGTTTCAAGATGCATGGATGTCCATCGAATGTTGATGACTGTAGTAGAAAATAGGTATTTTCGCATTGGCTAGGTGTTAAGCACGCAGGAATCGTTCAAAGCCTCCTTAGAAAACTTGCTTAATTTGTCAAGAAAGTTGTTTTTATGATTTAGCCTAACTTAGGAAAAACCAGTGTTGATAATATCGGTATCGGGAAAATATCGGCGAGGGTCTAGAAAATATCTTATCGGCAATATCGACGAAAATATCGGCAAGCATAAAAAATGCATAATATATATATATATATATTTTAAATTTTTATTCAGATTTTTAAACATATAAAAGCAATAACAACATGAAATAAACACATTGGCACATAAATATGAAGAAAACACTGATATATATGATGTCAAATAGAAATGATACATCAAAGGCGATACCAAATCCTGCTGATCCCTGATAATTGTCCATTCAAGGACTCAAATGTGGAGAACCAATACAAAATAACATCACATATATAAAAGTATCTCATCATCATGAGTTATATGTAGCATAACAAATAAAACTAGCAGCTATCTATCTGAAATCACTGCCCTCCCCCCCTTTTACGGGAAAACATGATGGGTTGTTTGCCAGTCCTGCTCCTAGTAGTAAAAGGCCCTGACCCTGCCTCTGCACCTAATGTCAAATAATGAGTGCTAGGTATGGGGCTATGCTCTCCTATATCTATAGCAGATGGTGTTGATGCTGATGCTCCCGCAGTGTCCTCCTCCTCCGCCTCCTGCTCCTCCTCTGAGTGCTGCTGCTCCTTCGACTCCAAGTCCTCCTCTTGCTGCCCCTGTTCTAATGGATCATCTGCCACTGGCTCTAACCCTGAAGGTGACTCCTCCAAGATGGGCTCCTCAGACTCCACCCTCCACGGAGACAATACATCAATATTGATCCAGGTGGATGTTGGTGGCCACCCACCTATCCCATTTTGACCCCCACAACTGTCTCTTTCAGTTTTTTATAGCACAGTTTACTATTTTTAGTAGTTTTTCGGGTCCCTAAACTTCCAGAGCCGTTTTGAGGCCCTAATCGACGTTTTTTGGGAAATCCACCGCCAGTGATTTTTCTGACTAAAAATCGTCTTTTCCGTCGTAGTCCTCGGATAGATCTTTCCAACGGGCTATCATTCGTGTCAAACGGAGATAGTAACACCAATTCGCGACCCCGGGAAGTTGATGTACCAACTTACCCAAAAACGGGGCCCACAATTTGGCGTTTCATCTTCTAGGGTTAGGTTTTGGAATGTGAAGGGTTTTCCATTGTTTCTCAACATTAAATAGGCCCTCGAGCCTCATTGTAACAAAGTTTTGAGAACAGTTCAGAGGCATGTAGCCGACACATCTCTTCTCAGAGATAAGCTATCATCGCCCTAGCTGGGTTATTTCCATTTCTATTTGTAAGCATATTTCAGTATTTTACAGTAATGAAATGAAGTATTATTTCCGCTGCATATTTGTCTTTATGGTTATCTCTGTATTTTATTGCGTTCCTGTTTAAATCCAGATCAGTGGTATCAGAGCGGTCTGCTTTTTCTCTGTTTTTCTGTGCATGTCCCCAACGAGGTCGGGATATAAGGAGTTAGGTCTGGAATTGGTCGAACCTTTGCAAGGCCGGCCTCGCAAATCTCGACGACCTCCCATGGCAGATGAGAAGAAAAACGAGGGGGTAGGAGATCCTATCAAAATCTTGCTCGAAGAAGCCCTCGAGCGACAAAGGAACGCGATGATGGACAACTTTGCCCAAATCCTTCAGCGGCTACTTAGAGGCGACGCATCGGCTTCCAACAGCTACTCTGGAAATGCCACACCGTTTAAGGTACAAGTTAATTTTGAAATCCCCATCTTCGAGGGTCAAATAGACGCAGATGCCGTAGATAAATGGTTAAATCTGCTAGATGGGTATTTTTTTGTTCATGAATTTTCAAGTCGGGAAAAGATTGTTTTCGCTCTTCTCAAAGCAGCCCCCCACGTCAAGGACTGGTGGGAAACCTACTGCGAACAGAAGGATGAAAGTACAGGTTCACTGTTTTCAGCCGCACCCACTTGGAATGACTTCCGGGATGCCATCAAGGAGCAGTACTACCCTGTCAAAAGCTATGAGGACAAATACATCAAATGGACCACACTACGGTAGGGACGAGACCAAGATGTGCCGGAGTTCACAAACATTTTTCATACCCTTCGCACACAATTGGGTATCAAAGATTCTGAGCTGCATCTGGTACTCAAATACCGCGACTGCCTACATAGATACATCCAGGAAGAGATGGAGTTCTTGAACATCTCCTCACTCGGCACAACATACCGATATGCTGTCAAAATCGAGCAAAAGTTCAAACAGAAGAAGCGAGACTTTGGATCTGCAAATCCAAAGCCCAAAGGACAAAGCCAAGGCGGGGTGACCCAAGACAACCCGCCGAAGCCGCAAGAAATGAACAACACCACGAAGCCGAAGAAGGACATAGGAAAGTGGTGTGAGTTCCACAAGAGTCCCACTCATAACACAAGTGAGTGTCGGACCAAGCAGTCGCTGGTGGCTGAGTTGAAGGCTTCCGAATCAGATGCATGTTCCGACCCTGAGCTAGAACCTGACAAGGGGAATGGCAAAGGGAAGCAAATCATTGATGCGGAGCCCAGCGCCACTGTTGCCACCGCCAAGATCCAGAAAAATGAGCCCGAAGATCCAGAGGAGGGGGAACGTCTTTTCCACTCACAAATGTGGGTGAAGGGTTCGCCGCTACAATTCATTGTCGACAGTGGCAGCGAAAAGAACCTCATTTCAGCAGAGTTCGTGAAGCGGTTGGGCCTACCAACTACACCACACCCACAGCTGTACAGTATCGGTTGGCTTCACGAAGGACGAGATCTCAAAGTTCGCCAGCAGTGCCGCCTTCCCTACAGCATCAAGGCCTTCACAGACGAGGTATTGTGTGATGTTACACCTCTGGATGTTTGTGATGTACTATTAGGCCAGCCATACTTGTGGAGGCGACATGCTGTGTATGAGTCAAGGCCTCACGCTGTCATCATTTCTTTGGATAATTCATTATACAGGATACCGGAGGTAGCCCCACCTACCGCCACCTCTTTGATCACTGCTAAGAAAGGCAGCAAGCTCATCTCACAGACTAGGAAATTTATTTTCTGTCTGGTTTGCTCCCAAAGTAAGGGGAAGATCGTTGCTACATCCATGACCCCCGCGAAGGGTTCCTCCACACAGCAGCAACAACAGAGGGATACAGTCGTGACAGAACATAGGAACAACTTCTCCTTACCCAGAGGGGTACCACACAAGTTTCAGGTGGGCGACAAAGTTTGGTTACATTTGCAGAGGGAGCGCCTTACCAGAACCCATCAGAAACTCAGACCACTTCGACATGGTCCTTACACTAGTAACAAGGCTATGGGAAACAATGCTTTGAAGCACAACATTCCTCCATTCCTTCGCTTGCACCGAGTGTTCAATGTGGACCGTCGCCGACCATGCTCCCCACCATTTCTGGACACATCAGAGATTGCAGAACAGCTCACCAGAGACCCAACTCAGTAGAAGCTTCCTCATCTCAGGGAGGAACTCAACGCAATGGGGACCATTGCTTCCTAAGGGGGGAGGAATGATCCAGGTGGATGTTGGTGGCCACCCACCTATCCCATTTGGACCCCCACAACTGTCTCTTTCAGTTTTTTATAGCACAGTTTACTATTTTTAGCAGTTTTTCGGGTCCTAAACTCTCGGATCCGTTTTGAGGCCCTAAACGACGTTTTTTGGGAAATCCACCGCCAACGATTTTTTTGACTAAAAATCGTCTTTTCCGTCGTAGTCCTCGGATAGATCTTTCCAACGGGCTATCATGTGCGTCAAACAGCGATAGTACGACCAATTCGCGACCCCGGGAAGTTGATGTACCAACTTACCCAAAAACGGGGCTCACAATTTGGCGTTTCATCTTCTAGGGTTAGGTTTTGGAATGTGAAGGGTTTTCCATTGTTTCTCAACAATAAATAGGCCCTCGAGCCTCATTGTAACACAGTTTTGAGAACAGTTCAGAGGCATGTAGCCGACACATCTCTTCTCAGAGATAAGCTACCATCGCCCTAGCTGGGTTATTTCCATTTCTATTTGTGAGCATATTTCAGTATTTTACAGTAATGAAATGAAGTATTATTTTCGCTGCATATTTGTCTTTATGGTTATCTCTGTATTTTATTGCGTTCCTGTTTAAATCCGGATCAAATATTGTCTAAGGAAATGGCATCTGGGTCCATTGGTGATTCTATTTGCCTCACTCGAAGTCGGATCTTGTAATGCACATACACCAAATCGTTGAGGCGTGCGAACTCCAACCTGTAAGAGTGTCAAAAAAAGTAATGAGTCTTGACTGTTGACACTTGAAGGTCATAAATTAAAAATTAAAAATTACAATAAGTGTAATTGCTCAACTAAAGGCTGGAGCTCAAAGTTATACCTGTTGTGCTTTTTTGCGTGTATTTTCTCAAATACACTCCAATTGCGCTTACACCCTGAAGAGCTACATGTTTGACTCAAGATTCGTATGGCCAATTTTTGCAAATTTGGTGCCCTTGCACCATAGCTTTGCCACCAAATATCTACAACAAAATAATGAAATAAAAAATTCAAAAACTTAAAACATAATTAAACATTCAAATAAAAGTTACATAATTGAACTTAAAAAAAATAGAATTATAAGTAAGGAAATTATAAATTGAAAATTCTAATTTCTAATGAGTGATGACTTGTCACTTACGTGGCATGAAGAGGGTCCTTTCCCTAATAGCATCATTAAAGCCAAATAGGCCAACAGAATCCCGATAACACTGTATCTCGCGATTGATTTTGCTACAAAGCTCAGGATCAGGTACCATCCTCTGAATACAGGAATGGAGCCCTTCCATCACCTCGCCATCAAAATCAAAGCCGCATTTATATGAAATTGCGGGGTTGAGGAAGAGTGCTACTGCATGAATGGGTCGATGAAGCATCCCTGTCCACCGACTATCAATCACATCCCATAACATCATCTGCTTATCAAGGCCAACAGAACCCTTGGGCCTTGTTTGCATAATAAGAACGAATGGCCTCCTTGGCCCTATCCATGCCCTTATACAAATAAGCCATTGCAGGCTTCTCCCCATCCACCAATCTAAGAACCTTTACTATAGGTTCACTAACTGCGCATGCTTCTTCTACTCCACGCCAAAATGTCTCAGAGTACACCATTTTTGCAATGGCTTTCCCGTCTTGTCTCCTGTTGTATCTACAATTATGCCAATTATCAGACACAAACATTTGCTTCAACTCGAACTGACATCGAAGCAAAGACTGAAGAGTAATAAAGGTTGTGGCAAAACGTGTGATGGCAGGACACCGCAACTCTTTGTTTCTAGTGAACCTCCTCATGAGGCTAAGAACAAAAGCATGGTTATAAATAAACTTGGGGATGCTCCTAGCCATATCAACCGCCTCCTTGATGAAGGAGAGTTTCCCCATATCCTCAAGCAACAAATCGAGACAATGTGCTGCACACGGAGTCCAGAACAATGTGGGATGCCTCTCCATAAGCATCTTGCCGACAGACACATAATTAGCTGCATTGTCTGTTATGACTTGCACCACATTCTGCACACCAATCTCTTGAATGAACCCATCTAACAACTCACATATCATTGCTGCATCTTTGATATGTTCTGATGCATCCAACGATTTAATAAACATGGTACCTTTAGGACAATGTACCAAGAAATTTAGAAGGGTCCTACCCTTCCTATCTGTCCAACCATCAGACATCACTGTGCATCTAGTAACTTCCCATGTTTTTTTCAACTCCGCCAATCTATAGTTGATGTCCTGCTTTTCTGCTTGAAGAATTGGCCCCCGCAACTCCTCATATGTGGCACTTTTGTACCCTGGGCCCACAACAACAATAGCATCACACATTGGCTGGCCAAATGGATTGGTTTTGGTGATGCTGAGAGGTAAGTCGCTCCAAAAAATACACCTCCCCATGACTCTATCTGCTTCTTGCTTATCCTTTTTTTTAACAAGCGATTTTATGCCAGGTTGTGCTCCAGGTCCTGTTCGTTGAACAAGAAATGATGACCTTGCAGTTGCACTAGCAGTAGCAAGTGATGATGTGCCAGTTGTGGAGCCCCTCCCACTACCCTCAACATCAAAATCAGGAGAAGATATCCCGAAAGATCTACCTACACGTTCAGCTTTGTTTCTTTTTGCCTCTTCCTTCTTTCAATCTTTTTCACCGATTGCCTCAAGAGCTTTTTGTATAAGCTCCGGACTAGAAACTGTACAAATCCCAATATCATGTCCACTAAGTCCAACAAGATGGTATTTCAATCGTGTAACCCCACCTGTCATCCTAGTCCCACACAATTTGCATGTAAGATATGAACGATTTGTCCCACCATCAGGGTTCCCATACTCCCAAAATGGGTCCAAGGCTTTTGGCATATTTGTATTTTGTAGTGGGCTAACTCAAACCTAGGGCACCAAAAAAAAATTGGAATTAGTGACTTAATAAGTAATACTAATAACCACATCATTTTACAAAACAATTTTTTTGTTACATTATTTGCAATTTGCAATGTGAATTGAAAATTGAAAATTCATAAATTCATTTGAAATTTCATAAATTCATACATAGAATTTACTTTTAGAAATAGGCAAACGGTAAACCTACCTCACTGTTCACAACTTCACATTGCACAATAAGAAACTAATTTCTAAGGTGAAGAAATTTTATAGAGATGAACCCCTAATATATAAAATTAATAAATAGCCTCTGCAGCTATGAACTCAAAAAAAATGGAGTTTGCTCACCAAATATGGAGAAAACTTGAAAACTTAAAAACTTAAAACCCTTGCATTTGCTCATGGGCATGAAAATCTTTTCAAATGGAAAAAAAAATCAAGCAAAATGATTGTAGGCAAATAGGCAAGCAAGAACAATCCTAAAACTAACAAAAAATCATTAAAATAGTGGTTTATTTGAACATACCTGTTAATGGAAGAAATGAAATTGTCTCACTGTTCTTGAAGCTTAGATCAATGAAATCTTCGTTGTTTGTGGCGATAATAGCTATGGAACGCTCAAACTCTCCTTGGCAGCAAGCACATAGCTCTCTCCTTCCTTCTCCAACAATCAGAAAAATATTTCCCATATTTTGCTTCTTCTGTCTAAATTTTATGAGTTTTAAATTCCACTGTATTTATATTCAGTGATTGCATAAATATTCTCCAGGTTATAAAGATTACTAGGAATTAAAATCAGATTTGGAAATTAGAAACTAACATCAAAGTGAACCTGAATGATATCTAGTGGAATTTTCCACTTACAACTAATCATGTGCTACAATATAAGTGGTTGGACTCTCTCAAGTTTGACCTAGTTGAATGGAAGAATGTAGAAAATCCACAAAAAATCTTATCTGCTTGAATGAACAAATATGAAACTAACTTGTAACCCAAGACACAAAATTTTATCTACTCAATTTGCAGTGGAATAGGAACAGAAATAAACTGTCACACAATATAAAAAACACAATTTTTTCTAGGGAACCCAACTGGGAAAACCCTCTGCTTGTTTGAGAACTTTATTGATAGAAATTTAGAGCAATGGATCTCTTACAACACTCCTGTTTCAATAGAGAAAACAACTTATTCTCCCTGCTAGTCCTTAGCTTGAAACACCTTGCAAGAATGCTGATCCTGCTTCTTCCTTTCCTTGCCTGGTTGAGCTCCTATTTCCTTGCGCTGATTTCTCCTAAATCCTAGCGCAATAGAGGCTCTTATTATTTAGGAATTACTCCTAAATTCTAGTGCATTTCTCAAGGAATTCGCCTCTATCAATATGCCTTTCCCACCACAACCTCTTGCATAAACTCGTGCTCTCTATTGCCTTGTCTCACCAACATGTACTCACAAAACAATTGAATAATTTTGTGCCTTGGTCCTCCTTATAAGCTTTTCGAATAGGCTAAATCTGGCAAGTTATTATTTTTGGAAATCAAGCTGGTGATTGATTGAGTTAATTGAGTCTAACTGACTCATGTAACTCGTATTGCCTCAATTTAGAACTTGAGAGTCATGCATGTCAATTTCCAAAACTAACTCGCACTAGGAGACAACAACTGAGCGTCCCACTCCAGTGCTTTAGTCGAATTGCTTCATGAACTGTCCTAACTTATAGGAATTCCCCTTGATTGTTAGGAATTTCTCCTAACTTTTAGGAACTCATGCATGCTAATTAAAACTGCTTCTTGGTCTCTTTGTCTAAGGCACAAGTCAAAGAAGGACCTTTCTCGCCACTATTTTCAAGACTCCCTCTTAGCGAGGAAGGTGCTTCTGGAAGAACCTTGTCCACCAGGATTTTGTTGAGAAATCAAGGGCATCAATGTTAGGTGATTTCTCTTCTTTAGATAATTGCTTGTGAATGCTTTTTACTTCTTGATTAGGATCTTCTTTTACTTATGTATTATAATGTTATTCTTCATCAAACAATTACCAAGCATAAATCATAAAGAGACAAGAGACACAGAATAAAGGCTATTAGCCAGGGCCAAAACCTCTCACTCTTGAGAGGAAAACCCAAACAAATTCTTCTTCTTAAAGAGATTCCAATTGGCGAATACCAAGACCAAGATCCTTAACCTATTTGACATTCCAAGACCAAGACACAAGTTCTTTCTCTTTGTTGCTTCTCTTCCTTGCACAGGTCAACGCAAGTCAAACTTCTCCTTCTTCTGCACTTCTCGGCTACCCTGAAACTTCGGTCTCTTTTCCACATATCTGCACTCCATACTGTTGTAATACCACATGTGTGAGGAGTAGAGACAAGTTTGGAGGTAATTCCTTCCTTCGTTATACTTGGAAGCTTCTCTAGATAAACTCGGCCAACAATAGGACAAATTTGGAGATCCTTATTCTTGTCCTTTATTACAACAGATGTACCCATTGCAGAAACCCTAGTTTCTGACACTCGTGTGAAGTTGTTTGCCCAAGAAATAGTCCCAAACTAATGCCAAAAGACCTCGCTTCTCCTTTCCTACTCCTCGCTGGTTATAAGGCTTCTTTAATGACCTTTTTGCACTTCTTTCAACTGCAGACCTGTGTTTTAAAAAACGACTGAGCTAATCGAGCCATACCCTTGGTCGGTTTGGCTTGGCAGAAAAATCCGCTGAGCCGGTCATCGACTCAGTGGGTTCGGTAACAAACTGGCTGGCTCGGCTGAGCTCGAGTTAAACTAGCCGAACCGACCAACGACGCCCAAAGACGCCCAACACTATCTTTGGAGGGAAAAACGGACCCCAAACTTAATTCTAATTTGGTTTTAGGTTATCTTTAAGGCCATTTACCTCTCCCAAGCCTATAAAAGCTACCCAACCCCCTCACATTTCCTCACAACTATCTCATTGCATTTGTGTGAGAATTTGTGAGGAGTTTGTGAAGAGTTGTGGAGTTTGTTTTTGGAGCAGCAGTGAGGAGTCTTGGACAATCATTGGAGTAGCAGTGAGGAGCTTCTTGGGCAGCGATTGGAAGCAACATTGAGGAGGCGGTTTGTGCCTAGAGATTTTTTTTTTTCACTTCTAAAATCTGTTTTTGCTTGTTTTTTTTGTGCAAATCTGGAAATTGAAAAGAGTATTTTTTGTAAAAGAAATGAACATTGAAGCATTGTTTTTTTGTTTTCATTTTCAGATTTTTCTTTCATTTCCAAGTCCAAATATCAAAAAATGGCTCCTAGAATGAAAGATGTTGCTTGGGCATATGCTGAAATGATTGATAATCAAATGCATTGCAAATTTTGTCATAGAAAAATTAAGGGGGGTGGAGGGGGCATTCATAGGCTGAAACAACACTTGGTTGGTGTTAGAGGCCAAATTACTCCATGTGAAGCACCATCAACACAAATTGGGGAGATTAGGAAGGAGTTGCTAGATAAATTTGAGAAGTTTGAGCAAGAAAAAGCTAGCAAAAAGAAATAGAGGCTGAGATTGGGAGGAAGAGAAGTATATGTTGAGAAATCTAGGGCATTAGTATTAGATGATTTCTCTTCTTTGGCGGCTGCTTTTTACATGATTAGGTTAGGATTTTCTTTACGTTAGATTCTTAGTGTTCTTTTTCATCAAACAGTAACCAATGCAAGAACATAAATAGACAAGAGACACAACATGTAGGCTATAAGCTAGGGCCAAAACCTCTCACTCATTGAGAGGAAAACCCGCACAAATTTTTCGTATAGAGATTCCAATTGACGAATACCAAGACCAAGACCTTTGACCTATTAGAGATTCTTCTTCCACTGTTGAGGCTACATCACTAGAGACCTTCACTGAGATAGCAATCCAAAATTCATCACTGTAATATCACTGTACTGTAAGCATGTTCGAACTGCAGCATCATTGAGACTGTGACTTGAGCGAGCTTAGCATTGGATCCTTCTTCCTGTGATATCATCGAGGTTTCTAAACAAAACTTGATTCAAAACACAACCTTCTTATGTTTTGGACAATGGACTCTCCTCAACACCGAAAGAGTGTCACTACACTAGACCACTTGAATGGAGGTATCCAAATTACTTCTGTTCCATCTATCCGAAATCTCAGAGAGAGAGACATCTGAGCTTCATTCTGCTGCTACCCATCTGAGACCACAGAGAGATATGTGAAGTTCTCATTGTTGTTCATCACCGAAACTTCAGAGAATCCGAACTTCTGTCTTTTGTTACCCATCTGAAATCACCGAACTTCTGACTGTAATTGTTATGCGAAAATCTCAGAGACAGATCCAAATTTTTGTGTCCTAATGCGAAGAGCCTAGTTGGGTATATATAGTAGTTCGTCCATGTACTCAAGCCGACATGACCATTCGAATGGGTGTGACACTTGGGTGAGCTGACATAGGTTATTTCTTCATATTGCAGGCCAACATCAAGTCAAGAGGATTGTGCTTGTCTTTTGGAGGGCTTTCTAGACACTAGATTGACTCATACATTTTATATACGCTCAAGAAGAGTACTTCATACATGACATTAATTCTTTGACCTTAATGATAAATCCTAAGGCTCTCAATGGGAGCCATCCAAAAATTAAATCACTTACTTATGAAACCCATGAAGCAAGGCTCACAAAAATAATTTTATTACATCACTTACAAAAGTCATAATTACATGTCATTATGAAGAATGAACCTAGTTACACTTTTCAATAGTATAAAACAAATGATGGCTGTCAACCCCAATTTTGATTATGAGGGCTCTTCATCTATCCCTTGCACTGATGCATCCAACCCCTTTCGCTATGTTCCTCCCTCTTTGGAGTCTATTCAAGAAAAGGGTAAGGGTAAAATGAAAAAGAAGGGTGATATCAAAAGTTATTTCACACCCTCCTCTCCCTTTGATAGTGCACATGGTCCTCAAGCTAATAGAGGTCAAATGCAACCCACTTTAGATGACCATTGGAAGAAAGAATTGAGAGAGACTGCTTGTGATTACATAGCTAGATGGTGGTATGACGCTGATATCCCCTTCAATGCTTCTCGTTCACCATATTATGAACCTATGTTTGATGCCATATTTGCTGTTGGAAAGGGCTTCAAAGGCCCTACTATGCATGAGTTAAGGGGATCTCTTTTGCAAAAAGAAGTTTCCTCCATTGATGAATATTTGAAAGATTTCAAAAGCTCATGGGAAAAAACAGGATGTACCATCATGTCAGATGGATGGACTGATCAAAGGAACCGTACCATCATAAACTTTCTTATCTTTTGCCCACAAGGAACCATGTTTCTAACACCAGTTGATGCATCTGATAGGGTGAAATATGCACACTTGTTGTTTCAGCTTTTGGATGAGGTTGTTGAAGAGGTGGGGGTGGCTAATGTTGTTCAAATCATCACAGATAATGCCTCTAACTATGTTCTTGCTGGTAAAATGTTAGAGGAAAAACACAAAACCATCTTTTGGACCCCATGTGTTGCACATTGCATAGACCTCATGCTTGAGGATATTGGCAAAATAGATTGGGTCAAAAACACTGTAGAGCATGCCAAAATCATAACAAAATATATCTACAATCACTCATGGATTTTGAGCCTAATGAGGAAACAGACAGGGGGCAGGGATATTATTAGGCCTACCATCACTAGATTTGCAGCTCATTTTTTGACATTGCAGTCTATGCTTTCCCAACATAGAAACTTGCAAAGGGTGTTTTCCAGTGATGAATGGAATGAACGTCAATGGTCTCGTAAACAAGATGACAAAGATGTGAAAAAGAAAGTTAATGTAGAAATATTTTGGAAAAGGGTCGCTTTGATAGTGCACAATGTTGGCGAGGCCAATGATGTATAGACACCCTCCTCATTGTCTCTCTCAGAACATATCCCACCCGGGTTCTCAAGGTGTGTTCCACCAGGACTAATCTTATCTTTGATTCCCAATCCTTAAAGAATATCAGTCCTCTACGACTACTCTTCTCTTGGATGCCCTAACTCATCCTCAAAGAGTAGCAAATGAAAGATGTTTACCCAATCCTCTATTCTGTCTTCCCAAGTGAAAACAAGAATGATGTGTCTATCTCTCCCTCTTAATTAGGGAGGGCATTTCTATTCCAATAAAGGAATGTACTCATTTCTACGGAAGGAATGTACCTAAGCTCCCTCTTGGCTTAGGAATTTTGCTTCCAAGTTTCTACCAAGTAAGAAACTTGTTTCCAGTCTCCCTCTTAATTAGGGACCTACAACAACTCCTTGGGTGGAGATGATGGGACAACCAGTTTCTTGAAGAACTCCTCCTCACGATGTCGTGAATTTCTTTTCGTTATTCGGGAGCCTTCATGTTTGGGACTTCTTCATAGGGCACAGACCATCCATCACTTTCATCCATGAGTTAGTCATGTCATCGTCGGAAAGTGATCCATCAGTCCATATCTGGCCTTCCTTCATGCCATGCCGCCTTCTTCATGCCTTATTTCCTTAAGGATCTTTCATCATACTACATGGGCATCAGTGGTGGAAGACATCCATAGATCTTCCCTTGGCAGACCTGCATAAGCCCGTCCAGATATTTGTTCAAAAATAAGAAACGAACATTTAAATCAAAATTACCTTTGTAATGGTCTTTCATCATGACATCTTCTAGTTTGTATCAGCATCCTGTATGCATATCGACACATCTCCCAAAGATATATATTGTCAAGGGTCTCTTTCTTTTTCAGACTCTATCAGAGTCTTCATATCTTTCATGGAGATATCCTAGTCAAATCTTCTTGGTCATAGGATGTTGATTTCCCTTTTCCATGGTTGCATATCCCATGATTTCTTCCTTCCTTCTTCCCACATTTCATTCCTAGGAACTGCCAACCAGAGTTCCTCAATTTTAGTCAACCACCTCATATTACATATGAGGACATATTATGTTGATTTTGTCTAGTGAATGTGTGACCCGTGCATTTTTACATTCATTTGAAGGAGGAGATCCTTCCTATGGTTATGCTCTCAAGATAGAGCATTGATCCATGTTACCTGCAACCATATGATTTGACTCTTCAATATAGACTGTAAGCATACATACCTCATTTTCCTTTGGGTTATCCAGACTTCCTGCAACAACTTACTGTTGAAGAATCTAGGGCAATTAGGTGTAGTGTGATTCTTCTTGACTTGATAACAATTTGTGGAGCCTTTTTACGCCGTAAGGCGTTCCCTCTGAGACGAACTCCCCTCCATGCCACCCTGTCTCAACCTGGGCCGTTAAATGGATTGTTAGACGATTAAATCATCTCCAGCCATTAGATCATCGGTGAAAAACGTTCTGGTCAGTGAAGAGTCGCTCGCCCTGAGGTCTGAAGCGACACAGGTTAGTTTTGCATATCCTGCGTCAAGTGTATAAGTTTCCTGTTTCTCAGGTTCACATTTTTAAAGAGTCGTGGACGGAATTCATTCATACTTTTGGTGTTTTATAGCTCGCTGTTGAAAGCTCCGACTGCCTTTTACAGTTGAAATTGCGGCAATGATTGATCGTTCGACTGGCAGAAACCTCGGCATGCGCGAGGGACTGAGACGGTATTTCCTGCGATCTTTAATGCTGTTTTTTTTCTTCTTTTATGACTAATTACGAATTAGCTGATCTTGATCAGTCAATCGTTTCTTCCAGCGAAGCTATGTATTTGTTGTTCCTGTTAGACGGCTATTTTTTCACTTTTGGAAAAATATAAAAAAATCTTACCGACTGCCTTTTACAGTTGAAATTGCGGCAATGATTGATCGTTCGACTGGCAGAAACCTCGGCATGCGCGAGGGACTGAGACGGTATTTCGTGCGATCTTTAATGCTGTTTTTTTCATCTTTTATGACTAATTACAAATTAGCTGATCTTGATCGTGATCTTGATTGTCATACACCTTGCATGTCGCTAGAATGAAGCTCATTGGGATTATGAACTCTTAAGGAACTCTAACATGCACGCCCCATAACTGTGGCTCTTAGAATGTAGGACAACTAAGAGAACTGCTAAAAATAGCAAGTTCTCAGAATTCGATGAAACTCAATGTGCAGCAGGTTCTGGTTAATGAGAAAGTCCGAATGTACATGTAGCTGGACCAGCGTGATTAAATCAAGCTGGAACTTAACACTAGTTGCACATGCAAATTGAGGTTTAAGACATATTAATAGTTATTTCCTGTAACTTTCATTCAGTATTATATTCACTTTAAACAAGGCCATTTTTTCCATTAATATCACAGTTCTATTCTTTATTTGTATCAATACTTTCTGCGTAAAGCAATTGTTTACACAGGCTTGCGTACTTGGATTGAGTTTTAGATATGGTCGTCGATCCTTGCATAGCCAATAAACTGCATGTGCATTCGAAGCAAGGTTCATAATCTGCATCTTGGGACTTACTTCTATCTACAAATATTGTTTCTCTGTGGAAATACATTGTTAAATAGCATATATCAATATCTCTGTGGCATATTATAAGAAAGAATGGGCCGTAGGCTACGTACCCTTGAGGTATGCTTACTTCTATCAGCTTTTTACCTTAGCCCTTGAGGCAATGATGGACATCTTCACCATTCATTTTTAAAGAAATCGTATTACGTAAAGTTTCCAACTATAATTTTTCTTAGTTTAAACTCTCCTTTGCAAAGATTTTACTTTCCAGTACATTGTTAAAAGTCATTTAACCCCGCCGAGATCATAATGATTACGAACCCATTACTCGAAATTGATCTCTTTCTTGAATGCAAATTTGTCTAATGACCAATTATATATTTTGTATTTCTATCCATTCGTTATAAATCGATCACAGGACAGCTGTTACTGATCTGATATTTTCATTGCCGGCTTGCTTTTTGTTTCTTTGTCATCTCCATTTTGCTTTCCCGCAACTTTACTTAGGGAATATATGTACTTTAAGTAATACTAAAAAATTTCATTTATATGGAAGTGTTGTTCTTCTGTACGGATATTATCTGCATAAAGCTATTGTTTACCTAGGCTTGTGTACTTGATTTTAACTGAGTCTCTGAGCTCCTTTAATGTCAGTATGCCTGCTTTTAAGAAATTTGTGAGGCTAATTACCGTTTTTCCAACAACTTTGCAAGGTAGATTCAAGAATAAGTTAAATCAGAAGCAAGAGCCTTCAACTATTTGCTCACTTCAAAACTCCTTTACGTGTCAGTTTTTCTGTCATGCTGACAGCCCAGATATAATTGTTTATGCATATTCCTATATCGAGAGTTTCTAGATTACAGCGTGTCCAATATTTTACGCCGAAACCATCTACTGTTTTCATTCCTTCCGGGTTGGCAGCCTAATCGATCCTTAAGTTGACATTGACATCAAATGCTAGATTATTACACACAACCAGGGGTTAAATTTGACGCCCGTATACCTGTTTTTTTGCCTTTTTACACGTTAAATATTATTAGTTTCTAAATCTACACGTCATCGCTGACTGGCCAATAATTTTTGAAAATGTCATATGGACGGGCGTATTGAAAATTAACCAGTTTTTTATTATTATTATATATATACAATGCATACTGAAGTGACGGTACTCCGGAGTCCGGACTCATGTGAACATGACAGAGTTTAATAGCTGTTTCAACTTTCCGCTAAGAAGAGATTAATAGTGTTTCAGTTTTCCGTTAATGTTGACTAAATGAGAGACCTAGAACGCTTCCTTCCTTCCGTGCCTGGTTTATTTTTATGATATTGATGTGCCTGATAACCATATGAATCCTATTTATTTCAATATATTCCTGCAGATTTCATTATTTTTTTGACTCCATATCATATCTTGCAATCCCAGGCGTTAACCACCCTATAAAATACAAGAAAACAAAATATTTTTGTGAGTTTAAGATGCCGTATGGAAATTTGGAATAGAAAGAGTTTCACTTTGCTCAATTAAATCTAGTGATAAAAATTGATATAAATATTTCACTTTGCTCAATTAAATCTAGTGATAAAAATTAATATAAATATTCCCTTGGAATGTAAAGGCAGTGATGTACCAAAACATTTTTGTGAGTTTAAGATGCCCTATGGAAATTTGGAATAGATCTGAATTAAGAATTTCACTTTACTCAATTAAATCTAGTGATAAAAATTAATATAAATATTCCCCTTGGAATATAAACGCAGTGATGTACCAAAGAGTAATTATAAAATCTAGATTCCGATATGCTGAACAAAAATCCCATATGTAAACATATGATAAAATTGATTGTTTTGACGGCTGAACAACTTTAATCACGTGCAGCCTTGTATAACTACTTTTTTAATGTGCATGCAGTGATGTACCAAAGAGTAATTATAAAATCTAGATTCTGATAAGATATGCTGAACACAAATCCTATATGTAATACATATGATAAAATTGCTTGTTTTGACCACTGAACAACTTTAATCACGCGCAGCCTTGTATAACTATTTTTTAATGTGCATGAACGTATATGCAGGCATTTCATAAAAATATGGCCTGGTAGTTTGGTACCATAAAAACATGCAGGTATTTCATAAAAATATGGCCAAGTCGCCAAGGGGAAGTAACTGGTAGTTTGGAAATTGGTACCATAAAAGCCTCACCCAACATTAAAAAAAAAAATATATCCTCCTCCCCTAGGCCATTATGAAAAGGTGTTACATAGTTAAAGTTGCAAAACGACGCAATAAATTCCAGTGTTAAGTGCGAATGCCATCTCACACAGCATGAATTTATTGGGTTGAAATGATGGACTATTGATTAGAAGTAAAAATCAATTTATAAGGTTCAAGGTCTTATCGATGAGTAGGAAAAATTAAGAAAAATTAACTTCTCTGTTTGGCTTTCTATTCAAAGAAAGTTTTTCTGTATATTTTATTTTAGTAAATAATGGGTTTTTCCAATTCATATATTAGGAATTAAGCATTCATCACCCAAAAATAAACTTCCTCGCCACTTAAAACAACCAAGAACGCATTTCAGAAATAACTTTCTTAAACCCAATTCAAAAATACAACTTTTTGAAAATAATTTTAATTACGCCGTAAGGCGTTCCCTCTGAGACGAACTCCCCTCCATGCCACCGTGTCTCAACGTGGGCCGTTAAATGGATTGTTAGATGATTAAATCATCTCCAGCCATTAGATCATCGGTGAAAAACGTTCTGGTCAGTGAAGAGTAGCTCGCCCTGAGGTCTGAAGCGACACAGGTTAGTTTTGCATATCCTGTGTCAAGTGTACAAGTTTCTTGTTTCTCAGGTTCACATTTTTAAAGAGTCGTGGACGGAATTCATTCATACTTTTGGTGTTTTATAGCTCGCTGTTGAAAGCTCCGACTGCCTTTTACAGTTGAAATTGCGGCAATGATTGATGGTTCGACTGGCAGAAACCTCGGCATGCGCGAGGGACTGAGACGGTATTTCGTGTGATCTTTAATGCTGTTTTTTTTCTTCTTTTATGACTAATTACAAATTAGCTGATCTTGATCAGTCAATCTTTTCTTCCAGCGAAGCTATGTATTTGTCGTTCTTGTTAATCGGTTATTTTTTCACTTTTGGAAAAATATAAAAAAAACTTACCGCCTGCCTTTTACATTTGAAATTGCGGCAATGATTGATCGGTCGACTGGCAGAAACCTCGGCATGTGCGAGGGACTGAGACGGTATTTCGTGCGATCTTTAATGTTGTTTTTTTCTTCTTTTATGACTAATTACAAATTAGCTGATCTTGAGCAGTCAATCGTTTCTTCCAGCGAAGCTATGTATTTGTTGTTCCTGTATATCAGCTATTTTTTCACTTTTGGAAAAATATAAAAAAATCTTAATCCTAAAGATTTTAGGCCGATGACATCGATATTACTGACCGTTTTTCGTTATTTTTATGATATTTGAAGCTTTCGTTCATGCACTCATTTTTTTCAAAATTTGCGTGAAATTTCTATTAAATTCAACTAGCTACTTCTTCTGTTGTATTTCAGGAATCTTTTTCTTTCTGGCTGCTTCTATTTTGTAAAAATTTGAATGGTTCTTCCTTGAGCTGTAAAATTTTACAATTGCTGAAAGTTTGCAAATTTTTACAATTCATTTATTATGTTGTAAGGGTTTCCCTCCAGCCATTAGATCATCAGTGAAGAACGTTCTGATCAGTGAAGAGACGCTCGCCCTGAGGTCTGAAGCGACACAAGTGAGTTTTGCATATCCCTCTAGACCAGAGATACCCGTTCTCAGCCGTTTCTCATTAAACATTCCCGCAGGAAAAACTGTAGCTATGGTTGGTCGAAGTGGGTCGGGAAAGAGTACTGTAGTTGCTCTAGTCGAGTGCTTCTATGACCCCATTGAAGGTATCCAATACATGATTTTATATGGCATTTTCATACCTTGAACTCCGGTTTTTACTTTAATGAATTGCTTCTCAAAAGTACTATTTTTAATTTCTGTGAATGAAGGTCAAGTGCTACTTGATGGGTTTAACATCAAAAATCTACAGTTGAAATGGCTTAGACAGCAGATACGGCTTGTGAGTCAGGAACTGGCATTGTTTGCAACAAGCATTAAGGAAAACATGCTATTGGGAAGAGCGGATGAAACCCAGGTGGAAATGGAGGAAGCAGCGAGAGTTGCAAATGCACACTTTTTTATCACAAACCTCCCCGAAGGATATGACACTCAAGTATGTGCTACTAGCTGTAATAACTAAAAATTCTTTGTTGTAGAGATGATTGATTAGTTGTCAGTTGATTGTTTGTTGCAGAGATGGTTGATTAGTTGTTTGGTGATTATGCTTGTTTCCTTGCTCAGTCTTCCAGTCGCTCTTTATGACTTGTGTGTGTGAATAACAACAATCTGATATGTTTACCTTGTCATCCTGGAATTCCTTCTCCCACTATCAAGTCTCCTTCCCTTCCCTTTCTAAACCAAATCCCCGGGAGTTGAACTATATATCTATGGTTTATAGCACTTTTCTCCCATCTCACTGTTCATTTTGTATATGTCAGAGTTGATAGTAGCCATGGTTATGATTTGTACTAAGTTGGGCCTGCAACTCCAGGTTGGTGAAAGAGGTGGTCAACTATCAGGCGGACAAAAGCAACGCATTGCAATAGCCATAACGATGTTGAAGAACCTGGCCATACTACTTTTGGATGAAGCAACCAGTGCTCTGGACTCTGAATCAGAAAAACTTGTTTAGGAAGCCTTTAACAGGTTCATGATAGGAAGAACAACAGTAGTTGTGGCACATCGTCTCTCAACCATTAGGAAGGCTAATCTGGTGGCAGTTGTTCAGTAGGGGAGCATTTTGGAGATGGGGACTCACGATGACCTTATCTCAAAAGGGGTTGACGAGGCTTATTCAACATTGATCAGACTCCAAGAAACTACCCATGAGCTTGGTAACAATGCAAGAAAGAATAGTGCCAGGTAAAGGTTTTATCCCACTATGTTAATTCAATAATGGCACATTGTGGTCAACCTCTGCAATAGTTTTCTGACTGAAAGTCTATAGAATTGGAATTGCTTTGTTTCTCCCATAAATCCTCTCGCCTTCTTTATAAAATTGTAATTTTTTTTGCAGTCCCATAAATCCTTGGGGCCTTCTCTGTAAAACTGTAATTATAATGGTTATCCTCAGCTTCTTCTTCATAAAATTATACTTGTTTTCTTCATCCTTAGATTAGCAGTTTGTGAAATTATAATTGTTTTGTTTGTTTATAGATCCTCAGGGTTTTCTTTGGAAAATTATTTAGCAGCTGCCAAGTTTTTCTGGTTTTATTACAGTGAAAGATTTTCCACCAAACTGTTTGGATGCCTTCTCATACAATCCTTCATTTTTTTTCCTCAAATTATAATGGTTTTGTTCGGTCCAGAGATAAATATTTTTTCTTAAATTGTAGTTGTTTTGCTTCTCCCATTAACCCTTCTAGTGTTTATTGGTACTTTAGATGTTGCTCTGTAGAAGTTTATGGACTTTTACATTTTGTCACATTCTGAATGACCCACTCATTCATCACCAAGATATAAAGGAAACTTGTTTTGTACCTTCCATAAATTCTCAGTATTTATCAGTTTGAATGATCCCGAGAAGAAAGGGGAAATAGAATGAACATAGATTTGTATTCTCGTTTTGATTTTTTGTTTGTTTACCCATTTCCAGGCCCTCCAGCGCAAGGAATTCTGTGAGCTCACCCATAATTGGAAGAAATTCTTTTCTTATGGATTTCAGACTTCTCAACTTCTGATTTCAACACATCTGTCAATGTCAACTCAGCACATAAAACAGAGAAGGTACCCTTCATAGAGCAGGCAGGGTCATTCTAGAGACTAGTCAAGATGAATGCCCCAGAATGGGCCTATGCTCTACTAGGATCCGTAGGGTCCATGGTCTGCGGTTCCATAAGTGCACTCTTCGCTTACATCTTGAGTGTCGTGTTGAGCATCTATTACAACCCTAATCTGTTGTACATAAAAAATGAAATCAAGAAATAATGCTTTGTTCTGATAGGGATATCATTCGGTGCCCTCGTTTTCAATACGGTGCAGCATTCCTTTTGGGAAATCGTTGGCAAGAATCTGACCAAGTGGGTCCAACAGACAATGCTTGAAGGTGAACAAAACGGTTTCCATGAAAAAATCCAGATTGACATGGCATTCTGAATATAGTCACATTCAGAATGACATGGCATTCTGCAATTGAGATAGAAGAGCACATGATTTTCTTCTTTTATCGTCTTCTGAAGATTCAATATATGCATTGAGTGCTACCTTACCAATGGAGAAAAGTAAAATTTAGATATTACATCAAAATTTAGAAAGTCATACTTCTTAGACTGAAAAATGATTTTCTCAATTAGCCTATGATATTCTGAGGATATTAACATTGTTGTTATTGGACAGTTTGAAGTCCTTGATAAGCAACTGAGATTTTTTGTTCCATTTTGCTGACCAGGCAGTAAAAGTGGTTACAACAATGCTTTTAAAAGGTTATACCCTAGGAAAAGATACTTTAAGCAAAGCCAAAGAGTTAGACGAGAAGTATCAGGTGATGGACATTGCTGCAACAAAGGTGGCATATTTTGGCAAATTTTTCGGAGAGATATCAAAAGTAGCTTTTCGGAGAGAGAGTCACCTAGGACTTCCATCTGACATTTATCCACCAATGTTGCAGCATCAACACAACCCACAGCCTGAAACTCTTTGGTCAACTGTATTGAGGGTCAAGGCTACCAAATTTTAACCGTCCCATCATCATTGCAAGTGCTTCAACTTGCTTCCAGACTGCAGCCTGTTGGACTGGTTACTAGACCTTCTTTGTCTGGGTAGATGATATCCCTCCACCTGCCAGAATAAAGCTCTTATGTTTGTCCAGGGTCTATGTTATTTTCTTTGAAGGAATCATATGGTTACATTTTGTATGAATGGCACTGCCTTTTGATTTGGTTGGAATTTCAGATCTACATCAGATGGCCAACAAGATTATAATATTATTCCATTTATTTCTTGATGTCTCTTGTTAATCTGGATTCAATGGAATTGGACATTTGTATGGCTTAGTTATCATAGTACCAAGGTAGATTACAATTGACATTAGTCTGATTTGATGGCTCTTGTTAATCTGGATTCAATGGAGTTGGACATTTGTATGGCTCAGTTATCATAGTACCGAGGTTGATCATAATTCACATTAATCTTCTTTGAGCTTTGGATGCCACTATGCATATTTTGACTATGGGGTCATATTATTCGTTGCATATAGTTTAATCTAGAATTTTGGATACTACATGGTAGAAACAAGTGTTGCTGGGATTGTATCCCTATTCATTATCAGTAGAATGACTAGTTTAGGTTGCCGACACTTCAATGTTGAGAGTACAAAATATTTGATATATTCAGATTTTTTAATTTAAATTTTTTATGAGTGGGTATTGTAAGTTGTTGGTGTTATCGGTGTATGATTTGACAGGAAAATTGCAAGCTATGAAGCACATCAAAAATAGGAGGAGGAGGAGGAAGAAGAGAAGTTTTTGTTAAAGAGGCAACAAGATCTTCGTTATAGAGAAAATTGGAAGTCTTTGAGGCTACAGATGGCAAAATCCCTCGTAATATTGGCATGATATACATTAATCTTTATAACATATTTAACAGATTGAAAAGACTGATTTCTGGAGTTGCAGAAATGTTATCAAGTTCAATGAAATCCATTCTTAACAGCGTAAATTTTATATATCAGGACTTCGTATGTAGTAGCACCCCCTTCTTTGATGCTTAAATCTGAAAGTTGAATGTTTCAATGGAAAAGGAAACATCACAGAAAATAAAATATGAATGCACACCATGTAAAATACAACTCTCAAGAAGTAGCTTCTCCCAAAATATAGTATTTTTGTATTTTCCTTCTATTGTATTTATCTTAGAATCCACATCACCCAATTGTGCTACAATTAGACCATAAAGTGTCTAACAAATGGAGTTGAACCAATAAAACCATTTCCACCATACAAGAATTTTCCACCGAAGAACACAATGAACCCATAGAAGAGATTCCAAGAGGAGTACAAGAATTTTCCACCAAAGAACACAATGAACCCATAGAAGAGATTCCAAGAGGAATAACAGGTCGATGAAATGATTGAAGCAATGTGGTAACCTGGAGTAATAACAACTGACATCATCCCAAAGTATGTGAAGTAGAGGAAAGTGAAAAATATGAAGAAGAGGAACCATAAAATTTTGGCAAATGTCCACTCAAGAGAAATCATGGAGCAAAATCAAACTAATTTGCATTAGTAAAAATGAGTAACAACTTACCACATCCAAGGCTTAACTCAATTCTTTTCAATGTGAATCATGTTTATTACCATACTTTTGGAGGTGTGCCTCAAATCCTTCTTTATGCATGTTGAAATAGGGTATCAATGTCTTATGCATGAGCCTCGATGAATATGTGCTGAATATGTAAAGAAAAGAAAGCATTTTGTGTTATTGCTAAATTCTTGTTGCATTTGCTTTATGAAATAGCCTGATTGTAATGCGGATCTTGTAAGGAGGTTAATGCCTATCATGTCAAAAGGGTCTTTAATTACAAAAAGGAAGGTTTATTGCTCCTCATCATTTGACTTTAGTTTTTACTTGTTTTGTATTGGTGTCCTATAGTTTCCCTAACCAACCTATATATTCACTTTCTAGTAGTTGTGGAAAAGAAGAGACATTACTTATATTTAATTTACAGTGCATGTTTTTATGGGTAGCACATCTAAAAATTATATGTTCTCTCCGATCTTTCTCGATCTTGCATAGTTCCCCAAGAAATCTAATAACAGGATCGATTCCATGAAAAACCCTAATACAGGAACGATTTCCGACAGAGGACCAGTAACACCCAAAGAGAAAACCCTTATAGAATCCTATAAGACACTGGTAGCAGGAACCTATTTGCCCAAATCAAGGGAAAACAATACCCAGTACTCCAAAAAATTGAAAACTAAAAACTGGGTTTATTTAGGATAAAAAATCTTACCTCTTGATGTCTTTCTTTTGCGCTAACAGGCATTCTAGAATGCATTCTTTGTAGAAGAGGTGGCCCTTCTGACAACAGAGGGGGTCTATCAATGGCTTCAGGCATAGAGAGCATGCATCAAAGGGCTTAATGGAGTCCTTGTCGAGCCTTTCCTTTTGAGTACCATACCCAAGCTTTTTATTCTCGTCGTATGTAAAGAATTCCAAGTCATTGTTGTTCTTTGAATGCCTCTGCGGCATCTTCGCTAACTCAGGGATTTACGATTGCCGGCGACAGATACAGGGCATAAATGGTGCATGTCTCAATCAGTCATTAACAGAGTCGGAGGTGTCACTGAATTGTCCCTGGGTGGCGAGCTGCAGAGCGGAGGAATTGCAGAGCGGGAGGCGCCGAGTCGAGGAGGAAGGTGAGTGAGCAGCCCGCGAGATCGCAATTCCTCATTTCAAATTGGAAATGGCAATAACTCTCCACGTTTGCAATTCCAGCTCAGATCCGATCTGTCAGGGGATGTCAGGATTTCCAACTCCGATCGGATTTTCTGTCAGGGAATGTTAGGATTGCCAGGGGAGGGTGGCGGAGCTAGGGGAGGGTGGTCGAGGGCAGAGGGATTATCGGCAGCCAAATTTGGATGATTTTCCAGGCGGTGACGAAAATCGTGCCATTCCTCCGCCTAGGTAGACTACTCCATGGAGAAAAGTAAAATTTAGATATTACATCAAAATTTAGAAAGTCATACTTCTTAGATTGAAAAATGATTTTCTCAATTAGCCTATGATATTCTGAGGATATTAACATTATTGTTATTGGACAATTTGAAGTCCTTGATAAGCAACTGAGATTTTTTGTTCCATTTTGCTGACCAGGCAGTAAAAGTGGTAACAACAATGATTTCAAAAGGTTATACCTAGGAAAAGATACTTTAAGAAAAGCCAAAGAGTTAGACGAGAAGTATCAAGTGATGGACACTGCTGCAGCAAAGGTGGCAGATTTTGGCAAATTTTTCGGAGAGATATCAAAAGCAGCTTTGATTACAGCTGGGCATGCAGCTTGCAACGCAGGAACAACACCTGTCAACAACAGTTATTTTGCAACAGGAGCATTGATGGTTGTTGGGGTTCTTGACAGGGAAGCCAAAGCTGCTGCTAATTTTGGTAATAGGAATAATGCATCAAAGAAGTAGACTTGAAGTATTATGGCACTATAAAGTTAGAACTGTAATGTAGTGGTGTTGGCCTTCAGGTTTATCTGTCTCATAATTAAGTATGCTTGTAATGTTTCTTACCTTACCATAGTCGTTCTTGTATCAAATCAATTTTATGGTCTCTGTATATGTGTTTAAATGTTTGATCTTTCTGCAGCCCTTCACATTGAGATACACTATATATCTGTGGGCTTCAACCCCCAAATGCATGCTAGACAACTGTTGACACTAGCTAACATCAAGAAATTGGAGACGCTTCAGACCATTCAAGTGGTCGGGCAGCTTTTTGATGTTTGTTTTGGATAAATTTAGGAACTTCAAATGTTTTAAGTTCCCAATAGACGTGGGCAATGACTGGATGGAAGTATGACTTAGATCTAACACAGTCATCTAAAACAAATAAACAACGTCTTCATTCTATATTTTTATTCATTCCTTCAAAATATTTGTTAATTCTGTAGTGAATTCCCTTTACACCCCCTTCTTTTTCCCCAGACACTTTTATCTGTCTGAACGTCAACAGCAGCAGCGCTTCAATGACAAATTTGGGTGATATTGTAAGCCACAAAAATTGGTCGAAACTGTCTCAGACCTTTTGGTTGTTGAATACCTCTTACAGCAGAAGGGTTTTGCCCTGTCCTCCCATACCCACAATAGCAATCACTTTGAATCCATTTTCCAATATCCACTGACTGACCTTTTCAATATCTTCCTTTAATCCCACCACTTGAAATTGAGATAGAATAGCATAGGATTTTCTTCTTTTATCTTCTTCTGAAGATTCAATATATGCATTGAGTGCTACCTTACCAATGGAGAAAAGTAAAATTTAGATATTACATCAAAATTTAGAAAGTCATAATTCTTAGACTGAAAAATGATTTTCTCAATTAGCCTATGATAATTTAGGTGATACAGTAGGCCACAAAAATTGGTCAAAACTGTCTCGGACCTTTTCGTTGTTGAATACCTCTTGCACCAAAAGGGTTTTGCCTTGTCCTCCCATACCCAGAATAGCAATCACTCTGAATCCATTTTCCAATATCCACCAACTGGCCTTTTCAGTATCTTCCTTTAATCCCACCACTTGAGATTGAGATAGAAGAGCACAAGATTTTCTTCTTTTATCTTCTTCTGAAGATTCAATATATGCATTGAGTTCTTGAACACCAACAGTAGCATTGAGGGAGGTCAGATATTTGAGATATTTAGCACCCGTGTGTATCTTTGTGATTCCTTCCTTTAGTTTCCTAATGTTCTTGCCCATTCTATAGCGGAAAATTATGTTGATGAAAATAAGCTTGCCCTGCTCGCATTCCTCCACTATGTCAACAACATTAGTGAGAAAATCCTCAAGTTTGTTAAGCCAATTGGTCACTGAACTAGAATAGGAAGTTCTAGTGGCTCTCGCATCCGTCATTAGGCATTTAATGGAATTAACCTCAGCACAAATGAATTCAAAATCTTCTTCCCTAACTGCCTAACCAACGCAAACTTGATCCTCCATAATAGTTTTGGCTTCGCTTCTGGTTTCAACTTCTGGTGTTGGAAATACCATTTTATCCTTTAACGTTTATTATTTTTGTTTTATTATTATTGCTTGAATTTTTCTTAATAAGTGGTTGTGTTTCTTTTGGTTTTAGTGAAAGTATCGGCTCCAATGTTGGCTCTCTTATTATGGAGTATAATTCATCTTTGAGAATTTTTCAATTATTAAATTAGGTTAGTCAATTGCTTAAAATATTAAATTTATTTCAAAAAGTTTTTGTTACTTTATAGGTTAGAGATTGGCTTGAAATATTAAACTTATTCCAAAATGTTTTTGTTACTTTATAGATAAGGCGTAGATTGCTTGGCTCTTGAAAATAATGAAGGGAAAATACATGTTAATCTATTACTTGTGCTCTTTGACTGAAAAATACAAAGTGATAGAAAAATGCATATTATGCTAATTGAGGAATGTTTTTCGCTTGTCGAACTTATAGTATTGAATTTAACAGACTAACACTTTACAACAATGAACTAACAATATTCATGATGAAAATAGCAAGATGGAAGATTTATCTGCATAATGAAAAAGGCAATATGGGAGATTCCAATCACGTTCTAAGGAATTTTTTAAAATGTGGATGTGACGAAAGATTGTTGTGGAAGGTGTTGTTTGTATATGGGAGATTTCTTGATCATTGTGTATAATCCTAATGTTGATAGATATGTCTACTAAGTGGTTCGAGTTAATGGGACATTGATTTGAGCGTTCAATATATTTGTATTCTTTATCAAATTATTCTTTTGTTGTATTTGTGTTCTTCAATTTATGCCTTACGGCGTTTCCTTTGCAACATCTGGTGCAAATGCTAGTTACTTTTTCTTGTTAGCTTAATCTTCTTCTTCTTCTTATTAATGCATGTGTGTGTACTTGATCAAACTACTACCCAAAACATAAAAACAAGAACACAAGATGTTGGCTCTCTGCAAGGAGCAAAACTTCTCTTCTCTTGAGAAGGAAACCCTTTGGTAAGTTCTCTTATTGAAGCTTCATTCTTGATCAATGCCAAACCCTAGACCCTTGACTAGAAGATCCTCCAAGCATAAGTCAAGTCCTTCATTTTCTCTGCACTATGTTTTCTCAGTACTTTATTCACCTCCTTCTGGCACTTTGTTCCCCAGCACTTCGTCCTTCTTCGGACACTTTGTTCCCCGACACTTCGTCCTTCTTCCGACAATTCGTTCTTCCTTAGTGTGACAGACTGCAGCCCTAATTCTCGCACGTGTGAGAGGTACCCTAAAGAATTAGGGTCCTTTTCCTTCGCTAGAGAGATAGGCTTCTTTGCTTGACTTGTGAGGCCTTGTAGGCCTAGTTCCAAACCCAATCAACACTAGTTTATGGACTGTTTGTCCCTACTGTCATACCCATAAACTTGACCACCCTTTCTTCGCACCTCTGACTGTGTCTAGTCCTAGAATCAATCCTCTTCACTTCGGCTTTTCTCCTCCTTCCTTCGCTGCATTAGGAGACCTCTTCTTCGTCCTTCGTTACCCTTTCTCTAGCCTCTTTTCTTTGCTGATTTTAGAGCTTCTTTGTTGACGTTGTAATGGAGTGGGCAACCTCTATTTATAGAGGATTTTCCCTCCTTTTAGGTCGACTAGAAGGCCTATTTGTAGACTGTTTGTAGGCCGACTTGTTATGCTTACTTCGGATGGTTTCTTTGGTGGTGTGATATGCTTGAAGGAGACTCTTGATGGTGCCTTTGCATATGAGGGGACTTTACTTTGCTTGGAGGTGACATCTTTGACTTTTATACACAATGTAACATACCCTTAAGGTCTTTAACATAATTCTTTTGACCTCTTTGACTTACCTATAGCACTTTAACATGTGCTAGTCCTACTTCAATGAGCAAGAAACTCATTGACATATATCATAAAATTAATATTTCTTTTCCTGGATAAATACAAATATCAAAAGTACATTTATGAAGATTGAACCTAGTTACATTTCCTTCAACACTTACTTGATTGAAAGAACTTCAATCCCTGGATTTGCTTCTCCTTTTATGTCATCATACCATCATCCCATGAATTCCACAAATTTGGAATTCTTGATGAAACACTTGCTTCCTCTCTTGATCGGTGAACCTGATGAAGATTCCATTAGAGAATCTTGAGGATCTAGGGTATCCCCATCCAATAGATGTTTCTTTTTGACCGATGTGCAATGAGCCTTGTACTAGATGACCTTTTTCTTTCTTTTCCATAAGTGCCACCTATGTTACAAATGAGGTTTCCAAGAGCTATATCCTTTCATAGTCGACCGCCATGCTTCAACCATCTATTATGCTTCTCTATGATGATGTCACGAACTCTTTGGTTTTAACTCTTCTATGATGCCATGATGCATCCTATCATGCTCCTACTTTACAACAGGAAAACTTAGAAACAAAAACTAGAAAAGAACCAGGTGAGGAAGACTATCTCAATAGTGGAGATCTATTACTTCCTCTTTCTTGGACTTCTTCTTTTCAACTTCCTCCACTTCCTTGGTGACACAATCTTCTTCTCTTCCTCTTTTTTTATTGTCCTTCTTGAGCTTAAGACAATCTCTCCTATAGTGCCCATATTCTTGACACCATAGCATTGTATTTTAGCCATGTTCTTCTTCTTTTTCCGAGGACCAAACTTTCCAAATTTCCCCTTTCTTTTTGTCATTGCAACGTATGCTTGATTTTGGTCACTTGCTCCCACATTAGATTTGGCCTTTAGTATAGATTCTTCAAAACACAATGACCATAGATTCTGGAATGGAGTAGCTTCTTTCTTCCCATAAATGCTCGAAGTAAAGTTACCCCACTCTTCCGGCAGTGCATTTAATACAACTGTAGTCATTTCTCTATCAGACATGACTTCTCCCAAATCTTGTAGTTGATCTCGGATTTTAGATATCCTTATAAAGTATGAGGCTATTCCATCTTCCCTTGACATCTTCAGCTTGTAGAGTTCTTGCCTTAATGAGATGACTTCTCCAACAATGCTTTCAGAATACAACTCTACCAGTTTGTCATAGATTTCTTTTGAAGTTTTGAGTTTAGATACATATGGGATGAGGGGATCCTTGATGGATTCTATGAGAATCCTTTGAGCCCTAACTTCCTATTTCATATACTTTGCAAGAGCTTTAGCATCTTCCTTTCATGGTTTAGTGATAGATCAGTTGATATGTTCCATATGTTGAAGAATCTAGGGCAGTTAGCATTAATAAGATTCATCTAGCATGATAACTATTTGTGAGTTATTCTTAGCACAATCTTCTCTTGTTATGTTTATTAGAGTGTGTCTTCTTAGTTCATCAAATAGCTACCAAAAAGAAAGAGACAAGAACACACGATGTTGGCTTTTTGCCAGGGCCAAAACCTCTCCCTCTTGGAGAGGAAAACCTGCACAACATTCTTCTTATAGTGATGCCAATTGACAAATACCAAGACCATGACCCTTGACCTATTATGCCACTCCAAGACCAAGACATCGATCCTCTTCTTTGTCACTGCTGAGATCATCATCATTGTTGCACCATTGAGGCCATCACTGCTGCATCACAAAGATCTTCATCATTGCTGCTCTATGACTGCACCTTTCTTGAAATTTCTTCACTGCTGCACCAATGCTACATTTTTACCGAGATCTTTGTTACAACAATGAGATCTCCATTTTGAGGTATGCATATTATAATTGTACTGTGGTCTTCATCATGATTACAACTATGCCAAGGTCATGACTATGTTTAGGATGTATGCCACATCAAGATCTTCTTCATGAGACTGTCATTATGTAACTATGAGATCACATGGATCCTCCACTTCATACATGACTGTGTTAGGTATGCCGAGACAAAGATCATGATTTCTGGACTGTTGTCCTTATCCAAGATTTTGTGCCACTTCATTCATTCGAAATATTGTCCCACTATACTTTATCCGAGATGTCTGCTCCCTGTACTTGTTCGAGATTTCTGCACTAGTTCGAGATTTCAGAGGATTAGAGATTTTATCCTCTTGCACTTCACGTACCCATCCAAAGTTTCAGAGACTTGTCCGAGATTTTCTGTGTCATTTGCGGATACCCCAGCCGGATATATATAGTGGTTATGTCTCCAGTTTGAGCCGACTTGTCCATGTGAATCGACATGTCATCCTTTAGTTATTTAATATCTTTTTGCAGGCCAACATGATGTCTTTTCATCGCTTTGTTTGCAGGCTTCTTCTTTGAAGGATGGTGCTTGTCTGGAGGGCTACTTGACACTAGGTTGACTTATGTTCATTACATAATGCTCAAGAAGAGTTCTTCAATATAATTTTGACTTTTCTAGATCTATAGAATGAGCAAGAAACTTATTCATATAATTTGTCAAAATAATAATTCTTTTTCTTGACAAGTACAAAGATCAAAATTACATTGACAAATACTGAATCTAGTCACCCTTTTCTTCAACACCATATCCTCATTTTCAATGAGATTCAGATTTGTCTTTTTCTTCCATGCAAGATAGTTTGAAGCCCCAACCAATTTGTTGCTTTCCTTGCAAAAAGACATTTTGACAGATTCAGACGTGGACATAAATATACTTACTTGATAGGATGCTCCTTCTCCTTGCTGCTTCCTTGATGTTGATGATGATATAGAGAATAAAAAACTTCACCTCGATGAAGAAAGTTTTCTTCAATAATGATCCTTGATCCCACAAAGAGGGAGATCCCTTTGGATCCTTTGATGGTGGAGTCTTTGTTGATGAAGATCAATGATGACTTCTTGATAATGTCTTCAAAGGTAAGGACCTTACTTCAACAAGAGAGGGAGATCGCCTTAGAATCTTGATGGCAACACCTTTTGATCTAGCTTCCTTTGGATGAATAGTCTTCAAGGCACTTCAACTTCAAAATGATTGAGAGCAGATCCCAGGAATGCTTCTTGGATTGATGATGATATGATCTTGATCTTGGGTTATGATGCTTCCTTTCTAGATCTTGACCTTCCTCGAGATTTGATCCTTGAGTGTCCCTTGATAAGATGCCCTTCCTTGACTTAGTCACCTTAGCTCTGATACCATGTTGAGAAATCTAGGGCATCAATATTAGGTGATTTCTCTTCTTTAGATAACTGATTGTGAATGCCTTTTACTTCTTGAGTAGGATCTTCTTTTAATTATGTTATTATAATGTTATTCTTCATCAAACAGCTAGCAAGCATAAATCATAAAGAGACAAGAGACACAAAATATAGGCTATTAGCCAAGGCCAAAACCTCTCACTCTTGAGAGGAAAACCCGAACAAATTCTTCTTCTTATAGAGATTCCAATTGACGAATACCAAGACTAAGACCCTTGACCTATTTGCCACTCCAAGACCAAGACACAAGTTCTTTCTCTTTGTTGCTTCTCTTCCTTGCACAAGTCAACACAAGTCAAACTTCTCCTTCTTCTGCACTTCTCGGCTACCCTGAAACTTCGGTCTCTTTTCCACAGATCTGCACCTCATACTGTTGTAATACCACATGTGTGAGGAGTAGAGACAAGTTTGGAGGTAATTCCTTCCTTTGCTATACTTGGAAGCTTCTCTAGATAAACTCGACTAGCAATAAGATAATATGGAGATCCTTTTCTTGTCCTTTATTACAAGTTTCTGCCACGTGTGAAGTGGTTTGCCCAAGAAACAGTCCCAAACCAATGCCAAAATACATCGCTGCTCCTTTCCTCCTCCTCGTTGGTTATAAGGCTTCTTTAATGACCTTTTCACACTTTGTTCAACTGCAAACCTTGACCAAAAATCTTTGAAATTGTGTCTCTGAAATAAGGACGAGCTGTCCTATTTATAGTTGTTACCCATGCTAATTAGCTGACATGACATGTAGGTGAGCCGACGTGTCCTTTGGAGGAGATCATTTATTCTATTTTGAAGCCTACTTGAAGGAGAGGTCTTGTGCTTGTCTTGGAGGGATTTTATACTTATCTAATGACTCATATAAAATGTAACATGCCCAAGAAGGGTCCTTCATACATGACATAGACTCAAATTAACTTTTATGACTAGATGACAAATTCTAAGGCTCATAATGGGAGCCATAACTAAAATAAAATTCCTTGCTCATGAAACCCATGAGACAAGTATTACAATAATAATTTTATTTTTCTTCTTTTCATCAATTACATAAAATCACAATTACACATGTCATTATGAAGACCGAACCTGGTTACACTTTGCAACATATTTGTCTCCAACACTACCACGTTCTTTGTTGCTGCATATGCTCCCTCTGAACTAGAAGACTGCCCCGCTTTCCTCTGCGGAACGTGATCTGAAGACCTGTTCTTTCCCACCATGTTATGCGAGTCCATCACTTTAGTCATAAGTGCCATGTACCTTGTGTACCTATGTGGCTGCTTCCTTTCGCTGGAAGTGATACTAGAAGATTGAACTCTCTTCTGATCTCCCTTAACCAAATCCTTTGCCCACTTGGCTCGAACTCTCCCTATACTGGGAGTCTTTGACTGAGTGGCTACCTCCACTTGCCCTGGGCTATGCTTCTCATCATCTATGTGGTCAACGCAACTGCCAACTAGCTTAGCCTAAAATTGAGATATTGGCTGAGGCTCCATCTTGAGCTCTATCTCGCTCTCGCCCAACCACCCTTTCTCTACTTTGAGCTCTCCTTGCCTTGCTGCTCAAGGCCGCATCTATCTCTAGCTGCAACTTATAGATATTCTTCACCCTCACACCCATCTATTTCTTACACCCAGAAGCTAAGTGTTGGAGGTACGCCTTACCTTTGCTAAAGATGATATCATATCCCTTGTCCTCAAGGGTAGCTATCGAAACAAGATTCTGTCTCAATCTTGGAACATAGAGAACATCTCTAAGATGAAGAGGATTACCTGACTCCCTCTGAAAATTGACAGTACCAACTCCTCTAGCTGCACACTGACCATCATCTCCTAGCTCAGTCTGAAACTGCATCTCATTCTTCTTCAAGTGGCCAAATTTCTTCTTGTTCCCACTCATGTGGACAGATGCTCCTGAATCAATATACCATATACCGCTATCTGTTGAGCTTGCAATGCAAGCAATCAATGAGAGTTCTTTCTTGAACTAGGGAGAAAATGCATACCTCCATAGATGTAACTACATGATCCTTATTGTAATCCTTCTTTCGCTTAGGACACTTAGTTGCACAGTGTCCAAACTCATGGCAATGGAAGCACTTGATCTTGCTTAGATCTTTCCTCTTGCCCCTCTGACTGGACTCAACCTCTCCTTGGCCCTTCTTGCCCTTGGCCTTGCCTGCCAGGGCAAGGTTCTCCTTGTCCACTGTCATAACTGATCTCCCTTCTATGGTTCCTCTTTGGATCTCTTCCTGTATGCAGTCAATCCAAAACCTTTCCCAATTTGGAAAGTTCTCTCTACCACTAAAAACATCTTGGAACCCACCCCCTTTCCAAGACCTGTGAAGTCCAAGTAAGGCAAAAATCACAAGGTCATGATTAGATACAACCACACCCACACCACACAGCTCATCTCGTACCTAAGTGAACCTTGACAAATATGTGACAATGGGCTCATCCTTGCTCATCCAGATACTTCTCAGCTTCTCCTTAAAAGCAAGCTTCCTGGTATCACTAGTACTCTGATATAGTTTTAAGATGGCATCAAACATCTCATATGTTGTCTTCTTCTCATGGATATGAGGTACTATATGATCTCTGACCCCTTCTAGAATAATCCTCCTTGCCTTGATATCATTCTTATTATGCTGGGCCAATTGTTGGGGATTGTGAGGTAGCACTATCGCTTGCTTGATAAACTTTCCCACCCCATTATGGTCTAGCATTATCGTGATCCTCCCTTTCCATGGAACAAAGTTTGATGCTCCCTCTAAACAGTGATCTGCTCTCAATCCTTGGTATGCCATCCTGCTTCCCTAGAGAGCTCTCCAACACCTGCCCACTAACAACCTTGTAATCCTTCACAAGAAGCTGTACTTAGGGCTCAAATAATTCTGCCTCTCCTATCAGTCTTGTAGTCCTTCACAAGGACTGAACTTAGGGCTAAATAGACACCTTCTAGCAGCCCTCCAATCTGCTCTTAAGCTGCCACCTACTCTGTCCCAATCCTGGACTCTCACCAACCTAGCATCAACACCATACTTGGAGATTTAACATACCTTGAGACATTGACTTCTGTCCTAATATTCTAGACCTGTGCTGGTATAAATGCCTACAATCTTTGGCCCTGGTTAGGGTTGTTGTAGCAACTGCTACAACCCTCCAAACTCGACCTCAATCTGCTGCAAAACCTTCGCTCCTCCCTCCTCCCTCTTGTTAGGCTTTACAACCCACCCAAACTAGGCTACAGGAGCTCGGCCTCCTGAACAAAAATCTTCGGCTTGATCTTGAAGAAATTAGCCCACGACCCAAAATGTCCTGCCCATCTTCTCCTAGACTTGTCATATCTCCTTCTCTTATGATTTGAGGCACTTGTGATGATCTTAAATATGTTCCAAGAGCTCTGATACCATGTAGAAAATCGAAAAAAGTTCCAGTCTGCTTGAATGAACAAATTTGGAACTAACTTGTAACCCAAGACACAAAATTTTCTCTACTCAATTTGCAGTGGAATAGGATAAAAAAAAACACAGTCAGACAATATCAAAAACACAATTTTTTCTAGGGAACCCAACTGGGAAAACCTTCTGCTTGTTTGAGAACTTTATTGATAGAAATTTAGAGCAATGGATCTCTTACAACACACTCCCATTTCAATAGAGAAAAAAACTAATTCTCCCCTCTAGTCCTTAGCTTGAAACACCTTGCAAGAGTGCTAATCTTGCTTCTTCTTTTCCTTGCCTGGTTGAGCTCCTATTTCCTTGCGCTGATTTCTCCTAAATCCTAGTGCAATAGAGGCTCCTATTATTTAGGAATTACTCCTAAATTCTAGCACATTCCTCAAGGAATTCTCCTCTATCAATCTGCCCTTCCCACCACAAGCTCCTGCACAAACTCATGCTCTCTATTGCCTTGTCTCACCAACTCATGCTCACAAAACAAATGAATAATTTTGTGCCTTGCCTCTCCTTACAAGCTTTTCGAATAGGCTAATTCTGCCAAGTTATTATTTATGGAAATTGAATTGGTGATTGATTGAGTTAATTGAGTCTAACTAATTCATGTAACTCGTCTTGCCTTGATTTAGAACTTGAGACTCACGGATGACAATTTCCAAAACTAACTCGCACTAGGAGACAACTTGTTGAAGGAACTGTAACTAGGTTCGGTCTTCATAAATGTACTTTTGATATTTGTATTTATTCAAGAAAATAAATATTATTTTTATGATATATGTCATGAGTTTCTTGCTCATTGAAATGGGTCTAGCACTAGTTAAAGTGCTATAGGTGAGTTAAATAGTCAAAAGAAAAGGGTTGAAGACCTTAAGGGCATGTTACACCTTGTATAAATATGTATTAAAGTCAAGAGAATACCTCCAAGCAAAGTCAAGTCTCCTCCTATGCTAGGCACCATCAAAAAGCTCCACCAAAGAAACCATCCGATGTCTACTCTTCAAGTTGGCTTGCAAACAGTTGACAAGTCGGCCTACAAACAGTTGACAAGTCGGCCTAAATGGAGGGACAATCCTCTATATATAGAGGTTGTCCACTCCTCTATAACGCACTCAATGAGCTCTGAAATATGCGAAGGGTAAAGGCAAGAAAGAATGAAGGAAGAGGGTCTCCAAGGGCAGCGAAGAGGAAGGGTATACCACCGAAGTCAAGAGGTCTGTTCTAGGGCTGCTGCAGTCACACGTGCGAGGAAAACAGAGGGCTGTCCCTGTGGCTAGGACAACAACAATCCATAGACACTCATCTATCTTCGTTTGGGGCTAAAACTAGGCCTACAAGGCCTCCTACTCCAGCGTAGAAGAAAGACACTCAAGCGAAGGAGAGAAGGGCATATAACACCTAGTAATCCTCCCACACGTGCGAGAAACTAGGGCAACAGAACAACAATACAATCATACACTCATATCTCAAGAAAGATCTCGGTTGGTCAAAGAAGAAGTCCACTTGAGAAAGGGATAGAAGAGGAACACCTCATCTAGAAGGCTCACTCAAGGAAGGTCTATCTCTAGACAAGAATCAAAGGAGGAGGATGAAGTGCCGAAAGGAGGAAGCCTATGTGCCAGGGAACAAAGTGCAGAAAAGAGGAGAAGACTTGACTTGTGTTTGAGAGGATATTCTAGTCAAGGGTCTAGGGTTTGGCATTGATCAATAGAAGCTTCAATAAAAGAAATTCACTAAAGGGTTTTCCTCTCAAGAGAAGGGAGGTTTTGGCCATGGTAGTGAGCCAACATTTGTTAAATTATGGTATGTTTTATGCTTAGAGCAATTTACTTCAATTCTTCTTATTAGCCCAATGTCAATTCTCAGTATAGCAATCACATTAACACACAAGTAAAATGCTGATAGAACATAAATGAAATCGATAGAAGACAAGCCAAGACAAGGGACACAAGATGTGGCACTAGCCAGGGACAAACCCCAATGCGGGGAAACCCTTTGATCAATTCTTCTATATTCTTCAATAATTCAGCAAAGAGAGAGAGATAGTACAATATCACAAATCTGTGATTTACAACAGCAGTTATGAAACCTTTGAACAACAGTAGCAAAGGTGATCAATCAGCTCCCAAAATGTCTCCAAGACAACCTAGGAGAACTCGGTCTCCAACAACATTAATGGCAGCCCAAAACAGTCAAAGTAAGATGGTCAAATCAACAATGAATGCTACAACAAACTGCAGCCAGCCCTAACCAGTCAACACTGTCATAAATGTGCCCTCAAACAGTCAACGCAGACTTGTCCAGCACTTCGTCTAGCCTAGGAGAGGCTGCCCATACAAAGCCGCAGTCAAAGGAGGCAATACGCTGGTCAATGCAGGCCTAAACCACTTGCTGCACCTTCCTGCATCCTTGCTGCCCTAACTGCGTCCTCCTCTGCCCTAACTGCGTCCTCCTCCAATGCTGCCCTAGAGATCTGCGTCCTCCTTCCTTTTTATACCCAAGAGACAAGGAAGAGATGAGAGGATGAGATGAGTGCTCTAATGCCTCAGGGTCTCCTTTATTTATATCCTACGTCGAGGTTTAGCTAGGGGTGTGCAACACTATTTTACATGCTGGCCAACCTTGACAAATTGTCAAGAAATATAAATAAATTCATATCTCCATGAATACATGTCGAAATCGGATGATCGTTAGATCAATCCTACACCTCTCGACGAGAGGAATCCAAGAAAAATATCAGCTGCCATAAATAAGATGACCCACATGGAGTTTGGCCCCAGTTGCCAATTTTAACATCTTGTGTTCGTGTTTTTATGTTTTGGTAGCAGTTTGATGAAGTACACACATATGCACTAATAATAATAAGAAGAAGAATAAGCTAATAAGGAAAAGTAAAAATACTCCACAAATTGTTATCAAGTAACGAAGAATTAGACTTCACTACTTTGCCCTAGATTCTTCAACACAACTGAGCCTCCCACTCCATCGCATTAGTCGAACTGTTTCATGAAATGTCCCAACTTATAAGAATTCACCCTAATTTTTAGGAATTTGCTTTGATTTTTAGGAACTCATCCTAAATTTTAGAAACTCGTGCATGTTAAGGAAAATTACTTCTTGGTCTCTTTGTATCGACCCTTGATTTTGAAGTCCTAAAGTACAATGGTCTTCATAACTGCACCAAAAAATTGTAATTTGGCAGAAACATTGTAAAAATGTACCATAAAAAACTACCTCTCATGCACAACATAACCACATCCTTTATTAAGCTTGGCTAAGAAAGGTTGTCTCAAATTGAACCTTAGACCCATGAGCTATACTCCCAAGTACGTATAAGAGGTGGTGTTTTCATTCTCATTGCCTCTAAGAAAAGTGATAGTTGACAAAGGTGCTCTTAGAACAATTGAAAACCATGACCTTATTTTCTCTAAGGTCCATTGTGCACTATCTAAGGTCACAAAAATCAGCTAAGGCATCAATATGCCTCTACAGTCTACAGTCCTTTTGGGGTGGATGCTGAAGGATCACATCACCAGCAAAAAGAAGAATGAAAATCAACACACGGTTGAGTAGAAATCCATCTCTCTCTTGGGCGTACTCTTTGAGAAAAGTCTCAAGCTCATCAATATAAAGACCAAATAGGGTTGGGGAAAGGGGGTGACCTTTTTTGACATAATGGTGCTTCAAACAAACTCGAATTGATTATGGGAAGTATGAATTCTATCTATCAATGGCTCACAAAATATCTTGGTAGCAACTTTTGAGATTTATAAGGGTCAGTTAAGGAATTGATGGAACCAAATCTCATTTATGAAATAGCCTCCTCTTAAGTGTGGTAGAGAAAGATAGGTCTAGTGTGCTAGAGAAAAAGTGCAAAACCCAAGCACAAGCGTTGGGATACATAAATACACAATTGCGTCTAAGAGATAGATGCCAATTCAAGAGAGAATACCAAAATTAAGTGCTCTTAGGCTTATAACACTTTATTTCTAGTTAAGAATGTCACAATATGTTTGATACAAAGTTACAAATGAGAGCTTGAACTGTGTATTTGGACACAATTTAAGTAAGGAGCTCCTTAAAGAGGAGGTGATCCTTCAAGAGTGGGTTATGGGTCCACAAAACAAGGGCACACATCCCAAGAGGGTTATTGAGCCTACATATAAAGTTTGACTAGTCTGGCCTTAACATACCTTATAATACAATATAAGAATGAAGAATATGGCCTTACCCTTAATTATAAGTAATAAGATACATGAGTCATGACTATATGTATAGATTATATCACTAATAATTTCAACATATAAATTACACTAATAATTCCAATGCCCCCTAATCCGAATTGGATCATTATATTGTTTGTCATCCATCTCGATGCTTTTAGAGTGGAAAAAGTGTAGGAATCAACTCACATGACCATTATTACGACTAGACCCAGTTTAGCAATTCAGGGTGTGGAATCTTCTAGGAGCATTTTGAGACATCAAATGACATTTTGATTTTTGTTGGGGGGGGGGAGGGGTGGGGTAAAACTTCTCCGCTTCAATGCCACATCCTTTTTCATATTCTACACATAGAGACCTTTCCAATGATGCAAGAATTGCCTCAATTGGAGTCCATATGCAAAAGTTATGCCATTCCTGTTTTCACCACCATAATTCGAGAGGATGCCACGTTAGCTCCCATTATTCATGGAAACGGGGTTAGCCAAGTGATTATGGTGAATATGAGTCTAAAAGAGTCCATATTGTAATTTTGGTTAACAGTTGAGGTAGTCAAACCTAACCACTAGTAGGCTATCGGCTATGTTATAACTAGGCCACTAGGAAGAAAAGCGGTTCCATTCTTTTCGAGTGCATTTGTCCATAGATGAACAAAAGTAGCTGAGAGGGATAGGAGATAGAGCACATGGAGAGGATTTGTGCATTGCAGTAGCGCACGGGCCACAGGCCATACTTCTTTGTACTCGTGGCCATTTTCTATTAAAAAAAAGAGAGTAGAGCGGTCTCACCTTCCAGCTAGGTTTTCTCTCGAAAGGGTTTCCCAGGTCATATCTTGTGTCAATCGTGGTTTGTGAGTTTTTATTTCACTATTCTCTATTTTTTGCATAATTTTAATTTGCATGCATACACAATTAACCGTAATATACATATCCAGAAATCTAAAGAAAAATAAAACCCTAATAATGTAGATTTCAGATTTTTAAATATAGTTTTATCAGATATGTTGTGACAAACTGTCTAGTGGAATATCCACGATAGTTTATAGATCATATTGGTATCAAAGCAGGATTCTTTGGGTATATTGTGGAGATTTGCAGGGGATCTAGATCGGCTAAGCCAAAAGTCGTAAAACCCTAGTCATTGTCGACGAATTTGTGAAAACCCTCTTGATCCTACAAAGGAGAGGTTTTTGCGGTTGGAAGCACAAGTCACAGATATAAACCATAATGTAAATCTCCTCATGTCGGCCCTGAGCAATAAACTTGGGCTATTTGGAGAAGATGGGGGTTATAATGCAGAGGACAAATCAAAGGGGAGATTAGGAGATCAAGAAGCAGTAGAGAACCAACTGAAGAAAGGACCCGAAAAAGATCAACCCAGTATGAATGTCGTGAATCATTCACTGTGACTATTCAAAATGGAGGCAAAGGTCAATATCAAGTCGTACCAAGGTCATATTGACACTCTGAAGCTAAATCGTTGGTTGCAACAATTAAAAGTGTATTTTAGTGTCCATCATATTGGGGAAGAACAAAAGATTTCATTTGTGCAATTGAAATTAGAGGGACATGCCTTGACTTGGTGGGAAAGCCACACAGAGACCTTGAGGTTGGAAGGAGATCCTCTAGTGATTAAGTGGGAGGACTTCAAAACCCTCATAAGGTCACAATTTTACCCTATTGGTTATGTAGAGGACTTGGTGATCCAATAGCACTACTTCAAGCAAAAGCCTGGGCAAAGCATACATAAGCACACCACAAAGTTCAGAAAGATGGCTATAATGTTGGGTATCTTCCCAAAGAACCGATATGTACTCTTCAAGTATTTGGGGGGTCTACACAACCATCTGCGGAAGCAAGTGATGCTATTCAAACCTATATCAGTGGATGAGGCTTGTGAACAAGCACAGTACCTGGAGAACATAGACATGAAGAAAGGGAAATCAAGTGAATCATAGTAGAAAGAGAAACGAGTTGCTTTTAAGGAGGGGAAGAAGAAGTGGAAAGGAGGGAAAGATAAAAAGACGACAACCACAACACTCCAATGCAAATATCCCAACAACCACTGTAAACACTGCAACATTGATGGCCATATAGAGAAGAAGTGCTGGAAGTTGCATCCATAGATTAATTTGAAGAACAAAAAGAAATACAATAAGAAGAAGAATCTCATGGCCACTGATTCGAGAAACCAAGTTGAAACCAACTTAGATGTGGATGAGAAGATTGTCTATACGTTAATGCAGAAGGAGGTGAATCTGAGTAGCCTTAAGCAACAAGAAGAGAAAGAATGACCAAACTCTTCCATATAAAGATACAGGTCATGAAGACAAAGATTGATGCCTTGTTTGACTAGGCAAATCTCTTTGCAAGATAGTTGATCAACAAATTAGGATTGGAAGGTATTGGAAGTTTGTGATCATCTGAGCTCATATCCATTGGGACATGTAAATAAGGATGCAAAATTGAAGGTAACGAAATTGTGCAAAATTAGATTTGCCATCAACGCTGATTTTATTGATGAAGTTGAACTAGATGTAGCTCTCCTTGATGTATGTGGAGTTGTGTTTGGAAGTCCCTACTTGTACATGCGAGATGGAATATTCATGCGGAGATTCAACCATAACTAGCTCGTCAAGGATGCAAAATCGTTCACCATTAATGTGCACAAAGGCAAGTTGAAATATTTGTTGGGAAAAATGCTGAGAAAGGGGGGGGTGAATCAGTATTTTAACTTTCACAATAAAGATTTTCATTTTTAAACAGTATACGCTACTTTATTGAAACCAACCAGCGTATGTCCGCGACTATAAAGAATGACACCGACGTATATATAATAAACAACTAATTCATTGTCTGTGATGCATTAACCAATAAACAAATGCAGTAAGAACAAAATAAATCAACCCACATATGCAACACACATGAACACCAAGATTTTTCAGGTGGAAACCTGATGTGGGAAAAAACCACCGCTGCCGTCGTCTCAGCCTTCAATCTTCTTATAATAAAAAGTGTTTACAAATTTTGTACTGGTGCAGACTTTTCTAGTATGCACGCATCTACTTATTGAAGGCTACAACCTTCACTCGTTTTCCAGCCTCTACTGGAAGGGAGCTCCAACCCCCTAGCTCTTGTATTGGTTGATACGTTTACTAGTACGTAGGCGCTAGCCTACAAAAGGCACCTTCACTCTTCCTCCAGGGACCACATTTCATAAATTTTCAGACTAGATACTCCTAGTACACAACAACACAATATGTAGGCCACGTTTCATCAAATTTTCATACTAGACCCATCAGTAACACTGAAGCTCAAAATCAATCACCTTTGCAATAACTGCATCTACCAACAATCAATCAATCTGAATCGTTAGATCAGTGTCAGTAGAATACAGAGCTGAACCCAGAACACTGCATCAACAACCAGAACCAACTGCAACCTCAAAAATCATATTTCAGAATGTATACGCTACTTCAGTGAAGCCAACTTGCATGTATACGCTAAAGACACTGAATCATAAAACCTCTGAACCACAAACTTTACCAATCAGTGACATTCTGAAGACCTACTGTCAAAATACAAAGTTCTAAACAGATAGCAACAAAGATCACCCTTCTCACTCACTCAATCAATCGATCAGACTCAATCTCCTTATACAATCAGTTCTACTTTCAGATCTAATGAATACATCATTGATAGACAACAGACAACAACACTGACCAGATAGAACAATCATCTCTGAACAACATGCTTTTATTCTGCATACGCTACTGGGAAGTGCTGAACCAGTGTGTATACGCACCTTCACCAAGGGGAACCAACGTATAGATCTGTAAATAATAACTTATAACTTCGCAACTATTCCAGACTTCAGACATACCTAGATTATAACATATGAAGGATAAAACATGCGTTAGCATTCAGATCTAGCCTAACTCAGATCTGGCCCAACAATTATCAGATCATACAATGATAAGTCATTTCAGGTCTCATGATCCTGATCCAACATTGTATCCAAGGGTGCACAAAATATTTAATATCATATCATAACCATAGCCCTTACAACATAAAATATACTTCAGATAGAAGTATTCATGAAAAACCTTTTCACTTGCACACTTAGCCCTTTGACCTTCTCCTCCTTATATAGTTTTAGCCTTTCTCAATACCTTGGACCAAAACAACACTTAGAACCTATGGTATTCTTAGACGGGATCAAGTAACTGTAATTCTGTTCAATATTGTGGGCTAATACCATGGTATGGACCCTTGGTATTCATTAACCTTAATTTTCCATCTCATACGCGCTTTTACTCCTGTGAAAGTGTGTGCATACATATACACGCTTTTTGTTCAATGAACCTGCTTGTATACGCAACTTGGACTAGGTGAACCAACGTATACAACTTAATACAACTGAAAACATTATTTTTCTTCAATTGCTTGATTCTGATCTGTAGTCCTTTGTTCCATCATCCTGTTCTTCTATACCATTTCCTTGTTACCTCTGAATTGACCTGTTACAATGTGAGTTGCCCTTTATCAAATCTGAACTGACCTGTGAGTGGGTTGCCATCAAGGACAACACCTGTACCATAATGCCAACAATCTCCCCCTTTGGACTTGATGGCAACCATATTGGTGTTGATTACTTCAAGCTGTAGAACCTGTTAGATATATCAAGAAACACCAAGATACTCTCCCCCTTTGACATCAAGGGCAAAGGGTGGACCAAGATATTCTCCCCCTTTGAGATGCACTATGCTATCCATGCTCCCCCTGAGTACATGCAGAGTTTGCAGAGATATTTTTCAAAAGAATAACATGACTCTATAACTCAACTATGTGAGTATGACCTCCCTATCACCAATGACTCATACATACATCAATCACCCAACCAAGTGGGGATATACCAAATGTTCATACATGACTGAAAAATTGCAATTATTACATCATCCTTCCCATGCATAGTGGGGGTACAAATTACATCATATGTCCAAAAGGACTCATTAATAGATTATGACAGAAAGAGTCATATTATTACACCATAGGTCTTTACATGACCTTTACAACAAATGATATGAATATCTGAGACCATAGTTGAATTCAACAACCATGATGCCAACAATGCATAATGTTTTTGAAGGCTAATGCTCCCCTGAACCTGTGCTACCTGTGCATTGTCAACAATTCATTCATCAAGGCATCTCCATCAATCAAATAAGCAACAATGAACAAAGCATATCAACAGATTGTAATCATCAATATTAGACTGAACACCCATGTTAGAAACTGATTTTGAAACTAATCCATTGTTTTTCTATCAAAAAAACACATACGCTATTGCAGGCACAGAAACTCGCGTATATAAATCACTCTGCTTCATGGCATCTGCGTATATAAAACAATCCTCTGAAAACTGATTTTAACAGCAGGATGAGGCAGAAACAACTCCCAACTTTTGTTTGAGATATTCAAATGCTTCTCTGGGAAGAGGTTTGGTAAATATATCAGCAACCTGTTCTTTGGAGGGAACATACTCCAATTTAACCTTTTGTTCAAGCACTTGTTCTCGTAGAAAGTGGTACTTAATGGGTATGTGCTTGGTCTTGGAGTGCATGACTGAATTTTTCGAAATACTAATAGCACTTGTATTATCACATAGAATGGAGATGGGTGGAGAACATGTGATTTGAATATCTTGTAATGTTTGCATCTTCCAAAGTAGTTGTATGCAGTAAGATGTAGCAACCACATATTCTGCTTCAGCTGTAGATAAGGCAATCGAACTTCAGATAGAAGTATTCATGAAAAACTCTTTCACTTGCACACTTAGCCATTTGATCTTCTCCTCATTATATAGTTTTAGCCTTTCTCAATACCTCGGACCAAAACAACACTTAGAACCTATGGTATTCTTAGATGGGATCAAGTAACCGTAATTCTGCTCAATATTGTGGGCTAATACCATGGTATGGACCCTTGGTATTCATTAACCTTAATTTCCGATATTTTTCCATCTCATATGCGCTTTCACTCTTGTTGAAGTGTGTGCATATGTATACACGCTTTTTGTTCAGTGAACCCGCTTGTATACGCAACGTGGACTAGGTGAACCAACGTATGCAACTTAATACAATTGAAAACATTTCCTTTTCTTCACTTGCTTGATTCTGATCTGTAGTCCTTTTTTCCATCATCCTATTCTTCTGTACCATTTCCTTGTTATCTCTGAATTGACCTGTTACAATGTGAGTTGCCCTTTATCAAATCTGAACTGACCTGTGAGTGGGTTGCCATCAAGGACAACACTTGTACCATAATGCCAACAATCTCCCCTTTGGACTTGATAGCAACCATATTGGTGTTGATTAATTCAAGCTCTAGAACCTGTTAGATATATCAAGCAACACCAAGATACTCTCCCCCTTTGACATCAAGGGCAAATGGTGGACCAAGATATTCTCCCCCTTTGCGATGTACTATGCTGTCCATGCTCCCCCTGAGTACATGCAAAGTTTGCAGAGATATATTTCAAAAGAATAACATGACTCTATAACTCAACTATGTGAGTATGACCTTCCTATCACCAATGACTCATACATACATCAATCACCCAACCAAGTGGGGATATACCAAATGTTCATACATGACTGAAAAATTGCAATTATTACATCATCCTTCCCATGCATAGTGGGGGTACAAATTACATCATATGTCCAAAAGGACTCATTAATAGACTATGACAGAAAGAGACATATTATTACACCATAGGTCTTTACATGACCTTTACAACAAATGATATGAATATCTGAAACCATAGCTGAATTCAACAACCATGATGCCAACAATGCATAATGTTTTTGAAGGCTAATGCTCCCCCTGAACCTATGCTACCTGTGCATTGTCAACAATTCATTCATCAAGGCATCTTCATCAATCAAATAAACAACAATGAACAAAGCATATCAACAGATTGTAACCATCAATATCAGACTGAACACCCATGTCAAAAACTGATTTTGAGTTTGACCCACTGTTTTTCTATCAGAAAAACACATACGCTACTACAGGCACAGAAACTTGCGTATATATGCGACTCTGCTTCATGAAATCCGTGTATATAAAACTTCCTCTGAAAACTGATTTTAACAACAGGATGAGGTAGAAACAACTCCCAACTTTTGTTTGAGATATTCAAATGCTTCTCTGGGAAGAGGTTTGGTAAATATATCAACACCCTGTTCTTTGGAGGGAACATACTCCAATTTAACCTTTTGTTGAAGCACTTGTTTTCATAGAAAGTGGTACTTAATGGGTATGTGCTTGGTCTTGGAGTGCATCACTGAATTTTTCGAAATACTAATAACACTTGTATTATCACATAGAATGGAGATGGGTGGAGAACATGTGATTTGAATATCTTGTAATGTTTGCATCATCCAGAGTAGTTGTGTGCAACAAGATGCAACAACCACATATTCTGCTTCAGCTGTAGATAAGGCAATCAAACTTTGTTTCTTGCTGAACCAAGATATTAGTCGTGATCCCATATATAATTTACATCCATTAGTGCTTTTTCGATCATCAACATTTCCAGCCCAATCTACATATGTATATGCATGAAGAGTGAGATCTGTATCTTTAGGATACCATAGACCAAAGTCTTGAGTTCCTTGGAGATATTTGAATATTATTTTTACAGCCTGAAGATGTGATTCCTTTGGATTGGCTTGGAACCTTCCAACAATTCCTACTGCATGCATGATATCTGGTTTGGTACCTGTTAAATAAAGTAGACTTCCAATCATAGATCTGTATGCTGGTTGATTCACTGTAGGAGATTCATCATTAGAACTGAGACTACATCCTATTACCATTGGAGTACACACTGGTTTGGAATCTTCCATTTCGTACTTCTTCAGAATCTGCTTAAGACATTTAGCTTGTGAAAGAAAGATGCCATCTTTTGTTTGTTGTACTTGTAGACCAAGAAAATATGTTGGTTCTCCAAGTAAAGACATTTCAAATTCTTGCTCAATAGCATAAGCAAAGTTTTGACTCATAGATTCTTCAATACTGCCAAAGATGATATCATCAACATAAACAACAATAATTAGTTGTTTATCATTCTCAATTTTTGTATACAAGTTGCTGTTTGCAGATCCTTTTGTGAAACCTTGTTGTTGAAGATATTTGTCAAGACGATAATACCATGCCCTTGGAGATTGTTTCAGTCCATATAAAGTCTTTCTGTGTTTACATACAAGCTTTTTATCATTTCTCAGAATGAATCCTTCTGGTTGTTCAATATATACTTCTTCTTCTAAATCTCCATTAAGAAATGCAAATTTTACATCTTTTTGATAAACTTTGAATTTTCGAAATCTTGAAAGAGCAAGAAACATTCTTATGGCTTCAAGTCTAGTAATAGGTGCAAACGTTTATTCAAAGTCTATATCTTCTTGTTGAGTATACCTTTTACAAACAAACCTTGCTTTATTTCTAATAATCTCTCCATTTTCATTCAACTTATTCTTGAATATCCATTTTGTTCCTATAACATTTTTATCATGAGGTCTAGGAACTAATTCCCAAGTATCATTCTTTTCAATTTGGTCTAGTTCTTCATCCATGGCCTTAACCCAACATTCATCTCTGCTAGCTTCATTGACATTTTGTGGTTCTATGGAGGATAGTAATGCTAGATAACTAGAAGCTCCTACAAGAGTTCTTCTTGTTTGTACTCCAGACCCTTTTTCTCCTAGAATTTGAGATTCTGGATGATTCTTTTGAACATACTTGGATGGAGCCTTTTCCCTGTCAGATGTATCTTCTTCTGATGCTTCATTGGTTTCTTCCTCTATATCATTTCGATTTGATACGGGAAAGCATTCACCATCTTCATCATTATCATCTTCCTTTGCTGATGTCACCTGTTCCGGATTTCTGCATGCTTCATCGATTACAACATCAATGCATTCAACAATTTTTCGAAGTCTCTTATTATAACATTTGTATCCTTTACTTCTAGATGAATAACCAATAAATATTCCTTCATTTGCTTTGGGTTCAAACTTACCAAGTTTTTCATCAGTGTTTTTGATGAAACATTTGTTGCCAAAAACGCTAAAGTGTTTTACAGTAGGAGGCTTACCATACCAAAGTTCATGTGGAGTTTGATCACTATTTACACGTACATGAGATTTGTTGAGAATATTTATTGCAGTATGTGCAGCTTCACCCCAGAAGGTGTCAGGAGTTCCAGACTCATCCAGCATAGCTCGAGCCATTTGTTGAACTGTTCTATTCATTCTTTTTGCCATGCCATTTTGTTGAGGAGTTCTAGCAACATAGAATTGTCTCTTTATTCCATGTTGTTCACAAAATTCAAAGAATTCATCTGATATGAATTCTCCTCCCCGATCAGATCTGAGACATTTGATTTTTAGATCTAATTCATTTTCAACTAAAGCTTTGAAGACTTTAAACTTTTCAAATGCTTCGTCTTTATGTTTTAGTAAACCAATCCAACACATTCTAGAAAAATCATCAATGAATAAAATGTAGTATTCTTCTCCACGAGGTGACTTTTTCCTTGTTGGTCCACACAGATCAATATGAATGAGTTCAAGAGGCTTACTTGCTGATCCTTCTTTGGCATTGAATTGAACTCTGGTTTGCTTACCGAATTGACATGGTTTGCAGATGGTATTTTCTGGGATGCTGATATCTGGAAGATCACGAACAACCTTGAGCCTACATGATTTTCTTATTTGAGAAAAGCTTAGATGCCCCAATCTTCTGTGCCATAGCCAATTTTCTTCTGTTTTGCTTAGATAACATTGTTCTTGACCTCCTTTTAGTATATATAGATTGCTTGGAGTTCTTGTACCTTTGATTATGGTCTTTCTCGTGTCAAGCTCATGAACCACACATCCGTTTGATTGAAACACAACTTCATTTCCTTGATCACACATTTGACTAACACTCAACAAGTTATGTTTTAAACCATCAACATACATAACATTTCCAGCTTTAACTTTTTCTTTCAAATAAACAGAGCCTTTACCTTTAATGATAGTGGGTGTGTCATTTCCAAACGAGACATTCTTTTCTTTTTCTAAAGCATTATATGAAAGGAGACATTCTTTTATTTTTCTTTATCACTTGTCATGTCTTTAGAGCATCCACTGTCCATGTACCACGGATTTTCTTGTTCTTTTGCCAACAGAGCTATGCCACATCTTTCTGACTGAAATTCCTTCTTTTTCCATACCTTGGAATTTGATGATGTTTGCTCCTTTTGAATTGTTGGCCAAAATTTGCTCCTACATTCAGATTCTTCATGACCAAAGTTATTGCAAAATGAACATTCAATTTCATCTTCAAGAGGAGAAAAGTTATTATAAGAACTTTTCTTGATTTCTATCACGCTCCTTTATTTTCGTGCTTCTCTAGTCATGATAGTTTTGTAAGCAACACATTGAGCAGCCTTATGACCAAATTTATGGCATGAAAAACATTGTCCATTAAAGAAGAAGTTTCTGTGATCATAAAATCTTTTGGTTGGTGCTTCTATTGATATTCATCCTTGGAGTAAAATGTGCATGATTTACCTGAGGAGTACCTTTAGGCTTTTGCTGAAGATTGACGAATTGTTGACTGGTTTTTGTTGCATCAAGATAGCTTCTGGTGATGGTTGAAGGCTTTTCTTATTAGGATGTTTCTCCAGTATATCCAAGACCAGTTTTTATAAGAGGAAAACGCTGAACCTTGATGATTTCATCTAAGGTTTCTGATCCTTTAGCAAATCTAAGATTCAAAGATTTTGTCTTCTCAAGTTCTTTTCTTAGACCCACTACTTCACTTTCTAATTTTTCTTTGTGCTTTTCTCTTTCAGTGAGTTGATGTGCCAAAGTGTCTATGACCATATTCTTTTCTTCCAAACAGATTTTAAGTTGAGTGATTTCTTCAAGAAAATCTTCCTCTTTTAAGGCATCCATAAAATTTTCATTGTCATAAGCCATGAGTAGTTTAATCTCTTGTTCAGATTCATCTTCATCACTATTAGACAAGCCATCACTATCTTCATGAATATAATATTACTTCTATTAGCACAGTGTTTTCTATTAGCTTTTGCAGACTTCTTTTCTTTGTCATGATTATCTTTATGAGGACATTTAGCAACATAATGACCAACTCTACCACAAGCAAAACATTCGAAGGGAAGCTTATCTCTGAATCTTCTAGAACCCCATTGAGGCTTCTTTACAAAGTTTACTTCATCTTCTTCTGAAATATATCCTGATTCTTTGAGATCTTCCTTTTCTTTTCCCTTTGTTGAGGCTTTGAAAGGGGCTTCTCTAAGATCTGATGGAACTCCTTTCCTTATTTAAAAGGCAGTTAAAATTCCATGATGTTGAACAACAATAATAGATTGTAGATCCCGTTTCTCTTCAATGGCAGATACTTTTGACTAAAATTTAGAAGATAGAGATCTCAAAATTTTCTCTACTAAATTAGCCTCTTTTATTTCTTCACCCAGATTCTTCATACACTTTACAATCTCATCTACTCGTAAAATGTAACTAGCAATACTTTCATCACTATGCATCTTGAGGGTTTCATATTGAATTCTGAGAGTTTGGAGCTTAGCACTTTTTACCTGGGAGTCCCCTTCGTAGCTCTGAATGATTTTGTCCCATATTTCTTTGGTTGTCTTGAATTGCATGACTTGACGAATTCTGATTCTGACACACTTCCCAATAAAGTGTTGGCGGCTTTGGCATTGGTTTCATATGAATTCTTTCTTGCTGTATCTGTGGGTATCGCTGTTGGAAACTGGCATTCTCCTTCCACAATTTCCCAAACATCAGCTCCAAGTGATTGAAGATAGGCTCTGGTTCTTATCTTCCAATATACTAAGTTGTTTCTGTTGAAGATTGGTGCTCTGATAGATCCCATGCCTTCGCGATTGTTCATCTTGAGAGTTCTCCCTTCAAGCGATCAAGCTTCTTCTGAAGGACCTGCTCTGATTCCAATTGTTGGGAAAAACACTGAGAGGGGGGGGGGGTGAATCGGTATTTTAACTTTCACAATAATGATTTTCCTTTTTAAACAATATACGCTACTTTACTAAAATCAACCAACGTATGTCCGCGACTATAAAGAATGAAACCAACGTATATAATAAGCAATTAATTCATTGTCTGTGATGCATTAACCAATAAACAGATGCAGTAAGAACAGAATAAATCAAAACACATAAGCAACACACATGAACACTAGGATTTTTCAGGTGGAAACCCAATGTGGGAAAAAACCACTACTGTTGTCGTCTCAGTCTTCAATCTTCTTATAATAAAAAGTGTTTACAAATTTTGTACTGGTGCAAAATTTTCTAGTACGCAGACATCTACCTGCTGAAGGCTACAACCTTCACTCGTTTTCCAGCTTCTACTAGAAGGGAGCTCCAACCCCCTAGCTCTTGTACTGGTTGATATGTTTACTAGTACGTAGGCGTCAACCTACAGAAGGCTACTACCTTCACTCTTCCTCCAGGGACCATGTTTCATAAATTTTCAGACTGGATACTCCTGGTACACAACAACACAATATGAAGGCCATGTTTCATCAAATTTTCATACTGGACCCATCAGTAACATTGAAGCTCAAAATCAATCACCACTGCAATAACTGCATCTACCAACAATCAATCAATCTGAATAGTCAGATCACTGTCACCAGAACACAGAGCTGAACCCAAAACACTGCATCAACAACCAGAACCAACTGCAACCTCAAAAATCATATGTCAGAATGTATACGCTACTTCAGTGAAGCCAACTTGCATGTATATGCTACTTCCTTTAACCCAACCTGCGTATACCTCTAAAGATACTGAATCATAAAACCTTTGAACCACAAACTTTACCAATCAGTGACATTCTGAAGATCTACTGTCAAAATATAGAGTTCTAAACAGATAGAAGCAAAGATCACCCTTCTCACTCAATCAATCAATCAATCAGACTCAATCTCCTTATACAATCAGTTCTACTTTCAGATCTAATGAAGACATCATTGACAGACAGCAGTAAAACAACAACACTGATCAGATAGATCAATCATCTATGAACAATAGGATTTTCTTCTGCATACGCTACTTGGAAGTGCTGAATTAGCATGTATACACGCCTTCACCAAGGTGAACCAACGTATAGATCTGTAAATAATAACTTATAACTTCACAGCTATTCCAGACTTCAGACATACCCAGATCATAACATATAAAGGATAAAACATGTGTTAGCATTCAGATCTAGCCCAACAATTATCAGATCATACAATGATAAGTCATTTCAGGTCTCATGATCCTGATCCAACATTGTATCCAAAGGTGCACAAGATATTTCAGATCATATCATAACCATAGCCCTTACAACATAAAATATACTTCAGATAGAAGTATTCATGAAAAACCCTTTCACTTGCACACTTAGCCCTTTGATCTTCTCCTCCTTATATAGTTTTAGCCTTTCTCAATACCTCGGACCAAAACAACACTTAGAACCTGTGGTATTCTTAGACGGGATCAAGTAATCGTAATTTTGCTCAATATTGTGGGCTAATACCATGGTATGGACCCTTGGTATTCATTAACCTTAATTTTCCATAATTTTCCATCTCATACGTGCTTTTACTCTTGTGAAAGTGCGTGCATATGTATATGTGCTTTTTTTTAGAGAACCTGCTTGTATACACGACATGGACTAGGTGAACCAGCGTATACAATTTAATACAATTGAAAACATTCTTTTTCTTCAAGTGCTTGATTCAGATCTGTAGTCCTTTGTTCCATCATCCTGTTCTTTTGTATCATCACCCTGTTACCTCTGAATTGACCTGTTACAATGTGAGTTGCCATTTATCAAATCTGAATTGACCTGTGAGTGGATTGCCATCAATGACAATATTTGTACCATAATGCCAACAATATCTGGACACCTCTACACATTGGGGATGTTCACAATGAGATAATCTCCTTTTCTTACTGGAGACAGACATTTGAGTTGGAACTACAACTGGAGCTACATCTTGAATGGGAATCTTTCCATTCAAACCTGATGCAAGCGGGCATTGTTCTTATAGATAAAGAAGATAAGATCACTTGGGGAGGCATCTCACAAAGAGGAGAAATTTCTGCTAAGGATGCATATTTATATATCTTTGCTAGGCCTATGCTAGACCCCTGCACCATTTTGCTGGCTCGGACATGGAAATGGGAGGTTTTGGTGAAGCTGAAATGCTTCACCTGGCTAGTTGTCGACAACCGAATACTAATGTGGGGCAACCTTGCTAAAAGAGGTTGTTTGGGACTTGGAGTTTGCCCAATTTGTAGATTTGTGGAGGAGAATGTCGTGCACCTTTTCCTAGTATGTCCCTATGCCCACGTTGTTTTGGAGGAAATCACTTCTTTGCTTAACATTAACAATGCTGTGGGCATAGCCTCCATCCTTTCACGCCTCCAATTTTGGGCATATCACAACAAAGAGTATAGATCCGTACCTCTATTTTTTTTGGATGATTTGGCGATGCCGAAATGCTTGCATTTTTTACAATGTGCTCCGAATCTGAGATATACTTCCCTCAGAGCTGTTGGGTATTTCTTGAAGATTGGTCCTCTTTTATCTTGCATAAATAAGAGTGGCAACACTTTCAAAGATATTTGCCATAGGTATCCTACGGGATTCTTTGATGGTGCTCTGTGGGGGGAGTCTATGGGTGTGGAATTATCATCTACCTCTCCCCTTGACATCATTATCACTTCTTCTGGATTGGTGGCTTCGACACTAATATGCGTGCTGGTATGCTTGCCCTTTGGGGAGTCCTTCAATGTGTGTTATGGCTAGCGGTGGATGAGATCGTCATCTTTGGGGATTCGAAAGTGACAATTGATTGGGCATTGGGTAGTTGCTCTCTTGACATTCCATCTTTGGGCCATTGGATGGAACAAATCTGCTCTATGAGGAATAATTTTCACTCATTAACTTTCCGCCATATTTTCCTAGATTAGAACACATTAGCGGACTTGCTCTCCAGGCGTGGGACATAGACACTTCCAGAGTATATTCATTTCGATTGTCTGGTTCAGGGATCAGTCACAAGCTCTGGTTACTTCATTTTTTCTTGATGGACTGCTTTTTCACCTGATCTGCTCTAGTGTGGAGTCCTTGTTCTTTGCATCTCTGCCAGATCTTTGACCCACTCTATCTGGGTACTTCGTTGTCATATGCAGGCCTAATTTTGTGTCTTTTTATCAGCCAGGCGAGGCCCCTGAGCTCTGAATGATTTGTTGTATATGTCTCTAAATAATTTGGTCTGTTTCTCACTTTTTGATGCTATTGCAGGATCTGTAGTTGTAGGTTGGGTGCAAAGCAATTTTGCAAGATGTAACAACTTCATTTTATTAATGTAAGCCTGTTGTTTTTGTACTTGTGAAAAAAAAGTGCCAACCAAGCCAAGAAATTGATCAATTTCAGCAAGAAGTTTTGAAGAGAAAATCAATCTGTAGAATAGTCTGTAAGAGGCAAGGCATCCTTGGAGGGGTGTACTAAGAAACATAAACAACAACTAGATGAGATGCTACAGGCATATGGGGATGTGTTCCGGGAGCCTAAAGGGTTACCACCCAAGAGGGAAGTTTTCAAACATTGGGTTGTACAAGCAGTCTGTTATAAAAGCGAGTGAGGTGGAGAAATAGGTGCAACAACTATTAGAATAGGGTGTCATTTGACTTAGTATGTCACCATGTGTGTCATCCATCATCATTTTGCCAAGGGTGGGACTTGGCGGATGTGTATTGATTATAAGGCATTGAACAAAATCACACTCAAGAGCAGGTACACCCTACGAAGGATAGATGATTTGCTCAGTTGCAACAAGTGAAATACTTAACCAAGCTAGACTTAAAATCTGAATATCACCAAAATCGAGTCAAAGAAAAGGTTACTTGGAAAAGTGCCTTCAAAACTAGGCAAGGTTTGTATGAGTGGTTTGTAATGCCATTTTGCCTATGCACTAGCTATATTTATGAGGTTAATGAATGATATGCTTCGCTCTTTTATAGATTCATTTATTATTGTCTATGTGGATGATATACTTGTATACAATGCTACCTAGGAGGAGCACATTGCACATTTGATGTAGGTGCTGGAAACATTAAAGAAACACCAACTGCTAGCAAATCTCATGAAGTGTGAGTTCACATAGTAGTTATTACCCACCATTTTGTGGGTGATATCCCTAGGAGAAAAATTTCTCCAAGATGGTCCTTAGCCGATAACCAACAACCCCTTGTAGCCACCAATTAACTCATTGTGCCATTTCTCTGCCACATGAGCCAACCATGTGGACCTTCACCCATCTGTCATGATCGTATGTTTGAAGGTGGCCTCCCGAACCTAAAGGTATGCATTGTCATTTGGTAATTGAGTATTGTAGTTTGCTTATCATGGGTACTTTTGGGCATGGACTAATGGGGGGATTTGACGAAAAGAGTGGGCTAGGTCTGTGCTTCTGTGCCCTAGACCTCTTTTGGATGGCACCCTTGGATCTTAGTCCTATGGGATCTCCTTTACTGACCATTGGGTTTTAGGGTGGTACTACATGGGAAACCCTGATTTTGGTTGCATGGTCTCGCTTCCCCATCCACATATATCACTCCCCTTCTGTTTATTATAACCCCATCCATCATCTTTCCCACCTGGGTCCACTTTTTTCCATTGGGTCCACATAACCTCCCCTTCCCCTTGCCCACACCTCAGGGCAAGCCTGGAATGATGTCTCAGAGGTTGATGTAGTTGAAAAGAAATAGTAAAAGCATAATTGCCACATTCAATAGGAAAATGGTTGCCCAAGTTCAAAGGTGACGCTACCACAAGTGCCCGTGACTTTGTTGAAGAATTCTATTGGCACATGTCCCCTAGGATGATCTTTGATGAAGATAGGCTGACGATGCTCTTTGCTTTATTGCTTGAAGGACAAGCAAGAGAATGGTACCTTAGTCTTCCCCTTGCATGCATTGAATATTTTGATGAATTTGAGGACCTATTCATGAAGAGATGGTCATGCAATGCCCAAGGAACCTTCAACATTGAGAAGTTTATCAAATAGCTAGGGTAAGTGAAGACATCCGGGAATTCATTCAAAAATTTGATAGGGTAGTCTGAGATATCCCTGATTACCTAAAACCCTTCAATGCCAACATCCTTGACAAATTTATTAAAGCTATAGGTGGCCACCTGACATATGCATTGAGGGACAAGAAACCTTCCACATTGGCCGAGGCTAAAGAAATGGCGATGTAGGTTGAAGAAAACCTATGTATCTCAAGAATGGATGCCAATGACCTCCCTAAAACTAAAACTGAGGCCAAGAAGGAAAAATCTAAAGATCAACATGAAGGAACCCTTCTGGCTATCCTAAAGAAGATGGAAAAGCTTAGTGAAGAGGTCCACTCACGGGATAGGATAGTTATGAACAAAATCACTGCATTAGAAAAGGCCCAAAAGTCTAGTTACATTCCAAAGAGAAAACCTTTTCCTAAAAAACTAAATGAAGAAGACAAGCCAAGTTCATTTAAAGTCCCAAACATTTTGGCTCCGACTAATGTAGTGGAACAAGAATCATCTTCCGAAGATGAACAAAGTGAAAGTGATGAGAGTGATGATGAAGAAGTAGACAGGGAGGCCAATCTTGTTGAATTCAATGTCTTTAACATTTTGCTAGCGGGTTAATACACTCGTCCTCCCGTTAGTGAGGTCACGACCAAAGAAGAGAAAGAGGAACCTATTCTTAACGTTGATGCTAGCAATGGAAGATTCAAAGGGGTACAATATTCGCGAAAACATAATAATAAGGACCCTGCAACATCTAAGGAACCCAACAAAGATGACCTGCCTCGCAAGCAAGCCCCTCCTAAGGAAGCTCCTTCTAAAGATCCTCCTAAAAATTATCCCCAAACTAACGCTGAGCCTAAAAAGGGTCCCCAAAAGGGAGGAAATACCAAGAAGAAATAAAAGGGTAAACAAGTGGGACTTAACATTGATTTAGAGGCTACTATAGCGAAGATAACTATACGTGTTCCTCTAAAGGAGATTGCAAAACTTCCTGAACAACAACAACAAATTAAGAAGTCCCTGGGTTTTGAAGAGGAGGAATTACCCGAAGACTTGCAAAACATTCATATTCCCGATCGTAACCCTGGACATGAACCTTTTATGCTCACTTTCACTATTAATGACCTTTATTTACATAATTGTATGCTAGAATCAAGGGCTTCTGCTAATATCATGCCTTTAAAAGTCATGAAGCAATTGGGTCTCAGCATCACTCAGCCATATAAGAAGGTATGTGGTTTTAACTCTAAGCCTATGGAGGTGGAAGGTCTCATAAAGGACCTTAAGATTTCTTTGGCTAGGAACCCCTTTATATCCCTTCTCATGGATGTTGTCGTCATAGATATTCCTGATGTGTGGGGAATGCTCTTGTCTCTGAAATGGGGGGCTACAGTTGGGGGTCATGTTCAAATAGACTTATCATACGCCACTATCCCTCAATCTGATGAAACTCCTTTTATCCTCTATAGGGAACCCATCTATCTCTTTCATGTAATTAAGCCTGGACCAACTCCATATTACGAAGCACATGACATTGAAAAACCTTCTCCTATTTTCCCTTCACAAGATGTCCGCGTCTTCAAAAGACCAAATCAAAAAACAAGCAAAAAGTGGAAGCCTAGAAAGGAATACAATGTGGGGGACTTGGTCTTAGTGGATAAAGATTTGATGCCTGTCAAGATTCATGGAAAAGTTGGGGATGACTATTACTACATTGCTAAACTCAACGACAAACTATGGCCACAGCCGGTCAAGTTAAGTCGTATCACCCCTTTCCTTGATACTTAACATTGTACTATATGCATGTTAGAGTAGGATGCATCACATGATGTTTTTTGCATTAGAACTAATGTCATATGATATTTCTCATGATATATTAGCTGCATATTTTATTATTTGTTGATTTTACGGCCTAACACTAAGCATGGGTGATCATAAGACAACGTAAAAACATGCTGCCCTGTGGGTTTAATGTTTGATATGTGCAGGTAACAGGTCTATGGTGACCAAGAGATTGCTGGAGTTCTCGTGACCTTCCGTTCGAGTAGCTTTGCCCACTTTTCGTGAGATCACACCCTAGTTGGAGCCAGATGTTATCCACCATTTTTTGGGTGATATCCCTAGGAGAAAACTTTCTCCAAGATGGTCTTCAGCTGGCAGCCAACAACCCCTTGCAGCCACCAACTAGCTTGTTGGGCCATTTCTCCGCCACCTGAGCCAGCCGTGTGGTCCCTCACCCATCTGTAATGATCGAATATTAGAAGGTGGGCCTCTCCAACTTAAAGGTATGGCTTGTCATTTGGTAATTGAGTATTGTAGTTTACTTATCATAGATATTTATGGGCATGGATTAATGGGGGGATTTGGCGGAAAGAGTGGGCTAGGTGCATGTTTCTGTCCTCTAGACATCTTTTGGATGTTACCCTTGGATCTTAGTCTCGTGGGATCTCCTTTACTGACCATTGGGTTTTAGGGTGGTATTACATGGGAACCCTCGATTTTGGTTGCATGGTCCCACTTCTCCATCCACATATATCACTCCCCTTCCGTTTATTATAACCCCATCCATCATCTTTCCCACCTGGGTCCACATTTTTCCATTGGATACACATAGGGTTAGCCACCCCTTCCTCTTGGCCACAGCTCGAGTTAGGCTTGGAACAATGCCTCGGAGGTTGATGCAGCTGAAAATAAATAGTAAAAGCATAATTGGCCACATTCAATAGGAAAATGTGCCACAAGATGCAAAAGATGGTTGGTACAAATATTTAGCACATGGGCAAAAGCCAATGCATGAGCTCTACCACATACCCATGGCCATCACCCTGGTTCCATCGGGCCTAGATGAGCCTCCTTTATCATACAGGAACCCATGATTGTCCCAACTCTTGGTGGGCAATGAACCACCCTACCTTAAAGGGGGTATCCATTGCTACACCTTATATATCATGTTCTTATCCTTTGAGCCCTGAGCAGTTTATCAAAGAAAAATCATAAAAGGCAAAAGACATATAAAGAAGTGTGGAAAAAGCAAGGCCGAGGCACCTCATGCACCACGATTGCTCCCTCCTATACATTATATACCCAAGTGTGGGCTTCCCTTTTACTAGCTACCCTTATACCCCGACATGTGGCCTATGATTGCCCCTTTCATGCCCTATTCCATCCATCTCTTTCTCACATGCCACCACCATTTGAAGTATGTACCTTGGACATACTATCCCCTCTAAAGGTAGAAACCACCTAATAGGGTACTTGGTTAACTCCCTTTGGAGCTTGGAGACATTAGCACATGACAAAGCCCACTATGGAAGGGCATGCTATAATGAAGTACCGACCTGTTGTCCATGGTTTGCAATCTCTTTAACTATATTACTTTAAATGACTTGTGCTGGAAGGGTAGGGTACACATTGGATCTTATGCAGGATTGTAGATGGTCTCCATTTTGGGTTTGGTCTGCCTATATGGGTTCCTAACCCTCCACAGGGTTACATTGGTACATGTAGGGTGTGCGTAGAGAGCCATGGACCTCCACAATAGTAGACAACACTCCATGGATCCCAGAGATGTTCAAAGGTTGCTTGAGATTCACCTATTGGACAAGGAAGATGTACCTAGTTCACCATGCCCAACTAGCTCCACATTTGTACCATGCACTTGGCAGATGATCCAGGGCTTGTATGCTGATGTGGCATCACTTACACCATCATCTAAGCCCTCGCAGATGGTCTACAAGCATCTTCGACCTACATGGAGATCCATGAGGTTATTTGTGTGCCCCTACACCCATTGGGCACACCACATGTTTATTATTTGGAGAACAAGGGGCCAACCCCTTGTCCATTACTTTTGGGAGTCCTATTCATCATTATGGCACTTATGGACTTCATCAGACCTCTTAGAAGGCCCAACGACATGTATTATTGATCATTCGACCTCTTGAGTTTTGAGAGGCTTTTTCTTTTGTTTATGAACTAGTTTGGTGGGGTTGTCACCAAAAGTTAGTTATTTTGCACATTATTTTATTGTAGGGGCTAATGTAGGCTTAATTAGCTAAATCAAACTCATTAGAAGTGTATAAATACAAGTGATTAGGATTCATTTTAGCATCATCACTTGGTTTGGACTTGTGTCTCTTTAGAGAACTTCACTATCCTTTTTGGAGGATGAATTTTTGGAGCATGGAATGAATTTTGATGTTTGGATTAGTTTCTCTTGTCATGGATCCTCTTGATTGACAAATTGTTGATGGCTAGATATACTCTTAATACATGTAAGTACATTTAATGCTATTTTCTTTTTTATTTTTGTCACGTACATTGTTGTTGGATTTTCGCTATACTAGGGCTAATTTGCTACATCCATTTATGCGAAGTATTGGATATTGGGTTTCTAGATAGTGATGCTTCATGTATGGGCCATGTATTATGAAAGAATGTTCCTAGAGATGCTTCTTTACTGAATTTCATCTTGATAAGCCATCGATTTTGCAAAATTTTGTATAAAGCTCTTGAAGCTGCCCTAATGCTATGCGATGTTGTCTTTGAGGCCTCCTTGACATAGAAAATTCGATGTCCATAGTCATAATTACTCTTGACTCCAAAATCTCTCGAAAGGACTAGGCACTGGTCCACCATAAAGGTTATCACTTCAAATTATGTCCTTCTATCACCTTCTCTTTTCTAGGTCTAGTCCCATAGGTCTCCTAGGGCATCATTTATCTTGCAAACCACGCATGGGAAAAGTTCGATCTCTTGGCATCATCTGTGCTAGCGTTTATCCTAGGCACCATCTAATTTTAAAGCAATTCTGACGATGGGATCGTGAGATACTCCAAGCCCTAGCCTCAAGATCAATTTTTCCCTTGGTTTCCTTGGGGCCTAAAGACCTCATTGGGATCCTCACTTTGTCTTTTGTTGTAAATTCATTCTTTGATCCCATTCTCTCTAGAATAGGTCAAGCATATCATTGTTTGCCAAACCCTCCCCCCTTGACCTACCTCCCGAGTGCACTTGGTCTTGTGTTGTCCTATACCTCATTTAGGATAATTCTTCAAGGATCATTGGGAATCCAAGCCTTAACAATAATTCTAGGGTTTGAGGGCCTCCATCATAAGATACACACCCTAAAAATTCAAACTTTGGAATTATCCATAAGCCCTCCTTGAGAGCCTTTAACCTTACCTTCCAAAGCAAGCAAGCCATTCTCTAAGCCTCTTTTGTGAATAGGCCCCTTAGGATCACCCCTCACCCTACCATTGGTCTATTCATTCTGTGATCCTTATTATATCGGGACTCCTCCCATCGGTGAAAGTCCGTAAAGAGTAGGGAGCCATAGTCAAGGTGACAGTGGGATATTGTTCCATTGTTTCCCTTAACCTGGTAGTAGCTCTTCAAGGATCCCCTATTAGGACCCATGCTAGTTTGAGTGGTAACAATAGTTTTTGGTGTATTTGGGGTATGTTATGGGTGGAAGAGAATTGAAGATAGAATTTGCCAAGATGGAGGCCATCATGAAATGGTTGGTGGCTACTAATGTTTATGAAGTTAGTAGTAATGTTGTGATAATCACCATCAGGATTAAATCGACAAGGGTCCGGAAAAAAGAAAAAATCGTGATAAAATCAGTAAAATCGACAAAATAAATAAATCAAAATACAAAAATTAACATTTTTTGGGAAAAAATCACGATTAAAATTGCGCAAATTTAATCATTTTAAGGAAAAAATTGCGATTTTAGCAACATTGGGTAGGAGTTTTGTTGGGGCAGCACAGTACTTGAGGAAATTCATAACCTCCTTTTGTTAATTTAGGCAACAATGGTATATGCTATGCTTTAGAGAAATTTTACTTAAATTTCTTAATTAGCCTATCCAGTTTAGCGATCACATCAACATGATAGTAAAATGCAGATAGAACATAAACATAAACAGTAGACCTGCTGGCGGATATGTTGGATGTGCTCAATGAAACTTTTTGCCTTATTAGTTTCGGACTGGACATGAGCCGAATCTGCCTGAGTAGCTGAAAATGGCATGGCCACATCAATGGGACATAGTGGTTGGAATCCCAAGCCCACCTGAAAAATGTTGTGGCTGGTCGAGCTGTGGAGAGCCTGATAATAGTTGTGTTGAACATAGGGGAGGCTCTCATCACGTGTGTGGATGCTTTGAGTTGTACATGCACATAATGTGTACGATCATCCTATTGACCACCTCTGTTTGGCCATCAGTTTGGGGAAGGAAGGCTGTGGATTTAATGAGTTTGGTGTCCAGCATCGACCAAAGATTGGACCAAAATGTACTGAGGAACATGCTGTCCCGATCTGAGATGATAGACTGTGGGATCCCAAAGTGTACCCACAATTGTTCAAAGAAGAGTTTACAACGGCTTCTGCTATGATATTCTTTTTGTAGGCCGCCATAATGGCCATCTTTGAGAACATGTCGACGACCACAAAACACAGTCGTTTTCATGCTTCGTAGAAGGAAGGCCCGACATGTAATCCATGGAGATGGATTCCCAAGGTCGACTAGGGGTAAGCAGTGGAGTATAGAGGCCTTGCTTTTTGATGGTCAGTTTGGCAACGACGCAGGTAGTGCAGGATCTGATGTACTTCCCAACATCTTGTCGAGGATTCGGCCAATAGAAATACTTCTGCAGTATTGCCACCATTTTCTCGACCCCGAAATGCACAACAACTCGACTGTAGTGTGCTTCCCAAATCATCTTGGCACGCTCGCTTGAATGAACACAAAGGTGTCCTAGGTGGCATAATAGGGCATCCTGGAGGTGAAAATCTGGAACATGCTGACCCTCCAAGAGTGTCTGGTATGTGTGGCCGAATTCTAGGTCACTTTTGTAGAGAAGTGGCCAATCAAAAGTCTCATGTCCACAAGAGTTGAGCACGGTGGTTAACGCCATGATCGGTGGTCGACTGAGGCAATCTGCAACATTATTGGTGCTGCCCTTCTTATACTTGATATTCAAATGGAACTGTTGCAAGTATGTGGACCACTTCTGATGGCGATCATTCTGCAACTTCCCTTGCGTCTGTATGAACTGCAGGGGCCAGTGGTCTGTGTGGATGACCGTTTCCTTCCCCAAAATGTAATGCTTCCATTGTCGGCAGACCTGCACAATGGAATACATCTCTTTGTCATAAATGGGATACTTCTGGACTGTGTCTGAAAGTGTCTCACTGTGATATGCCACTGGATGCTCGTGTTGAGTAAGCACTGCCCCAATAGCATAGTCAGAGGGATCTGTCTTGATCTCAAATGGTTGTTGCAAGTCTGGTAATGCGAGCATTGGTGCCGAGCAGAGGCAATGTTTCAACTCTATGAATGCCTTCTGTTGAGATTCAGACTAAAAGAATTTTGCTTTCGCTCCTCCCTTGGTGACTTGACTCAAGGCCCAAGTGATATGAGAAAATCCCAACACGAACATGCGGTAGAAGTTGGCAAGACCCAGAAAGCTGTGGAGCTCTGTCAGAGTGGTTGGACATGGCCAATCTCGAATCACTTGGATCTTCGCTGGATCCACATGCACTCCCTGTTCATCAATAATGTATCCCAGATACTAAACTTGGGTCATGCAAAAAGCGCATTTCTCCAAATTGGCACATAACATCTGTTGCCGCAGTGTTTGGAGAACTTGTTGGATGTGGTGGAGGTGCTCTTCCCAACTCTAGCTGAAGATCAAGATGTCATCCAAGTATACCACTACAAATGAGCTGGTGAATGGCCGTGATCCAAATTGGATCCATAAAGAATGATAAACAGAGCCATGGTTGTACCAGGTTGGGACAGACTTCAAAGAATTTACAACAGCGATAAAAAACACCTCTAAACCAGTGGCAATGGCAGCCAGTGTGGAACGACGAGGACCTTGGTCAAAGCGCGCTGATCGAGGCCCATGGAGACTGCGCGGGAGGCGAATTTAGCCCCTAGGAGGTCTGGATCGGGAAACAGAGGAGGTTTTTGATGCGCGATCGCGCATCGCTGCGCAAAAACCCTTAAAATGGGGAAGCCTTGAGCACTCGGTCGCGTGGGAGCCGAAAAACCGTGGGAAAAAAGGCTAAGCGCTAAAAGGCGGGACCCGCTCCAAAACCGGTGGTATTGATCAGGGGCATCCATGGGCGGTAAGCAGTTTTGATGGAAAGTGAGCGATTCCACTCAGCGCCCATCGCGTGGCAAGCAGAGGAGAGGGAAAACCGCCGCTCATCGTGCGCAAATGGTCGAGCTAGTCAACTTCGTGGGACGAGCGAACGACGTCGGATCTGGGGGTTCCAGATCTAATGGCTGAGATCGCGCCCGATGGAGAAGATGGAATTGATGGGGGATTAGGCCGTGATATGAAAGAATTTGAAGTCCAGATTGATTGCCACAGTGGCAAAAGACTCATTCCACGACGTAACCGAAGAATCGAACTGACGACAAAGGCTGGCGCAGTTTGCAGGAGGACAAGTGGCCATCCCTGTGAGCCTGATGATGACGCTGAGAACAGGGAACTCCAAGTGTAGCTACAGGCAGGCAAATCGATAGAAGTGGAAGAGGAATCGAATCGCCATGAGCCCGAATGGCTTAAAAGCCATGGACAAAATAGAAAGGAGAAGAGGACGGAAGATTCGGGAACCCAGTGAAGCAAAAAGCAGAAGAAGACAGAGGGCCGAGCTGACCAAAGGCAGCGTCAAGCACCAGAGAGCTTGAGAGATTCAAGCCATCCCTGAGAGGATCTGTCAGACTAGAGAGGTCAAAGAGCTGGTAAGGAAGAGAGTCTGTGTACTCTAGTGGTTTGGGGAATCCAAGAACCACCCTGCCAAGCCAATTTGTTCAGGAGACTCATATTGAGCTCCTTCATTGTAATTCTCTGCTTCAAAACACAATAAAAGAAGGCCACCACTGAGAGTTGGACCGGAGATGTAGCCGTGGAGGATAGTGAACTCCTTATTAATTTCTTGTGTTCTTGTATTTGCTTATTGTATTTCTCTGCTGTTTTCCATTTTTAAGTGTTTATGTATTGGCAATCTGATTGATCCGTTGCTTAAATAACTTAGACACACCGACATATGAGTCTGTAATACCTTCATTTAATAAATCTTTAACTGAGGTCACTCATAGGGTGATTATCAGATCAAGTGGTATCAGAGCACTAGGTTGTAAGGTTAGACAAGCTTATGTTGGTTTGACTGTTGAATGCTCATTGGATCAAAGCTCAAATTAGGAGGAGAGTTGGTCGAAACTAATTCTGAAATTGGGAGAGTCTATCCTCGGAAGGCAATGTCAGAGGAAGGTTTTGTGGGGCTAGACCCTCAATTCATAGAGAGTTTCCTAGCTATAAAGTCTATGGTAGAAGAAAGGTATAGGGACTTTAGAAAGCATAAGGATGAAGATTCATTAGGTTCTAAAGAAGATAAAGAAGAAGATGAGTCTCATTCCCATGACCACTCAAAAGGAAAAGGGAAAGAGGAAAACTTTCTCACACCTCCTAATAGCCCTGTGCGCATAATAAGAAAGCATCTTTGATTAAGCTAGATGTTAAATTTGACTTGCCTATATATGATGGGGAGCTAAACGCTGAAAAGTTGGACAATTGGATTAAACAAATTGATGTCTATTGCAGAGTGCAGAACATCAACTCAGACAAGAGAAAAATTCAGCTGGTAAGCCTACGCCTAGGAGGCACTGCCTTGGTTTGGTGGGAAGGTAGAACCCAAGCTGACATGAAAAGACATGGTAAGACCATCTCTGTCTGCAGTGACTTTGTTTCTGCAATTAATAAGTAGTTCTATCCATTGGCCTACATGCAACAAGCCATGATGAGTTGGCAAACTCTTCGACAGTTGAAAAGGCAAAGTGTGCAAGGGTACACTCAAGAATTTAGAAAGAGAGCATTGATTCTAGGGATCTCATTAGACTCACCAGAGACTCTTTTGAAGTATATTGGTGGTCTACACAGCTACATGAGGCATACCATCCTCATGTTTAATTCCACTAGTATAGATGAGGTATTTGTACAAGCTACTCATCTAGAGGCTAGAGGAAAGAATGGAAATCCAGAAGTTGGGGGACCATCCCAACCCATTGCAAGCAAGAGCAAGGAGAAAAGAAAGTAGAAGTAGAAAGCAAGGAAGGCTAACACTGCACAAAAAGACAAAGCTTCATGCACTCACTATAAAAAGGATGGGCATGATGATGAGCACTGTTGGATTCTGCATCCAGAGCTGAGACCTAAGAAGTCCGAGGGCAAAAAGAAGAAGACTGCTGCAGCTATTTAGAAAGATTTGGGGTCAGACTCGGGAGATGAAACAATCATTGCAGCCACAGGTATAAAAGGTCGAAATTCTGAAGCATCTACTAGTCATTCTGCTCAAACTATTACTGATGAGGAACATGAGAGAAAAAGACATGAGCTTTTCCATATTCGAGTTATTTTCAAACATCAAAAGATTGATACTTTGTTTGATAGTGGCTCACAAGTAAATTTGATTTCTGAAGCAATTGTAAAGAAATTGGGATTAACAACTACACCTCACAAGAAACCATATCCATTAGGATGGTTGAATGATAAAACACAACTACAAGTGACTAGACAGTGCAAACTCAAGTTTTCTTTTGGGTCAGCATTTGTAGATGAGGTTGAGTTAGACATAATTCCTTTGGATATATGTGGAATTGTTTTAGGGAGTCCTTACTTGTATGATTGAAAAACTATTTTCTATAGAGCCGAGAACAAGTATCTACTTGTTAAAGAAGGGATTGAATACTTTGTAAGGGCTCATAAGCTCAAGAATAATTATACTCTCATAAACTCAAGGCAGATGAAAAGAATGATAAATTCATGCAAACAATTCTTACTAATGGTTGAGAAGGAAAAGAAACCTGATAAAACCAATATATTTGAGGGTTGTAATACTAAGCAGCACGCTGATATATAAAAGATTGTTTCAGAGTATGATGTTTTGTTTCAGGAACCTAAAGGTCTGCCATCCAACAAGGAAATAGTAGATGATATTATTTTGCAGCAAGATGTTCGATTGCCTAACATTGGAATGTATAGGTTGTCTACTTTAGAGAATGCTGAAATCAAGAAGCAGGTGCAGGAGTTGCTCGAAAAGGGGTTTATCAGGCCTAGCACATCACCATGTGGGTCGCCAATCGTTTTGGTGAGAAAGAAAGATGGCTCATGGAGAATGTGCATTGACTACCGAGCATTGAATAAGATGACAATAAAAAATTGTTATCCCCTTTCTCGCATAGATGATCTTTTCGATCAATTAAAGGACGTTGTTTATTTCACCAAGTTGGATTTGCACAGTGGATACCATCAGGTCAGAGTTGTAGAGCAAGATGCATGGAAGACTGCTTTCAAAACAAAGCAGGGATTGTATGAGTGGCTGGTTATGCCTTTTGGCTTGCCGCTTGACCAATGCCCCTGCTACTTTCATGAGATTAATGAATGATGTACTCAGACCTTTTCTTGATGATTTCGTTATTTTATATCTGGATGACATTCTGATTTTTAGTAAAACGTGGGAGGAACATTTAAAGCATGTTAAGTAGACATTAGATGTTTTGAAAAGAGAAAAACTTTATGTTAAACTCTCAAAATGTGAATTTGGCAAAACATCTCTAAATTATTTGGGTCATATAGTAGGGGGTGGTGAATTGAAAATAGACCCCTCTAAAGTGGCAGTCATTGTAAACTTGCCTAAACCCAAGTTTGCTACAAAAGTGAGAAGCTTCTTAGGGGCAGCACAATATTGGAGGAAGTTCATTTCTAACTTTTCCTCAATTGCAGCTCCCTTACATGCTTTGATAGGATTGAACAAGGTGTTTCAGTGGGGAGGCAAACATCAGAAAGCCTTCGACACCTTGAAAGAAAAGATTAGTACAACACTTGTACTAGTACTGCCTGATCTACAAAGACCATTTGAGATCCAAATAGATGCCAGTGACTATGCCATGGGAGCAGTGTAGACACAACACAGTAAACCCATATGTTATCATTCCGAGACTTTTAATCCTGCAGCAGTTAACTATCCTACATATGATAAAGAATTGTATGCATTAGTTCAGAGTGTTAAAAAGTGGAAACATTACTCAATGGGAAAAGAGATAGTAATACATACTGATCATCAACCACTTCAATATCTACACTCCCAAACTAAGTTGCAGCAATCAAGACATTACAGGTGGATGGGTTTTCTACAACAGTTTTATTTGGTCATCAGATACAAAAAGGGCATACATAGCAAAGTTGTAGACATGTTGTTTAGACCCATTATAAATGCATCTACTATACTTAAACATAATTTTGTACTACATGAAAGCTACATTGAACAATATGCTCAAGATATAGACTTTAAAGATGTATATGCAACTTTGAGTCAAGGCAAAAGGGTAGAAGAATTGGATTATCATGTGAAAGACCGACTCTTATATCATTGTGGGAAACTCTGCATTCCACAAGCAAAGAGAGTAAAGATAATGAGAGAGGCACACACTTCTTTGATATCAGGTCATTTTGGGGTAAGTAAAACAGTTGCATAGCTGCAAAGATTTTGTTATTGGTTGAAAATGAATGAGACAGTTTCTAGATATGTAAAAGGGTGTACTATGTGTGCTAAAAGCAAGCCCAACAATAGAAAACTAGGCTTGTACACTCCATTACTAGTTCCTTCTCACCCTTGGGAAAGTGTTTCCATGGATTTTATTGGAGGACTGCCTAAATCTAGGAAAGGTCATGATTATCTGTATGTTGCTGTGGATAGGTTCAGCAAAATGTGTATTTTGATACCTTGTAATAAACAGATTACAACTGAACAAACTACAAAACTATTCTTTGAACATGTATAGGTTCATTTTGGATTACCCACTTCTATTGTATCTGATCGAGACACTCGATTTGTGGAGAAGTTTTGGTCAAGTCTGTGGGAGTTGATGGACACCCAACTGAAGAAAAGCAAAACGTGTTATCCACAAACTGATGGTCAGACAGAAGTAGTTAACAGGACAGTGATCCAGTTACTCAGAGGATATTGCAGCAAACATCTTAAGCTTTGGGATGAACACTTATGTTATATACAACATGCTTACAACAGAGCAAAACACTCTTCTACATAGAGATCTCCTTTTGAAACCTGTTTTGGTTTCATACCAAGGTCTCATTTGGATTTTGTCTTTGGTAAAGATACCACAGTTACAAGGCAATTAGGTTCATTGAACAGATCCAAGAGATCCACCAGGCAGTACAGGAACAACTAGAAAAGAGCCAAGCCAGATACAAGGCAAGGCATGACAAGCATTGGATGGAGCATAGTTTTCAAGTTGGAGACCAGGTTTGGCTGTATATCAGCAAGGACAGGATGCAAGGTGAAGGTAAAAAGCTAAAGCCTATTAGGCATGGACCTTTTAGAATACTTGAGAAGATTGGTGAAAATGATTTTTGCCTTGATCTACCAGCTTACATGCACATCTACTTAGTCGTAAGTGCAGATTGCTTGAGATTGTTTGTACCTTCAATGATTGAGGATCCTGAAGAGCAAAGTCAATTACCTTCTATTGATGACTTGCTGCCTGAATATCTGAATGAATTGCAAGGAGACACAGTCTTGGACAGGAAGGTGAGGACAACGCGCAAAGGAGATGTTGAGTTCCTTAGAATTGGACTCAAAGGTTCGAAACTGAGCAGCGCAAAGTGGATTGAGATTGGGCAAGTGAGACAGCAGTACCCTCACTTAGTCGATGCTTGAAAGAAAACCAACTTTTGGTGGTCCAAAAGCTTTTCAGTGGGAAGGCCGTGATCCGAATTGGATCCATAAAAAATGATAAACAGAGCCATGGCTATAGCAGGTCGGGACAGAGTTCAAAGAATTTACAACATCGATCAAAAACACCTCTAAACCAGTGGAAATGGTAGCCAGCGTGGAATGACGAGGACCTCGGTCAAAGCGCGCTGACCGAGGCCCATGGAGACTGCGCGGGAGGCGAATTTAGCCCCTGGGAGGCCCGGATCGGGAAACAAAGGAGGTTTTTGATGCGCGATCGCTGGGCAAAAACCCTCAAAATGGGGAAGCCCCGAGCACTCGGTTGCGTGGGAGCCAGAAAACCGTGGGAAAAAAGGCTAAGCGCTAAAAGGCGGGACCCGCTCCAAAACCGGCGGTATTGATCGGGGGCATCCATGGGCAGTAAGCAATTTTGATGGAAAAGGAGCGATTCCACTCAGCACCTGACGCGTGGCAAGCAGAGGAGAGAGAAAACTGCCGCTCATCGCGCACTAACGGTCAAGCTAGTCAACCGCACGGGACGAGCGAACGACGTCGGATCTGGGGGCTCCAGATCTAACGGCTGAGATCACGCCCGATGGAGAAGACGAAATTGATGGGGGATTAAGCCGCGATATGAAACAATTTGAAGTCCGGATTGACCGCCACGGTGGCAAAAGACTCATTCCACGACGTAACCGAAGAATCGAACTAATGACGAAGGCTGGTGCAGTTTGCAGGAGGACAAGTGGCCATCCCTGTGAGCCTGATGATGACGCTGAGAACAGGGAACTCCAAGCGTAGCTACAGGCAGGTAAATCGATGGAAGTGGAAGAGGAACTGAATTGCCATGAGTCCGAATGGCTTAAAAGCCATGAACAAAGAACAGAAAGGAGAAGAGGACGAAAGAGTCGGGAATCCAGAGAGGAACACCGAAGACAGAAGACAGAGAAGAGAAAGACTCAGTGAAGCAAAAAGCAGAAGAAGACAGAGGGCCGAGCTGACCAAAGGCAACGTCGAGCACCAGAGAGCTTGAGAGATTCAAGCCATCTTGGAGAGGATCTGTAAGACCAGAGAGGTCAAAGAGCTGGTAAGGAAGAGAGTCTGTGTACTCCAGTGGTTTGGGGAATCCAAGAACCACCCTGTCAAGCCAATCTGTTCAGGAGACTCATATTGAGCTCCTTCGTTGTAATTCTTTGCTTCAAGACACAATAAAAGAAGGCCACCACTGAGAGCTAGACTGGAGACGTAGCCCTGGAGGATAGGGTGAACTCCTTATTAATTTCTTGTATTCTTGTATTTGCTTACTGTATTTCTCTGCTGTTTTCCTTTTTTAAGTGTCTATGTATTAGCACTTCGATCTATCCGTTGCTTAAATAACTTAGACACATCAACATATGAGTTTGTAATACCTTCATTTAATAAATCTTTAACTGAGGTCACTCATAGGGTGATTATCAGATCACCGCAAGATGTCATCCATTAGCCTGATGAAGGTTGCAGGAGCATTCGTCAACCTGAAAGGCATAACTAACCATTTTAAAAAGCCCTCCTTGGATTTGAAGGCAGTCTTCCACACATCGGAGGGTTCAATTGGTACCTGGTGATATCCCGACTTCAAATCCATCTTGCTGAGATATTTTGGCCCCTTCAGTTGGTCCAAAGGTCATGAATCTGTGGGATCGAGTAGCTATTCCGGATAGTGATCTTGTTCAGCGCTCGATAGTCAATACAGAGTCTCCAAGTCCCATCCTTCTTCTGTACCAACACGATCGGGCTCCCACAAGGTGATGAACTCGGTCGGATGTGACCTTTTTGCAGTAGCTCCTGAATCTGCCTCTTGATTTCATCGTTCTCCATAATGGAGCACCGATAGATTGGTCCATTAGGTAGCGGCGCACCTGGGGTCAGATCGATGGAGTGCTTGACCTGACAGTGCAGAGGAACCCCTGCGGGGGAGGTGAAGATGTCCTCATACTCCTCCATGACCTTGTCCATTTGTAGTTGTCGTGTGGAGGGGCCCTGTCTGGAGGTCGTGGCCACCGTCTTCTTCTTTCGCTGAGAGCGTATCATCAAGAAAACAAATTTCCCGGTTTTGGAAATGAGCTTACTTCATTGTTTTGCAGTAACCAAAGAGATGGCAGTAGGCGGTGCTACCTCTAGTATCCTGTACAACTTATTTCCCAAAGTAACAATAACAACACGAGGCCTTGACTCATATACAACATGTCACTTCCACAAGTATGGTTGGCCTAATAATACATCACAAACATCAAGGGGAGCAACGTCACACAATACCTCATCCGTGAAGGGCTTGATGTTGTATGGAAGGCGACACTGCTGGCTCACGCGAAGATCCTGTCCTTGGTGAAGCCACCCGATGGTGTACGGTTGTGGATGTGCTGTGGTCGGTAAGCCTAGCCGCTTCACGACCTTTGCCGAAATGAGGTTCTTTTGGCTCTTGCTGTCGACAATGAACTGTAGCGAGGATCCCTTTACCCACATCTAAGAGTGGAAGAGGCGCTCCTCCTCCTTTGGATCTTCGGGTTCCTCCTTCCGGATCTTCATGGTGGCAACGGTGGCGTTGGGCTCTGCATCGATAATCTGCTTCCCTTTGTCATTCCCCTTATTAGGTTCTGACTCAGAGTCTGAACCTGCGTCTGATTCCGAAAACTTTAGCTCGGCCACTAGTGACTGCTTGGCCCGACACCCTCGTGTTGTGAGTGGAGCTCTTATGAATCTCACACCACTTTCCTGTGTCCTTCTTTGGCTTCACGGTGTTGTTCTTTTCTTGCGGCTTTGGCAGGTTGTCTTGGGCCACCCTGCCTTGGCTTTGCCCTTTGTTCAGCAGTTTGGGGGCACCTTTCCCTTGCTTCAGATTTGCAGATCCAAAGTCTCGCTTCTTTTGTTTAAACTTCTGCTCAATCTTGACAGTGTATCGGTACGCCGTGCCGAGTGAGGAGATGTCCAGGAACTCCATCTCGTCTTGGATGTACCTGTGTAGGCAGCCGTGGTATTTGAGTATCAAATGCACCTCAGAATCCTTGATACCCCACTTTGTGCGAAGGGTATGAAAAATATTGGTAAACTTCAGCACGTCTTGGTCCCTTCCCTACCGCAGCGTGGTCCACTTTATGTATTTATCCTCATAGCTTTTGACAGGGTAGTACTGCTCCTTGATGGCATTCCAGAATGAATTCCAAGTGGGTGCGACTGAAAAAAGTGAGGCCGTACTTTCATCCTTCTGCTCGCAGTAGGTTTCCCACCAGTCCTTGACGTGGGGGGCGACTTTGAGAAGAGCGAAAGTAATCTTTTCCCGATCGGAAAAATCATGAACAGAAAAATACCCTTCTAGCAGATTTAACCATTTATCTACAACGTTTGCATCTATTTGACCCTCAAATATGGGAATGTCAAAGTTAACTTGTACCTTAAAGGGTGTGGCGCTTCCAGAGTAGCTGTTGGAAGTAGATGTGTCGCCCCTAGGAAGCCGCTGAAGGATCTAGGCAAAGTTGTCCATGATCGCGTTCCTTTGCCACTCGAGGGCCTCTTTGAGCAAGATTTTGATAGGAGATCCCGCCCCCTCGTCTTTCTTTTCATCCGCCATCGAAGGTCGTCGGGATTTGCGAGGTTGGTCTTGCAAAGGTTCGACTAGTTCAAGCCCTAACTCTTTATATCTCGACCTCGTCGGGGACATGCAAAGAAAAGCAGAGAAAGAGCAGACCGCTCTGATACGACTGATCCAGGTTTAAATAGCAACGCAACAAATTACAGAGATAACCATAAATACAGAGATGCAACAGAAATAATACTTCATTTCATTAATGTAAAATACTGAAATATGCTTACAAAGAGAAATGGAAATAAACTAGCTTGTGCGATGGTAGCTTATCTCTAAGGAGAGATGTGGTGGCTAGATGCCTCTAAACTGTCTTACAATGAGGTTCAAGGGCCTATTTATTGTTGAGAAACAATGGAAAACCCTAAACATCCAAAACCCTAACCCTACGAGATGAAGCGCCAAACTATGGGCCCTGTTTTAGGTAAATTGGTACATCAACTTCCTGGGGTCGTAACTTTGGCATACGATCTCCGTTTGACGCGCACAATACCTCGTTAGAAAGATCTATCTGAGGACTACAACTTTGGGATGAGCAACATCGGTCCATGGACCCATGTTGCTCCCAGGTTTCCCAAAAAACATCGTTTAGGGCCTCAAAACGGCTCTGGAAGTTCAAGACCTGAAAAACTGCCAAAAATAGTAAATTGTGCTACAATAAGGAAACTAAAAAACTGAAAGAAACAAAGGTGGGGATCCAAGTGGAAATGGCGGTTGGCCACCAATATCCACCTGGATCACCCTCTCAACTAGGGAGAACTCTATCTGCTAATCCATCTGCCAATCTGTACTATCTCTGCCATCAATGCACTGCTCTGCTTTGCTGAACTATGGAGAAGAAGTGATCGAGAATGTATCATACCATTCTCTATTGACCCGAAGTAAATCCCAAATAGAACATTGTCTCATACCACTCTTACTGACCTGAAGTCAGTTCCAATCAAAAGAGAGTGTCTCATACTAGTCTTATTGCCCGAAGTCAGTTCCCATTGATCCTAGATCAATATCAGTCATCCTAGTATAGGGAGTATGGTAGTACACGATGCGTCCATCTGTAGTACTATGGTCCCTATCCTCATTTCTGTACTCATTGGCCAGATGAGAGGTACTTCCCATGAGTCCCAGACTGCATGAGGAGGATGTCTCAGTAGGAGAAGGATGAACCACTCATCCTGCCTACATGTTGCCAAGAGGTATCACAGGGGAAGGCTGAACCACTCACCCTATGGTTGCTCATCGCTCCAAGAAGTACCCCAAGCCCCTTGGAGCTCCCAGAGCTCAATGTCCATCTTATACAAGACCCTCATAAGAGGGTCTCTCCACGACTCCAAGTCGTTCTTGAAAGGCCAAGAACTTGACCTTCCCTAGGGGCTTTGTCAGAATATTGGTGACCTGCTTATCAATCCCAATGTGATGGTGTTAAATTGGAAACTAGGGCTAAACTCCATGAGGGACATCTCATTCATGGCTGATTATTAGATTCCTCTCGTCGAGTGGTGTAGGATTGATCTAAAGATCATCCGATTCCGATAAGTATTTATGGAGATATGAATTTATTTTGATTATGACGTAATTATCTAGCTGACCTACAACTCATGTAGGCTCAGAAGCCCAACAGTCGCATCTATTCAAACATCAACAATTGTGTATAAATACAGGAGGACTTTTCTTCATTTGTACTCACTCATTCATCACATCTCTCTCTCTCTCTACTGCGTAGAAAAGAGTTGCTTCTCTACTGCGTAGAAAAGGGACTCTCTCTCACACATGTGGAAAGACGCTGCTCAAACTGAAGCTGCAACTGCAGATCAAAACTTTGACCAGCGTGGACCATCAAACCTCCTCTTCTGAATTGCGCTATAGGTTCATTTGGACCTCCTCTAAAGGCCGTACATTTTGGTGGTGGAATCGAGCCGATCCGACGGTCGGTTTGTGAGATATTGTCTGCCCTAGTTTGGGACTGATCTAGGGTTTGCTGCTGCAAATGTAAATCTGATTTATGTACTATTTCTCTCTGTTGGATTATTGAAGATAAAGGAAGATTTGATCAAAGGGTTTACCCAATATTTATATTGGGGTTTATCCCTGGCTAGCTGCCAAATCTTGTGTCTCTTGTCTTGGCTTGTTTTCTGTCGATCATTTAATGTTCTATCTGCACTTTACTTTATGCATATGTGATTGCTAATTTGTGGATAATAATAATAAAAAGAAGTAAACTGCTATAAGCATAGAACATACCATAACTTAACATGGTATCAGAGCTGAGGTGAAGACAAAGCCCGAGCAAGAGCAAGAGCAATCACCGAAGAGAAGATTGGTAAGGCTATCCTAAAAGAACTATGGGATCCTCATCACTCTTTCCTGCTGAGGATAAGCTCCGTGAGAAAGCTGACTATCACGGATGGAAGATGTCTATCGATCTAACCCTTGAGGATCAAGGAGTGTTGGATCATGTGAGAGGCAATATTGTTGAGCCTCCATCAAATGCACCTGCTGCTGCCAGGAACAAATGGAAGAACAGAGAAGTTAAAGCAAAGAAGATCATCAGGGACTCTATTGACAAACGCTTGGTGGCCTACATCTCTGATCTGAACACCTCCAAGGAGATCTACGATAGACTGGTGAGTTTATTTAAAGTAAATGATGCAAATCAAGTTTTATTTCTCAGAAATAAGCTGAAGGAATTAAAAAAGGGTAAAGATGAGAGTATGCAAGCATACTTCTTACGAATCACCGAGATCAGGAATGATCTCCTATCTATCGGAGAAACTCTTACTGATAGGGAAATGGCACTCACGACTCTTGGAGGATTACCATCTGAATGGTACATGTTCAGGACCACTCTTCTGAATAACAATGTAATTCCTGGTTTCGAGGAATTAATGGCTAGATGCATTCAAGAAGAAACAAGGGTTGAAGAGCAAGAAATGCCCATGCCTAAAGGTCCTCCCGCTGCTTTTTCTTCTCATGCTAAGAAAAGAAAGAATTCCGGGTCTAAAAGAAAGGTTGGACCTAAGGGTGGAAGAAAAGGACAATGTTATATTTGCGATAAAGCAGGTCACTATGCAAGGGAGTGCCCTGATAGAAAGAACTCACCCCGGGACAATGATCAAAATCCCTCTCATGGCAATCAAAGGAATGGAAAATTCAATAGCAAAGGTAAAAGGAGTGTTGGAAATCAAGGAAGAAGACAACCATTCAAGAAGGCCCAAAATTCCAGGTATGAGTCCAACATTATTAAAATAAGCAGGATGAATATTATCTACAAGCTGCTCTATCTACCTCTGCTCCCTCGGACTCAATGGGAATTTGGCATATTAATAGTGGTGCCTCAAGGCACTTCACTGGTTACAAAGAAGTTCTCCATAATTTGATAGAGAAAGAAACTAACCTGGAAATTATCCTTGGAGATAATATGAAATATCCCGTGAAAGGTGTAGGCAATGTCTCTCTCAAATTGAATCAACGTAATACGATCCACTTATAGGATGTATTATATGTACCTGACCTAAAAAATAACCTAGTGTCCATCTTGGCAATGGAAGACAAAGGCTACAAGGTGACCTTTAGCAATGGCAAGGTACGTGTATGGAAAAATAATGTTAAAGATGCCTTTACTCTTGAGTTTTGTGTTGATCCATTATGTCAGGTCGATGGAAGTCCGCTAGGTGTCATGTATTATGACACATCTCTTCAGTCCGAACTTTGGCATCAGAGGTTTGCCCACCTTCATTATAAAGCTCTACCGGATGTAAGACAAATGGTGACAGGGATGCTCGAATTCCGAGTAGAGAAAGAAGGTGTATGTCCAGGATGTGCCGAAGGAAAGCTCAAAAGGGGACCATTCCCCTCAAGCCAAAGCAAGACCTTCGATATATTATAGTTGGTTCAGTCAGGCATACCTAAGGCTGACATTAAGAGGAAGACTACTACACCACATACCCCTGAGCTGAATGGTGTGGCCGCGTGGCGAAAAGGAAGAACCGTACAATTGTGGAAGCTGTCCGTGCCATGCTCCATGATCAAAGACTTCCGAAGTTTCTATGGGTAGATGATGTAACAATGCCTGATGTGGAGGAACCCACGGACCCTATTTATCCCCCTGAGCCTTCCTCTTCTAGGAAGAGGCCTTCATGGCTTAGAAGGCTACTTGATGATGCTGAAGGACATGCTACACCCCGAGGAACCTTCCGTGAAAGTAAGAAACCTAACAGGTATCAGGGATACTTGATAATCATGAGCACGATCATACAAAATGAGCCTTCATCATTCTCAGATGCCGTCAAGCATCAAGTATGGGAGGATGCTATGACTGAAGAATATGAGTCTATTATGAAGAATGATGTCTGGGAAGTAGTTTCCAGACCCCAGGAAAAGACGATTGTCACTTCTAAATGGCTTTACAAGATAAAGCATGCAGCGAGTACAGAAAAGTATAAGCCTATAAGGCTCGTTTTCTTGCTCGTGGTTTCTTCTAGAAGGAAGGTATAGGCTATGATGAGATATTTGTACCTGTAGCCAGATATACCACCATACGCTCGATCATAGCCCTTATGGCTTCGCAAGCATGGAATCTACATTAGATGGATGTCAAAACCGCATTCTTGCATGGCTCGACCAAAGAAGAGGTCTATGTGGAGAAACCCGAAGGATTTGAGATTCATGATCGAAAACCTCATGTATGTAGGTTGAAGAAAGCTCTCTATGGGCTGAAGCAAGCACCCCAAGCTTGGTATGACAGGATCGATAGCTATCTGATGAAGCTAGGATTCACTAGGAATGAAGCCGATCCTAACCTTTACTTTAAGGTTGAGGATGACAAACCTCTCATACTGGTGCTATATGTGGATGACCTCTTCCTAACAGGGGCATTCCCTCTCATTTACAAATGTAAGAGGGAGTTGGCTTCTGAATTTGAAATGAAGAACCAAGGACTTGAAGCGTGGCAGAAGTCAAGGGAAATTTTCCTATCTCAAGGAAAATATGTGGTGAAGATTCTGGAAATATTTGGTATTGTGGATTGCAAGCCTGTGACTACCTCGAGGATCTTAACTTTCAGAAGTTATATGGTAGTGATGTTGGACCAGATTTGGGAAATGCCTCTAAGTTTCAAAAACTCATTCGTGTTGATGTTCTTGGTGAACCTTTGTCCGAACATATGTTTTGTAGTTAGCATTGTGAGCTCATATTTGGTTGAGCCTCACTAGATTGGTGCCAAGAATCTTTTGAGATGTCTTTAGGACACAATCTCTCATGGATTGAGATACACTGCCGGAAATATGAAACTGCATGATTATTCGAATGCTAATTGGGCAGGTAGTGTGGAGGATCACTGGAGCACTTCTTAGTGCTGTTTCTCTTTGGATTCTGCTTCAATATCATGGATGAGCAGGAAGCAAAAGTCAGTTGTCATAAGCACCGCCGAGACTGGATACATATCCATGAGTATGATCTCGTATGAAGCTGCCTGGTTGGAGAAAGCTCTTCAATGAGCTGTTTGTACACATACCACTGTGATTCTCTGTAACAACCAGAGGTGGGATTCAATTATTGAGGAATCTCGTATTCGTCGATTGCTCCAGCAGATAGACATCATATACTACCTTATCTGGGATATGGTAAGTCGATGAGCAAGGAGGCTCCATCGCATTAAGATGATGTACAGGTCGATACACCTTGTCAAAGCCCTGGGGGGGAAGATCTAATCTGTGATTTTCCCAAACGACTTGGAGTCGTCAAAAAACCCTTGTACAAGGGTCCTGCATGTTGCATAAATTGAGCTTTGGGAGCTCTGGGGGTTTGCGGTTCTTACTGGAGCAACATACAAATACAGGGTGACTCACCCTCCCCTGGTGGTGCGCACTGGAACAAGATGATTCGCTCTCTCGTGGGACAAGATGATTGGCTTTCTTGTGGAACAGGATGATTCGCTCTCTTGTGTAGCAGTATGATTGGTTCTCTTGTGAGGCTAGGATTGATGTGTTCTCCATGGCGATTATAGCTTGGATTGATGTGTTCTCCTGTGAGGACTGGATTGATGTGTTCTCCATGGCGATTATAGCAGGATTGATGTGTTCTCCATGGCGATTGTAGCAGGATTGATGTGTTCTCTTGTAAGCACGGGATTGATTAAGTTCTCCTGTCGAGGCATCCTACCCATGCAGTTTGGGACTCATGGGAAATACCTCTCATCTGATCAATGAGCAGGGAAATGAAGTTAGGGACCATAGTAGTACCGATGGACGCATCGTTGTATCTACCATACTCCCTACGCTAGGATGACCTCCATTGATCTAGGATCAATGATACTGGTCTGGGACCAGTGATAGGAGTTGTACATACTATGACGCTGACTTTGGGTCGGCTGAGACTGGTCTGGGACCAGTGGTACACACTCTGAGACTGACTTCGTGTCAGTGCAGGACTGGTCTGGGACTAGTGATCGTGGTACATACGATGACGCTGACTTCGGGTTGGTTGAGATTGGTTTGGGACCAGCGGTACACTCTTTGAGCCTGCGATACTGGTCTGGGACCAATGGTACACACTCTGAGACTGACTTTGAGTCGATGGAGGATGATATTGGTCTGGGACCAATGGTAAGAGTTGTACCCACTATGACGCTGACTTCGGGTTGGTTGACACTGGTCTGGGACCAGTGGTACATACTCTGAAACTGACTTGGAGTCAGTATGATACATCCTCGATCATTTCTTCCTCTTCATAATTCGGACAATGCAGAGCAGAACAAAGCAGAGCAGAGCAGATCAGAACAGGGTAGAATAGAACAGAGCAAGAGCAGGCAGAATAGAGCAGGAGTCAAGCTGTACAGGGCAGTACATTTGATGGATGAATAGTAGCGACCAATAGACAGATTGCAGATGGAGTTCTCCCTAGTTGAGAGGGAGTGTTAAATTGGCAACTAGGGCCAAACTCCATGAGGGACATCTCATTCATGGCTGATAATATTTTTATTAGATTCCTCTCATCGAGAGGTGTAGGATTGATCTAAAGATCATCTGATTCCGATAAGTATTTATGGAGATATGAATTTATTTTGATTATGGAGTAATTATCTAGCCGACTGACAATTCATGTAGGCTCAGAAGCCCAATTGTCGCCTCTATTCAAACATCAACAGTTGTGTATAAATACAGGAGGACTTTTCCTCATTTGTACTCACTCATTCATCACATCTCTCTCTCTCTCTACTGCGCAGAAAAGAGTCACTTCTCTACTGCGCAGAAAAGGGACTCTCTCTCACACATGTGGAAGGAAGCTGCTGAAACTGAAGCTGCAACTACAGATCCAAACTTTGACCAGCGTGGACCATCAAACCTCCTCTTCTGAACTGTGCTATAATTTCATCTAGACCTCCTCTAAAGGCCGTATATTTTGGTGGTGGAATCGAGCCGATCCGACAGTTGGTTTGTGAGATATTGTTTGCCTTAGTTTGGCACTGATCTAGGTTTGCTCCTGCAAATGTAAATCTGATTTATGTACTATTTCTCTCTGTTGGATTATTGAAGATAAAGGAAGATTTGTTCAAAGGGTTTACCCAATATTTATATTGGGGTTTATCCCTGGCTAGCTGCCAAATCTTGTGTCTCTTGTCTTGGCTTGTTTTTTGTTGATCGTTTAATGTTCTATCTGCACTTTACTTCATGCATATGTGATTGCTAATTTGTGGATAATAATAATAAAAAGAAGTAAATTGCTATAAGCATAGAACATACCATAACTTAACAGATGGAGCCTTATTGCTACTTGTACCATATCCTAGATAAAGTGGTACTTGATATCTATATGCTTGGAGTGATCATGAAACACGAGATTCTCTGATAATTGGATCCCACTCCAGTTATCGCAAAGGATCACGAGAGTAGCCAACACATGTCCAAACAACTCACTGAAGAGCTTCCTCAACTAGACAACTTCATACAAGGCCATACTAGAAGCTATGTATTCGGCCTCGGCAGTGCTCAAGGCAACCGATTTGTGTTTCTTGCTGATCTAAGATATCGAAGCAGAACCCAAAGAAAAACAACATCTGGAAGTGCTCTTGTGATCCACCACACTGCCAGCCCAATCAACATCAGAGTAACCATGCAGCCTCACATCTCTGACAATGTATCTCAATCCATGAGTGATTGTGCCCCAAAGATATCTCAGAAGATTCTTGGCACCAATCCAATGTATATGGTGAGGCTCAACCATATATTGGCTCAATGTGTTAACTCCAAAACATATGTCTGGACGGGAGTTCACCAAGAAAATCAATGCTCCTATGAGTTGATGATACTCAGAAGCATTTCCTAATTCAGATCCAACAACACTACCACATAACTTCTTAAAGTTAAGTTCCATCGGAGTAGTCACAGGCTTGCAGTCCACCATCCCAAATCTTTCCAATATCTTCACGACATATTTTCCTTAAGAGAGGAAAATTTCACCTAGCTTTTGTTAAACCTCCAACCCTAGGAAATAGTGTATCGATCCTAGGTCCTTCATCTCAAATTTAGAAGCCAACTCCCTCTTACATTTGTGAATGCAAGGGTTTGCACTTCCATCAACTCCATGCTTGATTTTGTAGAGCCACTTAGCGGTGACAACCGATTTATCCTGGGGTCTAGGGACCACATGCTAGAGATCATTCTTCATAATTGACTCGTATTCTTCATTCATAGCATCCTTCCATACTTGATGCTTCACGACTTCTTCGAATGATGGAGGCTCATTTTGAATGATAGTGCTCATGGAGGTTAAATATCCTTGATACCTGTTCGACTTCTTGCTTTCATGGAAAGTCCGCCTTGGTGCAATGTGTTTCTTGGCATCTTCGAGAGTCTCCCTAAGCCATGAGGGTCTCCTCTTGGAGGAGGAAGGCTCATGAGGAGGAAGATCTATAGGATCCATAGGTTCATCAACATCAGGGATCGTTTCGTCTTCTTTTGCACCTTGATTTCCGGTGTCAGCTTCTTTGTCCTTCCTTAGGATAGGAAGGTTGTTGATCTTCCTGAGGGCCATATCTTTGTCGAAGGTGACATCATGACTTATCTCAACTTCCTTTTGACCAACCACATAAATTCTATATCCCTTGGAATTTTCACTATAGCCCACAAAGATTCCTTTCTTCCCAGATGCACCCAATTTGCTTCTTTTCTCTTTCAGCACATGAAAATATACGGGACTTCCAAAAATTCTAAAATGAGAGACATCAGGTTTCTTACCAGTGAACATTTCTTCGGGAGTCTTGGAGTCCAATGCTTGATGAGGGCATCGATTTTGAACATACATGGCGGTATTTGCAGCTTCAACCCATAGAAACTTCGGAAGGCCTTGATCATGAAGCATGGCACGAACAACTTCTACAATAGAGCGATTCTTCCTTTCAGCCACACCATTATGCTCGGGGGTGTATGGTGTTGTAGTCTCCCTCTTAATGCCAACTTCTCTGCAATAATCTTGGAATTCATTGGATTCGTATATCTGTGGTCTTGCTATTACTTGAGGGGAATGGTCCCCTTATAAGTTTTCCTTTGGCACATTCTGGACATACACCTTCATGCTCTACTTTGAACTTGGGCATACCTGTCACAATCTGTCTCACATCGGGTAGGGCCTTATAATGAAGATGGGCAAACCTCCAGTGCCATAGTTCAGATTGTAGAGATGTGTTGCAAGACATGGCTCCCAATGGACTTCCTCCAACTTGATACAAAGTGTCAACCTTGAACCCAAGAGTAAAAAAATCTTTAAAATTTCTTTTCCAAACACGTACCTTTCCATCGATGAATGCCACCTTGAATCCTTTGTCCTCCATGGCTGAAATGGACACCAGGTTCTTCTTGAGATCAGGTACATATAGTATTTCTTGCAAATGAATAGTGTTACCTTGATTCAATTGAAGGGTAACATTCCCTACTCCCTTCATGGGATAGGTGGCATCGTCTCCAAGGATGATCTCCAAGTTTGTATCCTTTTCTATCATATTAGAGAGGGCTTCCTTTTATTTGGTGAAGTGCCTTGAGGCACCACTATCAATCAACCAATTTCCCAAAGTGTCTGGAGGAGAGGCAGTGGAGAGGGCCGATAGTACTCTTTTTGCTTATTGTTAGTAACATTTGGCTCTTCATACCTGGAGTTCCTTGATTTCTTGGAGGGTCGACCATTTCCTTGATGTCCGCATTCCTTTTTTCTTTTCCATTGGATCTGCCATTCCTTTGATCGTTGTTGTTGAAGTTGCCCCTGGAATGATTGTGATCATCATCATGCGATGTGTCCCTTCTATTTGGACACTCCCTTGCATAGTGGCCAAATTTATTGCAAACAAAGTACCTGCCTTCCTCCCTTAGATCCAGGCTTTCCATGGAAATGACCTTTAGACCTTGCATTATTTCTCCTTTTGGCATGAGCGGAGAATGCAGTGGGGTTGCTTCTATTAGAAGGCATTTCTTGCTCCACCATTCTTGTTTCTTCTTGAATGCATCTCGACATCAATTCTTCAAACCCTGGAATTCGATCATTGTTGAGGACGGTGGTTCTAAATACATACCACTCAGGTGGGAGTCCTCCAAGGGTGGTGAGAGTAAGTTCCCTGTCAGGAATGACTTCTCCAATCGAGAGTAGATCATTCTTGATCTCAGTAATCCTCAAGAAATAGGATTGAATATCCTTGTCCTTGCCCTTCTTAATATCCTTCAACTTATTCTTGAGAAATAGAATTTGATTAGCATTACTAACCTTGAACATGCCGACCAACTTGTCGTAGATCTCCTTGGAGGTCTTCAATTCAGAGATGTAGGCCACCATATGCTTGTCAATGGAATCCCTAATAATTTTCTTTGCTTTGACTTCAACCCTATTGTACTTGGTATTTGCAGCAGCCGGTGCATTTGAAGGAGGTTTAGGGATTTTACCCTGCACATAATCCATCACTTCTTTTTCTTCCAAGGTCATATCAAGAGACATCTTCCATCCATGATAGTCAGATTTATCATGGAGCTTGTCTTCAGTCGAGAAGTAGGATGAGGAACCCATTGAACCTTTTGTCCTTGTCCAACTGTCTTTGGTGATTGCTCTTCGACTATTGCTTGGGCTTTGTTTTCACCTCAACTTTGATTCCATGTTAATTTTAGGCAACAATGGTATGTTCTATGCTTTAGAGCAATTTTACTTCAATGTCTTAATATCAATATCTAGTTTAGCAATCACATCAACATGATAGTAAAATGCAGATAGAACATAAACATAAACAGTAGAAGATAAGCCAAGACAAGAGGACAAGAGATGTGGCACCAGCCAGGGACAAACCCCAATGTGGGGAAACCCTTGATCAATTCTTCTTATAGTCTTCAATAGTTCAGCAGAGAGAGAGTACAATTTGCAAATCTGATAATTTATGACAACAACAAAAGAGCCCTATCCAGAAAAGTCAATGCTGGTCAACATGGCAGATTTGACCCTCAACTAATTGGTCAACTTCAGTCAAATTCGGCGTCCAAACAAGAAGATGAATCAACCCTCAAAACAACCCAAAACAACCCAGTGAAAATATGGTCAAATAGCCCACCCGCGCTTAGCCCTAGTTGCAGTCAACGTTTGTCAACAGTGAACGTTTAGCCTCTTTGTGCCTAGAAATGTGGCGTGCCCAAACAGAGATAGCCCTCATAAAAATGCAGTCAACGCTTAGACAAACAGTCTAGAAATTCGGTCTCCTGAAATTTCGCTCTCCTAAAATTCCGACCTGCTGAAATTTCGCTCTTGAAATTCCGACCTCTTGAAATTTCAGACGTGTGGAGAGAGAGAGGCCCAAAAATCCGTACCCAATCAATGAGGAGAGAGAGAGAAGAGTGAAGATGAGTGTGTCAAAATGAGGCTAAGTCACCTTCTATTTATATGCAACGTTGAGGATGAATAGACGTGATTGTTGGGCTTCTAAGCCTACATAAGTTTGCTGGCCGACCTTGACAATTTGTCCAAAATCAAAATAAATTCATAACTTCATTTGTACATGTCAAAATCAGATGATCTTTAGATCAATCCTATACCTCTCGGAGAGAGGAATCCAAGAAAAATATCAGCTGTCATAAATAAGATGACCCATGTGGAGTTTGGCCCTTGTTGTCAATTTTAACACCTTTTCAGCATTAGTAGCACCACTCCACGCCATAACAACTGGTAATAGTTGCAAACGGGAAAGGGTCAGCTAAAGAAGAAGATCAGTCAAGCACTAATTCTAGCATTACCAAACTTGCAACAACCCTTCAAGTTGGAGACATATGCTAGTGGGTATGCTATGCGAGTGGTCTTGATGTAGCGAGGAAGGCTTGTATGCTACCATCCTGAAGCATTTCATGGGGTAGTTCTTAACTACCCTACCTACGACAAGGAGCTTTATGCCCTGGTGCAAGCTGTGAAGAAGTGGAAGTAGTTTGATGGGAAGGAGACAATAATCCACACATATAACTAGCCACTACAGTGCCTGTAGGCCCAAAGTAAGCTACAACAAACCAAATATTACAAGTAGATGGGGTTTCTACAACAGTTTCATTTAGTGATCAAGTATAGGAAGGGCAACATAGACAAGTTGGCTAACATGCTTTCAGGGCCACCCACATCAAAGATCACAACTTTGGGAACTTTGATTCACATGGAGCCATTTAGCCATGATGCATACATAGAGGCATATTTAGAGGATGAAGACTTCAAGGAGGTGTCTCAGCAGTTGCAAAACCAGAGTAATGTGAATGATGGTGACAACACTGTTGACTACCATCTCCAGGATGGGTTACTTTACAGGTTGGATAAGTTATGTATTCCTAAATGTGAGTGTTTGCAGCTAATCAAAGAGGCTCACACCTCCAAGGTTGCACGACACTTTGGTGGGAAGACAATTACCAACTTGCAAAGGTATGTATATTGGCCCAAGATGCAAGAACATGTAGCTAGGTTCATAAGAGGATGCATGCTTTGTTGTGCCAACAAGCCTAGTTAAAATGAAACATTGTCTATATCACCCTTTACCTGTACCCACTTGTCCTTGGGAAAGTATTTCCATGGACTTTATAAGAGGTTTACCAACAACCAAGAAGGGACATGACTACCTGTTCGTGGTGTTGATTTATGTAGCTTGGGAGGTACTCCAAGCCCCGGGGCTCAGGGTTTGGAGGGCAAACCACCACAAGGGCCACTTGTGGGCTTGGAAGCCAAGGATGGGGTTTTTCACCCAATCGTGCTTGGGGCAATTCTAGGAGCACATTTCTACATGTGATGACATGAGATGATAGAGGGTGGAAAGGAGAATCCAATGCTTCAAGAATCATCGAATTCCGAGTTGTAGAAGTGGAGAAATGAATTTTTGAAGTTGACAATTAATTATTGGTTTTCAAGTCATGTAGGCTTGATGTAAATTAGTCCAATAGATGTGTCTCTTCATCTATTCGTTGGAGCCCCTCTTTAGGCTATAAAAAGAGGGTGATGGCATGTTGTTTTAATCATCCAAGTGTGCAACAATCCTCCTAGACAGAACTCGGTGGAGAGAGGAAGCCTAGCCACAACAAAGGGTCTTGAACAATGTGGGAGAGGTCTGCTACAGGAGGCCGAGGAGTTGAGGAGTATGGATCTGTTTGGGTGACTGTCTTAGGGCTAAGACAAGATCCGAGGAGTTGTTCAAGGGTTGAGAGTGTAGGGCAGATAGGCCGAGGAGTAAAGGAACATTACGCTGCTGTCTAGGTGACTGTTTGGGCACATTTGTGGAGGCCGTTTACTACAACACGCTGTTTTTCTAGGTCGTAGGCCATAGCACACAAGTGGAGGTTGCGTTAAGCGCTGTCAAGGGTGGACAACACTTGTAGGAGGCAACGTGGGTATAGAGGAGGGTCTCTTAGGTGGATGCAACCCTTGAAGGGCTTGTTTGTTGATTGTAGGATGACACTAGGGCTGCAATATGTGCCCTAACCAAGAGTGCAACGAACAATAGTGAAAACAATGTTGCAACAATGTTTTGTGGAGGAATGTTGGGTCAAAGCCTCAAAGGAGTTTACCAGGTCGGATCAGTTTGATAGTGCGGCGTGTGGGAGCCGTGTGTTGGGTTGTCTTGCGTGATAAGACTCCAACTAGGAGCAGATTCCGCAGTTTAGTATTGGGCATCATTGGACTGTTGGAGGGCAGTGTGTAGATGTCCAAAGTAGCCCTAGACAAGCTATCTTGATGTGACGAAGAACGCTGAAGATTGGGTGAAGTTTGAGCCTAATGAGCAACACTTTGAGGGACGAAAGTGACTGCTAGATTGGCAGATTGGAGCTCGGGAATTAGTCCTACCTAGATAGCAAATTTATGAGCTCGTGTACATGCAACATAAGTGACATGCAACATTGTTAGGTGGCAACCCTCCTGGAGTCTCGATGTGTAGTGGTCTTGATGGACTAAGGCACTACTAGTGAGCAGTACGGAAGCGAAGGACCGACAGGACAAGATACGACATAGAAGCTACAACGAAGTTTGTCATTTTATCTTTGTATACCATAGACAATTGTATTATTCTGATTTGGTTTAATATAACGAAGAATGGTGATTGTACAATTTTGTTAAAAGATGTGTATATTTGTGCATATGTGATTTACTGCTTTATATTTCCGCTGTGCAAAGTAGTTTATGGTTGAGATTCTTGGTTTGGTAGCGTCAGTGATTTTAAGACTCTAACCTAGACCCAAGGTCGTGGGAATTCAACCTGGTATCAGAACGTGTCTGAGCTACTTTGGAAGTAAGTAAATCAGATTTGTGTGCCGCGAAGTACAGTGTGAGAGGGAGTTGGTCACATTGTAAGTGAAGGGCTCACTACAATTTCGAAGTTATAAGCAGGCCTCCGGTATGAGGACAGTTTGGAGGGTTGTCCAACTATAGTCTTTGGAAGGAAAGGATCAAGTTGGTCTTGCAGGTCAACGAACTCTGGGAGTTCGTCAAGGAAGAGATCAAGAAGCCAACAAACCCTAAGGAGCTGGAAAGATATGAAAATTTGGATGCGAGCGCGAGATTGATCATCCTAGATGGTGTGAAGGATGCCCTAATACCTCATTTGTCCGGAAAGAACAATGCACATGAGATGTGGATGGCTCTTCAGAATTTGCTCCAAAATAAGAACGAGAACCGGGGACTTGTATTGGAGGATAAGTTTAAGTCCAACAAGATGATAAAGGGTGAAAGCATGACCTCATATCTGACGAGATTGTCTCAGGTCAAAGATGAGCTTGTTGCCATTGGTGTGTCTACCTCAGATGGAGATATGGTAAATATTGCCTTGAAAGGGTTCACCGAGGATTGGAAGCCCTTCATCAAAGGGATTGTTGCTAGGGAGAAGTTGCCAGATTGGGATAGGTTGTGGGATGACTTCATTCAGCGAGGGTTGCGAGACGAGGATCTTCATCCAAAGAAGAGGGCTTCAGATGATGACATGGCACTTGCAGCGCGAATGAAGGGTAAGCAAAAGGACTTGAGTAAAGTCAAGTGTTTCAACTGTGGTGAGATGGGTCATTATTTGTCGAGATGTCCGATGAAGAAGAAGGGAGATGATGAGAAGAGGAAAGGAAAGCAGGCCACCGGTGTTGCCACTTCAGCTGAGATAGATGATCTCACTAGGAGATTGGAAGAGGAGGACTTTGCTATGATTTCTCATTTCTCGCAGGGTACTATCAATGAGGATGGATGGTACGTGGACAGTGGTGCGACGAAACATATGATAGGGTCACAGGAGGTTTTTGAGACTCTAGCTGAATGGGACTCGAAGTTGCACATGGTGTTGGGCGACAAGAGTCAGTTGGAGATCCGAGGATCGGGAGTTGTGCCATTCAGGATGGAGATAGGATGTGTGATGCGGGTCCACGATACACTGTTTGTACTAGGACTCTGATATAGTGTGATTTCTGTCTCAATGATCGAGAGGAAGGGTTTGAGGTCTTATTCCAAGATGTGAACGCAAGATTTAGGCCTAGAGGCTCTAAGTCCTATGGGCTTGTACTTGGAGTTTGAGAAGATGGTCTCTACAGGTTGACATGCAAGCTTGTGGATCATGGAAAGAAGCAGGTGGAGTAGGTGCAGGTGCAGGTTTCAGAGGAGCAGGTACAGGGTTCCCGAGAAGAAGGTACACCTTCCTGGGAAGGTCCAGGTTCCAGAGACTCAGAGGGAGTCATGTTTGAGAGGGAGCTTGCAGATTCAGAGGGAGACTCTACAGTTCAAGAAGAGCGCATGGTTAGTGGGGAGCAAGGGTGCTCCTACAACTGCCAAGAAGGAATCATGGAGAGAGTGGAAGACATTACAGGATAAGAAGAAGAAGTAGGGTGCTTCCAACAATGACAACGACACTTCCAAGAAGGGCGTAGTTCACCGTACAGGGATTGCTGCGATTGTGAGCGCCAGGAGTTGGGCAAGTGTTGCGCGCAGTGATGACGATGATGAGTTACTTCCTAGTCTTGGAAGTACCTCCCTCGTTAAGAGTGTTGATTTGTGTAGCTTGGGTGGTACTCCAAGCGCTAGGGTTTAGGGTTTGGAGGGCAAAGCACCACAAGGGTCACTTGTGGGCTTGGAACCCAAGGATGGGGTTTTGCAGCTAATCATGTTTGGGGCAATTCCGGGAGCACTTTGGAGCACTTTTCTACATGTGATGGCATGAGACGATAGAGGGCGAAAAGGAGAATCCGACGCTTCAAGAATCGTCGAATTTTGAATTGTAGAAGTGGAGAAATGAATTTTTGAAGTTGACAATTAATTATTGGTTTTTCAAGTCATGTAGGCTTGATGTAAATTAGTACAATAGATGTGTCTCTTCATCTATTCATTGGAGCCCCTCTTTAGGCTGTAAAGGAGTAAAGGAACATTAAGCTGCTGTCTAGGTGACTGTTTGGGCACATTTGTGGAGGCCGTTTACTACAACAAGCTGTTGTGCTAGGCTGCAGGCCATAGCACACAGCTGGAGGCTGTGTTAAGGGCTATCAAGTGTGGACAACACCTGTAGGAAGTAGCGTGGGTATAGAGGAGGGCCTCGTAGGTGGACCGTAGCCCTTGAAGGGCTTGTTTGCTGACTGTAGGATGAAACTAGGGCTGCAGTATGTGCCTTAATCAAGAGTGCACTGAACAACAATGAAAACAGTGTTGCAACAATATTTTGTGGAGGAATGTTGGGTCAAAGGAGTTGACCAGGTCGGATCAGTTTGATCGTGTAGCTTGTGGGAGCCGTGTGTTGGGTTGTCTTGCATGATAAGACACTAATTAGGAGCAAATTCCACAGTGTAGTATTGGGCATCATTGGACTATTGGAGGGTAGCATGGGTGTCCAAAGTAGCCCTATACAAGCTACCTTGATGTCCCGAAGAGAGTTGAATATTGGGTGATGTTTGAGCCTATTGAGCAACACTTTGATGGAAGAAAGTGATTGCTGGATTGGCAGATTGGAGCTCGGGAATTAAGCCTACCCAGAGAGCAGATTTATGAGCCCGTGTACATGCAACATAAGTGACATGCAACATTGTTAGGTGGCAACCCTCCTGGAATCTCGATGTGTAGTGGCCTTGATGGACTAAGGCACTACTAGTGAGCAGTACAGAAGCGAAGGACCGACAGGACAAAATACGACATAGAAGATGCAACGAAGTTTTTCATTGTATCTTGTATACCATAGACTCTTGTATTATTCAGATTTGGTTTAATATAACGAAGATTGGTGATTATACAATATTGTGCAAGTTGATAAAGGATGTGTATATTTGTGCATATGTGATTTACTGCTTTATATTTCTGCTGTGCAAAGTAGTTTATGGTTGAGATTCTTGGGTTGGTAGCGTCAATGATTTTAAGGCTCTAACCTAGACCCAAGGTCGTGGAAATTCAACATGTGGCAATTGACAGGTTTAATAAGATGTGTGTTCTGATGCCTTATAAAAAGACCATTAGTGGACAAGAAGCAACAAACTTGTTCTTTGGATAGGTCTGGCTGCACTTTGGGATACTAAGGTGCATCGATTCAGACAGGGACACGAGATTTCTCATTGCATGTTGGACTACATTGTGGGAGAAGATGGACATGAAGTTGAAGAGGTCTACAACATTCCATACTCAAATAGATGGGCAAACATCAGTGGTCAACAGGACTTTGGTGCAACCTTTGAGGGGTGATAATTAGAAGCATCTGAAGACTTGGGATGAAAATCTGGTATATATACAACACTCTTATAACAGAGCAATCCACAATTCTACTGATAAGTCCCCATTTGAAACTTGTTTTAGATATTTCTCGCCTTCACCTTTGGATATTGCATATGGGAAACAATGAGGAGTGAGGGAGGATCTTACAGGGGATGCCTTGAGGGCTGAAAAATTTGTTGAGAAGATCAGGCAGATCCATATATAAGTATAGGAGACACTGCAGAAGTCACAGGAAAAATACAAGGCTAAGCATGATCAACACATAACATATGAGTCATTCAAGGTGGGAGATAGAGTATGGTTACTTCAAGGTGGGAGATAGAGTATGGCTACAATTGAACAAGGAGAGGCTACATGGTCCTAGTAAGAAATCAAGGCTATGTGATATTGTCCATTTGAGATACTGGAAAGGTGGGAGATAATGCCTATAGACTCAATCTACCCCCGTACATGCGCATATAGTCTGTTGTGAATGTGGAGAATCTGAAGCTCAATGAGCCTTCCATGCTAGATCAAGCAGAGGAATAAGTCCTACCTTATGTGGAGTATTTGACACCAAATGCTTAGGCAGAGTTGTCAGAGGAAACAATTTTGTAGAAGAGGTCAAGAACTACAAGACAAGGGTAGCAGGACCTTTGGTAGATTAGTTTGGAAGGACAACTTCTAGGCAAAGCTAAATGGTATGCTCGCGACAAGGTGGAGGAAAAAATTCCTCATCTCATTTAGTAGAGTCTTTTAGGGACCAAAAGCCTCCCAAAATGGGGAGGTGTGATCTCGATTGGATCATTGTATTGTTTGTTGTTAGTTTATGGATTGTTTTTGTAGCATTGGATAGGTGTTCTAGTCTTGATTTGTGTCTAAGGGACTAAGGAACACGAGATCTGCAAAACCCATAAAAGGTCTCGTGAGAAAACACCTAGAGATCACTCACTTAAATTAATTGATTAATATTTAAAAGTTCCTAAGTCTAACTTAGGAGAATTGATTAATTTATGGGAATTAATTGAGGAGATCAACTTAGGATCTAGAGGATTCCAAAAAATAACATGGATCAAGTCTAAGATGATCTTAGCCATTGATCATTATTAGATTTTGGTTGTTGATGCTCCAACGAGAGATTATAAGAGTAAGTCGATGGGATGGAGATAGACATAGTTACAAGAGGGAGAGAAAGGCATATCGAGGTTACCCATTGCACAAAGATTTAGCGTGGGAAGAGCTCGAGCCAGAGGGGAAGCATCAGAGAGAGGGAGCAACAAAAAATTCTTGAGGAGAATTTTCTAGCATTTCTTCAGCGTCAGAGTGGCAGGAGAAAAGAGGTCGAATTAGTTGCAGAGAGGGCCACAACAACTAGTGCAAGTAGCGAGAAACCCTTGTGCGAGTGCCAGAAGAGAGGTCGTTTCAGTTGCATGAAGCCAAGAGATCTTCTAGGAGGTAGAGCGCGTCACTTCCAGAAGCAGAGGGAGACTGGGAAACTTAGTTGGAGTCGATTTGCAGGTAGTGCGTGTGATTTTAGGCCAACAATGCACATTTTTGGCAGTGTGAGTTGCTACAAGGAGTGAGCGCAGGCCAGTGGAGGTTGACTTGATTTGCATAGGGAGAAAATTCTCTCCCAGATATTTTGCTAGATATTTGCTCGAGGATTGCCAATTGGTTATGCAGATATTGTATTCTCAAAATTTGCTGCATATTAAAATAAACCCTCATTTGCTGCATTGATTTTCCCTTCAGTGTTTTTCTGGGGACTATTAGTCCAAAAATTATTGTGTTGATTTTTATGTGTGCATCTATTTCTCATTTCTTGATTTTACTTCTGCGACATATTTATTTTTTGAAGAATTGCAATGTGATTTATATGTTAATTGCCCTAAACAATTAAATTGCTAAACAATTAGAAGAATAAATTTCAGTTGCCGCAATTTCAAAGAAATTTCACATGGTATTAGAGCATTATTGATCAAGTCGGAGGCTCAACGACGAAAGATCAGTAGAATTGTGTAGATTCAGAGGGAGACATAAAGCATAGGATTTAGATTTGCGCAAGCTAGGCCAAAAGTGCAAATTGTTGGGCATAATTCGATTTCTAGAGGTAGAGTGTAGGAAAAGTTCGATTTGCTCAGAAGCAGAGCTTGCGGAAAGTGTGGTTGTCAATAAGTAGTTCCAGTGAGCAAATAAGTTGATTTGCAGAGTAGATCTGGGCACATAAGATTTGTAGCAAGTGTTGCAGTTGCAGATTTGGGTGGGAAAAGAAGAGAAAAGCACACAAAAATTATACCTAGGACTTCTCCAGTAAAATTCTCAGATTTTTTTGTATGGTTGCAGATAGATTCAACATTTAGGAGGCTACAAATTTATCTTCTAGATTGGATGATGAATTCTCTCAGATAGCTTGCCTCTCTAGCTCAACTTCACAAGGTGTCTGGGATGTAGACAGTGGAGCGTCAATTCATATGACAGGAGTTATAGAACACTCCTCCAGCTATAAGGAGGAGCAAGTGGACTTCCAGATTCAGATGGGAAGCAAAACTAAATGTACTCCAGTTGGAGCTTGTACCACCGAGATTCAGAGGGAGTCTAGGGAAACTACCAGTGTTACAAATGTGCTGCATGTGCCCGACTTAAGTATGAACCTAATTTCAGTATCTCAGCGAAATGATAAGGGATATGATATCCACTTTGTGGGGAAGAAGGTGTTCATTAAGCACGAGAACTGGAAGAGGGTGACATAGATTGGAGCTTGCAGGTTATACAAGTTGTAGCTCAATTCTCCAAAGGCACTAGTTAGCAGCAACAATAGTGATTGCAGTAGCAGTGGGAGAGACCTGAATGAACTATGGCATAGGAGAATGGGACATTTACACCATGGAGCACTTAGGATGCTCAAGGAGACAATGATAGGTGTTCCAGAATTGAGCACAGAACACGATGATGTGTGCAGAGGGTGCATACTTGGGAAATATGTTAAGGCAACATTCCCAAGAAGTGACAATAGATAAAACGGTGTGTTATCGCTTATACACTTGGATATTTGCGATCCAATGTCCACTTGATCTCTCAGAGGGTATGAGTACTCCGTCACCTTCATTAATCACTATTCCAGGAAAACCTGGATCTATTTCTTGAAGACCAAATATGAGGTCTTTAGTAGCTTCCAACAGTTTAAGGCTTTAGTGGAGAATGTACAGGGAAAAAGATCAAGGTGCTTCGCTTAAATAATGGAGGGGAGTACATGGATAGTGACTTCACGGGATTTTGTGCCAAGGAGGGCATCAGGAGGGAGTGAACGACTCCATACAATCCTCAACATAATGGGGTAGCAGAGAAGAAGAACAGGTCTTTAGTTGGAGTGGAAAGAGCCATGTTTTATGACTAAGACATGCCCAAGTTTTTGTGGGCAGAGGCATGTAGCATGACGATGTATATACATAATATTTTTCCTGACGAGGTGTTGGGAAAGATAACACATAAAAGAAGTCTTCTCAGGGAAGAAGCCAAAAGTTAGTCACTTTAGGATCTTTGGCAGTATAGGTTACTGCCATGTACCAAATGAAAAACACACTAAATTAGATTAGATTGTAGAGAAGGGACTCTTAATCGGGTATAGCCAAACCTTAAAGGTACACATGATCTATTTTCCTAGCAATAAGAAGATTATTATGAGACAGGACGTAAAGTTCATGGAGGACAAAGCCTTCAAAAGATCTCACGAGATGCCAGTAGATGATCAGAGTCAACGAACAGAAGCTCCATTGGTCCAGCAGTAGGGCAGTTGCAGGGACAATCGCAAGGACAGTCACAGGGATCTAGTACAGTTACTAGTACGAGCACGACCTCAAGTACGGGAGATCCAGTGAGTTTACTGTAGATGAAGCAATAGAGGCAGGATGAGGAGCTGGTTGATCCTCCCACTAGTGGACAAACCAACAGAGAAGTTCGTTAAATGCTGAGGAATGCAGAGGAGTTCATAGAAGCTCCTAGGACAAACAGGAGAGAATGCAAGCAACTAGATAGGTACCAAGCATTGGTGGCACAGGTTGTTGAACCTTCCATGTATTAGAAGGCTGCACAACATCAGGTGTGGGTGGATACCATGGTAGAAGGGTATAGCTCTATCATGACAAACGATGTTTAGGAGGTAGTGTCGAGGCTTGTGGACAGGTCAGTTGTGGACTCTTAATGGATTTACAAGATAAAGTATGCTTCAAATGGCAGCATGGAGAAGTGCAAAGCTAGGTTTGTGGCAAAGGGGTGTGCACAGAAGGAAGGCATAGATTATTGGGAGACCTTTGCCCTAGTTGCTAGATATACTTCCATCCGGTCAGTTATATCTCTAGTAGCATAGATGGGATAGTATATTCACGAGATGGACATCAAGATAACATTCTTGAACATGCTGATAGAGGAGGAAGTATACATCAAACAACTAGAGGGCTTTGACACATGAGAGGGGCACACATGTGTGCAGACTGAAGAGAACACTATATGGGCTCAAATAGGCTCCTAGGGCGTGGTATGGTAGGATAGACAACTACTTTACTTGTAGCAGATGAGGGATTTGTCAAGAGTGACGCAGATCCCAACCTTTACTATCTAATGGTAGAGGTTGAGCCACTCATTTTGCTATTGTATGTGGATGACGTCTTTCCATAGTAACATAGGTACTGCTCCCAGGCATTGGAGAGCACGTACCCCACGCTCTTGGGAGCTTGGGAACTAGTAGGAAATGTTACAAAATCGCTGGGAGCTTCAACGGGTACTTTGGAGCTTTTCAGGAGCTTCATTACAACAGATTTTGATGTTTCAGGTACCTATTTTGAGTAGATTTTCACCTTTCAGGTACTTATTTTGAGCAGAGAAGGTACCATTTGTTTATTTTCTAAGTGATACATGTTAGGTCAAGGGGCTGGACTGCATGGGCTCTGTCAAGCGACAGAGATGTGGAGATGTAGCAAAGGTTTCAATAAAATATAAACAGTTGTCAGTGATTCCTTGGCAACTTCTGTTGCAAATATTGAATTTGAACAATTGCAAATAGGTCTCTTGAAGTCTATCTTGAAGGTTTATTGATAAGATTCAACAAATTACAATGATGGTCAGAAAGAGAAAGAGTAGCATGTTAGTTTCATTTTATAAATTTCCAAACTTGAATTTCAAAGTTGAATATAATATAGTGTTGCATGAAATCACATAATAATCAAGTAATAATAGCCTTTTTTTTTCGGTTTGGGAGTTCCGCATGTTTCTTTGCTAGCAAGGAATTTCATTGGCAAATTGTTGATGGATTAATATTTTGATTTTTTTTGGCAGTGTTTCAAAGTTCAATCTTTTACATATTTCATTGCAAGATGGAATCTGCATGATGGAATTTGATTGACAAGTTTTGGATGGAAATAAATTAGTTATTTTAATTTAACTTTAATATATATTAAATTTTAATATATTATATTATTGCCACTCCCAATTTGATGTTTCTTGCAAATTTGGGCAAAGCTTCTAGCCGTGCCAGATAATTGTTCCCTCGTACCCGAAGTACCCGCATATCGGAAACTCGTACAACATAGCGTCTTTCTAACTGGGTCATAAGAGCTCATAGAGGATTGGAAGTGGAACCTAACAGTAGACTTTGACATCAAGGATTTGGGGCTGATGCATTATTTCCTGGGCCTGAAGGTATGGCATAGGGATGGGGAGATCTTCCTTGGTCAAGGGTGATATACTACAAATATTTTGAGGAAGTTCAGGATGTAGGATTGTAGGCCTATGTCAATGCCAATGATTACCAACTAGAGAACATTGACCCAACCTTATACAGGCAGCTCATCAGTTCTCTCATGTATCTGGCCAACACTAGGCCGGATATCTACTTTGCGATCAACACTCTCAATCAGTTTATGGTGGAACTTAAGAGAGTGCACTGGACAACAACGAGGCATGTTCTGAGGTATTTGCGCGACACAGTCGAGTATGGGTTGAGGTATACTCGAGGTGATGGTGTCAGATTATGTGGTTACACAGATGTAGATTGGGCAGGCAGTTCAGTGGATCGAAAGAGCACATTTGGGTGTTGCTTCAACATTGGATTAGGGTTTGTATCTTGGTGCAACAAGAAGTCTGTAGCACTGAGTTCTGCAAAGGCAGAGTACATGGCAACTATCATGGCTACTGCAAAGCTATTTGGCTTCAGAAGTTTTCGGTGAGTCTGTTTAGTCAGAAGATGGAAAAAACTAGTATCTACTGTCATAATCAGAGTTGCGCCAGACTCTCTAAAAATCCAGTGTTTCATGATAGGTCGAAGCATATAGACATATGATACCACTTCATCAGAGATTGTGTGTAGCGTGGGTTAGTCCAACAACGACATGTTCCCACGGAGTAGCAGGTTGCATGTATACTCATGAAATCTCTAGGGAGAGCTAAGTTCGTCTGCTTCAAAGAACATATGGGTGTAGTGGAGAACACCTTTGTTGCTAAGAGGTAGTGTTAGTTTATGGATTGTTTTGATGGCATTGAACATGTATTCTAGTCTTGATTTGTGTTTAAGAGGCCAAGGTACATGAGATCTCCCAAACCTAGAAAAGGTTTTGGGAGAAAACAGGTAGAGACTGCTCAATTAAATTAATTGATCAATAATTAAAGTTCCTAAGTTTAACTTAGGAATATTAATTAATTAATGGGAATTAATTGAGGAGATCGACTTAGGCTTTAAAGACTTCCATAAAATGACATGGATAAAGTCTAAGATGATCTTAGCCATTGATCATGATTAGATCTTGGTCTTTGATGCTCCAACGAGAGATTATAAGAGAAGTCGATGGGATGGAGATAGACATCGTTACAAGAGGGAGAGCAAGGCAGATCGAGCTACCCAATTCACAAAGATTCAACATGGGAAGAGTTCGAGTCAGAGGGAGAGCATCAAAGAGAGGGAGAAACAAAAAAAAATCTTGAGGAGATTTTTCCAGCATTTCTTTAGCGCTAGAGTAGCAGGAGAGAAGAGGCTGAATTAGCTGCAGAGAGGGCTGTAACAACCAACACGAGTAGTAAGAAACCCCAATGTGAGTGCCAGAAGAGAGGTCGTTTCAGTCGCTGGAAGTTGGGAGATCATCTGGGAGGCAGAGCGAGTTACTTCTAGAAGCATAGGGAGGTTGGACAACTTAGTTGGACTCGATTTGTAGGCAGTGCGTGTGATTCTAGGCCAACAGTGCACATTTTTGGCAGAGTGTGATTTGCCAGTAAGGAGTGCGAGTAAGCCAGTGGAGGCTGAGTTGATTTGCAAAGGGAGAAAATTCTCTCCCATATATTTTGCCAAATATTGGCTGGACGATTTCCAGTTGGGCATCCAAATATTGTACTCTCAAAATTTGTTGCATAATAAATTAAACCCTCATTTGCTACACCAATTTTCCTTTCGAGGTTTCTCCGAGGACTATTATTCCAAAAATTATTGTGTCGATTTTTATGCGTGAGAATCTATTTCTCAGTTCCTTATTTTACTTCCACAACATATTTATTTTGTGAAGAACTGCAGTGTGGTTTATTCGTTAATTGTTGTAAACAATTAAACTACTAATCAATTAGGAGAATAAATTCTAGTGCTGCAATTTCAATGAAACTTTGTATTTTTCATCCATCTTGATGCTTTTAGAGCGGAAAAAGTGGAGGAATCAACAACTCACAAGACCATTTTTATTGGCGGGACCCAAATTGGGAAATTGATGTTGAAACCTTCCAGGAGCATTTTGAGACATCAAACAATGTTTTCTTGGGGTAAAACTTTGTTGCTTTAGTGCCACACCTTTTTCTTCATATTCTATACACAAAGACATTTCCAATGGCGCAAGAATCACCTCAATCAAAGTCCATATGCAAAAGTTATACCACTTAGAAGTTGACCTTTCTGTTTTCACCACCATAATTCTAGAGGATGCCACGTCAACCCCCATTATTCATAGACAAGGATCTAGCAACGTGATTATGATGGAGACTTTAAAAGATTCCATATTATAACTCTAAGAGTTGAAGTAGTCAAACTTAACCACTAGTAGACTATTGGGCTATGTTAATACTAGGCCATTAGGAGGAAAAGGGGTTCCATTCTTTTCGAGTGCATTTGTTCCATAGATGAGCAAAAATAATCGAGAGGGATAGGAGATAGAGCACACAGTGAAGATTTGTGCACTGTGGCAGCCCATGGGCCACAAGGCATAATTCTTTGTACTTGCATCCATTTTCTATTAAGAGAGAGAGCAGACCGACTTCATCTTACAACTGGGTTTTTTGTTGAAAGGGTTTCCCAGGTCATATCTTGTGTCAATCATGGTTGTGAGCTTTTATTTTGTTGTTATCTATATTTTGCATTATTTTAATTTGCATGCATATGCAATTAACCATAATCTACAAATCCAAAAATCTAAATAAAAATAAAACCCTAATAATGTAGATTTCAAATTTTTAAATATAGTTTTATTAGATCTGTTGTGACGAACTGTCTAGTGGAATATCCACAATACTTTACAGATCACGCTTCTCTCACCTCGCCTCCTCTCCCCCCCCAAATTGAATATGCCCTAGGGGCCATTGAGGGATGCCATTATAGCACATCATTCGTTGTAGTTTGCAAGTTGCCCACACAAATATGATGCTGCAAACTAGTAAAGGTTGACCCTGACAAGATTTTGGTGAAGATATGTGCAAGTTGATTGGCTTAAGGAACAAAGATGGACACAATACATCCCGAAACGTAGAGATGACATATATAATGCATCTAAAGTTGAACATGTTTAGATTTCTGATGATCCATAGGTAAGATTAATTTTTATAGTACTTTGATCATCACATTAGAGAGGGGTAGGGCTGTTTTTTGCAAGACCCCACTGGTCAAGAATCATCCTCATGTAGACAAGATAATTCCTAGATGGGATAGTGCTGACATACTCAACTTATGTAGAAGATAGAACCACAGTATATCTCTTATTAGAACACTACGAAACTGGTCTAGAACTAGTAGTAAACAAGTAACCAGAGCTGGAATGACACCATCAAGATTCAAGATCACCAACCCATTTGCATCAGAGGGTCGTTGAAGATGTGTTAGGGGCTTCTGTTGCATAGTGAATACCCATATGAATGGTTCCTTTCAAATAGCACAAAATACAGTTCACTACCTACCAATTACTCTCTTGTAAAAAATGAGACCATGGTAAGCATATTCTACCCTCAAGAGTTTACCCTGAATTCTTGAAAGCTAAAAACTGAAACACCAATCAAAATGATAGCTATACAGTACAATAACCTACAAGTCCATATTGCCAGTGATATGAACAACAAATATGTGGATATGAACCCTCAAAACAACATCACTTCTTTATATCAAATCTTGACAAAAATAAGAATAGATATTATTAATTATTGAATGATGTTTACAATTGTGGGAGGCCCTAGCTTAAATACAACCTTGGGTGCCTCTTGGTGAAGGGGCATGATCTTTGATCATGCCATTTTTCCTAATTACTTACTAATTACAAACTATTTAATTTATATAACATTGCCTTCCCCTTGAAAATATACTTTGTCCTCAAAGCATAGTAACGACGGGTGTTGTTGATGAAATGCTTCTGTCTCCCAAGAAGCTTCTTCTTCTAGTAAGTCCTTCCACTTGATCAGGTATTCTTTGATTACTCGTGATCACAACTTCTTTTCCCTGATGGAGATGATTCCTTCTGGTTCTAGAATGACCCTTCCTTCGTCATCTAAGGTCGGAAGTGTTGTTTGTGTTGATTGATGTTCGCAAAGTGCCTTTTTAAGGCAAAATACATGGAAAACATTTTGAACACAAATTTTATCAGGAAGGATCAAACTGTGTGCTACTTGGTTGATCTGGTACGGTCCATAAAACCTTGGTGCCAATTTGTTTTATCCCTTCTGTTTTAAGGACAACTGCTTGTAAGGCTGAAGTTTAACAAATACCCATTCTCTCTTAGTTCTGTTTTGGTCAGTTTGCTGCTTCATACAATTTCTTGCATTATTTAGATTTCTTTTAGAGTTTGGACGGTTTTTTGGGTTTCTTCTAACTGGTTTTTAACAGCTAGAAGTTTTGTCTCAGTGATAGCAAAGTCTTTCCATTTCAGAGGTTCGTAACCGTACAAAGCTTGAAATGGAACGACTTATTTTGTAGAATTGTACCACCATTCAGCAAGATGTAACCACTGAATCCACTTATTTTGTTTGTCTGTGGCATAACAATGTAGGTAGGGTTCTAAGCATTTATTGACAACATTTGTTTGGTCATTTGTTTGAGGATGGTAGGTTGGACTCATGTTGAGGTAGGTTCCTATATGATTGAAAAATTCCTTCCAAAATTTACCTTAAATTTGGCATCTCTATCACCTTGGGAAATCCATGTAATTTGTAAACATTTTTGCAAAATATCTCAACGATTTGTTTTGCTGAGTTTGATTTCCACATACCAATAAAGTGAGCATACTTGGTGAGTCTGTCAACTACTACAAGAATTTTATCCTTAACATCAGACACAGGTAAACCTTCGATAGAGTCCATTGATCTTTCTTCCCATTTCTGGTTCGGGATATTTAAAGGATGAAGTAGTCCAGGCATCATAATATTTTCATTTTATTCCTTTGACATTTATTGCATTCTGCTACATATTTTTGAATATCGTTACTCATTCCCTTCCAAAAGAATAACTGGCGTGCATTATAGTAGGTTTTAAAGAACCCTACATGTTTCGCTGACAGTGAATCATGTGACTCCTTGAGAATCTTGACTTTAAATTTGGAATTTGAATTCAGATAAATTCTTCCCTTGTACCATAGAATATCGTTCTTCCATTCAAATTTTGAATTCTGAGGAAGGTTATTGATTATAGCACTTGTTTCTGGATCTTTTGCATATTCACTTCGAATCTCATTAAGCCAATTGGGAACAACAACTAAAACTGCAAGTAATGATGGTTCTTCGTCCTTCCTAGACAAAGCATCAACTACTACGTTATCTTTCCCTTTCTTATGTAATATATCCATGTCAAAGGTAGCAATTTTTTCTATCCATTTTTGTTGTTCTGTAAAGAGCATTTTTTGATGGAGGAGATGCTGAAGACTATTATGATCTATTCATATTAAGAACTTACTTCCCAAGAGATATTGTTTCCATTTGGCTAATGTGTGCATAATAGCAATCATTTCCTTTTTGTATATAGACTTGAGATGTTCTTGCTTATTGAGCTTCCTGCTCTCAAACGTGATTGGGTGTCCATCCTGCATTAGTACTGCTCCTATGCCAAAGCTTGAAGCATCACACTCAATTACAAATGGTTTTGAGAAGTTTGGAGTTGCCAATACAGGGGCATTAGACATTACTTCTTTCAAGTCTTCAGAACACTTTTCTGCTTCATCATTCCATTGAAATGAGTTCTTCTTTAGAAGGTTCGTTAGGAGTGCAGTTATATGGGCATAGTTTTAAAAAAATCTTTGATAATACCGTGTTAATCCTAAGAATCTCTTAGCTTGGAGATATTAACTAGTTCGGGCCATTCCCTTATAACCTTGATCTTATCAGGATCCACTTTTACTCCTTCCTTGGATATTACATGTCCGAGATACTCTACTTCTTCCTTCCCAAAGGTGCATTTGGACTTTTTGGCATAGAATTGATATTTTACTAATACCGTAAGAACTTGCTCCAAATGTTGTAGGTGCTCCTTCCATGTTTTACTATAAATTAGAATGTCATCAAAGAATACTAACACAAACTTCCTTAGATATGGGTGGAATAGCTCGTTCATAGTAGCTTGGAATGTTGTTGGTGCATTGGTTAAACCAAAAGGCATTACCTTAAACTCGTAATGACCTTCATGTGTTCAGAACACAATTTTTGCTGTCTTCCAACCTTATTCTGATTTGGTAATACCCTGACCTTAAGTCCAATTTTGAAAAGTATTTAGCGCCATGTAGTTCATCCAACATTTCATCGATAAAAGGGATTGGAAACTTGTTTTTAATTGTTATTTTGTTTAGTCCTCGATAATCGACACATAATTTGAACGATCCATCTTTCTTTTGAACTAATACAACTGAAGCAACATACGGACTTCTACTTTTTGTGATAATGCCACATTTTAAAAGATCTTGGACTAATCTTTCAATTTCGGTTTTTGATGATGTGGATATCGATACGGTTTGATGTTGATGGGATTTGATCTTGATTTGACTTCAATTGTATGCTCGATTTCTCTTTTAGGAGGCAACTTCATTGGAAGATCTTGGAATACTTTTTTGTGTTTTTGAATTAGCTCTTGGACTTCTGGTCAGTGTTCCACGGGGACGCGTCCACTAGGGTTGGGTGCACGTACCCCTCACACCCCTCACCCGGGACGGGGAGTCTCTTGGGGGTGCGTTTCCCCACGCACCCTTTTTGTGGAGTCTCGAGGAGATGTAAGGGGGTGCGTTTCCCTAGTGTGGGAGTCTAGACTCCCCAAAAAGGGTGCGTCTGGGCGCCCCCCTTCAAAAAGGGTGCTTATGGGCGTCCCCCTTTAAATTTGTCTAATAAGATCCAAATTTAAAATTTAAAGTCAAAACAATTAAAAAATTTAAAATTAAAACTAAATAGAACAAAAAAATATTAAATAACTAAGAGTCTAAAACCTAGGTTCAAACTTTGAGTTATATAAATTTGGTGTTCAAACTTTTGAAAATATACTAGTATTTTTTGCTTTCAATTTAGATTTTCTAGAATGATGAATAATGAATTTAATTTTTAAATCAATGTAGATTGTAGAATGATGAATCATTGAATGATGAATGATATGGATTAATGTATTTGAATATTTCATTATTGATTTTTATCGAATCTCATGGTATGTATGAATAATTCAATAATGAGACTTGAGTATGTCATATGAATGATGTATTTATCAAAATGAATGATGAGGATGGATCAATGATTCAATTGTCTATTTAATATTATTATGCTTTCATATTGAATAGTGAACAATGAATATGAACTTGAAATATATATATATATATATATACACACACCTTGACGTCTCCCCGCACCCTGAAATTTCTCTAAAATTTGAGGGTACTCCCACATGTCCCCCTTGTGTGTCTCCCCGCACCGGAGTCTTGGTGGAACATTGCTTCCGGTGCTTCTTTGTTGACGAGATTTGAAGTTAACATTTCTAATTGATGACACTGTAATAAATAAGATGGTGCTCCCTTCTGAATCATTTTCATCATTTGGGATGATGATACAATTTGATTCTCAGAGGGGTGGAACCCATATAACTTGTATTTTTTCCCTTCCCATTTAAATTTTGTAAACTGCTTTTGAGGGTTGGAAGAGTAAGTACCTAGGGTTTGAATCCATTGGATACCTAGGACCACATCCACTCCTCCTAATGGTACAGTGTAGAACGAAGATTCTAGATTATAGTCTTGAATCTGTAATATGACTTTATGGCATTTCTCTACTTTTTCAATTTTCTTCCCATTAGCTACCATAACGTTCATGTTGGGCATGGGAAATGTGAAAATGTTGAGTCTTTTCGCCATAGTCGAGTCCAAGAAGTTATGGGTGCTAACGATATTGATTAGAACCATTACATTGCTCTTCTTGATATGTCCCTATAACTTTAAAGTCTGGGGCTGTGATATACCTGTCATGGCCGATAATGATACTTGCAGAATACTCTTGTTATCTATTTCTTGAGAGAATTCTGGAGAATCTTCGATTTCTTCTATGTCTAATTCATCATTGTTTGAATCATTAGTTGCTTCACATTTATACAGGTTCTTGGTCTCTTTTCCTTTAGCACACCTATGTTTAGGATCCCATTTTTTGCCACAATGTTTGCACTTGCCCTCTTTCATTCTTTGCATTTCCAAGTTAGTTTTTTCTCCTTCATGAAGATGTGGTGGAACATATTTTGTGTTATCCGTGTTCGCAGCTTGGGAAAATCTTCGTCTCGAATATACTCTTTCAACTTTTGGCCACTGCATCTTTTCGTGCTTCTTTTCAACAGCTTTTGCCTTCTGTCTTGCTACTTCTATAGAAGTGATGTCATGAAGCTCAAGTTCAACTTGGAGATGGGGTTTAAGTCCTGTGGTGTATGATTGAATGAGACGAGTTTCTGATAATCCAGGTACTTGTGTAGCTAAAGTTTCCCATTCTCGAGTGTATTCGTCCACATCTCCTTTTTGTTGCAGTCTGGTGAGTGCTGAGAAGAACTCTTCTTCCTTGACACCTTGAAACCTTTTAAAGAACGCATTTTTGAATTTCCTCCAACTGATAGCAAGTGTCATTTTTTTCCACCACATATATCAATTATATGCTTCGCCTTCCATTTGCATGGATGCATGCCTGATCTTCTCATCATCATTGTCAATACTGTAAATCTCAAAATATTCTTCTGATTTATTGAACCATGCAACACTGCACTTCTCGTTACCGTCAAATTTGGAGAGTTCAAGTTTTGCTCTTCGTTGATATGTCACAACTATTGGAGTAAAGAGAGGGTATTGATTTGCAAGCTGCATATTTGAGAATTGATTCCAGAGCTGCATATTTTGAAAATTCGTGTTACTATTTTGTTGAAGGGTAATGGACGATGCTTTTGGAGACTTAGGTTTCTCATGTGATTCTGATGAGTTTGACGAATCCGGGAAATTGAGATGTTGAGTAGCTTGATTATTTTGGGGTATTTGATCGGGTGTAATCTTCAACTTGTCACAAATACAGGTCAACATCACCATTGTTTGATTAGTTGATTATGATTTAGATTCACCATATTTGAAAGGATTACATGATCTCTTTTAAATTCATTATGGTTCTGCTCGCGCTGATTCTCTATTCTCTTTGATGTATATTGGAGCGCCTCGATTTGTTCGCTGTGTCCGGTCACCTTAGTCTCAAGATCTATCAATCTTTTATTGAAATTGGCCATCGACATTGATGAAGCCATTGATCGGGTATGCAGTGGAGTATACTTATCCAGCGTAACTTTTCTTAACTTGATCCTATTTTTTGTTTTTTAAATTATATAAATAAATTATAATTATATTATGATATAACTATATAACTTAATTATATAATTAAATTACAATTATATTATTATATACTTTATAACTTATTAAACGGAGTTATAAAATGGAAGTGTGGATAAACTAAAGATTTGGATGGTGATGGAACGCCGAACGAAGGATGGAGTGACGGGCCACGGTGAATGGCAGCGGTCAACACCGAGACTTGAAATAAGAACGCATGATTGGTGGGGAAATGTAATGACGACGAAATGGAATGCAGACAAGATAGAGACGCAGTTGGGAATAACGATATGATGGTCGACAAACGCGGAACTGATGGTGGAGTGTGTGGGGGAGATGGAGTGATAAGGGACGCAATGAAGAAACAACAGAATAGGGCACAGATAGTCGGGTCGGGACAGAGGTGACAATGGCACGATATAGCTGGTGGGACAGAGGCACGGTGGGCATAGTTAAGTAGGAAGTGGAAGAGTGGCAGAACAGAGGTGACAGAGGACAGTTTTGGTTTACCAGTTGGAGGAACAACGATGGTGGAAGAGAAACAAAGCAACAACAGGGGACGATGTTGGCACCTGAACGGCTCAAAGGAACAAACTTCACTCTTATACCACCTGGAGCGCACAATTCATTGATTGACAAAAATAAGAATAAATATTATTAATTATTGAATGATGTTTACAACTGTGGGAGGCCCTGGCTTAAATACAGCTCTGGGTGCCTCTTGGTGAAGGGGCATGATCATTTCCTAATTACTTACTAATTACAAACTATTTAATTTTATATAACATAGAACGAAAGTCTATCTCTTATTAGAACACTATGAAACTGGTCTAGAACTAGTAGTAAACAAGTAACCAGAGGTGGAATGATACCATCAAGATTCAAGATCACCAGCCCATTTGCATCAGAGGGTCGTTGAAGATGTATTAGGGGCTTCTGCTGCATAGTGAATACCCATATGAATGGTTCCTTTCAAATAGCACAAAAAACAGTTGACTGCCTGCCAGTTACTCTCTTGTCAAAAATCAGACCATGGTAAGCTAAAAACTGAAACACCAATCAAAATGACAGCTATACAGTACAGTAACCTACAAGCACATCCTGCCAGTAATATGAACAGCAAACATGTGGATCTGAACCCTCAAAACAACATCACTTCTTTATATCAAATCTGAAAACAGTAACCTAAAATGCTATAGCTCAAAAACTCAATCTCTCGAACCATCACAGAGGTTTTAACTATGTCTCCTTTATAGATGAGGAAGAAGAGAGAAGATACAATGTACCTGGAAACATATGAGGGGCCCTCAATTGACAATTTGACAGAGTTGAAGCCTAACCCTAACCATCACAGCTAGTGTGCCAACTTACATGGAAACAGTGCCTGAGTTGATGCATGCCAACTGGAGGATAACTGTGGCATGTATGCATGCACACTCCTCTTTGGGATCTGTGTTCTCACTCAGCTCCTCATGCATACACATTAACTACCTAGCAATCTGTGCCCTTTGTATAGATTATGCATGTCTAACCGAACTGAACTTAAATAGAAAACTGAACTGAATTGGCAATTACTAAATCTGGAACAGCAGTGAACTAAAGGTGACAAAACAAGAAATAAACTAAGTTTGGTGCATGCATGCACCCTCTCCTTTCCTACTAACTGCACCTCCCTCCTGTTCTGCAGCACACGGGAACCCAGGCAGACTGCTCTACGGACCTGCTTCTTTGTGCACTCTGGTGCTGGGGGATTTAAAATCCTGAAATCTGCCTAGGAGAATCAAACTAATGATTTCATACTCTGTTAAAACCTTAAGTACTCCTGCTGGTCCCTGAAAAACATACCAAGCACCAGACTTAAGAAGAAAAGAACTTAGCACTACTTAAAGAAACTATGCCCGGAATCAAACTGGCTGTGCAGGATTACTCACAGGCAGGGATGCTCCTACATCATATTGGCTAGTGATTTGAGCCTGATTTAGAGAGGACCCTGGTTTCAATATATCATTTTCTATCTCAAAATATATAGGAATTAGAAGTCTGTGATAGCATTCAGGTATGAATGGATCTTCAAATCTTCTTTTTATCCAAGTAAACAACTCCCCATCTCTGTAACTAATATTTCATCAAATTTGCTCATCTTCAAGAGAGAGGACCAAATGCTCTGTTTCAAGTTCGGATGTACCAGGTGATTGGGATTATGACAGTAAATTAGACATTCATCTCAACTAAATTAAATATAGTTTTAACCTAGGAATCTGAAATGGCTTTGCTATTTCATCTTATTACAATACTTTTTTGGTTCAACTGATGAAAGACAACAGATGGCCAAACATATCTGGATACATCCCTAATCCAATGGCTGGATAAATTTGGCTCATAACAGGACATTAGAGAAATTTTGAGATTAAAATATGGGCCTCAAAAGAAAAATGTACAGCAAAAATCAACTTTATAAGAACCAATAGGATTTAATATGATGATGTCAACCGTGGGGAATGATTCACCATTTTTTCAATAAAAGGATAAAAAATAAAAATAAAAAACTACTATTTTCAACTCGTATTTTCAACTTATCTCCTTACGATTTTACTCAAATTTCGAGTGGGAGCACTAGTTGGATGCAATAATTTTTTTATTCAAAAAATACTCATGTTGCATACTTTCTGTGGACCTTACTACAAATTTTTTTTGAAATACATGAAAAACGTGATTGTAATCACTTTTTTTCATGTATTTCACATTTTTCATGTAGAAGGGTCCATCAAAAGTATACAACGTGGGTACCCCTTGGATGCAAAACTAAATTCCGCATCCAACGAGTGCTTCTGCTCGAATTTTGAGTAAAACCATAGGGAGATAAGTTGAAAATACGGGTTGAAAAAGTAATTTTTACTTTTTTCCCTCCAAAAATTGATAAGGTAATCTAATTTTATTTTATTATTTCCACTATTATTTTATAATATTCCTTAGAAGGCCCATTTTACACAAAATTTTTCTAATGACAACTATTGGGTTTCTTTCTTGAGTTTTCCTTTTTCAGAGCTCTTTTGCTTTGTGTTGAGGAGAACCCCTTAACATGGTAAAGTTGAACTTCATTATTCAACCAGACTCAAGCTGGGTTTAAAAGCTGGCTTATTAAAATTAAAATGTGTACTTTACCTTGATCAACAATTTTTTCATCTTGGGAGGTTGTTTATACTGTCTCTGAAGGGAGGAAAAAGTACTTAATTTACAAAATCTTAGAGGGCCTGGGTTATTGAGCTCTCTGTGTACTTAGACCATATGATTGTCAAAAACCCCACTCTTTGGGTTGCCTTGCATAGTCAACTGTTTCATGTCTTTAAAGTTTAAACATTTAAGTCTAAACAATAAAAAGTTTCAAAAACATAAATCTTGAATTTAGAGGACAGAGGCTTAGCTGAGTTACTTGTTTTCTGCTCATCATTCACAGGTGGGCAGGGTTCTTTATCGATTATAATTGGGCTTGGAATCTTATCCTTTAGCAAAGTATTGATCTCTCTTGTTACCCTGCGGTTGAGGTAAAACATCTTTGCTTGATTTTGGAAGACCCCTCTGATGGATGTGAGGTTGTGTTCAGTGGTGTCCGTCATTGTCTTCAAGTATTCTTGGTTTGAAGGCATTTTCTGCACGGGCTCCTTGGAATCTTGCTGAGGGTGTAGCAGTAGCTCTCCAAGGCGAGCCAAAGCTTGATGAAACTCCTGTTTAAGCTATGTAGCCAAAATAAAAACATTTATCCATGGTCTAGAGTCACTCTGGTCATGCACGTGTTCCCCAGCTGCTCTTGTCAATTCCTCTCTCTAACATTGGCTGATACATCTATTCTCCTTTTCGGGATGGAACTGATACATTTATAGTGAAGTGTCTTTGTTTGTTTGCTGGATGGTTGGTGGCCTCGTGGCCCTTCTTCTTGCACAGGAGCCCCATGGCCTTTCCCTCTGAGCTCTCTTTGTAAGTGTTTCACCCACTCCTTCCATTCTGTTTGTTCTATGAGAATCAAGCAGGCCCTCCCGAGATCTATGTCGCCCTGAACTCTTTTGTTTTTGGCACTTGAAGGAGTTTACAGACTGCACCCCATTTCTTTGCATGGAAATATGATGTGAGTGAAGTTCAAATGACAAAATAAGCAGCTGAATAAAGGGAATCGGGCCCCCTGGATAGCCAAGAGTGTATTGCACCTGCAAATTTGAATAATGGAGTAAGACTTCTCTAAAATGTACTCAAATGAGTAATATAATATTAGTGTGTGATAGATATGAACTGATGCAAGCGAAGGGATACAAAAGAGGGGATAAAGCCCTAACCTCTGACCCAAATTACCTTTATGGGGTGATTAGACTCTTATTCAGCTAAGTAATCATATATTCACTAGTTCTCTATTTGAGGCCTTATTTAACACAAATGGCATCGTACAAAATATCAAAAGACTAAAGATTATTGCAAAAGATGAGCTCACAGGCAAAACTTCTCCCGTACAAAGTTGTTTTGTTTAGGTACACAACAAGAACACCTATGAAAATTAATAATAGGACGTGAAAATCAACAGTAGCTAGTTGTTAGTTTGCTACACTTTGCTGAGATTTTATCTATGTAGTATTAAGCAGAAACCCTTAATATCCTTTCACCCTCCATTCTCGTAATCATGGTACTGCATATATTTAAAGTGGTACATCTTCATTTTAGAAGCCATGGTATTGTGTTTTATGTTCATTGTATGTGCTATCTGCGCAGGCTTGTCATTTGCGGTTCTGCAGACTTCAAATTCACATCTCAATAGTTATCATGGAAGTGGCATCTTGCTGAAGTTAACTGCATCCGTTCCTTACATTTGTTGTCTAATGGGTAAGATTATGATCCCTCACCCAGATTTATTGAATTATTCTCGCATAGCTATATGGAAGTAGTGGTTTCAAATAATCTTCGCTAGAGTTGCAAGTAATAAGGTCAATATCAACTTTGTAGCTCGTGCATTTAGACTGATTATTCTCATGGATTTGCATTGTGGCAGATGGAAGCTACTGAATCTTGTGGATTTATATCTTGACGAAAGGAGACTGTTTAATCTTGTAGATTTAAATCTTGTCGGATGGACCACCCTGTAGTTCATCTTAATTACAGCCATCCTTGACCAATGAAGCTATATCGTTGGAAGTTGGAACAACAGGATCTTGTCATTATGCATCTCCTACATAACTTTCATTTAAATGAATGGATTGGTTCTTCAGTATAGTGAAGGTCCCATCTTAAATTGAAGGAGAATAATGACAAGGAACATATGTTTATGAAAAATGGTTATTGGTCCATACAAAATCAGTGAGTGAATATCCATGATCATGGAATAGAGAGCCTCTTAAGATAACTCAACTGCCAAGTTAATTACTCCATCCGCATGGCACAGATTGTCATTTCAAGCAGCCAACTAATTTGAGATATTAATAAGCAAAATTTCCCCAAAATTGATTTTGGCTGCAGGTTTTGCACAGTGATATTCAAGGCATTTGATAACATTAGTTAAGAGCATAATGCCGAATAACGTTTTGCGGAAAAAATTTAAACTTTTTTATTTTATAAAATCCTTCTCATTTTATGTTAATTCAACTTTGCCTAGACATTTGGAATGATGATTTGGAAGCCTTTTCAATACTGAAAATGCTCAGCTCTCTTTTTTCCAAGTATTTGGACAAGGCTTATATGTCTATACTCAGATGATTGAGGCTCAGACGGAATTTCAATATATGCACTTCGATCATTAATTGCTTTCACTTATTACTTGGCTTATCTTGATGGTTGTTATGCTGCAAATATTTGGGAGATCGGGATTGAAATTCTCTGAATACAATAATGCTACATGTATGTCGTTACACTTTATGGTCATTGCCAAATGGTTATTCTATCAGTTGTTCACTGGAACAAAATGATCACTCACGGTCGGTATGGCAATATGTGAAGATCTTGAATTAACTTTGCTTGCGGAATATAACTGCACCGCTAAAAGGAAAAGCAATAATCCTATAACTGAATAGAGTTTCTGAGAATCCTTTTTTGTCTTTTAAGTTGACATTTATTCACCCTATGATGCCTCTGTGTATGGTACCAAAGTAATTAACAGACTGAGTGGCACCGGACACAATGTTCTAATGGCAGTTAGCAAACAAGCTTTGGTAGCTGGCTTGACTTTGACTACGACTCCTCGCTTGTCCACGTGCACCCAGGCTCCATCGGTGCCGGCAAGTTTTATTTCCTATGCTGCGTAGGCACTCATTTTTTTCGTGCCAGTGTGAAATTTAGCGTCCAAATTGCTGTTCTCGTCGGAGAAAAGTTGCAACCTCAAGAAATGGTTGGAGCCCCGTGAGATTTCCAAACAAATAGTGTAAAAAATATTAAGTTCAAACAATATAGGGGACACTTTCATATAAACATATAAAAGATAATTGTCCGGAGTATTTTACAGTTTTCGAAAAAAAGCAAAGCACACATTTGTGTGGACTCACTAAGCGGATTCACTTCACTAAGCTTTCTGGTCCATCATGATGGATGGAGCTACCATCCAAAAAGTTGAATTGACTCTAAAAAAATTACAGAGTCAGACAATTTATTTCAGAAATTTTCAACAACAAAAAAAGACAATAAACATATAAAAGATAATTCTCCCAGTATTTTATAATACAGTTTGGAAAAAATGTGTAATTCTTTGTGTTAAAAGTTGAAATGGGTAGCTTTTTTTTAAAATAAAATACTTTCAAAATAGAAAAATAGTGTGGGCTAAAAATAAATATTTTTATTTGACAATAAAGAAGTAACAGAATTTTATATTAATTTTAAAATAATAATTTTTTTTTTTTATATTTTTACTTTTCATAATAATATATAATTCTTATATTTTTTTTAAAAATATTTCAATACATCATTTAAATAAAAGCTAGTTGAATATCTAAATTAATTATCTCAGCATCAATTTTATATAAAATCCACAGAAAGTATAATATCTATAGGAAGAGACAATTATTTTAATATTAATTATAATAAAATATTTTACTATTAAAAAAAATTAAAGTTTAAAAAATCCAACTACTTAATTACTTAATAAAAATAATAAATAATTTATTTGATTTTTAATATAAAATTAATTTACGTAATTTAAATAATAACAATAATCATAATAATAATAAAAATCAATGTGTTGAAAATAAAATACTTTAATGCCAATTGTGTATATATTATATATAGTTAAACCAAAAAACTAGTTATATATTATATAAAACAAATTAATTTTTATAAATAATTTTTTTTTTAATATAAAATACTTTAATGTCAATTGTCTATATATTATATATAGTTAAATAAAAAAACTACTTATATATTATATAAAATAAATTAAATTTTATAGGTAATTTTTTTTTAATCTTTTTATTATATATTTGGACTTTTTGTGTTTTTGGTATATTTTTCAGTAAATTTTGTATGGAATCCAACAAAGATGCTATATAATAGCAAGTTTAAGTTGTGTAACCACGATCCAAATGGTCAAGATAATTTTCAAATTGTTGAATCCATTTATACATTCAAAAATGCAATATATATATATATATATATATATATATATCAAGAATTTGTTAGTGTTGAAAGAGACCAATATCTAGAAGTGAACATTTTTCAAGTTTTGCACTCTAAAAGATGTTTGCACAGCGAAATTTGGTCCCTAATCCCTCTTAGCACTTGTTACATCCATAGTTAAAATGAATTTATATTAGTATTAGCATAGGTCCATTTTAAATACGGATCTAACATGAGCCAAGAAGGATCCAATTTCTTATGGATTGACATTATTTAAATATTTTGTATAGTTATTTATTTATTTAAATTTTTTTATTTGGGCTGACATGAGTACAATTTCACCTTATTTCAACTTTGATGACGAACGCACAAAATTATACATCATAGTGTGCTATAGAATGAGCCTATAGTGTGCTATAGAAGAGCTCAATAATCATAATTACAGGATTAAGTTTTTTAAACCCCATTTCCTTTGTTTTCATGTTTCTAGGAAATTAAGAATTTAAAAATAAAACAAAAGGATCATGTTTTTAAGAACCTAGGAATTTAAAAACAATACACATCTGGGAATGATTATGGAAATTAGGGAGCTTTCTATTTTTTGGGAGTTTCAACTTTAAGAAAATAGGAATTTAAGAATAGAACAAAATGTTTATGTTTCTAGGAGCTTAGGAATTTAGAAATAGAACATGTCTTTGATTGAGAATGGTTTTAGGAACTTGGCAGCTTTTGTTTTTTTAAAGTTTCAATTCCAAGAGAATAGGAATTTAAAAATGGACCAAAAAGTAGGAATCTAGGAAACATTACACGTCTTTAATTGGCTAGGAATGATTTTGGGAATTTGGGAGTTTCTAATATAAAAAATTGAAATTTAAACTCTATTTTTAATATTAATAAATATCAATTTTCAATATTATTAAATTAAAATACAAATGTTTTTAATATTATTCAATATCACAAATACCTATTTTACTATAAATTTTATTTTTATATTTATTCAAGATATCACTATAAGATAAAGACTAAATTGTAAACCAATCTTATTTTAAAAAATCTCATACATATATATATATATATATATATATATATATATATATATATATAATTAATTCTCAAAATCTCATATATATCTTCGGTGCGGCATTCTAATCGGATTTGAGGCTTCGGTTCATGAACTGTCTCTGCGGCATATATATCTTCGGTGCGGCATTCTAATCGGATTTGAGGCTTCGGTTCTTGAACTGTCTCTGCAGCATATTTCTTCCGAAGACATAATGAGTTAAGTTAAACAGATCTCTTCGCCGTGAACGCAGATCTCTTCGCTGGGAACGCAGATCTCGCCGTGAACGCAGATCTCTTCGCCGTGAACGCAGATCTCTTCGCAGATCTCGCCGTGAACGCAGCTCCCGTATTGATTTAATATTCTGGGCTATCTCTTTGCCGCTGGGTTCTAATCCTCTATAGTTAGATCTAGATCTAATCTTTTCCGACTAGATCTAGATCTAATCTTTTGTCTTTTTCCTCTACGGCTGGGTTCTACAAGGAAGTAAAATATGGCTCCCAGCTTCGCGAAAATAGCAGTTGGCTCAGTGCCGTCAGCGCCTGGAGGGCAAGCTCCTGCCCATATTGTCAGTGAAGCTCCAGCACCCACTGTCCAGGTGGTCCAAGCCTCACTCGATGAGGCTTTGAAGTTTTCTGAAAGTGCCCTAATTTGTCGGTTCAATGGTTTTTGGCCGCGACTAACAGCTCTCCACAATTGGATCTCAGAGGTATGGAAGCCTGTAATTTCTGATGACATTAATATCTACCCCTGTGCTAGGGGTTTCTTTATAGTAGATTTTGAAAATCCTGAAAGCAGACAATGTATTATGGATTCCGGCCCTTGGTTTTGGGAAAAATCAGGCTTATTCATGAAGCCATGGAACCCATCATTCGATCCGTCAACAACAGTGATAACCTCAGCACCAGTTTGGGTGAGATTGCCAAGCCTACCCTTGCATCTCTGGAATCTCTCCTCGCTAAAAGCCATTGGAAATGCAATTGGGAAATTTTATTGCAGGTGTCCAGAAACAGAGGAATATGCCAGAACCACCTATGCACGCATTTGTGTGGAAATGGACTTCAGTGCCGGATTCCCAGCGGAAATAAACCTAACAAGTAAAGATTATATGTGGAACCAGAAACTCGATTATGAAAGTGTCCTCTTCCGATGTCGATCCTGCTTTGAGACAGGCCATCTAGCCAAAAATTGCCCAAAAGCCTCCCAGAAAAATCCTGGTAAAAAAAGCCACCACAGATCTACTTGGTGGGAAGGAGCACAAAAAGAACACTACACTGTCATCAAAGAAGAATACTCTAGAGAAAACTCTGAATCACAAGAAATTGGGCAAGACAGAAACAACTCTCAAGACAAGCATGGAGAAAGCCCTGCCCAACAACAAAAAAGTGCACTCGACAACCCCTCAAGTGTCAACAATTATGAGGATTCGATTATCGTGCAAAATACATCTTCATTTAACAACAAAGCAGATCTCTTAGACCAAACCTCTTCTCCGACTATCTTCAAAATGACGAACACAATTGACTGCGAAGCTAAGACACCATTGTTTCAAGAACCAGAAGAGATGAAGGAGATGCACGATAAAGGAAGTTGGAAGACCGTAGAGAAAAAAAAGAGAGCTACAACACCAATCTCGCCAAGAAAGACAAGGAGCCAGACAATTAAAAATTAAAAATATTATAGGTCCGATAGACCAATTTGGTCTCAGTGGACGGTAACCACCATCATCATCACCATCATCATAATTAATTCTCATTTAAAATTGTGGATATGAATAATAATGTTTTAAATTTTCATTTTCATGTAAAGTTTAAATTGAAGATTTTAATATAATGAGAACTTTAGTATTTGTTAATATTGTAATTGAAATTTAATATATTAATATAATAAAGTTTAGTATAATATAGTATAAATATTATGTAGCTATTCTAGATTTTGATATATAATTTGTTTGAATAATATTATTTTAAAAGAAATAGATACTCATTGCATTATAGAAACTTGGTTTGAAGGCTAGAACCTTGTACAACATATTCCAAAATGTCTGCTACAACTATTCAAAAACTCCACATTGTACTATTGTAATTAATCCCTGAGTTACAAATTATATTTTGGAATTGGTTCCTCCCATAGATTCACCAAAAAACACCGACAAAAACTGCATATCTACATAACATAACTAAAAACTAAAGGTTTGAAAAAACCATATCTCTTCCAAGGTAGGAGCAACCCAGACTCCATCTACTTCTGCTTTGAGCATATCTGGAATAAAATCTTGTTCATCAGCGCCATCATTGCTGTGCTCATCTATTTGCTCTGCCAACTCAAGCTGCATCTGGTGGTCTTTGGGTGCTTGGATATGACCATCAACGTTGTTCCCTCCTTTAGCCCTTACCAAATTTTCCATTCGAAACTCAAGCATTTCATTTGCCAGTTGTAGGCAATCCATCTTAAGCTCCAACAAAACCATATGTTGGGAGATTAAATCATTTTGAGCCCTGGATTCTTCCATTATCATCTCAAAGTGATGGGAAATCAAGGTTATTACAAACTCAAGTGACCCTGCCATCCTTGCAAGCAGTAATCCAAACTCCCCCTATGCATCCCCTAAATTCCCCTCCGTGACTTTGAAATTATACTAGAAGTGGTTGCACATTTGACAAATTACATTCCTTATGGAGATTTCTCTACCTCCAGACTTGCCCCAATATTCCATAAATATGTTCGAGCCGACCCTCACAACATTCTTACACCATTAATGCCTATTCTAACCGTTGATATCGAATGTGTAGACATCGTTATGAAAGGATTACCAACACAACGAGTTTCAATGCAATGTACATTAGCGAACCAAGGATTAAGCACAAAGAGTGAAACTTCACACATTTGAACTAATTTAAGTATTAAATTTTTCATGCTCAACCTGTCTTGTGCCCATCTCAACATGACATCAATGATCCAAGTGTCCATGGTGGCACGACTCTCCATATCGACCAAACACCATTGCAATCTCACATTTAATAATGATCCATTGTAATGTGAGGGTTGATTAAGGTGTTGGGTATGCGTTATATTCTTGACATGACTAGATTGATGAGTTGTTACATTGTGTCGAGCACAACGCCCCTGATATTTTTGTGTGGACCCAATTATAGTTGGGTGGGCACAAGGATGTGGGGTAGACCTAAAGATGGTGGCCAAACCTACCCATGGTTTTGTGCATGGTTTTTGCACATAGTTCTGGGCATGATGCTTTTTTCCCATGGTATTTTGTAGATCCGGTCAAGGGAACTATGGTTATGATCTAATCCAGGGTTAATGGATTGAGGTTTATGAATGCTTTAGTATGTATATAATGTATGTACATTAAAAGGAATATAATGAAAAATCAATCTGGTTTCCCTGTTTGGGTTCCAGGAAAAAATATGTGTATATTTTTATGTTCTCGCCATTGTATATTTTTTTTGTTTTTAAGAATTCGTTTGCAGGGAATTTCTGTACAGGTTTAAAACATACATAAGGTAAATGATTAGGATTGAGCTCTTATACTTAAGTCTCCCTAGAACAAATTCTTATTCATATGATTTTTGATTATTAGGGAATTGCTTTGATTATAATATCATCATCATCGATCCTTAGTGCACCTTGTTCCAGTTACACACCTTGATTAGAGAAGGTGTCAACTTCCATATTAAGATTTCTCTTAATATGATAAAATTCAATCAAATATTTTTTTTTCCATTACTAACTTGATTTGATGCAAAATAGAAGAAATGGACTGCACATTGTTTCCTTAGAATTTAATAATTTGTTGAATCACAAGCATAGAGTCTTGAAACCAACAATTGGCGAAGATCCCTGGAATGAGCCAATTCCAAACCTTGCCATAGTGCTAGATACTCAACATGATTATTTGTTGAAAGTCCTCGATCCCAGGCAAATTGGATGACTCTTTCTTCATCAAGGCTAAAACAACCCCTCCTGCTCCAGCCTTCCCATGTTTGAAATAATATTAATCTAATTTTTCAATATATAATATTTGGGCTCCCAATTTAACATTTCCTAAACACTTACTCCCAATATTCCCTCATTCTTGAAACTCATGCAAATATAGAATATAATCCTATTATTCAATTTTTAATTTTCATTCTATCACTTTTCCCTTCTTTATTGGTGGCATAACTTATAAGATTTTCATACTCTATCTTTTCTTTTTAAATTTGTTAGCATAACTTATAAAATATAAGTTCTCCATGCGAAAATTGTCATTTAAAGACAAGTTTGTATTCCATTCCATCTATCACTTTACATCTAGATCACATCACACTGGTCATAAGGGTTTGGCATTTGAATCCAAGTGTCCATGTATGCCGCCTTCATTTGCTTCATGGTTTTTTCCTAGCCAATGTTGTAGATATGATTTAGAGCTTGCGATTTTTCTTCACTGGTCCTCATCTTAATGTCCTCGCCATATCTTTTTAGTGCTTGCCTCTTCCCAAATAACCCATTTTAATCTGACCTCTTTTGGAAGGAAGCCTAATAGAACCAATGACTCTCTTGGTGATACAAATTGTGTTGATTTTTCCTAGTACTTCAGAATTAGGTTGATGTCTAATCACGATCATAAACAAACTGAAATACACACAACTCCAATCACTTTGCACAATGGAAATGTAGCAAAAGTGAATTAACAAAATACACATGGATTTGTAGACCCAAAACTTGTTTTATTACTTCTTTAACAAAACAAACATAAGGCTCTGATACTAGGGATCATGGCCCTTACAAAGCCCTGATACAAGGAAAACTAGGGCTTGATGTCAACAACGTTTGACTGCCAATCTGTCGAAGACAAGCAAAAAACTTAACTTACTTGCTGAATATGCCCTTGATCATAGTCCTTTCAGTCCACAGGTTCTTTTCCACCTTTTTCACAGAGAAATTGCACCTTCAATACCTCTGCAAATCAACTGCCCACAAGGGATTTTCTGCGCCAAATATCTTGCACAATCAACTCCAACACAAGTCTTCTTCTCATAGTGAAATAACCCCTTCCATTCATTGTACAATTAGCTTTCAATCTTGAACTCCCTCATAGTGGTTTAGCCCTTCCAACCAATGTATATTAGCCCTTAAAAATCAATGTCCAATCCAACAAACATGATCAAACTTCACCATCATCTACTCAAAATACAACCCCATAAATCCCTTCTTGGCCTCTACTCAAGTGTGAAGAGTCTCAACCGTATACAAGCTAACCTCTAAGGCTTCTCAACCTTGTTATAGGATTTTGTGGCACCACTTGAGATTTGGTCATCTAACCTTGTGATCACCTCAGGTTCGGATTCTCTGTGGACACCTCAAATCTCAGCCCTTATATACCTACACATGACCTTGAGGGAGCTTAAGCCTCCTTCTAGCTACTTCACAAGCCTCATGACCTCCCTATTGACCAAGAATAAGGGCTTCGACCCTCTTTAAAGATACAAAAAAAATCTTGGCCCCTCACAAAAATGCCCCACAGCTCTCCCTTATGCACATCAACACAATAGAATAAACTCTTCCAACCCTCCACAACTCGGTTTGCTCATAACATAACAAATAATACACTAATCCTCCTTTGATCTACTCTAACTTGACCTCCTTGAGGGTTTGTGGTCTTCTTGGCTTGTTATTCTTCTTAAGATGATGTGTAATGTCAATGTGTTAGATCTGTCTTAGGTCACATATATTTATACCTTTCTAAAATTGTCTTAGGTCCCCCCTTTTTTTCTTCAAAGGTGCCCTCACAAAATAATTGGACTAAACAAATATTTCTTTTGGGTCTTTAGCCCACCACCTTGTGTCCAAATCCCACCACTTAGGTACATTGCACACAAAACCAATTTTTCATGGTCAACTCCTCACAACATAGTACCTCAAGGGTTGTGGGAGTACCTCCCAAGCTATACTTCTCAACACTTCCACATAGCGATGGAGGTACTTCCACTACTAGGAAGTAACTCGTCAGTAACACTAGCCAAATATCTAACATCCACCACTACAAGGTGCCACGTAGAATGAGCAACACTATCCTCGATAGTTCCCCTGCCACTAGAAGCCTCTCGTTTCTTCTTCTCATGATAGGTCTTCATCCCATTCCATGGTTCCTTATTGCTAGTTGTACAAGTATCCTTACTCCCCACTAACCATGCACTCTTCTTGGGTTGCAGATTCCCCCTCTGAAATTGCATACTACCTCTCGAACTTGACTCTTCCTGAATCTTAGGAACCTGCTTCTTCCCTTGATCTATAGGCTTTCTCGTCAGGATGTATAAACCACTCTCCCTAAATCCAATGAATTCTCTAGTAGAGTTAGAGCCTTTGGGCATGAGTATCAGTTTCCCATATCGGAATATCACCTTAAACCCCTTCTCCTTGATCACTGAGACAAATGACATACTACGCTTGAGATCTGGTACCCAAAATACATCTTGAACTCATAGCAACCCACCTGAATCCATCTCGAATGGCACAAAACTTGACCCTATGATAATCTTCTAACCCTTATCACCGACCTTCATGTGCAATTTTGAGTCCCATTCAGTTAGAGACTCAAAAGCATCCCACGAACTAGTCTATGCTTCGATGCTTCACTATCAATGAACCATGCACCCTTGTTAATGGTACCCTTAGAGAAATGAAAATCTAAAGCAAAGTCTTCCTCTAACCTTCTTGAAAAGTCATCTAGCTCAAATGAAAAGATATAACAACCATAAATATCTCCTTCTTTTGACGCAAACACTTACTCACATAATGACCATGCTTTCCATGTGTGTAACACTTCACCTTACTCAAGTCCTTCTTCACTTTTCCCTTCATCTTTCTTGGAAAATCCATCTTCTCTTTAGTAGGATTCTTCTTACAAAGATCCTTTTCTTGCAGTTCTTCTTGGATGAAGTCGTCCCATAACCTATTCCAATATGGAACCTTATCTTGAGCAACAATCCCTTTGATAAATGGATTCTATTCCTTCATAAAACCCTTCAAAGCAGTCCTAACTAACTTTGACTCAAGAATGTTATCTCCAATGGCGGTAAGCTCATCACAAACTCAAGAAATTCTCATTAGGTATGGATCGACACCTTTTCCATCCAACATCTTGGTGTTCTTCAGCTTCTTTCTCAATACTAGCAACCGATTCTCATTATTATTCTGGAAGAAGTCTCGAAGAGCCTTCCACATATCATGTGTAGTGTTCTTCTTGGTTAGATGAGGCACCGAGTGATCCTTGAAACCATTTAGGATGATGAGCTTAGCCTTCACATCCAAATCTTCATATACTTCGAACTCCTTAGGTTCTATTGGTTTTTGAATCCCCTTGTTGACAAAATCCCATATCTTGTTCACCAAAAAGACTAGCCTGATCCTTTCCTTCAAAGGACTATAGTTGGACAACCCATCCAACCTATCCTCATACATCAGACTAGTAGCCAACTTGTCCATGCTACTAGTCCTTCAACAACAAGGCAACCGGATCCCTCTTGAATTATTCACTGTGCACACTCTGATCCAGTCGTCCCTTCAAAGTAGCTTTGATACCATGTTGATTTTTCCTAGTACTTCAAAATCAGGTTTATGTCTAATCACAATCATAAACACCTTGAAATACACACAACTATAAGAACTTTTCACAATGGAAATGTAACAATAATGAGCCAACAAAGTACACGAGAATTTACAGACCCAAAACTTGTTTGATTACTTCTTTAAAAAAATGAACATAGGGCTCCATACCAGGGATCATGGTCCTTACAAAGCCCTGGTACAAGGAAAACTATGGCTTGAAGTCAACAATGTTTGAATGTCAATCTACCCAAGACAAGAACAAAATTTAACTTACTTGCTGAAGATTCCCTTAAACATAGTTCTTTTAGTCCAATTTGTCTTGACACCTGGTAGGTCCTTTGCCAACTTTCTCTCAAAGAAATTACACCTTCAATACCTCTGCATATTACCTACTCACAAGGGGTTTTCTGCTCCAAATCTCTTGCACAATCAACTCCAACACAAGTTTGCTTCTCATGTGGTAACCCCTTCTATTCACTGTACAACTATCCTTCAAACTTCATCTCCTTCACAATGGGTTAGACCTTCCAAAACACTGCATATTATCCCTTAAATATCATTTTCAAATCCAATAATCATGATCATACTTCACAATAACTTCTTTGTAATCATCTACATAGAATACAAACCAAAGAACCCCTTCGCCGACCTCTACTCAAGCTTGAAGAGTCTTGATCGTGTACAAGCTAACCATTGAGGCCTCTCGACCATGCTATAGCGATCTAGATTTATGAAGGAAAAAAATGAAATACAAATATGACAGAAACATAGAAATACAATGAAAATAAAACTTAAATTCATTAATAACAAAGTAGTGAAAATTGTTTACATGTAGAATGGAAATAAACTAGGTCAAGCGATGGTAGCTTATCTCTAAGAAGAGATGTGGTGACTACATGCCTTCTGAATTGTGTTACAATGAGGCTCAAAGGCCTATTCATTATTAAGAAATAATTGAAAACCCTAAATATCCAAAAACATAACCCTAAGAGATGAAGTTCCAAAATTATTTGGGCCCCGTTGGGCTAAATTGGTACAACAACTTCCCAAGGTTATAAATTTGGAATACGAGCTCCATTTGATGCGTATGATACCTCGTTAGAAATATCTATATGAGGACTACAAATTTTGACTGCAAACCTGTGTCATAGGTTACAGGTTTTCCTGTTTTCCAAACAAAAAAAACATCATTTAGGGCCTCAAAAGATCCAGAAGTTTAGGACCTGAAAAACTGTCAAAAATAGTAAAATGTGCTACAATTAAGGAAGCTAAAAGAAACAATGGTGGGGGTCTAGTTGGAATATGTGGGTGGCCACCAATATACACTTGCATAAGTCCTCCCCCCTTAGGAAGTAATGGTCCCCATTATGTTGAGTGCCTCCATGAGATGGGGAAACTTCTGTTTAACTTGGTCCCTGGTGAGCCACTTGGCTTGGTGCAGGAGTTGGTCACCTTTGAAAACCCGATACAGTCAGATCTTTTGCTAGAAATTTTTCTTGATCTACGTATCCATGATCTAATCAATTTTGGTTTGTTCCATGCAGTCCGGGTTTAGCTTAGTTGGTGTGAGTTGTTCTACAATGTTTGATGTGTCCAAGAATGGTGGAAAGTATGGCCAAAGGTGGTCCACATTGAACACTGGGTGCAGGACAAGGAGTGGGGAATGTTGAAGTCAAAAGTGTTGTCTCCCACAACCTTGGTGATGGTGTAAGGCCCATACTAGAGTAGTCTGAGCTTCCGACGGGCTCCAATAAGACATTCTTTCTGCAAATGCAACCAAACTTTGTTACCCGCCTGAAACTTGTGTGGCACCTGATGTTGATCATGTCGCTGCTTGTAATTGGCATTGGACTTGTCCAAGATGTTGCGAACTTGCTGGTGGATGTGCTGGATGTGTTCAATAAACCTGGTTGCTTTATTAACCTCGAACTATACATGTGTGGATTTTTCCTGTGTATTCGCATGAGGCATGGTGACATCAATCACGCACAATGGTTGAAATCCCATACCCACTCGACTGCAACTAGTTGAGCTATGGAGAGCTCTGTTATAGTTGTGCTGCACATAGGGAAGGCTCTCATCCCAGGTTCGTGGATGCTTGGAGATGTACGTGTAGAGTATGTGCACTATCATCTTGTTGACGAACTCTGTTTAGCCACCAGTATGGGGATGTAATGCAATCAACTTGGTGTGACTAGTGTCCAATAGTGTCCAAAGCCTCGACCAAAATGTGCTTAGGAACTTGCTATCTCGTTTGGATATAATGGTTTGTAAGATCCCAAAATGTACCCACACTCATTCAAAGAAGAGTTTGGTAGTGTACTCTACTATGATAATCTTCTTGCAAGTTGCCAATATAGCAATCTTAGAAAATCTGTCCACGACCACAAACACACAGTCATTACCATGCTTGCTAGAAGGGAGGCAAGACATATAGTCCATGGAGATGGATTCCCAGGGATGGCTTAGAGTAGGCATATGAGTGTATAGGCCTTGCTTCTTAACGATTGGCTTGGCGATGGCACACATAGTACATGATCTGATATATTTTCCAACACCATATGAGAGTTTTGGCTAATAAAAGTAATTCTGTAGTACAACCACAATTTTCTCCACACCAAAGTGTCCTGTGACCTGACTGTAGTGCACCTCCCAAATCATATTGGCATGCTCGCTTGAAGGAACACACAGGTGGCCCAGTGAGCATAATAATGCGTCTTAGAGGTGGAAATCGGGAACTTGCTTGCCATCCACTAGCATCTAGTATGTGGTGGTGAACTCTGGATAATTTTTGTACAATCGTGTCCATCCAGAGTTCTCATGGCCACAAGATTTGAGATAAGTAGTCAGTGATGCAAATGGGGGCCAACTGAGGCAATATGCAACACGATTGGTGTTTCCCTTTTTGTATTTAATGTTCAAGTGGAATTGTTGTAGATATGTAGACCACTTTTGATGGCGACTGTTTTGCAACTTCCCTTGTGCCTGTATAAACTTAAGAGGTCAGTGATCAGTGTGGATGATCGTCTTCTTCCCTAGAATGTAATGTTTCCATTGCTGGCAACCCTACACGATAAAATACACGTCTTTATCATAGGTGGGACACTTCCAAATTGTATTAGAAAGTGTCTCACTATGATAGGCCACTAGATGCCCATGCTGGGTGAGTACTGCACCAATAGCATAGTCAGAGGCATTTGTCTCAATTTCAAATAGCTACTGCAAGTTTGGAAATGTGAGTACAGGTGCAGGGCAGAGGCGATGCTTCAAATCAATGAACACCTTCTGTTGGTATTTTGACCAGGAAAACTTTTCTTTCGCTCTGCCCTTGGTAATATGACTCAAAGGCCAAGTTATATGGGAGAATCCCAACACGAACCTCTGATAAAAATTTTTGAGGCTCAAAAAGATACAAAGCTCTGTTAGAGTGGTCAAGGCTAGCCAATCCTGAATGAATTGGATCTTAGCAAGATCCACATGCACGCCTTTCTCATATATGATGTAACCCAAATATTGGACCTGGCTCATGCTAAAGATGCATTTCTCCAATTTGGCACATAGTTTGTGCGGCGTAGGGTTTGAATGACCTACCTAATGTGTCGCAAGTGATCTTCCCAACTGTTGCTGAAGATGAGGATGTCATCTAGATAAAAAACCATGAACGAGTTGGGAAAGGGCTGAAATATATCATCCTTCAACCTCATAAAAGTAGCAGGGACATTTGTCAACCCGAAGGGCATGACCAACCATTCAAAAAGACCTTCCTTGGATTTGAAGGTAGTGTTCCATACATCTGTGGCCTCTATTAGAACCTGGTGATAGCTAGACTTCAGATCAATCTTACTGAAATACTTGGCTCCCTTGAGCTAGTCTAGAAGGTCAACAATCTGTGGGATTGGATACCTATTCCTAACAGTGATCTTGTTTAGTGCCCGATAATCAATGCAGAGTCTCAAGGCCCCATTATTCTTCTTTACAAGTACAATCAGGATCCCACATGGTGAGGAACTTGGTCAGATGTGCCCTTTTTTGTAGCAACTCCTAGATCTGCTGCTTGATCTATTCATTTTTTAGAATGGAGTAGTAGTATATCAGCCCATTGGGTAGGGGTGATTTGGGAGTCATATTGATCGAATGCTTGACCTGACAGTGCAAGGGTACCCTTATGGATGAGGAGAATATGTCCCTATATTCTTCCATGACCTTATCCACCTGCTTCTGCTGCATGGAGGAACCCTTCCCTGGGTTCATGGATGTGCCCATGATCTTCCCCTTAATTTGAGATCGAATAAGAAATAAAACAAATTTCCTAATTTGGGAGATGATCTTATTGCATTTCTTAGCATAAATCAAAGAGATGGCAATAGGCGGGGCTACCTCCAGTATCATGTATAACTTATTTCCCAAAGAAATATTAAGAGTGAGAGGCCTAGACTCATATACAACATGATACTTCCACAAGTATGGTTGGTCTAATAATACATCAAAAACTTCAAGAGGAGAAATATCATACAATACTTCATCCATGAAGGGCTTGATGTTATAGGGGAGGCAACATTGCGGGTTGATGCAAAGATCTCGTCCTTGGTGAAGCCACCCAATGTTATATGAATGCGAGTGTCCTATGGTTAGTAGGACCAACCTCTTCATGACCTATGCAAAAATGAGGTTCTTTTGGCTCCCGTTGTTGACAATGAATTGCAATGGAGAACCCTTCACGCACATTTGTGAGTGGAAGAGATGCTTCCCCTCCTCTGGATCTTCAGGCTCACTCTTATGGATCTTGGTTGTGGCAACAGTGGCACTGGTCTCCGCATCAATAATATTCTTCCCTTTGTCATTCCCCTTGTTGGGTTTTGACTCATAGTTGGAACATGCATCTAACTCTGAAGCCTTCAGTTCAACCACCAATGAATGCTTGACTTGACACTCACTTGTGTTGTGAGTGGGGCTCTTATGGAACTCATAACACTTTCCCGTGTCCTTTGTCTTCATGGTGTTGTTATTTTTTTGCGGCTTTGACAAGCTATCTTAGGTCACGCTACCTTGGATTTTTGCTTTCTTCTGCGGTTTGTGGGCGTTCTTGCCCTTATTCTAATTCACAAATCCAAAGTCACACTTCTTTTGTTTTTTTTTTCATTCTTGGCAACATATCGGTATGCTGCACCAAGCAAGGAGATGTCTAGGAACTCCATTTCTTCTTGAATGTATTTGTGTGGATAGCCGTGGTACTTGAGAACCAAATGTCGCTCAGAGTATTTGATACCCAACTTTATGCATAGAGTATGAAAAATATTTGTGATCTCATGCACATCTTGGCCCCTTTGCCATCGTAGTGTGGTCCACTGCATCTTATTATCCTCATAGCTCTCTACATGGTAATACTATTCCTTGACAACATCTCGGAAAGATTTCCAAGAGGGGGTGACTATAAATATAGAAGGTTTCTTGACCCTTTTCTCACAGTATGTTTCCAACTAGTCCTTGACATGGGGAGCAACCTTAAGCAGTACAAAAGTAATATTCTCCCTATATGAGAAAATATGGACCAAAAAGTAACCTTCGAATAAATTCAACCATTAATATACAACATTTGCGTCTATTTAAACTTCAAATATATGGATATCGAAGTTTACTTTCACCTTGGAGGGGGTGGCACCTCTGAAGTGATTGCTGGATGAAGATGTGTCGCCAGTGGGCATCCGCTGAAGGATATGGGAAAAGTTGTCCATCATTCCGTTCCTTTGTTGCTCAAGGTTCTTTGAGCAATAATTTTAAAGGATATCCTTCTCCATCGTCTTTGTTTTCTTTCACCATGGGGGGTCGTCAGGGTCGCCGAGGCTGGTCTTGCAAATGTTCACCCAGTTCGAGCCCTAACTCCTTATACCTCGACCTCGTTAGACACATGCACCAAAAAAAAGAGAAAGAGCATACCTCTCTAATACCATTGATCCAGATTTATGAAGGAACAAAAATAAAATACATATATGAACATAAATACAGAGATACAACGAAAATAAAACTTCAATTCATTAATAACAAAGTACTAAAAACTATTTAGATGCATAACGAAAATAAACTAGCTCAGGCGACGGTAGCTTATCTTTGAGAAGGGTTGTGGTGACTGCATGCTTTCTGAATTATGTTGCAATGAGGCTTGAAGCCCTATTTATTATTGAAAAACAATGGAGAACCCTAAACATCCAAAAACCTAACCCTAGGAGATGAAGCACCAAAATTTTGTAGGCCTAATTGGGATAAATTGGTACATCAACTTCTTGGGGTCGTAACTTTGGCATACGATTTCTGTTTGACGTGTACAATATGTTGTAAGAAATATCTACTTGACTACTACAACTTTCGACTTCAAACTTGTGATGCGGGCTACAATTTTTCCCATTTTCAAAAAAAAATCTGTTTAGGGCCTCAAAACAGCTCCAGAAGTTCAAGACCCAAAAAACAACTAAAAATAGTAAACTATGCTACAATTAAGGAAACTAAAAGAAACAAGGTGGGGGTCCAAGTGGAATAGGTGGGTGGCCACTAATATCCACCTAGATCATATAGGCTCCTATGGCCACCTCAAATTCAACCCTCTACTCCTAAAACCACTTTAGGTTTGTATTCTCTGTAGTCACCTCAAATCTCAACCCTTATATCCCTTCGAATGACCTTGAGGGAGCTTGGACCTCCTTCTAGCTATTTCACAGGCCTCCCAACCTCCCTATTCACCAAGAATAAGGGCTTAGACCCTCTTAAAAGGCAGAAAACCAAGCTCATCTCCTCACATAAATGCCCCACAGCTCTCCCTTATGCACAAAACCACATTAAAAGAAACTCGTCCAACCCTCCACAACACAGTCTCATATGAACATAAGAAATAATACACTTGTCCTCCTATGATCTACTCTAGATCAACCTCCTTGAGGGTCAACAATCCTCTTGGCTTGTAATTCTTCTTAAGATTATGTGCAATGTTGATGTGTTAGACCTATCTCAATTCACATATATTTCTACCTTTCTAACATTGTCTTAGGTGCCCCCTTTTGTTCATCAAAGGTGCCCTCACACAATAATTAGACTAAAAAAATATTTATTTTGGGTCTTTAGCCCACCATATTGTGTCGAAATCCTACCACTTGGGTACATTACACACAAAACCACATTTTTGTGGGTCAACTCCTCACAACCTAGTACCCCAAGGGTTGTGGGAGTACCTTCGAAGCTACACTTCTCAACAAATAAAAAGTCATTAAAAGAAAAAAATAACAAATCAAAAGAAAAAGAACAAATCAAAACCTTTAGGTGGCATTGTCGGAGTTGGATGTGCTGAAATCTACATCTTAGAAAAGATAAGGTTGGAGGGCTGAGGGGATGTTAGGTTGGAAGGTGGGGTGATGGGGCTGGCGGAAGGCTCATTTCAAGCCCTGCCTTGCTTTCAAATGAGGTTTGGGTCATCCACAAACCTCCATCACCTAGCAAGTCAGGGCTTGAAATGAGCCTTCGGCTAGCCCCATCACCCCACCTTCCAACCTAACATCCCCTCAGCCCTCCAACCTTATCTTTTCTAAGATGTAGAGTTCAGCACATCCAACTCCAACAGTGCCACCTAAAGGTTTTGATTTGTTCTTTTTTATTTTAATGACTAAAAGTCCAATCCCACATCGTTACACCCTTTAGAGTAAACAAAATCAGGTGTTAAAGTCGGAGTCAAGATCAGGCCGAAGGCTCAGGTGTTGGCCGAAGGCTCAGGGGCATATAGCTCAGCTGGTAGAGCCAATAAGTAGGGTTGGAGGGTTCGAGTCCCCCTATGTCCATCTTGGACCAATGTATCCTAAAACATTGATCCCGGAAATTAGGGTGTACAGTCTTCAATGGGTCATTACCTTGGAGGTGTGGCAACTGTATTACTTAGGTGCATTAGTCAGGTTTTCGTCTTGGATCAATATATTCCAGCTATATTGATTCCCGGATTGCGGGTATGCAGTCTTCAATGATTCATGACCATTGAGGAGTGGCAACTGTATTACTTGGGTGACTTAGTCAGGAGTTGTAGTCAGGATTTGTAGTTAGGAGTACGTTTTGTTGGTCAAGAGTTTTTGCCCATTTATATATATGATGCCCCATCTTTAGGAGGCACTGTCAGATTTGGCTGTGCTGAAATCTACATCTCTAGAAAAGATAAAAGGTTGTTGGAGGGCTGAGGGATGTTTGGTTGGAAGGTGGGGTGATGGGGCCCCATCAAGGTTGGCCAAAGGCTCATTTCAAGACCCTGCCTTGATTTCAAATGAGATTTGGGTCATCCGCAAATCTCCATCACCCGGCAAGGCAGGGTCTTGAAATGAGCCTTCAGCCAACCTTGATGGGGCCCCATCACCCCACCTTCCAACCAAACATCCCTCAGCCCTCTAACAACCTTCTATCTTTTCTAGAGATATAGATTTCAGCACATCCAAATCTGACAGTGCCTCCTAAAGATGGGGCATCATATATATAAATGGGAAAAAACTCCTGACTACAAATCCTGACTACAACTCCTGACTAAGTCACCCAAGGAATACAGTTTCCACTCCTCAATGGTCATGAATCATTGAAGACTGCATACCCGCAATTCGGGAATCAATATAGTTGGAATATATTGATCCAAGACGAAAACCTGACTAAGGAACCTAAGTAATACAGTTGCCACACCTCCAAGGTAATGAACCATTGAAGACTGTACACCCTAATTTCCGGGATCAATGTTTTAGGATACATTGATCCAAGATGGACATAGGGGGACTCGAACCCTCTGACCCTACTTATTGGCTCTATCAGCTGAGCTATATGCCCCTGAGTCTTCGGCCTGAAACACCTGAGCCTTCGGCCTGATCTTGACTCCGACTTTAACACCTGATTTTTTTTACTCTAAAGGGTGTAACGATGTGGGATTGGATTTTTTGTGGGTTAGGGAGACCAATGTGTGCCCACTACATTTCAAAACATAGAAAATATCATCCAATGTAATTGTTGAAATGTCTTGGTTTCAATTTTTAGAGAAGCAACAATGGCAAAAGAAGAGCTAGGAAGAGGCACATAATGAAGAGCATAATCACATGGAGTGAAGAAGCTTAGGGTCCATGTGTATGATCCGGATTTAAACAGGAACACAATAAAATACAGAGATAACCAGAAAGACAAATATGCAACGGAAATAATACTCCATTTCATTACTGTAAAATGCTGAAATATGCTTACAAATAGAAATGGAAATAACCCAGCTAGGGCGATGGTAGCTTATCTCTGAGAAGAGATGTGTCGGCTACATGCCTCTAAACTATTCTCCAAAAAACTGTGTTACAATGAGGCTCGAGGGCCTATTTATTGTTAAGAAACAATGGAAAACCCTTCACATTCGAAAACCTAACCCTAGAAGATGAAACACCAAATTGTGGGCCTCGTTTTTGGGTAAGTTGGTACATCAACTTCCCGGGGTCGCGAATTGGTCGTACTATCTCCGTTTGACGCGCATGATAGCTTGTTGGAAATATCTCTCCGAGGACTACGACAGAAAAGATGAATTTTAGACAAAAAACTCGCTGGCGGTGGATTTCCAAAAAAACGTCGTTTAGGGCCTCAAAACGGCTCCAGAAGTTTAGGACCCGAAAAACTGCTAAAAATAGTAAACTGTGCTATAATTAAGGAAACATAAAAACTGAAAGAGACAGTTGTGGGGGTCCAAATGGGATAGGTGGGTGGCCACCAAAATCCACCTGGATCAGTTTAATACCCCTACTCATCAATGATAATGTAAATATATGTATAATGATACTTAGGATGGTGAATCTGATGTGTGTGTCTATTTAGGCTGGTGAGCTAAAGTTATTTTGGGGGCCTGCATGCCTATATAGTTATATTTATAGGTTTTAGGGCTAACATGCCCTGATACATATATATGTCATTTTTGGTTTTTGGGTCAAAATTGTAAATATGATGTAAATTATTGTACATATTATATTGATAAAGTGAGTTGACTATGGAGCCCTCTCAATGGTAAAGAGTATGAGGGGTAGTACAAATTCATGGTGGTAGGCGACAAGGTGTTTTTTAAAGTTGATGGAAAAGGGCACTTGGGGCCCACGTCACTTCATGGAGTGCCACATGGTAGAGGAAGGTTATGCATATTTAAATGGGGCATATTTTCCTGAGAGGGGGATGGAGGCATTATGGATTCATGGTTATTCATTGTATGCTATTATGGTGAATTTAGTTTTTTGTTCAACTGATTGGAAAACCCTGTGCTTGGGTTATAGACCCGCTAAGAGCTATTTTTGTTCATGGTTGGAGAGGTTCCTAGAGAGTAGCATAAGATCCTACAAGCCCAGGTTGAGACCCTTTCTAGTTGGCCACAAGGCACCTTGAGAGATGGGAACTGCTGAGGGATTGACATGGCACAAAGAGGCGGTGTGCCACTGATGTAGGTTTATGAGAGTGGGAGCATGTAGTTGGGGCAATGCATGATGGATGGGTAACTTGTCCATTATTATGTATTTATTATTTTATTTTTCCATTGTTGCTTGAGGAGTTGTAGCCCCAGCTTAGGGGTGACCCGTGGTTGAGATTTATGAACCATGTGGTCTATGGCTGGGTGGAAAATGGGGAACCCGTAATCAGTTGCTCTTTTTATTCATATAAGTGTTCATGTTTAATGCTCGAATAATATATGAATTTTATGGCTGAAACCCTAATTTCAGGGTTACATGTTTAATTGTTGTTAATTAATTGATTAATTCCACTGTGAAATTACGTATTTATGGTTTATATGTGTCTAAACATTGCATTATAAACATTTTGTTTCAGATTCATGCTAACCAGGTATTGCTAATCACAAGCATCACCATGAAAAGGTTAGGGTTATTTGTTTCCGTAGCTATATTATGCATTATAAGAAGTGTGGTTGTGCCAACGTTTCCCAACAAAGGGATGGGGACGTTATAGTATCAGAGCCCAATTTTCAATAGTAGGCTTGATTGGGCATGATACGGGGGGAAAATGAGATAAAATTAGGTTTCCCACCAACTATTTGATGAAAGTATAATGCTAGTATTGATTAAAATTTACCTTGGAAAAGTGTACGGGAGCCAAGAGGAGCTTAGAGGGGCTAAATCCATGCAAATAAAGAAAAATTGAGGAATTGCTAAATTTTAACCTTTGAGGGCTTAAATTTGTGTGCAACACCATTCCTGTGTATCAAGCTCTACTTATTTTATTAATAAATAAATAAATAAATATATAATAATAATAATAATAAAATAATAATAATATTGAGTTGGCAGAGGAAGCCCATGCATATTTAAAAGGGGTATATTTTCCTGATAGGGTGATGGAGGAATTATGGATTCATGATTATTCATTGTATCCCATTATGGTGAATTCAATTTTTTGTGCAACTGACTCGCGAACCCTGTGCTTGGGTTCTAAACCCACCGAGTGCTATTTTAGTTCATGGTTGGAGGGGTGCCTAGAGGGTAGCACGAGCTCCTACAAGACTAGGGTGAGATCGTTTCCGCTTGGCCGTAAGGCGCCTTGAGAAGTGATAGTTATTGAGGGATTGGCGGGGCACAAAGGAGTGTGCCACTAGCATAGGTTTGGGAGAGTGGGAGCTCGTTTTTGTGTCAATGCATAATGGATGGGTAGCTTGTCCATTATTATGCATTTATTATTCAATTTTACCACCATTTCTTGTGGAGTTGTAGCCCTAGCTTGGGGGTGACCCATGGTTGAGATTTATGAACCATGTCATCTATGGCTAACTGGAACATGGAGAGCTCGTAACCAGTTGCTCTTTTTATTTAGATAAATGTTCATGTTTAATGCTCAACAAAGATATGAATTTTGTGGTTGAAACCATAATTTTAGGGTTATGTGTTTAATTATTGTTAATTAATTGATTAATTCCACTATGCAATTATGTATTTATGGTTCATATGTGTCTAAACATTGCATTATAAGAATTATGTTTTAGATTCATGCCAACCAGGTACTGCTAATCGTAGGCATTTCCTTGACAAGGCTATGTTTATTTACTTCCATAGTTATATTATGCATTGTAAGTAGTATGGTTGTGGCAAAGTTTCCCAACAAAGGGATGGGGATGTTACAATGTTAGAGCCCAATTTTCAACATTGGGCCTGATACAGGGGAATGAGAAAATTTTAGGCTTCCCACCAACTGTTGATGAAAGTACAATGGTGGGATTGATTAAAATTTACCTCAAAAAAGAGCACAAGATCTAAGAGGGCCATGCAAATGAAGAAAAAATAAGGAGGAATTGCTAAATTTTAGCATTTGAGGGCTAAAATTTGTGCGCAAGACACCATTCCTTGTATCAAGTTTTATTTCTGTTATTTAAATAAAACAAAATCAAACATATCTATATATATATATATATATATGTGTGTGTGTGTGTGTGTGTGTATATCTATATATGTATATGTATATGTATATATATGTACATGCATATGTATATATATAAATATGCATATGTATATGTATACATATGTAGATGTATATGTATATACATATGTATATGTATATGTATATCCATACGTATCTATATATACATACATACATATATGTATATAAACACACACACACACACACACATATATATATATACACATACATATATATGTGTGTGTGTGTATACATATACATATACACACACACGTGCGTGCGCACACACACACACACACATATATTTTCCTGAGAGGGGGATGGAGGCATTATGGATTCATGATTATTCATTGTATCTCATTCTGGTGAATTGAGTTTTTTGTGCAATCGACTAGCGAACCTTGTGCTTGGGTTATAGACCCGCTGGGAGATATTTTGGTTCATGGCTAGAGAGGTACCTACAGGGAAGCACAGGATGAGGCTGTTTTAGTGGGCCGTAAGGTATCTTGAGAGGTGGACACCGCTGAGGGACTAGCAGGGTGCAAAAAATGGGTGTGCCACTACGGTAGGTTTGAGAGAGTGAGAGCTTATGGTTGGTGCAGTGCATGCTGGATGGTTAACTTGTCCATTATTATGTATTTATTATTCAATTTTTCCACAGTTTCTTGTGGAGTTGTAGTCCCAGCTTCGGGGTGACCCGTGGTTGAGATTTATGAATTACATGGTCTATGGTCGGGTGGAAAACATGGAGATCCCATAACGAGTTTCTCTTTTTATTCATATAAATGTTCATGTTTAATGCTCGACTAATATATGAATTTTATGGTTGAAACCCTAATTTCAAGATTACGTGTTTAATTTTTGTTAATTAATTGATTAATTCCATTGTGAAATTATATATTTATGGTTTATACGTGTTTAAACATTGCATTATAATAATTTTGTTTCATATTGATGCTAACCAGGTACTACTAATTGCAGACATCACCATGGCAAGATTAGGGTTATTCACTTTCGTAGTTATATTATGCATTATAAGAAATGTGGTTGTGGCAACATTTCCCAACAAAGGGATGAGGATGTTACATTATTGATCCAGGTGGATCCAGAAAAAGAAGTGGCCTTGAAAATAGCTCAAAAATCAAAGTCATCAGATGGAAGTGAAATCAGGACTATATCGTAGTGTTGTCGCCTTGATTCCAAAGGTGTGAACGATACTCAAATCTGACTTCGTATGCTCAATTTATAGATGGTCAAAGTTTTGGTCAAACTTGGCCAAGTGGCAGTGACTAACGTGGCAGCAATTTGGCAGTCTCAATGCATGAAAAATGACGGTTGGAATAGGAAAATTTGTCGCCTCTTTAATTTTTCTAATATCCCATATTTTTTGACAGAAGATTTTAACCATTTGTTTAAAAAAATAAAAATAAAATATATGGGGTGGCGGGCTACCACCCCCGCCACCCCTCAATGGTGATATATTATATATATTGGGTGGGCAAGTCACCCTTGGCGAACCCACAAAATCCTAGTGGAACCACGTGTATTAACCGCCGATCCGCATTATACATTAAACCGCCAGACTTATATAACCACCGAATCATATGTTAAAACAAGCGTTGTCTCTTTTAACAAACAGTTGGGAGGCAGGAGGATTCGAAGTCAGAATTGCCATCGACCTAAACAACTCCGCCACCGACAAGCTAAGGCTCATTTCTTGGTGGATTCGCCCAACATGTATATTTAAACTTTCATTTGATCATTCTAACCAGATTGGCAGAGGGCGAACGGGCGCGTAACCTTGAGTGGTGAGAGGAGTGGAACCATGAGTGAGGGATTTTCCAAGATGTTGAAAAGATTCCTTTATAGGGCCAGAGGTGCCAGTGTCAGAATTTGACAAATTTATAGTCGATTTTGCACGTTTTTGCTCCAGGAATCTAACTGTGTAGTTCGTTTCTCCAATCGAGGCCTCTATTTTCAGGTCGTTACCCGAATTGAGAGGTATAAGGGTCATTTTTGTAAAGTTTTTTGTAATTGATTTCTTTGCTGCCACTTAATGAAAGAAGGCCTCCCCACTTTGAGCAGGGCTCGAAGACGTAGCCCACATTGGGTGAACTCCGTAATCAAATCATTTGTGTGCCTTTGATCTCATGGTTGTTTTATTATTTCCGATTCTTTTTCATGTGTTAAGTTACTTGGTTAATATGCTCTTTTATATGCAATTCTGTATGCATCCTTGAAGTTAAAAGATATGGATCAAGTTTGGTATCAGAGCAGGTCTTCTTGATGCAAGTTGCATGAGTGAATGCTAACCAGGAACAAGCTCCAAAGAGGTGAAGGAAAACTTAATTCCTTTGATCTCGAAGCGGGGTGTGCACCACGAAGACGAAACATGGTAGATGAGGAAGCTTGATTGGAGGAAGAGTGAAATTATCGCAAGATATTCTTCACCATGGCAGAGAAAGTTAACAAGTTATTGTAGAAATTTTGAATAATTAATCAATTATTCACAGAGATTATCCCGATTATACACTATTTCGGAATACATTCACAATACATAACCACCTCTACGTTGATCATCAATTTAGCAACATCAAAAAAACAATGAAACATCAATCAAATGCACACATTAACACAGTATGTAACCCGGGGAAAGCTTACAGCTGAAAACCCCACACTATCTGTATATTAATGATGAGAACATGTAACATTACATAGTACAATACTCCTCACAAGTATCTAGCACTATCTCCACCTATTACACACAAAACTAGCACAGATCTGATCAATCACTACTCAAATCTCCTCCACTGCTTTGCCTGCCTCCACTGCACAATCCTGCAAGAGAATGAATGAATCCAAACTCGTTCCAAGTTCTATTTACCTTGGAGAATCACTCACACTGAAATCACGTGAGCACATGCTATTCTATTGGGCATATGTTGTGCAAAACTCATTGGCATAGTCAATCCTTTGATTGTGCAAAGTCTCATGCACAAATATAGTCACAACTGATAGCAATCTCAACCTCTAACACCTGTCTCCACTGAACTGTACATGCACTGAGTTAACTGATGTATACTTAGTTGCATTATGAGTTAATAATTAGTGAATTAATTAATAACTAATTCACACAACTCATCACTTAGTCTATTGGCCAGTTAGACTAAATACAACTAGTTCAACTAAGTCAAACTGAACACAACTCCATTAACTGCTCATCCAACTCCACATAACTCAACCACATGAGTTCTAATTGATGTCCTGCATGCAATAGCTCAACTGACCCACAAAGAAAGCATATTTCCTTCTGACAGCTGCATGTGCCACATCTGTAGCTCAAACTGAAGTGCTCCAAGAGGATAAGATAAAGTTTATAGTCCAAATATTATTATGAGACAATAATATTTGACTTTTCTATTTTTGACTAGAAGTCTAAAAATAGACTCTGATCACTCCTGCTATGATCCAAAAATAGAAGTCCATCTATTTTTTCCCAACATGACCAATCATCCATAAACAACAAACTGCAACTCATAGACCATGATCCATATGTCTAAAAATAGACATAGTCTAAAAATAGACTTTGCGCCATAATTTGCCTGCGGAACCACTTAGTGAAGGCGACTCCTTTCCACTAAGCTCCATCATCTTGTTGCATTCTCAACAAGAATTTCTTGTTGCACACTTTTCAACACTCCCTCTCATCAAGAAAGGCTTCCTCTCAAACCCGATCCTATAACTCTGGAACGTTCTGCATGCAACACATCTGCCCGGTCCACTTTTCTCCAACAACACTTGGAACAATAAAACTCCCAACTGACCACTCTGTTGGGCTAGGAACATACTCTGATGCTGAAGCTCTACCTGCTGCTGACAAGTGCTCCCTCTCTAACATCTGCGCTACTGCAACATCTCCATGCATCTCACACCATTGCACACCTCTTTGTGCCACCTAGCACTGTGAAAAACACTTGTGCCTCTCGCATTGCTGTAGCCTGCATGCTATGCGCTGTCCTGGGATTCCCTACACTATCGCTCCATCCGCATTTATCTCTACCCAATCAGTCAGTTCCTCCTACTACACATTGGGGCTCTCGTAGCAAGGTCTCATCCAAGAGGTTGGGTACCTCAAGGATCCTGCCCCTCCTCCTTGGAACGATCACTCTATATCGCCCCACCTCCTACCTGGAGGTATGGCTGCATGCGATCCCTTAGCCCACCTGGCTCGAAGTTTCCCCCTACTGGAGGTCTCTGCATGAGTAGATGTCTCTACTCGATCTCCTCTCAACTTCCCTTGTTGTGGCTGCTCCATAACCTCCTGAAGCTGCTGCACCAATCATGGCTCCCCCACAATCGTCTGAGACTTCTTCTGGCTCTGCATGTTAAGAGGTAATATACGCTCCCTCTCAACCACCAAGTCTCCATCAGTTGCCTCGCTGCTCAAGGCTTTGCATGCATCTTGAACCTCAAGAGAATATAGGTTCTTGACCCGTGAACCAATCTGCTTCACCTGTCTATTGATGATGTATCTAAGGAAAACCTTTCCCTTACTGAAGACTACATCGTAGACTTTGTCTTCTGGCATCGCGATCGACACCAAGTTTCTCTTCAGTCCTGGTACATACTTAACATTGGTCAAGGTAAGGCGAGCTCCATGCTCCCTCTGAAAAATAACCGTGCCTACACCTGAGACACTATACTTCTCATCATTACCCATACCTATGAGTATCCGGAGATCTTTCTCCTCGAAAGTACTGAACAAACTTTTGTCACCGGTCATGTGGAAAGAAGCTCCATTGTCAAGAAACCAACCACTTCCCACCATGGATGAAACCATGCATGCGAAGAGTGCGAAATCCAACTCAAACTGTGAAGCAAGTGCCTCACCTTCAGATCCTTCCCCGGATCCCTTCTTGGACTTCTTCTTTGGGCAATTAGTAGCATAATGGCCCAACTCATGACAACGAAAGCATCACACCTTCGACTTGTCAACCTTCTTCCCATCATTGGAAGAACTGGATTTGGAAAGAGAACCCTTCTCCTTCCCCTTCTTCACTTTGGCAGCCACAACGCAATTTTCTTCATCAGATGCCTTTGATGAAGATCCGTCCCTGGTATTCCGCCTAATCTCCTCTTGCACAAGATCCGACCAAAGTCTCTCCCGTCCTTGAAATTTCTCCCGACCATTGATAGAGTCCTGATAGGAATGCCAACTCTTCGGAAGACCAAGGAGAGCCAAACTCACCAAGTCCTCATCATCGATAGTCACCCCCACACTTCCCAGCTCATCCCAACATTGGGTGAACTTCGTGAGATACTGGGGCAAACTGTCTCCATTCTCAAACCTAATGTTTATGAGTTTATCCTTGAGCGCCATTCCACCAGCTCAAAACTCAACTGCTTCTGATCTAAAATTCGTGAGAACAAAGTATTTCTTGTATAGAAATCGACTGTATGGGCATTCATTGGATATCTCACCTTCCAAAACAAGGATGAATCCAGAGGCTACCTGGCCCAATTACAGACTCTGCCTGAAGAAATCAAATGTACACACTTTCTGAATAATAGATCTGATGATCAATCCTCGCTTTGATATCCTGTAGAACTTTTTCTACAAATCAACCAACTCCGATACCATGTAGAAATTTTGAATAATTAATCACTTATTCATAGAGATTATCCTGATTATACACTATTGCGGAATACATGCACAATACATAACCTCCTCTATGTTGATCATCAATTTAGCAGCATCAAAAAAACAATGAAACATCAATCACATGCACACATTAACACAATATATAACCTGGGGAAATCTTACAGCTGAAAACCTCACACTATCTGTATATTAATGATTGATAACATGTAACATTACATAGTACAATAATCCTCACAAGTATCCAACACTATCTCCACCTGTTACACACAAAACTAGCTCAGATCTTATCAATCACTACTCAAATCTCCTCCACTGCTTTGCCTGCCTCCACTGCACAATCCTGCAAGACAATGAATGAATCCAAACTCGTTCCAAGTTCTATTTACCTTGGAGAATCAATCACACTAGAAATCACGTGAGCACAGGCTATTCTACTGGGCATATGTTGTGCAATACTCATTGGCATAGTCAATCCTTTGATTGTGCAAAGTCTCATGCACAACTATAGTCACAACTGATAGCAATCTCAACCTCTAACACCTGTCTCCACTGAACTGTACATGCACTGAGTTAACTAATGTATTCTTCAGTTGCATTATGAGTTAATAATTAGTGAATTAATTAATAACTAATTCACACAACTCATCACTTATTCTATTGGCCAGTTAGACTAAATACAACTAGTTCAACTAAGTCAAACTGAACACAAATCCATTAACTGCTCATCCAACTCCACAGAACTCAACCACATGAGTTTTAACTCATGTCCTGTATGCAATAGCTCAACCGACCCACAAAGAAAGCATATTTCCTTCTGACAGCTGCATGTGCCACATCTGTAGCTCAAACTGAAGTGCTCCAAGAGGATAAGATAAAGTTTATAGTCCAAATATTATTATGAGACAATAATATTTGACTTTTCTATTTTTGACTAGCAGTCTAAAAATAGACTCTGATCACTCCTGCTATGATCCAAAAATAGAAGTCCATCTATTTTTTCCCAACATGACCAATCATCCATAAACATCAAACTGCAACTCATAGACCATGATCCATATGTCTAAAAATAGACATAGTCTAAAAATAGGCTTTGCACCATAATTTGCCTGCGGGACCACTTAGTGAAGGCAACTCCTTTCCACTAAGCTCCATCATCTTGTTGCATTCTCAACAAGCATTTCTTGTTTCACACTTTTCAATAGTTATTTGCAGAATATGAGAAGACAATCAAGCCTAAGAAGAAATAATGAGATCATCATGACTCGGTAAATCATGAAGGCGGAGGAGAATAACCTCCTCCCTCTCCGTCGTGTAGGGAAATTTCTTCTTTTTCCTCTTCTCATCATTCTAATAGGAATCAGAGGAATGCATCTAAAAAGCCTTTTTTCAAGCTAGATTTCAAATTTGATTTACTTGTATTTAGTGGAGAATCTAATGCAGAAAAGCTAGATAACTGGATAAGACAGGTTGAAGTGTATTTCCGCATACAACAAATCAAAGAGGATGAAGCCAAGATCCAACTAACATCCCTTTGATTGAGTGGCACCACTCTCGTCTGGTGGGAAGGAAAGCTGCAACAAGGTGGTAAGAGTAGTCATAAACTTCTTTCATCTTGGTATGAGTTCATTTATTCTTTAAGAGGAAAATTTTACCCATTGGGTTATAGACAAAAGGCCATGATGGAATGGAAACATTTGAAAAAAAGCAAAGGCAAATCTATTCAGAATTTTACAGAGGAGTTTAGAAGAAAAGCATTAGCATTGAATGTTCCAATAGACACTTCTGAGACGTTGATGAAATATATTGGCTCTTTGCATAGTTATTTGCATCATTCATTGTTATTATTTGAACCTAAGTCTCTTGATGAAGCTAGTGTGAAGGTTGTACATCTTGAAAGCAGGGAGAAGCATGAGCAAGATGATCGCTCGAAGAGGACAACAACAACCAAGAGAAGAGAAGGAAGGCCCTCTTGTAATCATTGTGAGAAAGAAGGGAATGATGAGGGGAATTGCTGCAAAATGCACCCATAATTGACACCTAAGGGTAATGATAGAAAAGAGAAGCAGAAGGCAGTTGCAACCGTGCAACAAGACCAAGAATCTACATCAGAGGATGATGAGAGGATCAAAGTTGTGGGATTCATAGGTGGTGGAACAATTGAACCGGGATCAGACTTAGGTAACAAGATAAAGATTGCAACTCTTGGGATTGAAATATATGGACCCATAGACTTGGGTTCTGATTCGGGCGATGAGACAAAGATTTAAGCAAATGTTGTACCAAAAATGAAAAGGGCACCAAATGTGGCAGGAATCCAAGAACTTGAAGAAATCAACCAAAGCATTTAGGCAGAGAATGCCAAACTAAGGAGACTCCTACAAGAAGAAAAGAAGGAGAGACAAAGGTTGCAACATCAGTTACAAGCCAAGGAGGAGGCCTTGGAAAAGATGCAACATAACAAGGCTGAGGTAAAAAGTGATTCTTGAATTTCATGTACTTTTTATGATGATGATTTCGATGATTTTGAAAAACATACTACAAGAATTGGATCAATTTTTTTAAATAAAATGGGGTATCAAGGAAAGGGCCTTGGCATTAATGGCCTAGGCATTGTGAATCCCATAAAAGTGGAGGATTTTCCTCGTTATGTAGGACTTGGATATGTTAGAAAAGAGGTGGAGGAATGCTCCAAGACAACCAATGACCAAACAATGACGGATGATGAGAGAACTTCATCACATTCCAGTAATAGTGAGGGTTCCACAAGCACTCATCAAAGGAACACTAGGAATAAGTGTTCCAAGGCGATCCATAAAGTTTGGTGAAAAAAGAATTATTGTAGTCACTGCAACGAGGTTGGACACTAGAGATCCACATGTCAGATACTCCATGCCCAAGAAGCACCATTAAAGAATATAGTTAGCAAAGATGTTCAACAAATGATTCTGCCACATTCATGGTGGTCCACTTTATTGAGTAAGAGATGATTTAACTAGATATAGTAGCTTGTCATGGCCACATTTTGTAAATCACATGTTGTGAGTAATTGTAAGTGATGATGTGTTTTCCATTGCTTATTAAAGAAATGATGATGTTTTTTTGCTTTTTTTGATAGCCGAGGCATTGGTTTCTATTATAACGTAAACTTGACCAAAGAGTGTGTGTTATAAACTCTTGGCAAGTATGGGGTTGTTTGAGTCATGTGTGGTTTTGTATGTGATTGCAAAGAATGTACCAGATTTGCATGCAATGCAGATGTTGAAAGTGTGGCTTGACAAAGACACAGGTAGTGTGTAGGATGTGTTCATGCTTTTGGAGGACCAAAATCTCCTCAGTGGGGAGGAATGATCCAGGTGGATCCAGAAATAGAAGTGGCCTTGAAAATAGCTCAAAAATAAAAGTCATCAGATTGAAGTGAAACTAGGACCATATCATAGTGCTTGTTGTCCTAATTCCAATGGTGCAAACATCACTCAAATATGAGTTCATATGCTCAAGTTATAGCTAGTAAAAGTTCTGGTCAAACTTGGCCAAGTGATAGTCACTAACGAGGCAACAATTTGGCAGAGTCCTGGCGCATGGAAAATGGTGGTCAGAAAGGGTGAATTTGTTGCCTCTTTAATTTGTCTAATATCCCTTATTTCCAGTGGAATATTTTTAACCATATGTTTAAAAGAAACAAAAATAAAATAAAATATATGGGGTGGCGGGTTGTCACCCCCACCTCCCCTCAAAGGTGATATATTATATATATTGGCTGGGTGGACCACCCCTGACGAATCCACCCAACCCCATTGGAACCACGTGTATTAACCGCCGATCCGAATTATATGTTAAACCACCAGACTTATATAACCGATGAATCATATGTTAAAACAAAAGTTGCAGCTTTTAACAAATGGTTGGGAGACAGGGGGATTCGAAACCAGAACTGCCACCAGCCTAAACGACTCCGCCACCAACGAACCAAGGCTTGTTCCTTAGCAGGTCCACCCAACACATATATTTGAACTTACATTCGAACATTCAAACTAGACTGACAAAGGGAAGATGAGTGTGTATCCTTGAGTGGCCAGAGGAGTGGAACCACGAGTGAGGGAATCTCCAAGATGATAAAAAGATTCCTTTAGAGGGCCAGAGGTGCTAGTGTTAAAATTTGACAAGTTTATAGTCGATTTTCCACATTTTCGTGTCAGGAATCCAACAGTGCAATCTGTTTCTCCAGCCAAGGTCTCCATTTTCAGACCATCATCCGAATTGAGAGGAATAAGGGTCATTTTTGTAAAGTTGCTTGTAACTGATTTATTTTGTGCCACTTAATGAACTGCCTCCCCACTTTGAGTAGGGCCCGGAGACGTAGCCCACATTGGGTGAACTCCGTAATCAAATCATTTGTGTTCCTTTAATCTCATGGTTGTTTTATGATTTCTGCTTCTTTTTCATGTGTTAAGTTACTTAGTTAATATGCTCTTTTATATGAAATTCTGTATGCATCCTTGAAGTTAAAAGATCTGAATTAGGTATCATAGTCTAGTTTTCAACACTATGCCTGATTGGGCTTGATACCGGGGAAGAATGAGAGAATTTAAGGTTTCTCACCAATTGTTTGATGAAAGTACAGTGGTGGGATTGATTAAAATTTACCTCGGAAAAGTGCATGGGAGCCAAGAGGGGTTAAATATGTGCAAATGAAGACAAATTGAGGAGCAATTGTTAAATTTTAGCCTTTGTGGGTTAAAATTTGTGCACAAGACACCATTCCTGTGTATCAAGTTCTATTTCTTTTATTATAAAAAATTAAAATCAAATATATATATATAAATATATAAATATATATATATATATATATATATATATATATATATATATATATATATATATATATATATATATATATGAGAGAATTTCAGGTTTCTCACCAATTGTTTGATGAAATTACAGTGGTGGGATTGATTAAAATTTACCTCGGAAAAGTGCACGGGAACCAAGAGGGGTTAAATCTATGCAAATGAAGACAAATTGAGGAGAAATTATTAAATTTTAGCCTTTGTGAGTTAAAATTTGTGCACAAGACACCATTCTTGTGTATCAAGTTCTATTTCTTTTATTATAAAAAATTAAAATCAAATATAATATCTATATATATATATATTATAATGTAAAAAAGTTGTCAGTTGCAACAACATTATAGGGAAAAACCTCTGCCTGCCTTTCCGAGTGTGATTGCCTAGTTCCACAGGGTCTTTTGGAGGCAAACTCATTCATGGGATGAGGATCGATTTTGCATTGGGGGTAGTTCCATGTGAATTTTGAGCGAAACCTAACATGGAACCACCAGATATGGTGACAGGGCATGAACAAGGTTGCACTGCTAGAGGGGTTGGGCCACGGAGGTCGAAAAATTGGTGCAAGGGTACATAGTAGTAGGCCACGACATCGAGGAGATGATCCATGGTGATAGACCACAAGATGGAGGAGTGTCGATTGACGAGGGTGGAACACTACCGATGGTTGGAATGAGTAGTGAAGGTGTTCGGGTTTCAGGAGGGGAAAAACCTTGATAATGGACCCCACCCCTCCTTTGCTAGCATCATGGGGGTACCCCCATGGTAGTGTGTGAACCATCAGATCATGCAGTTGAAGGTTGGATGTTGATGGGAGGGGCCAAAACTAGGAGGTGGAACCTTGATAGCAAGGCCCCTCGTTATTAATATGCATCGTTTGATCTAGTCGCTGTCAATTCACCTAAGGGATATATATATATATGTTAATGCGTGGGTGCATGGGTGTGTGGAGGAGTCCATACATTATTTTTCTTTCATCGTTATTAATATGCATCGTTTGATCTAGTCGCCGTCAATTGACCTAAGGGATATATATATATATATATATATATATATATATATATATATATATATATATATATATATATATATATATATATATATATATATATATATATATATATATATGTTAATGCGTGGGTGCATGGGTGTGTGGAGGAGTCCATACATTATTTTTCTTTCATTATATATATTTTGTGTTAGCACAGGGAGTATATGGTGGACCCTTAGCGGTATAGGCCATGGTAACAATGGATGACATGGGTACATAAGGGCCCGATGTGACCAACTATGGGAGCGTATTACATATATATATATATAAGAAAAAATCGTAATTTTCATTAATTAAAATGAAAATTACATTCAACAGATCGACCTATGTACATTCAGGAATTTGGATAAGTCGCCCACCAGAAAAAAAGTAGAACCTTTAAGCACTACATGTGCATTCAAAACATTCATTTGAAAATAGATTGACCATGAATGAATGAGCAAATGCTCTCATCATATGAGAATACTTGCTAGTCTTCTTCATTATTAGGCAGATGAGGTTGATGATAGTGGTTGTAAAATACAATCAGGCCTCATGAATAAAAGTTTCCTCTGAGTGCTAGAGGCATACATAGCTAAGCAGTCTGAGAACACATTTATTTCTCTACGAATATGAGTGATATTAAAAGAAAGTAATTCATATATTTTTTTACAGGTGGCTTGAATGTATCTCTTGATTAGCTTGTTAGAATGCGAATATACACTTTCGATTAAATTGATAATGGTTTGGGAATCAACAAAAGAGGTCAAATGCTTACAACCCAATTTTATGGATTTCTCAACGCCTAAAAGTAGAGCTTCAAATCAACAATGTTGTTAGTACATTAAAACTCAAGTATAAAGGCGAATTGGTGTATCTTACCAATAGGTGAATATAACACAAAACCAACACCATTTCCTTCATTGGAGGATGCACTGTTAAAGTTCATATTCTAGACTTGATCATCCTAGTTAATAGAGGAAGGACGCATACATTCCTACTTGGTAAAATAAAATAAAATAAAAAAGGCCCAAATCTTCTTCAATATAATTAACATGGGGTTGCAGAAAATATTCAATGTAAGGTGAGATTCTCCCTTCCCATAAGATAACGATGTTGTTTCTGTTTTTGGGCAATGACAAGTATCCACCTGTTATTGTCTGCCAATCCCTAACATGAATATTCAAATAAACTACTTCCTAACATATCCATAACTTGGATGTTATATGTCATTTGAATTTCGGTATGGGCACACAATACCAATGTAACATCTTTAATCTCACTTATGGTTATTTGTTGTTAATTATTATAAACCACCATTTTCTTGGGCTTTTCTTTAGAACATTGTATACCCTATTCCTCCATAATCACTTTAGGCATGACGTTGGGTCCTAACCCATTTTCAACTAAATGACAATGAGTGATCTCATCACATACTTTCATCAAGATGTAAAAAGGAGGAATTTTAACAAAACTTTGAGAATCATTTATAGCGAATATTTTATCTTATGGAGGATCCTCTTCGATATTATTCTCGAGGAAATTAACAGGAGCATGTATTTTACCTTCAAGAAAGTCCTTCAAGTGTTGTTGTTTCTTGGGAATTGTAGCCATATCAAGTAATGTAGCATTAGCTTTGATGTTGGCCATCTATTTTAATATATTAAAATGTGAAGCAATTGAAGATGAAGAGGTGGAAGAACTTACATTTATATGTGTTGAGGAGACATCTGAGTTTTTTTGGCTATTACCATCCTTGTATGACTAATTTATGGTGTTACGAGTTTTGAAAGCATTCTTGGTTTTAGCCATCATGACATCATTGTCATATACCCAATACAAGGTAGCAACCATGGGATCAGGTAACATCCATGAAATAAGGGCATTAGGATGATATCCCTAGGGAGGGTTTCCAATGGCTATTGAAGTAGAAGATTAAACATGTGTTTGCACCACAACCTTCTTCTCAAAATAAATCAACTTGTTACTCATGTCTTGCATGAGTTGAAGAATGAAAGATAGGTCATATTTATTTACTAAATATTCAAGTGGAAGACTAGTGCAACATAACTTCTCTTCATATTCCAAGCATATATGCAAGGTGGATCCTAGGTTATCGACATTTTTCTCCTCAAACTTATGACAATAAGTAGGAGGAAAGGTACTATAATAGTGCATCATGGCCGCTTGGTTTTGTGGCCTAATGATCCCTAGAATTTGATTATATAACTTAGTGAAATGAAGATTGAAATATTTAATGGTTTCAGCTTTGGTATCAACAACGTTATTGTATTCACAAAGGAGATCAATAGGGCTTTGAGGTTGGCCATAAGTGGATTTAAACCAATAATAAATCTCTATTCAGGTGGAGAATGATTTAGGTAGGAGTTGAAAAAAATTAGTTGTTGCTCTTCCTTCTAAGGAGTTCACAAACAGTTGCATGCATGAATCATTATTGTTGGCACTGATGTTGTGGAAAGCATTGGAAAATACAATTAAGTTCTCATTAGCCATGATAGTTCCATCGACTAAAAACTTAGGGAGGTGATATTTAAATTTAGGAAAAGGAGTATTTTCAGTGTAAGATTTAGAAGAGAAGCCATATGCCAAGAAGGGATGTTTAGGTCCTGTTTGAATTAAAACAACCCGTGCTTCCTGATCACTTTGACATGGTTTATTGTAGATTGAAATGGATTAAATTAAGAGTAGAGACTGCCAATTTGAATAGAAGACAATGTAGTCAATGAAGAATGAGAGGAAGAGGGTTTAGATTGAGAATATTCCTTAATTCTTGATACAATCCTTCGACATGGGGAAGTAGTCCTAGAATAATAGACAAAGTATTGATAAGATTGAAGCCAAGCTTGAGTGGCAATGATTACTTTTTTCCTTTGGACTTCATCTAAGGGTTAAATTAGGGCTCAATCCATGAATCCTTCTAGAACTAAAAGGCTCACTGGTCATAAAACAACTACCTACGATTGAGACAATCTTTAAGATGCATTTTTATGGATTCTCCTCTCTCTTGCAATTCAATATCTCAAGCTATAATGGCCCAAGCCCGCTCTAATTTAGCATGTGTGTGTGTTTTATCAAGGATGAAATTTAATAATGGATGTGAAATACTCCTTTGATCATTCAATTGATTTGGAAGATCAGGTTTATTAGGAGATTGAATGGTCATATAGAAAAAAATATTATTGAACTAGGGATAAGTGAATTGATGTCCCCATTATGGCCGTCAAAAGTATGTTAATGAGTAGAGAGTTTATGCTTCTCTATCAACGCCCTTGAATCTCACTAGGCTAGTGAAATAATGTGACTAGTCTCAGGGTTTAATTCCCAAAACTAAAATAAAACTATTTACAACTTCTCTTTACGACAAAGTAAAATAAAACTATGTATGATACATTTGTATAAGATAATCTAAGGGAGTTAACTATAGAGGTATGATAACAAAAAAATGAACTAGATAAACAATTATATATAATGTTGTACATTAATGAACTGAAATCAAAGAGAAATATCAAAAAATGAAAGAGTCAATTTGCAAGAATATTCCTTAAAAATCATATGCTACCAGCCATAAGGCTATACATGTATGTTTTTTAAATATGATATAAATTTTAATAGTAATTTTCTGCAATAAATATCAAAGATATTTACCTCAGAAAATTAGAAAATATATGGTAAATTCATTGGAGAAATCATGCTAAAAATATTAGTTTCCAAGAACGTGGATTTTAATGACAAAATGAAATTACATTGTGCTGTTTCAGTTGATTTTTGCAAAATTAGGACCAAAAATCGCTTAAAAATGTCTACGATGTAACATAATTCATACAATGGACATCACAATGTCAAATGATAAAGCAAGATATAGCGCTGGGCAACATGGGCTCTTTTTGATAAGGCTGGATAACAATGTTTATACAAAAATCATGCTAATTAGCACTAATATAAAGAAATGATAGACCTTTTAATAGTATTAATTAATCCAAGAAATAATAACAACCATAGAAAAAGGATAGACATTAAGTGATCTCACTTTACTTCTTGTCACTCCTAAAAAGATTTTCGCTATCACCAAAATAGGTAAGCTCTAGTACTTTTGAATAATGAATCAGAGGAAAAATGACAACTTTCAAAATTTATGCATACCTCTTCTCACTAGCATTTTCCATTTTATTATTCTTTGGCTTCAATATAGTTTTATACCTTAGGTAGTTGGAGGGAAAAACCAATTTTAAAACTAATTGTATGTTAAGATAATTTTTTTTTCTTTTTATCAAGAGAAGGAATTTAGGAGGGGATTTTTTTATAACTAATTTAATTTTACAAATTAGGTGGTGTCCTTGAATATGTCCATGAGATATCCATATTAACCTTGTAACTCCATAATAAATATATAAAATATGAAATTATCGCTAACACCACTATGATAATAATCATGTGCATAAAGTGAGCCACGAATCATAAACACACACACACATATATATATATATATATATATATATATATATATATATATATATATATCTATATATATATATATATATATATATATATATATAATCAAGCATATAAAAAATCTTGTGTCTCCCATATGATATCATCATCAAAATATGTACCATGAACATAATAAAGTGCTGTCCCAAAATGTACAAATGGCAATGTCTAAAATATTGCAGCTAAAGTAAATCTCATTATATCAAAAAGAGTCAAGTGAGCTCCAAATATTTTCTTGGACAAAACAAATAAGAAGGCCTCTTCTCTTCCTTTTTTCCCACTCCTTATGTCTCTGGATGCATATATGTAAGAAATTTTCCATCTTTCCCCCCACTTCAACTGTAGGGATATTGGAATGGGTACGAGAGGAAGTCGCCTTATAAGGAGAGTGTACAGACACAACAGGTGCATGTAGTTTTCCCACTGCCAATTGAGCACGATGGTTAAGGGGCTACTGAGGGTGAAATTATGTAGCATGGGATAGAACAAAGGGAATCGAAAAAGGTCGATTGACATGATGCATAAAGAGATGAGAGACAGTGGGCCAATGAGAAAATGATGAGACATGCCTCACGAGGTTAACCTCCCATCCATCATCCATAATTAGTTGTTTCTATGGAGCTTGGGGTTCATGAAGTTATACTATGCTAGGGTGAGGCATAAACATTTATTTGAGATGCATGTGGTGTAGGAGGAGGAGGAACTGCATGGGAATAACCTACCTGAGGCATGGTCTAACTGGTGCCTCGAGCACTCTGGTAAAGCTAAAAACCTGCCTTTGCTGGCATGCTGGGCTGTCTGGAATGCTCGTAACCGGGCAATCTTCGATCTCAAAGATCCTCACTGGCCCTCTATCATCCTTCATACGGTCGCTGATTACAACATGCTACCTGAAGAAGCCCACCCCACCCCACCACGCATTCTCAGACCTATGCCCATCGATAAATCTAAACCTTGGGCTTTTTTCGATGGATCAGCTCAAGAAGATGGATGCGGGGGTGGAGCTATTCTCCATCTCGATGACAGGCATTGCTATAAGCTTCAAATCAACCTTGGTAGAGGCACTAATAACTTTGCAGAACTTAGCACAGCCAAACACATCATCCACTTTGCCATCCATAAACAATGCAGACACCTACAGTTATTTGGAGACTCTAAAATTGTTTGCAATTGGCTGAATGATGCATCTCATTGTCATGCATTTTCTTTGAGGCATATACTTGATGAAGCAAAGAGATTGACTACTTCATTTGAATCTTTTGTTTGCCATCACATCTACAGGGAGCAAAACACCGTTGCAGATCAGCTCTCCAAAGAGGCAGCGCACAGAATAGGTGAAGATTGGTGGATCCAAGAGGAAGTAGATGGCACCTTTTATCAGTACTATCACCGCCCTTTTGATGAACAGATGGAAGATGGGCTATAAAGCCCTTACACTATCAGTTTTGTTTTTTGTTTATAGCATGTAGATAGACACTGTTAGATAAGATCAGTACAACTTTTTGTTTATATTCAGCAGTAACATATTGCTCTCTGCGAAGAGACAGTCACAATTTTGATCACAGTTAGACTTTTTTGGAAATGCTCCCTGCGTGGAGACATCTTGCTTATACTTTTATCAGTTATTATGAACTCGACAGGCAACTGCCTGCATATGAATATGCTTCGGCATCTGCAAAATGTAATTTCTTAATCTTAATAGAAATTACGACTTTTTCCCAGGGGAAAAAAAGGAGGAGGAGGAACTTTGAGGTACAAATGACTTGTCTGAGTTAACTGGTTAAATTCCTCTAAATCTGCATCGAAATAAATAGAAAATATGATCTCCTTATTCTTATTGTATCTCCATGTCATATTATTTATAATAATAGAGGCTTATTATATGGAGATGAAGAAGCTATTTAAATCCTTTAACGTTCAACTGTCTCCCCATGTCATAAATATAAAATATGATCTCCTATTTTCAGTAGAGGATTTAAATATTTTCTTCATTGCTCACAAGTTCTCTAATAAAATGATATATCATATCAATATATTTTCTCTTTTGATGAAATACACTATGCTTGGATAGTGCAATGGTTGAGGTGTTGTCACAATGTACTGTTGTTGATCCTTCTTAATTCTATTGAAGTCCATCCAAAAGTATTCATAACCATACTACTTGCATGCTGCTAATGTCGTTGTTACATATTCTGCTTCCATTTATGAAAGTGCTACATTAGGATGCTTTTTATATGCCCATGAGATCACAACTGAACTAAGATAAAAACACATAACCAGAAGTGCTTTTCCTACCATACAAACTTCTTGCAAAATCATTGTCAGTATATCCAACCAAATCGTACTTTTCTATCCTTGCATGCATTTGGCAAAATTTTTAGTCCATGCTATGTACTTTATAATCCTTTCACTAGATTTTCAATGTGAGTCTTTTGGAGACTCCATAAATCTAGAAATTATACTAACTCCTTGCATAATATCTAGTCTTGAAGTTATGAGATCATAAGGTTGCCAACCAATCTTTTGAATAGTGTTGGATTAACATATGATCCTTCATCATTCTTACTTAACTTTATACATGTCGCTGCTGGTGTAGGAGTAGGTTTTCAATTTTCCATCCTAAATATTTTCAACAATTCTTTAACATATTTATTTTTGATAATTAAAATTTCCCATTCTCTAATTTCTCAACTTCTATGACAAGAAAATATTTCATAAGACCAATACTTTTCATTTCAATTTTTTTCTTCATTGTTGCTTTAAACTCATCTAATTCGAGATCACTAGTATAAATCATATCATCAACATACAAACAAAAAATCAAAATATGACCATGCTCATTTAATTTTGTGTACAAGGTTAGTTCAATCATGATTCCGCTAAACCCATTCTTTATCATATAACTATCATTTCTGCTATAACAGGCTCTTGGAGCTTGTTTGAGTCCATAGAGTGATTTATTCAATCTGTAAACTTTATCTTCATGACCTTCAATTTCATAACCAGGAGGTTGTTTCACATATATTTCCTCTTCTAGAATGCCATCTCAGAAACCTAATTTCACATCCATCTGATACACTTTCCACTTGACCTGAGTTGTTGTTGCAAATATTGTTCTTATAGTATCCAATCTAGCTACCAAAGAAAAAGTTTCTCCAAAGTCTATTTTTGGTTGTTGCGAAATCCCTTTTGCTCCAAGCCTTGCTTTAAATCTACCAATCTCTCATTTTTCATTCAACTTTGTCTTGTACACTTGTTTCACACCAATGAGATTTTTATCTTTTGGTAACTCAATCAAATCCTAAGTATCATTCTTCTTTATATATTCTATTGCTTCACCCATAAATTGCACCAAATTCTCATCTCTGATAACTTCTTCAGAAGATGAAGGTTGAAATGACAACAATGCAAAATTTGAACTAACATCCAAACCATCATAAATATATTGCAGACTTCTCATTTTTTTCTTACCATTGCTTGATTCATTACTTGACTGATAACTAAGAGTATTCCATTCTGCTGATTTGCTTGAAGATTCATGTTGCTTAGAAAACCTTGGAGTCCTTGCTGCTATGTCTCTATTTGGTGTCTTCTCCTATGATCCCTGCTGCTCATTTCATGTTACATCCTATTTTTCCATGAGTGGTACTTTTGCATAAACTGTTTTGTCTACATTCCCATTCCATGACTCTTGTTCCTTGAACACAACATCTATGCTGATTATAGTCTTCTTGGTGATATGGTTATACAACTTATATGCTTTTTAATGCTCACTATAACCAATAAATATACACTTTTCACTTTTATCATCTAACTTTTCTCTTAGCTCTTTAGGTACATGCACATATGCTACACATAGAAACACTCTAATATGATATATGCTATAGGGCATACCTGAGCATGCTTCTTGTGGAACTCTGTTCATCATGCTCTTTGTAGGAGATCTATTTATCATATGAACAATGCATGCAACTGCTTCTGCCCAGTACTTGTTTGAAAAATTGCTTCCTTTAGACATGCTTCTTGCCATGTTCATAATTATTCTATTATTTCTCTTTGCTACACCATTTTGCTGCGGTGTGTATCTGGTTGTAAACTACCTTTTGATTCCACATTGTTTGTAGTCAGCATGAAATGCATTTAAATAATATTCTCCACCACGATCTGATCTTAATATGTTGAGATGATGATAACTCTAGTTCTCTAATAGGTCTTTGAATTCTTTGAAATTTAGTTTCAGACTTCTACTTCAAAAAAATAGACCCATGTATTTTTGCTAAAATCATTAATAAATGTGAGGAAGTAGCAATTTCCACCAATCGAATGTTTCCATATAGGTCCACATAAGTTTGTATGAACCAACTCATCTGGTAGCTTTACTATGTATGCATCTTCTTAAATAAAAATTTCATGGTGTTGGTTTCCCAAGATACAACACTCACAAGTACTAGAGGGTTCTTTAATGAGAGATAATCCTCTAACTATCTGTTTCTGCCACAACAATCTCAAACCAGAGAAATGAAAATGTCCAAACTGAAAGTGCCATAACCAATAATCATCAGAACATGCAACTGTAAAAGAAATAACTTGATCTCTGTAATTAATGATAAGAGGGGACAATCTATTCCTCGTCATTTGCACCTTTGCTATCAACTACTTTCTTGGGGGCTTGTCATATATAACACAATATTATCCCTAAAAAATAACTATGTATCCTTTATGCATCAATTGAACAACACTTATCAGATTATGTTTGAGACTAGGAACATAATATACCTCTGAAATTGTCTTCGACTACCCCTGCTTGGTCAAAATGTTGACCACTCCTTTTCCATTGACATCCACAATCTTGTCAATCCCCAATTTTACCTTTGTCTTGACTGATGGATCTAGATTTGCAACTAGATTCTTATTTCTACTCATGTGATTAATACAACCACTATCTAATAACCAAACATTATCATAAGATTAATGCATGATATGGAAAGTTAGGAACATGGAGTCACTATTTTCTGTAGTTGCATTAACTCTTTTCTTTCCTTGATAAACTATCCTCTTCCTACAATCACGGGCATAAGGACCAAATTTATTGCAATAATAACATTTGATCCAGGTGGATATTGGTGACCAACCGCCACTTCCACTTGGACCACCACCATTGTTTCTTTTAGTTTTTCAGTTTCCTTAATTGTAGCACAATTTACTAGTTTTTAGCAGTTTTCTGGTCCTAAACTTCAGAAGCCATTTTGAGGCCTTAAACGACATTTTTTTGGCAATTTACTCCCAATGATATTTTTGAAGTCATATTTTCTGTCATAGTCCTTAGAGAGATCTTTGCAATGGGATATCATGTTCGTCAAACGGAGATAATATGACCAAGTCACGACCCCGGGAAGTTGGCTGCCCAACTGAACCCAACAGGGCCCATAAACTCTTGGTGTTACATTTCCTCGGGTTAGGATTTTGGTTGTTTAGGGTTTTCTCTTATTGTTCAATAATAAAAAGGCCCTTGAGCCTCATTATAATGGAATTCAGGGGCATGTAGCCACCACATCTCTTCTCAGAGATAAGCTATCATTGCCGATCTAGTCTCATTTCCATACTGTTTATAAGCATATTTCATTATTTTATATTAGTAAAAGGAAGTGTTATTTCTGCCGCATCTCTGTATTTATGGTTATATCTGTAATTTGTTGTGTTATCTAAATTAGTGGTATTAGAGTGGTATGCTCTTTCTTTGTTTTTCTTTGCATGTCCCCAACGAGGTCAAGATATAAGGAGTTAGAGCTTGAAGTGGTCGAACCTTTGCAAGACTAGCCTCACAAATCTCGATGGCCTCCCATGGCTGATGAAAAGAAAGATGAGGGGGTAGGAGATCTATCAAAATTTTGCTCGAAGAAGCCCTTGAGCGACAAAGGAACGCGATGATGGACAAATTTTCCCAGATCCTTCAGTGGCTACCCAGGGGCGATGCATTTAATAGCTACTCTGGAAATGCCACACCCTTTAAGGTACACGTTAACTTTGAAATCCCCATATTCGAGGGTTAGATGGATGCAAATGTCATAGACAAATGGTTAAATCTGCTAGAAGGGTATTTTTTTGTTCATGATTTTTCTAGCTGGGAAAAGATTACTTTCGCTCTTCTCAAAGCAACTCCCCACGTCAAGGATTGGTGGGAAACCTACTGCGAGCAGAAAGATGAAAGTACAAACTCACTGTTTTCAGCCACTTCGACTTGGAATTCATTCCGAGATGCCATCAAGGAGCAGTACTACCCTGTCGGGAGCTATGAGGACAAATACATAAAGTGGACCATGTTGCAGCAGGGAAGGGACCAAGACGTGCCAAAGTTTACCAATGTTTTTCATACCCTATGCACAAAGTTGGGTATCAAGGATTCTGAGAAACATTTGGTACTTAAGTATCGCGGATGCCTACATAGATACATCCAAGACGAGATGGAGTTCCTGGACATCTCCTCTTTCAGCACGACGTACCGATACGCTGTCAAGATTGAGCAGAAGTTTAAACAGAAGAAGCGAGACTTTGGATCTGCGAATCCGAAGAATAAAGGACAAAGGCAAGGCGGGGTGACCCAAGACAACCCATTGAAGCCGCAAGAAAAGAACAACACCACGAAGTCAAATAAGGACATAGGAAAGTGGTGTGAGTTCCGCATGAGCCCCTCTCACAACACAAGTGAGTGTTGAACCGAGCAGTCGATGGTGGCCGAGTTGAAGGTTTCAGAATCAGATGCATGTTCCGACCTCGAGTCAGAACTCGACAAGAGGAATGAAAAAGGGAACTGATCATTGATGTGGAGCCAAGTGCCACTGTTGCCACTGCTAATATCCAGAAGAATGAGCCGGAAGATCCAAAGGAGGGGGAGCGTCTTTTCCACTCACAGATGTGGGTGAAGGGTTTGTTGCTGCAATTCACTGTTGGCAGTGGAAGCCAAAAGAACCTCATTTCAGCAAAGGTCGTGAAGCAACTGGGATTACTGATCATACCAAACCCGCAAACATAACACATCTGGTGGCTTCACTAAGTATGAGATCTACGAGTCTGCCAGCAGTACCGCCTTCCCTAAAACATCAAGCCCTTCACAGATGAGGTATTGTGTGATGTTGCACCTCTTGATGTTTGTGATGTATTATTAGGCCAACCATACTTGTGGAAGTGACATGTTGTGTATGAGTTAAGGCCTCGCGCTGTTATTATTTCTTTGTGTAATACATTATATAGGATACTGGAGGTAGCCCCACCTACCGCCACTTCTTTGATCTCTGCTAAGAAAGGAAGTAAGATCATCTCCGAGACTAGGAAATTTATTTTCTTTCTAGTTCGCTCTCAAAGTAAGGGGAAGATCGTAGCCACATCCATGGCCCTCGGGAAGGGTTCCTCCATGCAACAGAAGTAGGTGGATACGATCATGAAAGGATACAGGGACATCTTCTCCTCATCGACAGGGGTACCATTACACTGTCAGGTCAAGCATTCGTTCGATCTGACTCTTGGAGCACCTCTACCCAACGGGCCGATATATCACTGCTCCATTCTGGAAAATGCCAAGTACAAGCAGTGACATGATCAACATCAGGTGTCACACAAGTTTCAGGTGGGTAACAAAGTTTGGTTGCATTTGCATAAAGAATGCCTTAACGGAGCCCATCGGAAGCTCAACCCACTCTGATATGGCCCTTACACCATTAGAAAAGATGTGGGAAACAATGCTTTGGAGCACATCATTACCCCATTCCTTGTCTTGCACCAAGTGTTCAATGTGGACCACCCTCAACCATGCTTCCCACCATTACTGGACACATCAGAGATTGCAGAACAACTCACTAGGGACTAAGTTCAACAAAAGTTTCCCCATCTCATGGAGGCACTCAATGCAATGGGGACCATTACTTCCTAAGGGGGTAGGAATGATCTAGGTGGATATTAGTGACCACCCACCAATTCCACTTGGACCACCACCATTTTTCTTTTAGTTTTTCAATTTCCTTAATTGTAGCACAATTTACTATTTTTAGCAGTTTTTTCGGGTCCTAAACTTCCTGAGCTATTTTAAGGCCCTAAACAACGGTTTTTTGGCAATCTACCACCAACGACTTATTATAAGCCATTTTTTTTTCGTCATAGTCCTTGAGAGATCTTTCCAACGGGGTATCATGCGCGTCAAACATAGATAATTTGACCAAGTCATGACCCCGAGAAGTTGGCTACCCAACTAACCCCAACGGGGCCCATAAACTCTTGGTGTTACATCTCCTCAGGTTAGGGTTTTAGTTGTCTAGGGTTTGCTCTTATTGTTCAATAATAAAAAGGCCCTTGAGTCGTATTGTAACGGAGTTCAGAGGCATGTAGCTACCACATCTCTTCTCAGAGATAAGCTACCATCGCCGAGATAGTCTCATTTCCATACTGTTTGTAAGCATATTTCATTATTTGATATTAATCAAAGGAAGTGTTATTTCTACTGCATCTTTGTATTTATGGTTATATCTGTAATTTTTTGCGTCCCTATTTAAATCCGGTTCAACATCTCACCTTTATTTATCGACTCTTTGATTTTTGTTGAAGATTCTGCTATCGCTTCCACTTTCTTGTTCCTGATCTTCTTTGCCATCTCTTTGACCACCATTTCTTTTGCCTCGTCCTCTGCCTCGACCTCTGTCTCTTAAGAAAAAAAACTAGATTTTAAAAGTTGTTTCTAAGGAGGAATCCTTAGTTATGTCTATCTTCACCTCATGGGATGGAAGTGATCCCATCATTTCATCAACTGTCGGAATTTCTAAATCCTTAGCTTCTTTACTAACTTCTACTGCATCACGAAACATAGCAGACAAAGATCTAAAGACCTTCTCAACCACTGTTTGATCTTAATGTCATCATCATAAATATTTAAGTAGTTTATAATAGTCAAAACTCGATTCATGAATGAATCGATATCCTCTGTTTCCTTCATCTACAAACTTTCAAAATCTCTCCTAGTATTCTGCAACTTAACAATATTGACTTTGGCCATACCTTGATAGCTTGTCGC